>CM019075.1:9555740-10155740 GCA_009667805.1 Leptobrachium leishanense
TTCCACATCGTTTGCCAGGGAAAGTAGCAGAATAAATAGGAATTTGGACAGTGTTTTCTTTTGATAATGTGGTTGCAGAGTTTTAAATCTTTGTGTGGGGGTAGGAGGCTGGATTTTAACACTCTCCACCAGCACTCAGCTGATAGGTTAAAAGAACTGAGCAGATCATTCCAGTAGGGGTGGATGTCACACTACCCCTCTTAATCAAGGTGAAAGCCCCACCCCACCCCATCATCCATCTACAAATGATTACACTCATTGAAGTGATTTACAAAATACAGCCAAGATAAGGACGAGCAGAGATTAGAGGAAAGCTGCATGTAGACCCAAAGCGGAAGAGCTTAGCTTCAAAGAAGGCTACCTCCTGCTGATGAGGGTCCAACAAACCCGAAACAGCGCTGTCCTAGGAGTGGCTTTGACCAGTTGCATAACCTTATCTCTGCTAGAAAGCCACAGTGTGGCAAAGCATTGATTTTAGGGTTCTGTGTAATAACAGACCCAGGATGCATAAAAGTGAGACAGATATCATTTGCATATCCTACCCAGAATTCCTTGCATATGGGGCACAGGAGCACAGGGATGCAATTCATGGAATTGCTGTGCAAGTGGCTTCTGCAAGAACATATACACACACACACACCCTGAAAAATAGATTATCTGCACAATAAAGATTTTAAACCAATTCTAGAATATAGATTTTCAAAGCAAATAAAATCAGGTCAATCCCGCCCGCCTGGTCCATATCTAAAAAAACATCAAAATGCACACACTGGTCTGGTCTTTGGCTCATATCCAGCACAGTGTTATGCAGAGCTGAATATCTCCAATATATTGGTCTCTACACCAACCATGTAAAGTTATTACATGTATTCACAACCCATTAGAATTGAAAAACCATCTCCAGTGTATCAGATCCTCCATATATTCAGGGTGTGTGTGTGTATTTTAGGGGCTCCTCCATATATTCAGGGTGTGCGAGTGTCTTTTTAGGGGTTCCTTCATATATTCAGGGTGTGTGGGTGTATTTTTAGGGGTTCCTCCATATATTCAGGGTGTGTGGGTGTCTATTTAGGGGTTCCTCCATATATTCAGGGTGTGCGGGTGTGTTTTTAGGGGCTCCTTCATATATTCAGGGTGTGTGGGTGTATTTTTAGGGGTTCCTCCATATATTCAGGGTGTGTGGGTGTCTTTTTAGGGGTTCCTACATATATTCAGGGTGTGTGGGTGTCTTTTTAAGGGTTCCTACATATATTCAGGGTGTGCGGGTGTCTTTTTAGGGGTTCCTTCATATATTCAGGGTGTGCGGGTGTGTTTTTAGGGGTTCCTCCATATATTCAGGGTGTGCGGGTGTATTTTTAGGGGTGCCTCCATATATTCAGGGTGTGTGGGTCTTTTTAGGGGCTCCTCCATATATGCAGGGTGTGTGGGTGTCCTTTTAGGGGCTCCTCCATATATTCAGGGTGTGTGGGTGTCTTTTTAGGGGCTCCTCCATATATTCAGGGTGTGTAGGTGTCTTTTTAGGGACTCCTACATATATTCAGGGTGTGTGGGTGTCTTTTTAGCGGCTCCTCCATATATTCAGGGTGTGTGGGTGTGTTTTTAGGTGATACTCCATATATTCAGGGTGTGCGGCTGTCTTTTTAGGGGCTCCACCATATATTCAGGGTGTGTGGGTGTCTTTTTAGGGGTTCCTCCATATATTCAGGGTGTGCGGGTGTCTTTTTAGGGGATCCTTCATATATTCAGGGTGTGTGTGTCTTTTTAGGGGTTCCTCCATATATTCAGGGTGTGCGGGTGTCTTTTTATGGGTTCCTCCATATATTCAGGGCGTGCGGGTGTAGTTTTAGGGATTCCTCCATATTTTCAGGGCGTGCGGGTGTATTTTTAGGGGTTCCTCCATATTTTCAGGGCGTGTGGGTGTTTTTAGGGGTTCCTCCATATTTTCAGGGCGTGTGGGTGTGTTTTTAGGGGTTCCTCCATATTTTCAGGGCGTGTGGGTGTTTTCAGGGCGTGTGGGTGTTTTCAGGGCATGTGGGTGTGTAACACCCTCAGCAGTGAGTCTGTAAACTATAATAAATGCTATTTTCTCTCTTAATGTAAATTACATTTTACTGACATAAATGGCCCTGATAGGGTGTGTTGTCCTCTGAACGGTGTGGGAATATCGGGGTCCCTTGCATGGTCTCCAGTTCCATTCCATACAGTGTGATTGCCCTCTCTAGTAAATTGGCATGTTGTTAGGGGGTTTGTGAACATTACAGTCATGCGGTTGGCGCCGCAGTGTTAGCACATAATGTTACAATGTGTAGGCCTGTGTTTACCATGAATACCAATGAAGTGAAGGCGTATGGTGTTTTATTCCATTTAAATAAGCGCAGACGTTCCTTTGTGTGCTCAGAGGCGGCCCAGGAATGTGCTCTGACTATACGGCAGACGTGATTGTGTAACACATCTTGCGTAATTCATGCCTATACTGAATATTACAAGGGGCACAGATTAGGGAATTGAACAAAAATGTATAAAATAGAAAAAAAATCAAATTATCTGCAAAAAAACGTGTCTAAATGCTTAATATTTTTGTATTAACAAATGGAAAAATTCTACAATATGATTGTCTGGGTGTTGTGGGATTGTGTGGACTGTGATGGAATCTGTACGTGTGTGATGGGTTTGTTTGGTCTTTGATTGGATTGTGTGGTCTATAATGGAAGCTTTGTGTGTGTGATGGGATTGTGTGTTCCACTGGAGGCTGTATGTGTGTGATGGGATTGTGAGGTCTGTGATGAAAGCTGTATGTGTGTGATGGGATTGTGTGGTCAGTGATGGAAGAGGTATGAGTGTGATGGGATGGGATTGTATTCAGTGATGGAAGCTATATATGTGTGATGGGATGGGATTGTGTAGTCTGCTATGGAAGCTGTATGTGTGTGATGGGATTGTGTGAACTGTGATGGAAGCTGTATGTGTGTATAGGGATTGTGTGTTCCACTGGAGGCTGTATGTGTGTGATGGGATTGTGAGGTCTGTGATGAAAGCTGTATGTGTGTGATGGGATTGTACGGTCTGCTATGGAAGCTGTATGTGTGTGATGGGATTGTGTGGTCAGTGATGGAAGCGGTATGTGTGTGATGGGATGGGATTGTATTCAGTGATGGAAGCTATATATGTGTGATGGGATGGGATTGTGTGGTCTGTGATGGAAGCTGTATGTGTGTGATGGGATTGTGTGGTCAGTGATGGAAGCGGTATGTGTGTGATGGGATGGGATTGTATTCAGTGATGGAAGCTATATATGTGTGATGGGATGGGATTGTGTAGTCTGCTATGGAAGCTGTATGTGTGTGATGGGATTGTGTGGACTGTGATGGAAGCTGTATGTGTGTATAGGGATTGTGTGTTCCACTGGAGGCTGTATGTGTGTGATGGGATTGTGTGGTCAGTGATGAAAGCTGTATGTGTGTGATGGGATGGGATTGTGCGGTCTGTGATGGAAGCTGTATGTGTGTGATGGGATTGTGCGGTCTGTGATTATTATTATACAGGCATTTATACAGCGCCAACATATTCCGCAGCGCTTTACAATAGGGGAGCACAAACAGGAGATGTACATGATACATAGTGAAAAGATGACCCTGCCCGTAGGATGATTGTCCAGGTAGTACAGCACTAAGGCCTGTTCACACTGTGCGATTTTATCGTGCGGAGTGCAACAAAATCCGCGCCAAGTCGCGCTACGTAGCTTCTCCAATGCATTTCAATGGAGCTGTTCACATCTTGCCGTGCGATGTCGCGGTAGCTTGTCGCTGGTACATGACCTTTTTATTTGCAATTTGCATTGGTGGTGCTTTGCAAAATCGCGCAAAACTGCGACGTCGCGAATATGAAAATCGCGAGATTTCAAATCGCACAGTGTGAACGGGGCCTTAACCAATGGCTCAGTCAGGCATCCCATGAGTTTACAATCTAAGGGCCTGGGAAGGTGAAACAGATAGGAGCAGACGGAATGTGAAGATGGTTAGCAGGGCATCATAGGAAGAACCAGAAGCCTGGGCTTAGTGAGAGTAATTAGAGAGAGAAGTGGAGACAGCTGGAAGAGAGACCTGAAATTATGTACCTGCCCTGGGTGGGAGGGCGATGGGGAGGGTTGGGTGGGAGGGCGATGGGGAGGGGTGGGAGGGCGATGGGGAGGGGTGGGTGGGACAGCAGAGGGGAAGGGGCAATGCAGTCTGTCTTATGTGTATGCTGTGATTGAAGGTGTATGTGTATGATGGGATTGTGAGGTCTGTGATGGAAGGTGTATGTGTGTGATGGGATTCTGTGGTTTGTGATGGAAGGTGTATGTGTGTGATGGGATTGTGTGATATGATCACAGCAATGGCATTCTTTATCGAGGTGACAAAAAAAAGGAAGCAGAAGTAGACAGTCCTCCAGTCTAGCTGGATCTGGCATTGCGGAGAGGTGGACAATTGGCCCATGACCTGTGGCTCCTGTTTTTCCTTTCACATCCCTACATCCAGTCACATCACTAAATCCCATGCAAGGTGAATTTATTACAGATTTCCTTCCTGTGACAAGACCTGAGCTCCCTTTATTTTCCCCAGCCATAAAAAATAACAATCCACCCAATATTTTCATTACTTTTTTCATTTTTGGCCCTAGTCTGCGTAAAAGATCTCTTCATTTCAATGGACGCACATCTGGCGCGCGTCTGCTCCCAAGACAAAAGACTGTATATATCGTTATTACCCTTTATTTATGTAGCCCCGGCATATCATATATATACTGTATATACGGCTGAAATTAATGACCACATATTTGAGAAGAAAAGAAATGGATAATGCGAGTGGGGGGAACCGTGCATATTGCTTCTATCCGCGACTGGCGGCATCGTCTTTTAATTAAATCGTAAATATCTCCCGAGAAACCGCAGATAAGAAACCGTCGATCCAGGAAAAACGAAAGAATTCCCAGTCCATAGTTCGCATAGTTTCCTCTAAAAGTTGTTCAAAGGAACGAGGGGAAAAAATATCTTAAGAATATGCTTTTAAATTGTATATCATTTAAAGAATGGGCAGTAATAAACCCTACAGGGGAGGGGCACAGGGGGCGTGGTATCACCGGAGGGGGGCATACCTGGCACCCAGGTGCACCTGAACACCCATGATCAGAGGAGAATATATTGATTAATGCGCTCTACGTGTGCCATTTCCAGCATCTTTGTACAAACTAAATCATTTTTTTGTCAAGTTCAGGTTTATTATCATCTGATGATGTCACAAAAGTCCGGAAAAAAAAATACTGCGATAGGTAAATGTTGGCGGTGGCAACATTCAGGGTAAATTGAATCGGATCCGTCAACACGAAGATAAAATATTCTCTGTGGAATTTTTAAAAAACTCAATACGTTCATTATTCCCCTCTGCTTTCAGTGTATTAAACTCACAGCACTAAGCCCCACCCCACTGTGGGAGTGGTTAAAGGAGGAAGTGAGGCTTCCTCTTCCATTCATACAAGTACATGATCATTGAAAATACACATCCCAACATTTCAAATGGCCAAACTCTCATTTTGGGGAATGCTAATGGGGGTGTGGTTTTAAGACCTGGGGCGGCCATCCCTATTTAGACTTTTTTGATGACGTCACAGCCTGTCGAGTCATTAACGTAAATAGAGTATCATTTAGAACAATACCTGTATCTCTACCTTCTTTATACCACGTGGTGGGAAAGTCCTTTTAACTGCTGTACAACTATATATACATATATATATATTTTAAGTAAACAGAGATCTCAAAGTTGACAAAGCGGTGGCTTCTTGAAAGCCGTTTCCCATATAAATAGAGTTGGAATGTCTCTTACCCTGTTAAGGAAAGCCAGTCAGAGCTTATCTACATAAAACAAAAACAAATCCAGTCTGATCATTGTTATCTCACTGGTGATAGATGTGAATGAAAGTAACCTCCTCCCCCCATACACACCCAGTGACCCCACACAAAGGCTCTAGTACTACAGGATGAAGGCCATAAAAGGAGATCAAGCTGGAGTTTCAGTTTGCAGACAAGGCACACCAAGGTCTCCTGATCCCATAGGTTCTCCTCAGATCAGTCAACATTTCCAGAGATGTTCTGCATTAGTCTGGGTGGAGTCCTCGTTTATTTTTACACAAACCAGAAAAAGGAACTGAAGTCATAGAGATACCACCACAACCAGGCGAAGGCCTGACGAGTATCTCCCTAGGAGAGTTACTCTGTCGTAAGATATTGAGGTCGATAAAGTTCACATGGACTTCACCAGGTATTAAATGTCTCTAATGAGTTGGCTTCCTCTGGGTGTATGAGGATTAACCACGAAACCAAGCGTTTGATGGCAGCCAAGCTGCAAAATAGAGGACGAAATATTACAAACAAAATAAAAATATATCCTTAGTTTCCAAAACATTCTAAAATGATTATAAAAGCTCAAATAATTCCCATAAATACCAATTAAAAACGACGTAGCACGGACAATGACGCAAAGGATGTGAGGGCATCTAGTGGTAAGGCATTACCAATGGCCAAACAGACATGAGAACCTCATCTCCATGTGGACCTTTGCTGATATTTCCTTGATTATGGACCAGATGATTTTTTGTCCTGGAAATAAAGTTGCATTGGAAGGAAGGCTGGAGACTCCAATGAGATAGAAATTGGTCATGTCAGCTCTCTGGGCCATCTTGGGTAGACATTAGGGATGAGCCGAACACTCCCCGAGTTCGGTTCGAAGCCGAACTTTCCAAATGTTCGGATCCAAACCCGAACTCAATGCAAGTCAATGGGGCTGAAAATTCGGTTTTTAGAGTGCCCTCCAAGAGGGCATATATGCTAGATATTTGCCATAAAAGGTGTATGGGGGTCCGGGTAGTGCCCTGGGGAACAGGAAACAAGGACAAAAAGTAAAAACAAAAACGTTTTTAAAGGGACAGTGAGTTTTCCATGAAATAAGGGTTAAAAATAAAAACAAAAAATTCCTTCAAATATCGTGCCTAGGAGGTCCCCATAACCTGCCCGTGAAGTGGCGGATTTCTAGGATGTACAGAAATATGTAAAAACCAAAAAATGACATTTCAAATGACGGTAAATGCTTTTCCTTTAATCTATCCATCAACAGCTGCTTGGGGCGGCAGTCTGTATGAAAAGAGGAGACATTTTCGGACACACAGAAAAAGTTTACTGATTTTTTGGCGGTGAAAAGCAGGAGAATGACTGGAGAATGGAAAATTCTAGACTAAATAGCCGATTTGGAAAGTAAGATAAATGGGAGAATTTTTCTGGTTCGGTTATTTTGACCTAGAATTTTCTCTTCAGTCATTCTCCTGAGTTTCACCTTTTTCTGAATAACCCTGTCAGGGTTATTCAGAGCGCGGTGAAGAGCAGGAGAATGACAGGAGAATGGAAAATTCTAGGTCAAAATAGCCAAACCAGAAAAATTCTCCCATTTAGGCTAGGGTCAGACTAGCGAATTTTTAACGTGCGTTTAGGCGCACTTAATCACGGCCGCACTAGCAGCAAATGACGGCCAATATACGAAGTACGGTCACACGAAAGTCCGGCTGCGCAATGCAAGTGGAAAATGAAAGCATTTTTTCGAGAACCGCTAGTACAGACGTACAGAGTGCGCTGCGTCCACTAGCCATGTGTGTGCGTGATTTGGAGACGTCAGACCCTGCTCATGTCCGGCCAACATAACGTCCAGACACCCAAAGTTTCCTGGTTTGGATCCGTAAAAAAATCCCGCACAAAAATGCGCATCGTATGACCGTTTTCACGCATTCCATGAAAAAATACTGCAATGCGTTCGGACGCACTTTTTGACGGTTCGCTGTGAAAAATGCATTAGTCTGACCCTAGCCTTATCTCACTTTCCAAATTGGCTATTTGGTCCAGATTGTTCTCTTTTCCTGCCATTCTCCTGGTTTTCACCTTTCTCTGAACAACCCTGAGAGAGAGGTGAAAGCCAGGAGAACTGGCAGGAGAAGAGAACAATCTACACCAAATAGCCAATTTGGAAAGTGAGTTAAATGGGAGAATTTTTCTGGTTTGGCTATTTTGACATAGAATTTTCACTTCTCCAGTTATTCTCCTGCTTTTCACGGCTCTCTGAATAACCCTGTGAATGTTTAATCCTGAGGTGAAAAATAACATTGCTTTAGATTTTAATTTGAATTTTTTTCAAACACCAGTTAAATGCAACATATTAGGATGTTTTAGGAGGGAAATTAATTCTCAAATCTCAATCAGAAGCAGACACCACCCCACCCCCTCAGTATAGTGTACAATGTATCAAATTGATTACCAGACTAAAACACCTGGTGTTATGCCGTTTGTGAACAGAGGTCATTTAGAGTTGATAATCTTTCCACGTACAAATTAGTTTTTAATTCAATATCTAATAAACCGTTGCTTATAATATTCTGCAGTAAAGAGTCTCTTTATTTCTAGTTTTTTTAGCATTTTTTTAAGCATTTTCTATAATTTTTTCAAAATTTTTTTTTGAACTCGAACCGAACACACCCAAAAAGTTTGAAGTTCGCAAACTTTCGAACTGCCGAAGTTCGGGCCAAACTCCGACCCGTCCGAACCCGAACAGCTCATCCCTAGTAGACATCTGCCCAAACATCCCCTAAACAGGTGCTCTTCCTGCAATGTCGCGACAGGTGTAGGGTCTCGAGAGGCATGTGATGGAGCTAGAAGATCAGTCAATGTCAATGTTAGTGGGGCACCCTTCCAGGATAGTCTCCATCTTTGGGGTTTACCTGGTGAGGGAGTGATTGACCCATGACAATCACTTTAAACCTTGGACCGTAGATTCTCGATGAGTGACATCATTTACACAGTAGAGGTCCAACTATAGCTCCAGATCTTTCTCCTCTCTTTTCTAAATTTCCCCATCTTCAGTATTTATCCCCTTCCCAAAATACCACAAATACTGCCTCCTTTTCGCACGGTAACCTTAGACTTCCCTTCCCATAGACACCCACATGAGTTCACCCATTTTTCCTCTTGTTGTAGAACATTTAGCACTTTTCTTTTAAACAAGAAAATCTACGCTTAAAAATGTGAAATGAGTCCTCTGTGTTCTGTGCAAAGGGTGGGAAATCCCATGCCCCATCCATGTCAAAGGTCTGTAGATCTCACTGGTTTTCCGATAATGAAGACCTGACAGACTTAATCACAAACACACAAAGAAAGCAGAGGTGGATGTAAAAAGACAAAATAATTAAACCTCCTTTGGGAATCACCACAGGACCCTGTCACTTTCCGTAATGGACCATGAAAGGCTCTCTTGTAAGAGGTTGAAAAAAGGACCATCTTTGTCAAGTTTCTCATTCACACCAACAAGAAAATGTCCTTCAAAAGAACAATTTTACAGGGTTATGGACCTCTCCATGACACCTTCTGAAGAACAAAGAGTCTGTAGAAGAGTAACCAGGTTCTTTGGAGAACGTGGAGGTCCTCAGATGAAATCGATATGGAGATGTTGACCATGTAAAGGCCGATTTGAGGCCCGTCTCTTAAATATACCTGATTAGCAGAAAATTAAAGCATTTCTCTCATGTTTTATGGTCTAAATATCTACAGAAAGCTCTTAATGACAGAAAGAGGGCTAGAAGATATCGACCAAGGTGAAAACTCTGGTTAAAAACCTCTTGAGTCGTCATGTATTCCTCCACATTACTTGGGGATTTCCTGTCAAAATAACTCTTTATTAAACAATTATGAATGTAATAAACAACCGTCTTGACTAAAGGTTTGGAAAAAATTAATATCGTGGGACAGAGATCTCAGAGGAAGTCCTCTAAAGCTAGTGGTCCTTCTGTATTCGAGGACAGTAGAAGCAGATGGTTTCACTTGGTTAGGTTCCTCGGGGCTGTATTGGATCCAGTTTAAGAACTATTTGAAGTTAAAAAATGGCATTAATCCCAAGGGAACACTAAATCTGTAGGATGCGGGGATATGTATTGTTATGCCTGGGAATGTTCTCAACAAATTGACCCCAAGACCCCTCAAAATACCAAGCGTTTCATAGCACATCACCAGGACACTTTCTAGAAATTTAATGAATGATGTGGTCGTCAAGTGACTCTGCAGCGGACTCTGAGAAAACATAACGTGAGGGAGTTGGAACGTCCAGACCGCACATACAATGTCTATGGGGAGAGACATCCCTCCCACGTACGGAAGGGACAGTCCCGAGTATCATCCCGGATCCCTGTGTCCCATTGGTCAGGAAACGGGCTATTCTCGGACATTTTAGATGATGTCATGTCCAAACAAAAAGTAAAGTGACTTGTTTAGAGCAACAGCATTTATTACAGTTCACAAACTCCTTGCTGGGAGTTTTATTGTCATGCAGCTCTGTCATACACCCACACACCTTGACTATAAGGAGTAGCCCTTAAAAAGACACAAGCATATATGGAAGAACCCATAATAAGACACCCACACACCCTGAATATATGGAGTTGCCCCTAAAAGAACACCCACACACAGTGGCGTCACTAGGGTTGGTGTCACCCGGTGCGGTAACTCATGGTGTCACCCCCCTCCCCCCCGAGTTTTTTTTTTTTTAAACTACTCTTACTCATAAACCAGTACTCCCATATAATACTGAATGCTCATAATACACGGCGCACATTACTGTGAGGTTTATTGCTGTGCAGCTTTCTCATATACTCACACACAAATTTTGGTGAACTGCCAGCACGTACGGTGCCTGTTCGACGGCAGTGAAAGTCCCCATAGAGAAGCTATGGTAAATCTGTTCAGAGACACCGAACAGCATAGAAATGTCCTGATGTTCAGTGGTTTCATTAGACAGGTTTATTCAGGCGAACACCATCAGGGCTATTCAGAGAGAGGTGAAAACCTTGAGAATTGCCAGGAGAATGAACAATCTAGACCAAATAGCCAATTTGGAAAGTGAGATAAATGGGAGAATTTTTCTGGTTTGACTATTTTGCCCTAGAATTTTCAATTCCACAGTCATTCTCAAGGTTTTCACCCTTCTCTGAATAATCCTGCATAGGTTTCAATGTTAAAAATATTCCCCTTTTTACCCAATATCTAATAAAACGTTTATTCCATTAATCTGTAGTAAAAAGTCTCTTTTAGGGATGTGCGTTTCGTTTCAGACCGATTGGTTTGTTTTCACGAATCGGGCCGATTCGGTGATTTGGATTCGACCGATTTTCTGAATCCGATCAGGCCGATTTTCTGAATCGGATCGGATCCGAAAACATCTGAAACAAAACGATTTCCGATCCAAAACGAAAAAATTTCGGAATCAGAAATCATTTTCGTTCAATTCATAATTTCGATTCCACTTCGTTAATTTTCAAAAAATGCTTAAAAAAGATCCTAAAAAAATCTAAAAATAAAGAGACTTTTTGTTGCAGAATATAATAATAAACGGTTTATTAGATATTGAAATAAAACGGGAATATTTTTTACATTGAAGTCTATGGGGCAAAACATTTCCCACACCCAATACACGAAAATGTCCGAAATCCCGAAAAAAAAGTCGATACGAAAAACGAGCCGAAATGGAAATCGGCCGAAATGATCCGAAATTAAACTTGTCGAATTACGAACGAATCGAGCCGAAACGAAAAAAAAATTGGTGCACATCCCTAGTCTCTTTATTTGTTGATTTTTTTTCTTAGTATCTATTAGGCATTTTTCCAAAAAAAAAAAAAAAAAAAAAATCACATTTTTTTTCTTTCTAATAGGGTTTTTTTTTTTGCAACAGCCCTTTTTATTATCATTCATAGGATCTTCTATGTTAATTCCAGATATTTTCGTTCAGTAGTTTTTTGAAAACAGCGGGGGATGGGTTCGTGGTGGCATTCGGTGGCTGATTCCCTGCACTTCAGGGACCCTGCGGTGAATTCACCAGGGAAAACTGATTCCCTGAAGTGCAGGGAACAACAGAACACTGAAATGTCTGCGTCATGTCGGTGCTCTGTGAATATCTCCTTTAGTGGTGTTTTTTTTGCTGCCCCCTGGAAAGTGCCAGCCTATGCCTACCCAGGACATGCTTCAAATTAGAGAATTCTCAATGTATCCTTCCTGGTAAAATAGTTTTGTGTATGAAAAAAAAAATCTTTTTTATTTTAGGGTGTCACCCCGCCCGCCCCCCACCTAGCGATGCCAGTGCCCACACACCCTGAATATATGGAGGAACCCCTAAAAAGACACCAGCGCACCCTGAACATATGGAGGAGCCCCTAAAAAGACACCCACACACCCTGGATATATAGAGGAACCCCTAAAAACACACCCACACACCCTGAATATATGGAGGAGCCCCTTAAAACACACCCCGCACACCCTGAATATATGGAGGAGCCCCTAAAAATACACCCACACACCCTGAATATATGGAGGAACCCCTAAAAAGACACCCACACACCCTGAATATATGGAGGAGCCCCTAAAAAGACACCCACACACCCTGAATATATGGAGGAACCCCTAAAAAGACACCAGCGCACCCTGAACATATGGAGGAGCCCCTAAAAAGACACCCACACACCCTGGATATATAGAGGAACCCCTAAAAACACAACCCACACACCCTGAATATATGGAGGAGCCCCTTAAAAACACACCCCGCACACCCTGAATATATGGAGGAGCCCCTAAAAATACACCCACACACCCTGAATATATGGAGGAACCCCTAAAAAGACACCCACACACCCTGAATATATGGAGGAGCCCCTAAAAAGACACCCACACACCCTGAATATATGGAGGAACCCCTAAAAAGACACCAGCGCACCCTGAACATATGGAGGAGCCCCTAAAAAGACACCCACACACCCTGGATATATAGAGGAACCCCTAAAAACACACCCACACACCCTGAATATATGGAGGAGCCCCTTAAAACACACCCCGCACACCCTGAATATATGGAGGAGCCCCTAAAAATACACCCACACACCCTGAATATATGGAGGAACCCCTAAAAAGACACCCACACACCCTGAATATATGGAGGAGCCCCTAAAAAAACCCCGCGCACCCTGAACATATGGAGGAGCCCCTAAAAAGACACCCACACACCCTGGATATATAGAGAACCCCTAAAAACACACCCACACACCCTGAATATATGGAGGAGCCCCTTAAAACACACCCCGCACACCCTGAATATATGGAGGAGCCCCTAAAAATACACCCACACACCCTGAATATATGGAGGAACCCCTAAAAAGACACCCGCAGACCCTGAATATATGGAGGAACCCCTAAAAACACACCAGCACACCCTGAATATATGGAGGAGCCCCTAAAAAGACACACCCGCACACCCTGACTATATGGAGGAACCCCTAAAAAGACACCCACACACCCTGAATATATGGAGGAACCCTAAAAAGACACCCACACACCCTGAATATATGAGGAGCCCCTAAATAGACACCCGCACACCCTGAATATATGGAGGAACCCCTAAAAAGACACCCGCACACCCTGAATGTATGGAGGAGCCCCTAAAAAGACACCGCACACCCTGAATGTATGGAGGAGCCCCTAAAAAGACACCCACACACCCTGGATATGTAGAGGAACCCCTAAAAGGACACCCGCACACCCTGAATATATGGAGGAGCACCTAAAAAGACACCCACACACCCTGAATATATGGAGCAGCCCCTAAAAAGACACCCACACACCCTGAATATATGGAGGAGCCCCTAAAAAGACACCCGCACACCCTGAATATATGGAGGAGCCCCTAAAAAGACACCGCACACCCTGAATATATGGAGGAGCCCCTAAAAAGACACCCGCACACCCTGAATATATGGAGGAGCCCCTAAAAAGACACCCGCACACCCTGAATATATGGAGGAGCCCCTAAAAAGACACCTACACACCCTGGATATATGGAGGAACCCCTAAAAAGACACCTACACACCCTGAATATATGGAGGAGCCCCTAAAAAGACACCTACACACCCTGGATATGTAGAGGAACCCCTAGAAGGACACCCACACACCCTGAATATATGGAGGAGCCCCTAAAAAGACACCCGCACACCCTGAATATATGGATGAACCCCTAAAAAGACACCCACACACCCTGAATATATGGAGGAACCCCTAAAAACACACCCACACACCCTGAATATATGGAGGAGCCCCTAAAAAGATACCCACACACCCTGAATATATGGAGGAACCCCTAGAAATACACCCACACACCCTGAATATATGGGCGAGCCCCTAAAAAGACACCTGCACACCCTGAATATATGGAGGAGCCCCTAAAAATGCACCCGCACACCCTGAATATATGGAGGAGCCCATAAAAAGACACCCGCACACCCTGAATATATGGGCGAGACCCTAAAAATCTGAAAAATAGGGACTGTCCATGATAAATAGGGACTCTTGGAATGTATGATATCTTTAAATGCACTGTATGGGGGTTCTGGATCAGCAGAAAGTATGAAAGGAATACATCTAACCACACCCATTGTACAGCGCTAAGGAATTTGTTGGCGCTTTATAAATACTTTAACAATATTTATAGAAGACGTGCAGCATTGATACAATGTGTCCATTTAAGGAAGATAATCTATGAATGGGGCAAATGAAAAGAATGGGAAACAGAATTTTCTCTAAGGCAGATTAAACATCACCTGGAATTCACACATTGATATCAAATGGAATTCCCAAGCGTGGGAAACGAATGTAAAGAAATGTCGTCCTGCTTCGTTATCCCTCCAGCGTTAAAAATAACGGAATGAAAGAGCTAGACGACTTCAGTTCCAATAAGAAAACACAAGTTCCTGACCCGAGCCAAAAAATGAATCCAGATTTCTGACAAGAACTTCTGTTCCCTCTGGCGAAATAAGAGTACGATTAAAGAACAACAAATTAAAGAGTTTCCTACATGTATTAATAACGAGAAACGACAGAGAAGGTCCAAGTCCTCTTCTCACCGTGTCTAACTTGTACGTATAATTGGTGGTTTTGTCCCTCCATTTGTACAGCGCTACAGAATTTGCTGGCGCTTTATAAACACCCACGATACTAATCGGATTGGGGATTTATTAAATAAACAAGGAATCATGTGGAAATAAGAGGTGATTTTGCATTTTATAATGAAACGTTAACCCTTTCGCTGCTGAGCCTTTTCACACCTCTGTGCGGAGCTCATTTTTTTTTTTTTTTTCTTTTTTTTTTTTTTTAATTCTTTATTTAGAGAATTATACATAACAAGAAATTCACGAAATCAAACGTAGAAAAAGGACAGCCGTCTAGGGCTGGCCAAACTAACTACGCTCAGCCAGTCAGATAATGTATGATGCAAGTAGTAACAAGGAAATAATAAAAAACAAGAAGTCCCAACCTCAGGGAAGAGAGAAAACACAAAGAAACACATAAGCATGTAGGACTATCAACGTAAATGCCATAAAATTGTCCTGATAAATTATACTCGAGCTTATCTATAGACCAGTGACACGTAAACAGAGAAGAAAAAAGCTGGGGGGGATAAACAATATCGCTCAGGTCTCAGTCTGGCTGAAGTTCCGGAGGGTCCGGCGAGATGCCCGCCGCTTCAAGGTCGGACCAGGCGGTTTCAGGATCAGTGATGGTGTAGGGGACATTATTATGTGTCACCACCAATGCTCCGCCAAGCCCCACCGATAACGGATCCCCCTCCGACGAAGAACCGCAGTCACAGGACGGAACCGCCTGCTAACAAGCAGAGTCTGGAATGGAAGATCGTGATACAAAGCCAACGTGGAGCCCTCAAATTTCACTGGATCTCTTGCGCCAGGAGCAGACATAAGCTTGACCTTAAATGCTACGTCACGAAAGGCCACCACGACATCAGGGGGTGTCCCCTTCGAAAGCGCCGCAGGTTTCCGAACCCTGAATACCGATCCGATCACATCTGGCTTGTCAGGAGGGAGTCCCGCCATCCAAAGGGCCAAACGAGACACATAAGCTGGGAGTTCATCCGACGACACAGAGTCCGGGATGCCCCTGACCCTGACGTTACGACGGCGGTGTCTTGTTTCCAGCATCTCCACAGAGCGGGACAAAAGCTCGACCTGGGATCTTAGACCAGCGACCTGTCCCAACAGGTGAGTATGTTCCGATAGCACTGTAGAGGTCGTCGCCTGCACTGCTGTCACCTGCGCACGGATTGTTGCAACCTCCTCCCGAACCGCCGCCACTTCAGGTTTCCACACCCCCCGGATCTCCCGGAGTTCGTCCAGGATCCTCCGAAGGTCTCTTTTCGTAAGAGGAAGATCATCATCCTCCTCCTGCCGACTTTCCTCAGGCTGTGTCATACGGGTTTCGAGTGAGGTCGCTCTCGTTTGTTGCGGTTGGGCACCCTGTCTCAAAATGTCCTGTCGTAATGAAGCCACACTACTGCTGGCTAAAAGCTGGGGTTCCTCAGCCGAATCCCCGTCAGAGAGGCCACCAGCAGTAAGTGAGGCACTCAAAGACGCCGTCAGCGCTGCTTTTCGTTTCTTTTGCGCCCTTTTTTTTGCTGCTGCAGATAGTGGTTGGGAGTCTGATGTCCGAGATTGTGGGGAGATCCAGGTCATCGCAGAGCTACCACCCGAGTGCCAGGGGTCCTCTTCATCTTCCGAAAAGTCATAGCCCGGGGGGAGGGAGGAGGAGATCGCATCTCCCTTCGAAGTGGACCCACCTCTCATGGAGTCCCGAATGTCCCTCTGTCTGGACCGCAGCTTCTGTGAGCGACCGGTGGGCATGTCACCAAAAGCGCAGGCACAAAGAAGAAGAGCGGTAAAAGGTCTCAGAAATCTCCTTCCAGGCTTCTAAAATGGCCGCTAGTACTAGGCCCCGATTGTGCTTCGGGGGTTAATCCACTCCGGAGCGTCAATTTCGGGGGTAAGGCAAACTCACCGAGTCCCCCAGAGACCGTAGAGCGTTTCTCAAGTGCGAGCAAGCGGCGGAAATAACTTTAAAAACCGTGTTTATCACGGAGCTCCTTCAACATGCAGCCGCTCGCTTCCTCAGCTAGCTCCGCCCCCGGGCCCCATCATTTCTGATCGGAGCTCATTTTTACCGGTTTCGCTCATCATGTTTAAACGCGATTTGAAGTCACATTTTTTATACAACCCAGACATGTTATATATCGTTCTTTCCGGCAGACTCGGCAGATTCATAATATATCATTATTATATGTATACGTTATGTCCTGTCTGTATATTATAACAAAAAATGCAATACAATTTGAATTTTCAATAATTTACAACGTGTAAAGTGGTTTTTTTCACATTTTAACATGCGATCGTTTGCGGTTATATTTTCTATGGGGTGCGCTTGTTAAAAAAATTAGAAACGGGGAATCGTTACTTTTTTTGGGGAAAATTACGTGTTTTTTAGCAAACGCCCCCCATAGAAAAAATCGTTAGTGCAGCATCATTGTTCACATTATAATTGAAATGGGAACAATGTTGCTGCACTAATAAAACAAAAAACAAAAAAAGTTTTAATTTTCTTTTATTATTATTCTTTATTTATAAAGCGCCAGCATATTCCGCAGCGCTGTACAATTATAGACAGGGTTACAATACATTGAACAACATTTGACAAACAGTACAGGAGGAGAGGAGGCCCTATTCCCGTAGGAACTCACAATCTGAGAGGGTTGGGGTTGGAAACAGGAGGAGAGGACTGTAAGGTGAGAGTGATTGATGGTTGTGTCAGTGAGTCGGGGGGTAGGCTTCCCTAAATAGGAATGTTTTTAAGGGAGCGTTTGAAGGAAGAGAAGTTAGGGGAAAGTCTGACAGTACGAGGGAGAGCGTTCCAGAGAGTGGGCTGCGCGTGAGAAATCCTGCAGTCTATCATGGGAAGAGGTGATGCGGGGAGAAGCTAGGCGCAGGTCACTGTTTGACCTTAGGGAGCGGCTGGGGTGTATTTGGTGATTAGTGAGGACAGGTAGTGGGGAGCTGAGTTAGTGAGGGTTTTGTAGGTAAGGATAAGGATTTTGAACTTAATTCTGCAGTGGATGGGGAGCCAGTGAAGGGACTCGCAGAGGGGAGCGGCAGAGACAGAGCGGCGGGTGAGGTGAATTAGCCTGGCGGAGGCGTTCAGGATGGATTGTAGGGGGGAGAGGCGGGACAGAGGGAGGCCAGATAAGAGATTATTGCAATAGTCGAGTCGGGAGATTACCAGGGCGTGTATGAGTTGTTTTGTGGTGACAGCGGTAAGAAATGGCCGAATTCTGTAAATATTACGCAGTTGGTATCGGCAGGAGGAGGAAAGAGACTTGATGTGGGGGATGAAGGAAAGAGCAGAGTCAAGTGTAACTCCAAGACAGCGAACTTGGTTTGATGGGGAGATGGTGATATCCTCCACCGTGATAGAGAAGGCAGGAGGTGGGGAGGCATTGGAGGGAGGAATACATTTTTTTTTTTATTTAATTTTTTTACATTATACATGGTTATGTTTGGTATCATTGGAAAGGCCACGATCTGGCCGTTCCAATGATAACAAACATTAACCCCTAGCTGTCATGAATCTGGAGATAGGGGGTTCATTGGAACCCCCTATCTCCACCATAGGTGGCAGCAAGGGGTTAATTGCGAAACTGGCGCCATCGCGCTATGCGCCCCTTCAGGCACCTTCACCTCAATGGCGGGGAGGGGGGGCCTGAAATAGACATCATCGCGCAGGCGCGATGACGCCTATCGTGCCCGCCGGGGTCCCGGAGGCTGGGCTGACATCAAGGATGTCATCCCGCACCAGGGGGCCGCCACGATCGGCCGGAATACCGGCATATCGCCGCTGCAAAGGTAGGACGCGCTCAACGCGTCCTCCGCAGCGTAGTGGCCATGTGGCAGGACGCGCTGAGCGCGTCCTCCGCATGGAAAAGGTTAATCTGGGGAGAGTTTGCAAATAATTTGAAAAAATTAAAAGAAGCGGATTTTGAGGATGTTTTCATTTCTGAACGTTTGTCTAAATAATGTGTTCCGTTTCTCGATTCTCCACAATCTGCTCAGGAAATACAGCATTTATAGAAAGGGTGATATGTAATACTAGTAGCTTTAAAGCTGAATTTTGCATAAAAACCAAACAGTTTCAAGAACTTATACAGCGTCAACAGATTCCGTAGCGCTTTACAATGGGAAGCACTAACAGGAGACGTACATGATGCAAGAGGAAAGACAACCCTGCCTGTATGATAACTGTCCAGGTAATACAGCACTTTAACCAAGTGCTCAGGCAGACATCACGTGAGCTTACAATCTAAGGGACAGGGGTAAGTGGATGGGGGCAGGAGGATGGGGAAGGTGGTAGGGACAGGGCCTGGGTGGGCGGGAGGGTGGGTAGGGACTGGGTGGGCGGGAGCATGGGGAGGGTGGGTAGGGACTGGGTGGGTGGGAGCATGGGGAGGGTGGGTAGGGACCAGGCCTGGGTGGGCGGGAGCATGGGGAGGGTGGGTAGGGACCGGGCCTGGTTGGGCGGGAGCATGGGGAGGGTGGGTAGGGACGAGGCCTGGGTGGGCGGGAGGGTGGGTAGGGACCGGGCCTGGTTGGGTGGGAGCATGGGGAGGGTGGGTAGGGACGAGGCCTGGGTGGGCAGGAGCATGGGGAGGGTGGGTAGGGACCGGGCCTAGGTGGGCGGGAGCATGGGGAGGGTGGTTAGGGACTGGGCCTGGTGGGCGGGAGCATGGGTAGGAACTGGGCCTGGTGGGCGGGAGCATGGGGAGGGTGGGTAGGGACTGGGCCTGGGTGGGCGGAGCATGGGGAGGGTGGGTAGGGATGAGGTCTGGGTGGGCGTGAGCATGGGGAGGGTGGTTAGGGACTGGGCCTGGGTGGGCGTGAGCATGGGGAGGGTGGGTAGGGACGAGGTCTGGGTGGGCGTGAGCATGGGGAGGGTGGTTAGGGACTGGGCCTGGGTGGGCGGGAGCATGGGGAGGTGGGTAGGGACTGGGCCTGGGTGGGCGGGAGCATGGGGAGGGTGGGTAGGGACGAGGCCTGGGTGGGCGTGAGCATGGGGAGGGTGGTTAGGGACTGGGCCTGGGTGGGCGGGAGCATGGGGAGGGTGGTTAGGGACTGGGCCTGGGTGGGCGGAGCATGGGGAGGGTGGTTAGGACTGGGCCTGGTGGGCGGGAGCATGGGGAGGGTGGGTAGGGACGAGGCCTGGGTGGGCATGAGCATGGGGAGGGTGGGTAGGGACGAGGCCTGGGTGGGCGTGAGCATGGGGAGGGTGGTTAGGGACTGGGCCTGGGTGGGCGGGAGCATGGGGAGGGTGGTTAGGGACTGGGCGGGAGCATGGTGAGGGTGGGTAGGGACCAGGCCTGGGTGGGTGGGATATAGGGATGGTGGGCGGGGACCAGGCCTGGGTGGGTGGGATATAGGGATGGTGGGGGGGACCAGGCCTGGGTGGGTGGGATATAGGGAGAGTGGGTAGGGACCGGGCCTGGGTGGGCAGATGGGGAAGGTGGGTAGGGACCGGAACGGGGTGGGCGGGTTGGGACAGCAGAGGGAGAGAGGTGGAGGCCAGTATGTGAGAGAATGCTTTGAAAAGAGGGATAAAATCCACCAAAAACAAGAAAACACACAGCTGGAAAAGGAGTGTTTTTTTCTACATTCACCCCCCCCACAAAAAAAATTGAGATTTAAAAAAAAAACATTAAGAGGGAAAAGAGAAGCAAAGGGACAACATAGGGACTATCATGTCTATGTCAGGACACTTGGTAGGTATGGTATCTAATCTAAAAACCCCATCTACCTGTGCATCATGGGAAATGTAGTTGATAAATACAGCCAGGGCTAGGGCTGGGCAGACAATAAGGGTTTCAGAACGGATCTGATCAGCCGGCGGATAAATCCACTTTTTTTTTTAATAAATATTAAGGATTTGGGATTTTAAGCCTCACGTCTAACACAATTGTGTGCATTTTACCCTGGTCCTCGGAGCTCACATGTCCCGGCTAACCGGCTAAGATTAGGTTACAGGCGGCATAATGACATTACATGAAACATATCGTTAGGAAGCAGAGCCTAATTATTTCCTGGCAGGAAAATTACAGTCATTTCTCCATCGCTAAAACAGTTCTGCTGCTTTATCTCAGCGCTAACGTGACGGCAGTGAAAGCTTCATGGAACAAATAAAACGAGCCGAAATTCTAGGAAAAGGAGAAAAAGGCGAGTGCGGAAAGTTAAATTAGGTTTTATAGGTATATAAAGCTTTATATTAGTCCAGCGCTCCAGTTCCTGTGTTTGGGCGGACGCCTAAAATAGTCCAAAAATAGTCCCCTGATCTGAATATCCCAAACGATAACCAATAGTAAATAACAGAGGGCTGGAACGGCTGATAAAGTGTAAGCTCAGCTGCCAATGTCAAGGCAAACCTCCTGCAGTAACACGGACTGATATGAGAGCAAAGGAGAAGGCAGGTTAAATTTATACACTAAACACACACACACAAATATTATATATAAATATACACAGGAGTTCAGGTCTGGGGCAAGTTATGGGAAAGAAGCTCCTCCACTGTTTCTGCAGAGGGAACGGGGTTCCCTTTGGTCCGTCGCTCTATAAAAGCTTGTATTCAGGTGTTCTATTACATCATTCCCTGTTATGTCACACTAAGGGGTTATTCAGAGAGCACCGAAATGCACTCACAGTACACATATACACAAAGAAACAAGGCAAGTGGCCTGATGCTTATCACACAGAGGATCAAGGGTCAGGTTTAAACAGCTATTCTTTGATAAAGTACTAGAGGGGTTTATTTACTAAGCAGTGAATCACTGAAGAATTGCAATTTTGAGACCAAAAAAAAGAATACATAAAAAAATCCAATTCAGGGTTAATTTGAGCCTAAATTGTAAAATTATCCGCCAGTTTACCGTTTAGTGAATAAACCAGGTTTAGTTGTTCTGTGGTCACTGTGGTAAGAATTTTGGGATATAATTCTCAATTAATTACCCTGGAAACCAACTGTAATAATTCCTGGAGACATTTTTATTTATAGGTTGTGCAGGAGTAATCGACACAGGATGAAATGAATAATCTGAATGAATCTCAAAGTAAGTATTCAAATGAGATCTGAAAGTGGAGCAATCACCGTGGAAACAATCATACATTCCTACTGATTGCTCCACAGCATCAAACTCCGGGGTAATTAAAAAAAAAAAGGAGCAATCACCGGTGGGAACCAATCCAGATCAATAGTTCCCTTATGTCTCTCGGCTCTGTGTCATTTTATGTCTATTGTTTATGTTTAAACCTACTGTATTTTTTGTATTTATGTTTGACCCTTTAAGGCAGGGGGGTCAGCACTCTTAGCCCTCCATTTGTTTTCCAAGGAGGACAGTCAAGGCCAAGGCAGACACCCGGCCCAGTCAAGGCCAAGGCAGACACCCGGCTCCGTCGAGGCCAAGGCAGACACCCGGCCCAGTCGAGGCCAAGGCAGACACCCGGCCCCATCGAGGCCAAGGCAGACACCCGGCCCCATCGAGGCCAAGGCAGACACCCGGCCCAGTCGAGGCCAAGGCAGACACCCGGCCCAGTCGAGGCCAAGGCGGACACCCGGCCCAGTCGAGGCCAAGGCAGACACCCGGCCCCATCGAGGCCAAGGCAGACACCCGGCCCCGTCGAGGCCAAGGCAGACACCCGGCCCAGTCGAGGCCAAGGCAGACACCCGGCCCAGTCGAGGCCAAGGCGGACACCCGGCCCAGTCGAGGCCAAGGCAGACACCCGGCCCAGTCGAGGCCAAGGCAGACACCCGGCCCAGTCGAGGCCAAGGCAGACACCCGGCCCAGTCGAGGCCAAGGCAGACACCCGGCCCCGTCGAGGCCAAGGCAGACACCCAGACCCGTCGAGGCCAAGGCAGACACCCGGCCCCGTCGAGGCCAAGGCAGACACCCAGACCCGTCGAGGCCAAGGCAGTCACCCGGCCCCGTCGAGGCAAAGGAAGACACCCGGCCCCGTCGAGGCAAAGGCAGACACCCGCCCAGTCGAGGCCAAGGCAGACACCCAGGCCAGTCGAGGCCAAAGCAGACACCCAGCCCAGTTGAGACCAAGGCGGACACCTGGCCCAGCCGAGACCAAGGCAGACAACCGGCTCAGCTGAGGCCAAGGCGGGTAACCAGCTCAGCCGAGGCCAAGGCGGACAGTCCAGGCCAAGGCGGACGCCCGGCCCAGCCGAGGCCAAGGCAGACACCTGGCCCACTCGAGGCCAAGATGTGGACAACTGGCTCAGCCGAGGCCAAGGTGGACAGTCCAGGGAAAAGGTGGACACCGGGCCCAGTCGAGGCCAAGGGGACACCCGGCCCAGTCGAGGCCAAGGTGGACAACCAGCTCAGCCGAGGCCAAGACGGACACCCGGCCCAGCTGAGGCCAAGGTGGATGCCCGGCCCAGCTGAGGCCAAGGCAGACGTCCGGCCCAGCCGAGGCCAAGGTGGACACCCAGCCCAGCCGAGGCCAAGGCAGATGTCCGCCCAGCCGAGGCCAAGGTGGACACCCAGCCCAGCCGAGGCCAAGGCGGACACCCAGCCCAGCCGAGGCCAAGGCAGACACCCAGGCCAGTAGAGGCCAAGGAAGACAGCCGAGGCCAAGGCAGACAGCCAGCCCAGCCGAGGCCAAGGTGGACAACTGGGTCAGCGAGGCCAAGGTGGACAGTCCAGGCCAAGGCGAACACCCGGCCCAGTCGAGGCCGAGTGGACAACCGGCTCACCGAGGCCAAGACGGACACCCGCCCAGCCGAGGCCAAGACGGACGCCTGGCCCAGCCGAGGCAAGGCGGAAGCCCGGCCCAGCCGAGGCAAAGGCGGACACCCGGCCCAGCCGAGGTAAAGGCGGACACCCGGCCCAGTCGAGGCCAAGGCAGACACCCGGCCCCGTCGAGGCCAAGGCAGACACCCAGACCCGTCGAGGCCAAGGCAGTCACCCGGCCCCGTCGAGGCAAAGGAAGACACCCGGCCCCGTCGAGGCAAAGGCAGACACCCGCCCAGTCGAGGCCAAGGCAGACACCCAGGCCAGTCGAGGCCAAAGCAGACACCCAGCCCAGTTGAGACCAAGGCGGACACCTGGCCCAGCCGAGACCAAGGCAGACAACCGGCTCAGCTGAGGCCAAGGCAGGTAACCGGCTCAGCCGAGGCCAAGGCGGACAGTCCAGGCCAAGGCGGACGCCCGGCCCAGCCGAGGCCAAGGCAGACACCTGGCCCACTCGAGGCCAAGGTGGACAACTGGCTCAGCCGAGGCCAAGGTGGACAGTCCAGGGAAAAGGTGGACACCGGGCCCAGTCGAGGCCAAGGGGGACACCCGGCCCAGTCGAGGCCAAGGTGGACAACCAGCTCAGCCAAGGCCAAGACGGACACCCGGCCCAGCTGAGGCCAAGGTGGATGCCCGGCCCAGCTGAGGCCAAGGCAGACGTCCGGCCCAGCCGAGGCCAAGGTGGACACCCAGCCCAGCCGAGGCCAAGGCAGATGTCCGGCCCAGCCGAGGCCAAGGTGGACACCCAGCCCAGCCGAGGCCAAGGCGGACACCCAGCCCAGCCGAGGCCAAGGCGGACACCCAGCCCAGCCGAGGCCAAGGCAGACACCCAGGCCAGTAGAGGCCAAGGAAGACAGCCGAGGCCAAGGCAGACAGCCAGCCCAGCCGAGGCCAAGGTGGACAACTGGGTCAGCCGAGGCCAAGGTGGACAGTCCAGGCCAAGGCGAACACCCGGCCCAGTCGAGGCCGAGGTGGACAACCGGCTCACCCGAGGCCAAGACGGACACCCGGCCCAGCCGAGGCCAAGACGGACGCCTGGCCCAGCCGAGGCCAAGGCGGAAGCCCGGCCCAGCCGAGGCAAAGGCGGACACCCGGCCCAGCCGAGGTAAAGGCGGACGCCCGGCCCAGCTGAGGCCAAGGCAGACATCTGGCCCAGCCGAGGCCAAGGTGGACACCCGGCCCAGCCGAGGCCAAGGCGGACACCTGGCCCAGCCGAGGCCAAGGCGGACACCTGGCCCAGCCGAGGCCAAGGCAGATGTCCGGCCCAGCCGAGGCCAAGGTGGACACCCAAGCCCAGCCGAGGCCAAGGCGGACACCCAGCCCAGCCGAGGCCAAGGCGGACACCCAGCCCAGCCAAGGCCAAGGCGGACACCCGGCGCAGCTGAGGCCAAGGCAGACACCCGGCCCAGTCGAGGCCAAAGCAGACACCCAGGCCAGTAGAGGCCAAGGAAGACAGCCGAGGCCAAGGCAGACAGCCGGCCCAGCCGAGGCCAAGGTGGACAGTCCAGGCCAAGGCGAACACCCGGCCCTGTCGAGGCCAAGGTGGACAACCGGCTCAGCCAAGGCCAAGGCGGACACCCGGCCCAGCCGAGGCCAAGACGGACGCCTGGCCCAGCCGAGGCCAAGGCGGAAGCCCGGCCCAGCCGAGGCGAAGGCGGATGCCCGGCCCAGCCGAGGTAAAGGCGGACGCCTGGCCCAGCCGAGGTAAAGGCGGACGCCCGGCCCAGCTGAGGCCAAGGCAGACATCTGGCCCAGCCGAGGCCAAGGCGGACACCCGGCCCAGCCGAGGCCAAGGCGGACACCCGGCCCAGCCGAGGCCAAGGCGGACACCTGGCCCAGCCGAGGCCAAGCCAGACGCCCAGCCCAGCCGAGGCCAAGGCAGATGCCCAGCCCAGCCAAGGCAAAGGCAGATGCCCGGCCCAGCCTAGGCCAAGGCAGAAGCCCGGCCATGCCGAGGCCAAGGCAGATGCCCAACCCAGTCAAAGCCAAGGCAGACACCCAGCCCAGTCGAGACCAAGGTGGACAGTCAAGGCCAAGCCAGACAGTCAAGGCCAAGGCAGACAGTCAAGGCCAAAGTGGACAGTCAAGGCTAAGGCAGACACCTGGCCCAGTAGAGGCCAAGGTGGACACCCAGCCCAGTTGAGGCCAAGGCGGGCTTCCAGCCCAGTCGGACACCCGGCCCAGTCGAGGCCAAGGCAGACACCCAGCCCAGTCGAGGCCAGGCCAAGGCGGACATCCAACCCAGTCGATGCCAGGTGACACCCAGCCCAGTCCAGACCAGGGTGGACACCTGGCCCAGTTGAGGCCAGGCCAAGGCAGACACCCGGCCCAGTCCAGGCCAAGGCGGACACCGGCCCAGTCCAGGCCAAGGCGGACACCTGGCCCAGTCCAGGCCAAGGCGGACACCCGGCGCAGTCCAGGCCAAGGCGGACACCCGGCCCAGTCCAGGCCAAGGCGGACACCCGGCCCAGTCCAGGCCAAGGCGGACACCCGGCCCAGTCCAGGCCAAGGCGGACACCCGGCCCAGTCCAGGCCAAGGCGGACACCGGCCCAGTCCAGGCCAAGGCGGACACCCGGCCCAGTCCAGGCCAAGGCGGACACCCGGCCCAGTCCAGGCCAAGGCGGACACCCGGCCCAGTCCAGGCCAAGGCGGACACCCGGCCCAGTCCAGGCCAAGGCGGACACCCGGCCCAGTCCAGGCCAAGGCGGACACCCGGCCCAGTCCAGGCCAAGGCGGACACCCGGCCCAGTCGCGGCCAAGGCAGACACCCGGCCCAGTCGCGGCCAAGGCGGACACCCGGCCCAGTCAACGCCAAGGCGGACACCCGGCCCAGTCGAGGCAAAGGCAGACACCCGGCCCAGTTGAGGCTCCATGCAGCAGTTTTTGACAGGGTGGAAAAAATTTGAATTTCCCGGCTGTCGGCCACCAGATCGGTCACACAGGAAACGGTCGACTTCACAATCGGACACCAATTGATATAGCGAGCGTTCCTAGAGAGGCAGCAATGGATCAGATCTGTGCATGCGCGTGCAGCTCTGATCCATCTCTCTGCGCAGGCGCTACAGAACTTTTGTACATAAAGTGCTTAAATCCCGTAGCCCTGCACAGTTTGCGGTTACTACACATGCAAGTTGCATATGAGCACACATTGAGCAGAAAAGAGGCTTCCGGGTTTAGAAATCCCTGAGTGGAAAAGGAGGAGCAGCCTGCAGCGAGGGAGAAAAGGGGAGAAAAAAAATCACCTAAAATAGGGGGGGGGGGGGAAATAAGCAGGCAGTCTGTCAGCAGAATCTACTGCTATTTTATACAAGGGCAAAAAAGGGAACCTTTTTAAAAGACTGTTCCTTTAAGAAGTTACAGTTAGAATATAGTATTCATATAGCACCAACAGATTCCACAGCACTTTACAATGAGGAAGCACAAACATGAGACACAATGATACATGAGGATGAGACGGCCCTGCCTTTAGGATAATTACTCATATAACACTTTATACAAGGGTACAACCAGACATCCTGTGAACTTACACTCTAAAGGACAAAGGTAAGTGAAAGGTTAAACGTACAGCATTTATGATCCCGTGTATTTGCTTAAAAATATTTATTGTTCTCTTGTCCTCCGTGTTTTATATAGTTAAATGCCTTAGTACGGCTGAACCGACTGGCTCTCTACAAAATATAATAATATTAAAGTATAATAACAATAATAAAGTATAATAATAAAGTATAATAATAAAGTATAACAATTAAAGTATAATAATTATATTAAAGTGTAATAATAAAGTACAATAAAGTAAGTAGAAGACTAAAAGTATATTGTTTAATAAAAAGTATAAAAAGTATGAAGTGTAATAATAATATTGAAGTATAATAAAAAATAAAGCACAATAATAAAAGTATAATAATTATATTAAAGTGTAATAATAAAGTACAATAAAGTATAATAATATATTAAAGTGTAATAATAAAGTACGGTATAGTTACAATAAAGTATAATAAAGTATAAGATTAAAAGTATATTGTTTAATAAAAGTATAAAAAGTATGAAGTGTAATAATAATATTGAAGTATAATAAAAAATAAAGCACAATAATAAAAGTATAATATTAAAATATAATAATAATAGTATAATAATTATATTAAAGTGTAATAATAAAGTACGGTATAGTTACAATAAAGTACAATAAAGTATAAGATTAAAAGTATATTGTTTAATAAAAGTATAAAAAGTATAAAGTGTAATAATATTGAAGTATAATAAAAAATAAAGCACAATAATAAAAGTATAATATTAAAATATAATATTAAAATATAATAATATTAAACTAGAATATTCAGATATCATCTCGATTTCCTCCGATTTTAAGCGTTCGGCAGCGATTTTCTCTGCACACAGACCCGCCGTTGTTTCCCAGATTTCGCTGTAATTTTATTAGTGATCTCAGACATTCCATTTTCCAGATAGTGAGGAGAGACGTCAGAGAAAGCGAGAGCAATCACAGGAAGGAGCGGGTGTCCTCTTTGTGTAGATGTGTCCTCCACCCACACCCTTTTTTTCTGTGATTAGGCTGACATCATCTCTTGGTGGTTTTTAGGGGCAGGGCTGAGACAGGGGAGAGAGGAGCAGAGAGGGAAGGTCCAGTCTTGTTTCCAGCTGCACAGCACCAAGGTAAGAGCTCTGTCATTCTTTGCCTGCTTCTTGGGACAGGTTGGGCCACGCGTTTTCCTTTGACCTGTTTTGGGACGCACGCCCCGGGGTCTGCTAAAACCGCATGATCTCTGGAAGTCTTTGTTTTTTATTACCTTGCGGACCCCCTTGATGGGGCAACGAGTCGTTTCGGGGCAAAGTTCTAAATGAATGTAACTTTCAGCGGAAACATTCTGCTGGTTTCTACGGTGACTGCTCCGAAACGATTCAGTCGTAATCCGCTGAGATCGCTGCACTGTCAGATCCGCGCCTCTGGAACGATTAGAATCCAGTGCTATCGCTCCGCTCTCCCCAAATCATTCCCTTGGTTTCCATGGCGATTGCTCCATAATTCGCGATTAACCCCGGAACTAGTATATCTATTTCCTTGGCGACTGCTCCACTTTTTAGAACTTTTTTGCCCCAGAAAGACACAGCTACTTCCCACGACGACTGTTGTCCCCCCCTCCCCCCAGCAATGAGCCTCCTTGCCTTACTTTCTTGGTTGTCACGGCGATTGCTGCAGATGGCCCCTTGAATTGTGTATTACATTGTGAATCTGTGTATTCCACGCCCCAACACGCCCCTTGTTAATCTTTGTCTAAAAACAAGGGATATGTTGCGTAAACTACTCGCAAGCACGTTATTTTCGCAATATATAAAGCGTTGTTTAACAGTGCCTACCGATAGGGGTTTATTCGCTAAATCGTGGATTGTGCGAACTTGGATTATGAAAGTACAGATCAAAATGATGTTACTGAGAGGGTGGTGGATACATGGAACAGCCTTCCAGTAGAGGTGGTAGAGGCTAAAGCGGTGATTGAGTTTAAGCAGCATGGGATAGACATAAGGTGACCCAGGGAAAGGATCCATAGAACACGGACAGAAGGTTCTTATCTGACCACATATTCCATGTTTCTAAAGATTTCTCCGTAAACGTCCTGGCCGTCCGGATTCCCTGAGACTTTGCATTGAATGCGCAGGGGAGATGGCGTGTGTTGGTGCTATAATGTGCAGGATTTGGTGACCCGTAGTTTATCCTGCGCAGACATAGGGGTATATTCACTAAGCAGTGAGCTGGAGGATATCCGAGGGAACTGCAACTTTTAAGGCAAAGCTCAGAGGGAGGAGGGATTTAAGATTCAGGTATTTTGGCGTAAAATGTGCGTTGAGGGTTGGTGTTGTGCCGTGCTGCGACAAAGGAAAGTCACTGCGACCTGTGCCTTGGGCGTGACACGTGCACAAAGTCTGTACGCCAGTGGCCCATTCGCTAAACAGCGCTACAGTTACTGCTAGGGTTGCCAGGTCGGCCATGTTTTCCTGGACACATGTTACTATTTCATGCAGAGGGAAGCACAGGGGAAAGTGCTGCCCTGCAACATGCATAATTCATATGCAGCAGGAAGAACATCAAGGCAGGCCACCTGGGATTCCTTACCTGCAGTGTATGGATTATACATGCTGCGGGGTGGCATTTTTCATGCACTGCCCATCAGCACGAATGAATTATGTGTCTCCAGGAAAACATGGCTGACCTGGTGACCCTAGATATGCATTAGCTACGCATGTAGGGGCTTATTTCCTAAATCCTAACTTCCTTCCACCTTCATCCGATCTGTATTGAACGCACTGGCAGAGCCTACGTTCATGTCGGCTTATTTGCTAAACAGTGTTTTCACGTCTGCATCGAGCTCCAGAAAGAGTTTTATAGAGGACTTGGGATTGTTTAAACCTGTGTACGCATGAGGGGGTTTATTATCTAAACACCGCCAACACTTCGTGTTGAACTATAAACGAGTTTAATCCTTCCGTGGCTTATTCGCTAAACACCTAACCGCATTGACTGCCTTCTCCCACAAAATACACCTTGTGCTGGGGTTTATAGGCTAAACTTTGACCTCTCCTCTATGCTGTAGGCCAGGGGTCAGCAACCTTGGCCCTCCAGATGTTCTAGAACTACATTCCCCACAAGTCTCTGCCAACCTAAGAAGTGGCCGGGCATCATGGGAGTTGCAGTTCCAAAACATCTGGGGGGAGGGTCAAAGCTGCTGTCCCCTGCTGTGGACTATAGAACGGGATTGGGGCAAAGTGTGTGTGTGTTGGTGGGGTGTATTCTATACATCTGTGGGGCTTATTCACTAAACAAGTGAAATATCTGTGTGCATAGAGGGCTCGTCCTTTACACCAGGCAGGGTCCACTGATGCTTTGAAGTTTCTCTGTTTGGGGTTATATACACCCCAGGGGCTTACCCACTAAACAGGGGGTCAGCAATCTTGCCACTCCCTCATTGTTTTGCAACTACATCTCCCATGATGCTCAGGTGCTCATTAGATGGGCAGAACCTCATGGGAAATGTAGTTTCCAAACATCTGGCAGGCCAGGGTTGCCGATCCCTGATGAAGACGTTATGAGGGAAGGAACGCAACATGATGGGGGAGGGGTTTGCTATAAAAATGGCGACTTTACTTCAGGAAATAAAAAAAAATATATATATATATGTTTGACAAGTCTCCAGGAGTTTGGTCACCACTAGCTCATACGTTTCTCAGTGATTACATAGCGATTATATATCCTACATATTGGCAGCTGGCTCCTAAAAATGGCCGATTTGAGTTTTCTATCACGACATAAAAACCTGTTCATGGCGTCTGTGGCGAGCCGTTTCTGGAAAGCTCATTGGCTGCCGGCTACGCGATCACATTATGCCGTCTATGTCTGTCTGAGAAAAATATTTGAGGTTAATGGTGGGATTTTTGGTACGTGAGATAAAGTCGCTCTCTCCTCATACCCCGCGTCGTCCTCCTCAAAATATTTTATACAGGAAAGGGAAAAATAATCGAATTAAAGAGGAATCCCTGTGAAACGCGAGGTCTCTAGAGAACGTTGGCCAAGATTCACCGCCGTATCATGCGGTTACGTCATGGCATCCTGTTCCACCGAATATCTTTTTTTTGGGAGGGGGGGGGGGAATCAAGTATTGCTAGTGTAACCAAAATCTTCCATATTATCTAGTACAGGGGACTCAAACTCTGCCGCCCCCAATTCTGAACTACAGCTCCCATGATTCTCTGCCCATCTTTTGCATTCGAGAGAATCATGGGAGTTGTAGTTCAGAAACCTCTTGAGGGAAGGGCGGCAAACCTTGAGATCCCTAAAGTAGTCACCGCTCCCATATCGGTGCATTAAACCCCCGGTACAGTAGTTGTAGATAAACACTGCACTCCAAATGGTTTTCTTGGCTACATTTCCCATGATCCTCTGCTCGCCTCTAGCTCACACATTCTGAAATTACAGGGATTTGTGTTTTCTGAGGTAAACTCGGTGCATTCCAGTCGTTAATTATTAAGCTTATGCGCCGTTCGCAGACGCCCACAGAGCGAAAACCTGCCAACGTCTTATCACCCCTTACCTCAATATTGCCTTACGATTTTAACATTGCGGCCTTAGGCGAGCAATACCAGCCGCGCCGCTGTGATTGGACGACGCCATCGACGGCGGCCATTTGTGCACAGTACGAGTTCAAGTCAGGAGGGAGAAGTCCGCGGACTCTCTCTGTATAAATAATGAGTGGAAAAAGTGTTTTTCTAAAAATTTATTACACGGAAAATCTCAGAATTCAGCAGAATGTCCCTTTTTAAAGAAAGCGATGTTTGTAGACCCCATCAGAGCAGAGCTAGTCATTGTTCGGTCCCCCCGCCCAGAGCTGGCCATTGTTTGGGGCAGGATATGGATGTTTATCTCCCGGGGTGAGGGATCCTGGAATTTATAACCCTATGGAATTCACTTTAAAAAAGCCAAAGAGCTAGCAATTAAAGTCTCCTAATCCCTAAGAATCCTTATCGGACTCCCTGGGGCCATTATGTCAATGCCAGTTTTTCCAGACGTCTTGTAGCCAATGGGCAGCTTGTGAAAAGTGCTGCCCGGCAGTATGTGTAACTCATACGCTGAAGAGGTTAATTTAAAATGCAAAAGCGGGTCAGTTTGCTTCAGAGTTTGCAACCCATGGACTGAATAAGCCTGTGCGCAATGACGTCAGTGGGCGAGAAGAAGCCCACAGCAGGTGCCGGGCCTTGGTACATTAACCCGCTGGGTGCGTCCTCCGTATCTTAGCTGTAAAGCAGAGGACGCGCTCAGTGCGTCGCCCGCAGACAAAGGTTTTAAATTTTTTAGGCCAAAGCATGAGATATTGTGAACTTCATTTGCATATCATACCCAGAATTCCTTGCTACATTTGGGAGAACTGCATCAAAAGAGCTCTGAGGCCACATAGGGTTTTGTTACATTAATAGCTGGTCCCATCCAAACATACTCAGTGCTGGACCTTAAATTAGAGGGTAAGAAATGAAATCCAGACCCCCTGTATACCGCACCGAGTAAGGTTCATCCCATTAACCCCAAGCGTGAGGGGAAACATGAAATCTATATGTTGCTGCCGATCCCATCCAATTTTAAATAGTTTGGTCAGCATTAAACCCCTGGTGGACGATTTTTCTGAGTGTGCGGCATCAAATTATAGGATTGAAAGCGCCAAATTTTGTATTTTTGCATACCATACCAGCCAACCGGCCAAGATCTGCCAAAGCAGTCCTGATACCAGCCCCAATATGTGCATTTTTTTTAGTTTATTTCTCCCGGACGTCAAGACAAAACTACGGAAACTCTCCTAGAGCGTATAAAAAAACATGCAGGCTTAGTTTTTGCCACTTGTGCAGTCGCCATGGAAACTGATGGAGTCTTCCTGCAGATTACTCCTTTTTTATGAAATGGTGTTTTTGGTTTTTTTTTTTTTATATATTTTTTTTGCGTCTTTGCGGAGCCTACACGTCTGATTGTGAAGTCCGATGTTTGTCTTTCCCCTGGAATATTAACCCCAGGACGGCAGGGCGAGCAGCCAGACTGCGTGTGGCTATCAGTTTCCTGGACTAGAAAAGCCTGAGACGCTTCATTTTTATTCCAAGATCTGAATATTAAAGTTTTTCGTGTTTATTTTGGGAGCAGCGGGACCGTGAATCATCGCCCCGTCATTCCGCTGGCGCGTATTAAATTATTAAACCGGAGTGTGGAAGCCAGGACCCAGCTTTACACAATGCGTCACCGAATGCGTTATCTCTAGTTGTCCGATTTCCTCCCAATTTGAGGACGGATAAAGACACAGACCCACCCGGCCTGCCCTTATCTACTCAAACAGGCGCTCCCATTGGACACGAAGGCCGGTGTCAGACGAGTGAGAGTCCATGAGTGTGACCGTCCCTTCCACTCTGACGCCCGTGTGGCCACCTCAATGAGTGCAGTTAGCGCGCTCGGTGCTGCACCGCTCAATCCTCCTATGGAGGATCTCGCTTTGCAGGCCCGTGGAACGCGCATCGTAGCGGGGAGGGTTTCAGTACGTCTGCTACACCGTGTAGCCAGTCCCGTCGACACATCACAACGCTGCGATGGATGTCGGGAGGCCTGTCAGTACCGGAGGACAGTCCGAATGATGCTGCTGATGAACCTGCAGCATGGATTGTGTTACTTCAAGGCAGCGCTATTCATGTGCTGACCACCAGCTCATGTGTGCCAGGAAAGAAAGGCGGAGCCAGCAACCCATTTAAAAAAAAAAAAAAATTGAATAATTTTTTTTTTCTGGATTTGCAGCACATGAGAATCGTGGACGGAAAGACAACAGACTCTACATGTTGCAGGGCAGCACCTTTCATGGGCTGAAGTGATGCGCCTGCGTAGGAGAACGGTGACTGATCCTTTAACCTCTTCCCACGAGCGTAAAGAGAGCCATAAACGAGCGAATTCCCGTACCGTACCAGCGGCCGACCTTAAGATTCTCCGTAAAACCCGCTCCCTTAATGCGATAAGCATCTCCGTTACTAATTAACTTTTTTTCAGATGACCTTCCGCACCCAGCTATTCCCACCATAAATTTCCCGCGCCGAGGCCGAGCTTCGTTCATAGCTCGGCTGAGATCAGCAGTCCCCCCCCCCCCAAAAAAACCCCATTTCTTGTTCTGAATTTTTTTAATTTATTAAACATGGATTCTTTGAACCCATTGGAAAAACGTATCGTGTGCGTGGCAGGGTTAGAAAGGCGATGGCGTGCTTTTCCATTAGCGTCTGGAACAAAGGCCTCCATCCTATTTATTTGTACTGGCCTCGGATGTTAAAATATTGGCCAAGGAAGGAGGGGGGGGGGGACAAGAGAAAAAAAAAACCCTCTAGTTCTCCTGCTTCTTTTTCGCAGCCGCACCCGACTCTCGTACAATACAAGGAGGATTCCGGTTTGGGAGAGGTGGCCGGGGTTAAACGCAGCTCACGGACAGAGGACGGATCTCCAAAAAGCCAGATGGAAATATATTATTTTATATTATACTGGCTGCAAAACTGCCACATCCTACTGTATCGCACGTGCACGGTCATCTTAATTATGGGGAAGGATCTGGGGGCGCACGTGGGGATACTTTGTGTCTAATACATCGCTTTGAGGAGATTAAAAGGAAAATATTTGTCAATAATAATAATAAAAATAGATATATTATTATATTAAGAAACACTGACCCATCCTGGGGATTGTTTTCCAAGGGAGGGAGGGCATAAACAAGTGCGGTGTGTTTTGGAAGCCACCAATTCCCCAATGATCCCACACACACTATCAGGGTTATTCAGAGAGAGGTGAAAACCAGGAGAATGACTGGATTAGTGAAAATTCGAAGTCAAAATAGCCAAAGCAGAAAAAATATCCTATTTATCTCACTTTCCAAATCGGCTATTTGGTCTAGATTGTTCCCTTCTCCTGCCAGTTCTCCTGGTTTTCACCTTTCTCTAAATAACCCTGTAAGTGTCCTTTGTTTACTCTACACAGTCTCTATGGCATAAATCTTGCATACTACCGTGACTCTCATTTTAGAGGTTCCTCCATATATTCAGGGTGTGCGGGTGTGATTTTTAGGGGCTCCTCCATATATTCAGGGTGTGTGGGTGTCTTTTTAGGGGTTCCTCCATATATTCAGGGTGTGCGGGTGTCTTTTAGGGGCTCCTCCATATATTCAGGGTGCGGGTGTCTTTTAAGGCCTCCTTCATATATTCAGGGTGTGCGGGTGTCTTTTTAGGGGCTCCTCCATATTTTCAGGGTGTGCGGGTGTATAACAGAGCTGCAGAGCCATAAAACTCCCAGCAATAAGATATCTGCTCTAGTTCTAAGTGACATTACTGTAATGGCCCTGTTAGGTTGTGACGTCATTTAAAAATCCTGGGAATAGCCTAGTCTCTGGCCCCGCCTCCAGCGCCATTCCCTGCAGCACCTGGACCCTCTTTGGAATTGCTGACAGAGGTGTGAGTGGTGTGCCTGAGATAAACATCCCAGTTGGCATAATTTGTTGCATGACAGGACCCATATTCCGACGCGCCGTGTAACAATGTGAGTAAACAATGTGCTTCTTATTCAATCTAGCTGTAATGCGAGGCGTTGGCTAAACCCGCCATTCTTTGCGCTTGTAGGTTTCAGCCTGTGCGGACGCGTCCGTAAACCATACATTGTTTCTAATGAGGATTAATAGCACGTTATTATGGAGAGCAGGAGGGTAAATCTTCCTTGATTAGGGATTACTAAACCACCAAGACAGCCGGGGGCCAAAACAAATCATTTTAATTCACTTTCTGTCTTTAAACATCCAAACGACATTCCTTACAATGGGATGTAAGTAGGTAAGCGTGCACGGGCACCTCCTCAATGAGGATAATCGCTGGGAAATTAAGAAAGTCCACCGGCAACTTGCACTCGCAGGATCAGAATCCCTTTCTTTGGGCGCATACCACTTTACTTGCAGATTTTTATTAATTGGGAGTTTCAGGGTTTAACAAGCCAATAAATGCAATGTTTAATCTATACTAAGTATCTCTATATGATCACGTGACACAGGGTATTACTATAGTATCACTTGGCACATGGTATCATGTGACACAGGTTATTACTATAGTATCACTTGGCACATGGTATCACGTGACACAGGGTATTACTATAGTATCACTTGGCACATGGTATCACGTGACACCGGGTATTACTATAGTATCACTTGGCACATGGTATCACGTGACACAGGGTATTACTATAGTATCACTTGACACATGGTATCACGTGACACCGTGTATTACTATAGTATCACTTGGCACATGGTATCACGTGACACAGGGTATTACTATAGTATCACTTGACACATGGTATCACGTGACACAGGGTATTACTATAGTATCACTTGACACATGGTATCACGTGACACCGGGTATTACTATAGTATCACTTGGCACATGGTATCACGTGACACCGTGTATTACTATAGTATCACTTGACACAGATGGGGCTGTCTATTTTATCGGACCTCAAGCAAAAGTATACACGGGTGGTGTGTAACACATCACGACTGCCGTCCGATTTAAAGAGTTCCTTCTCTAAACAGCCAGACAAATCATTTAACTTTGAGGGAGAAGCAGCTGGTGGGAGCCAATAGAAAGCAGAGGATGTGTCTGACAATTTTGGAAAAACTTTTCTCGTTCGACATTTTTCTTGACTTTCGATTCAAGTCTGAAATGAGTTTTCTGGGATAATTGCGGAAAAGAGAGAGGTTGGGTGAGACGGCTCAGTTGGTTAGCTAACTGGGATGTATAGACCAGTTACGACTCACTTTGGCGCCCCTTATGTTTCAGGACTTTATGTCCCATGATGCTCAGTCTGCCTTACAACTCATTGACCATGATGGGAGATTGAATTGAAGGTTATCCATCACTGGTCGTGAGTCAAGTTTGTGAGGGCCTTGAACGGCAACAGCATAGGTGGTCTGCCCGACCATGGGCCACCGTTCGGGTCTCACAAGATTTCTTGATGGTGCCCTGTCAGAGAAGACAGAACCATATGGAAATCAGACTGTTATTACAGGGTAGCCAGTCCTCTCTGCATGAGAGGAACCGCAGCCCCGATGATAGTTTTCTGCCTTGTCAGGAGGGCATAGTTGATACCCTAGTAGGCAGCGATCTGCATCTGGGTTACCATGTACGCTATGAGTGAGCAAAGTTTGGGGGACCTGAGCACAAGGATTGTGAGGGTCCTGAGAAAAAACAATGGCGTAAGTGGCTTTCCCTATAGTGGGTACCCAGTGGGCAGTCCACAAATGCTGGTGACGGTTCTCAGGACCCTCACGAACCTTGTTTTTTACCATCAATCACTGGTATAGATGTTTAAAGCCAGAGGGTTGGTTCTTGCCAATGGTCGGCTGAAGGTTTACGCTCTTCCAAGCTTGACAAACAGATGTCATCAACCAAAGGGTCAACTTTGAAAACTATGCTGAACGAGTACCCTTGCTTACCCTTCGATTCCCTCTCGGCTATGAACCAGCATTATTTGCCCTTTTAATCTGAATAACTCGTATCGAATTTGTTCCAATGCAGAGACTCCCCACCGGCTGCCACTGCTCCGGTGGGTGCTTGATATTGAAGGCGTTATGATTCATGTCAGCTGGATGGTAATAAACACTTAAAGAGCTCTAACGAGATGAAAGTCCCGAGAGATTAACACTAAACAAGTCTGCGTGCATGCTTGGCTGTCATCACCTCATTAAACCACTTTCATTTGTTTCGCTCTAAGTGCTGTTTGCGGATCCGACGGGACACGTTACAAGATGGTGACCTCACCGCACACGCCCACAACCACTCTACAATGCCTGGAAAGATTGAAAGAGAATCAAAGAAAATGAGGTCATCACTTGATTTGTCTGGCAATTCATTACACTCGGTAACAGGGCAGTTTAGCGAGAACAGAAAAGACTGTACGGAGCGTTACAACATACTTTTCACATTAGACTTTGGATGTTATAAAGGAAGTAGTCCGAGCCTGCTGTTTGTGCTGGCAGTAGATCTGACATCTACAAACGTAGATGTCCTAACCACCCTAACCTTCCTTTATATTGGGACACTGGGAAATTTCAATAGAGATCTAATCGACCTGGTGATTGTCTATTTAACTCTAGTAGAGAATCCGCAAGAAGTAGAAGTGACCTTGCAGATGGAACGTCTTTTTTGTTAGACATTCCACTACGAAAGTAGAAATTGGCTGTTTATTGTAGCATCTACATATTTTAGGAAACCAGCAACCCTCAGTGAGGTACAGCTGGTGGTTTCATTGTGCCTCGATAATATTAAAAGACTGGAAATCTGCTACGGAAAGTTGGACATGACCTTGGTGGACCTTCCATTTGTTAGAAGCTCCACTATGAAAATTCATCTGCTGACTCCAACCTCCCTATAGACCGAGAACGTGAATGAGGTTGAAATGGCATGGTCATTGGACTGTGGATACTCCTAAAGGAAATCGACCATGAGCTTGTAGATCAGGTTTTAACGAGTGTGGTTAGATTTTACTTTTCTAAATTTGAAGAATTTAACCAAAAGTGAAATTATAGGAGCCAGTAGCAATCTGTGGTAGATGTTGACTCACAATGTGAGGTAAAGAGGTTGTTTTAACAGTTTAATGTTACTGAACAGGGGATTCCCAGCAGGAAGTAGACATGGCCTTGTTGATGTAATCTATTTCAGGAGACTTGAACTGCGATAATGGGGATTCGGGGAATTTTCGAGACGGTTTGGCTCGTTGGTAGTCACGTGTTGCCATGTCATAAACTGGTATGTTGAGATGTATCTTTGTTTTACTCCCCCAGAGATACTAGATACTTCTACTCGGAAATTGAGCTATTGTCGTAAGTCATTCCTCATTTCTGAGACCAAAAAACTTGGTTGTCCACTATATCCGTAGTCGTTCAGCCAACAGGTTGTTTGTAGTTCTTCACAGTCGTAAGACTAATTTCCAAACATTGGAAGAGGTTGAACACCGTCAAATGCATACGACTTTGGTCGTACAACTTCAGAAGACTAAATCAGACTAGCAATTGATCCCATTCTAATGGGATTTGTCTCTTTTAGTCAGATGACCTGGATCGGTTGCCATTACACAGAACACACAAAATGGTAAAGGCAGTCACAAACATGGTTTATGGCATTATCCGTAGCTCTGAGCCTCATGCATGCAGGGATTAAATTACTCTCTATCAACGAGAACGCACGGGTCATGTCTGACATTGCCTCCGGGGCACAACTCTTGTTATGACCTGAGATGTCAGTCTGACGACCAAATCGGTCATATGGCTACAGATCCAGTAGACGCTCAGCCTAAAACTCGCTATTTTCTGTTGGTCCTTGAATGGAATACTACATATTCGCATTAGACATGATCTGGTTTGGTCCGGCAACCCTTATCCATAGCATGTGAAGCCAATTAACATTCTGATACTACAGTCAGAAAGAGAAACCCACAAAGGTCAAATTATCTTCTGTCTAAACATAACGAACAGGAATTTCAGGATATATATAAAAAAAGGAAATGGCAGATGGCCCTTTCCTGCGTAACACAGCCGCTCTTTAGTAAAAGTCTCTCTACACGTCTAGTTTTGTAGACACGTCAATTTCAACCCGCGCATAGATCATTTCGAGACAAGATGACAGATATGAAGTCGAGCTCAGACCTTCTATTAATTTACAAGCTCCCACTCAAAACCTTGAGCACGGGCTGGAATTTATCCAAATACTATGGAAATACTCCCAAATTTGGACAGAAAGTATTTCGCAAAGAGAGTATCTTCTTGCTAATGGACCAAGGGAGTGGAGATGATGGGCATCTAGCCAGTGATCTGCAAGCTATTCAGGAGCTGCCTGAATCAATCGTTTTTGAGGGAGAGGGCTTAGTTTCTCTCCTCCTCGCTCTTACCCTCTCACCACTGAATTCCCAGGGCTTTAAGCGAGATCTGGGCAAGTAGAGGACACAGATCACAAAGAACTGCTCTCAGAGGGGAATAGAATAGTCCTCCATGTCATCTTGTGATCCAAACATAGTTGTCCCAGAGTGAGAGGATTCACAGCCTTCCAAGAGACGGAATGTCTTCCACTTTGGAAGACTGTCACAGTCCACTTTTTTTGGGAAGGAGGAAGGGTTGACGACTCTGTGCAACATGGCCATCTAAAGCCAAGAAAATGGACATTATTGGCCAGGCAACCTGTTTTCTTCACCCTGGTTTGCTGTGGTCTATTGTGCCAACATACTCTGCAGGAATACTCCACACACTAGTCTGCCACAACACAGTGGGTCAAATCACTGTTGTACAAGGACAAACTGATACAAAATGGCCGCCTTTTTGCTTCCTCTCTGATCATGATCTCTGAAGCGATTCTTTATCACGCGAGATGCGCCGGGTCTCTCCGTACAGAATAGAATTATGTATTTATTTTATTTCTAAAGTAAAATCTTAAGCAATCCAACATTTTCTCCCATAAATGGGAGCGAGTCGGTAAAGTCCGTCATCACTGCATTATTCAAAGGGTTTTCAAGCAAATTCTTCTCTTAATCCCCCTCTGGGTCAGTTTATATGAGGTCATGTTATTTTAGGATTAAAAATACCAGCCCGGTCTGTGCGGTTTACATTTCATTTAGACGTACGAGCTTCGTGCTTTATTTTATATTTTTGTACATTTTTCAGGGTTTTTTTTTTAGTTTTGCTGTAGGACTACAAAGGGAAGAGATGCCAAGAAACGACCTGGCACGTTCAATAAATCACATTTTGTTTGGAGTTTTCAACTCGACATTGAGCCAATTGTCTACAGGCAAACGGCCACGTACGCGGCATTGTTTTACACGGCATGATTAATAAAAGTGAAACGGACTGCGGATAACATCGAGACAAAAAGAGCTTTAACCCAGATTAATATTTCCCACGATCCTCTGAAAACAAAATGGCTTCTTGGGTTTAATTGTTGTAATGGACAGATCTTCAAAATGTTGGAGGGGACGAACCGTTGGCCTACTTGGCAAAAAAACCCCACAAAAAAACAGTGGTGAATCAAATCTTTTCTCTGTATACTAGAGGCTCATGGGAAATGCTAATTTGCATGAAATGCCTTTTCACAGGGCAGATTTGTGAGGTTTGTGTATTCGTACAAACTTGGTGAATGTGTGTTAGATTGTCAAGTTAGACGGAAGGACGTACGGGTGCAAGTAGAGTATGGCTGGTACTCAACAAGATGCCCACCACCTTATTTGTGGCTTCTTTGATGTTGTAGACTTATCTGGTATGGGCCTGGTGGATTTCTTCAAACTAAGGAGCTTGTAGGACCTAGCGGTAGCCAACTACACATTTTTAAGAGTCAATAAAAGTGTTTTCCAATTAATTTATGCAAAATAATCCATGTATTTTAGAACCTGAGGTTATTTTTTAGGTGCATGTGGCTACCTGGCCCTTGAATTTGATAAGTCTTGATATAGCTGGCTAGTTCAAGTTTTTAATGGTCACATTCTGATTTCCAATTAACGAAGGTTCCTGGGTGCCCAACCTAGTTGTATTTAAAAGTGTCCACATATATAACTGGTCATCCACACCAAGTCCTCCATTTTCAGAGCCCAGAAGCTTGTGATGTCCAGGGTTCGTGTTCTCCTGCCTGTCAGTCACAGGATGCCTCCACCAGACCGGCTCAAATATGGGCCTATGTTGAGAATGTCTTTTGAGGCCCAGATCGGCAACGGGCTTCACGATGGAAACGTAACTCTTCAAGAACAGACCTTTCTGGATAGAAAATGCTCTTTTTGTGTTTTTTTGTTCGAGCTATTCTGGTGGCCTCCCTAGAGGGGCCAACATGTGCTATTAATAGAGAAAACGAGGATAAACCATACTGAATTTTCAACGGCTTGGCGAGGGTCACTAAGAATTAAGCACCTGACCGTATCGAGTCATGAAAACATAGACCAAGCTGACGAAAGGCCCATGGGCTGTGGTTACTTCCAGAATCACTTTTCTCTTATTGAGTGAAAGCGTATGTTTAAAATGAGGAACGGTCTTAAGTTGTCTTGTGCAAAGAAAACCATTATCAGTGGTTGCATGGAAGAACACCCGTCACGAAGGCTTTAAGAATACAGTGTTTTAGGACTGTTTTCTTCTAAATTTCTTTTCTTTAAATGTTCTTTTGGAGGGGGGCGGATAGCTCTAATAATAGGAAAACAAATGATCGTATGCAGGAGTCAGGTCAAATGGGGGTACACGTGAGAACGCAGTTCCACCACTCTTTTTGGAGAGGGAACTGAGTTCCCATTGGTATCGTGCTCTGTAATGCTTGTATCTGGGTGTTTAATTCTATTTCACCGTTTTGTTTTTTTGAGAAAGTATTTTAGCAGGAAGGATACATTGAGATTTCGCTCGCTTTCAAGTATGTCCTGGGTGGTGAGTATGTACCGTTGGGTGTCTTGCCCAAGGACACTTACTGGAGAGGTGCTCTTGCCGGGATTCAAACCTGTTTCTCCACAGTGTCTCCATAGTTACGGAGCAGTGATGTTTCCTCTACTCCACCCAGCCGTCCATAAACGGTGGATTTATCATGTTTTGGTAAAATTCGCATAAGATTTTGGTGAGCGTTTATGTTATGTGTGAGATAATTGCTAAATCGGGACAGAAATCTCAGGTAGTTCCCACACTAACATTTTTGGACTTGACCCCCAACGATCGTATGTATTGTTAAAGATTATTGAGGCTTTATCTTTTTTGTCTACTCGAATGACTGTTAGATATAAATGGAGGGGCGGGGAAAAACCTCAGTAAAAAGTTGATCATAGTTTAGGAATATATGATGCTGAATGGTTTCTTATTGAAAAGGCCTTTGTCAAACTGGACACTTTCCTGAGGAAGGGCCAGACCAAAACATCTGTTCTATAGAATACCTGGCTAGTGCCTCGCCCAGCTCACAGGTCATTTAGGAGGCCATGGCCTAGTGTTGGTCATTTATGTAAGAAGGCTAACAGGTCACCAGGGATATTCAAAATAATTTCCATTTATTGCGGAACCAAAAGGTGTTATATCATTTTTTTCACTCGTGTGTTAGAGTTTGTTTATACTGGTGAGGGTTTGCAGTAGATTATTTTTGCTCTGTATGTCACCTTTGCCCGTATCGTGTACAATTTTTCTTTCTCCAAGTTTTTTATTGCTTAGGTAGAAACCAGATTTCCTTATTACCGCGACAAAGTGTTATTGTTGTTGCCGTTTTGTACTGTTGTGGCAACGAGTAAACATCTCATGGTGAGAATTTCAGTCGAGGTTTTAAGTTGTTGTTGTTGTACTATCTCGTGGGCGCTTTTTGTTTTTGTTGGTCAACCTCATAAATCAACGCTCACCCAGCAGAACTGATGCATGTAAAAGGACTGTATGACTGGTCTGCATTTTTCTTCTGCCCGTTGAGATCCTTGGATTGTCATGTATCATATTCAAAGGGAAGCTCTGTTTCAGCAAGGCCCGAGTCTGAAATGCTCATCAGCAAGAATTCTCCCGCTGACGTGTTTTGAGCAGGACCAGTCACTGCTGATCGTTTGCAGTTTTAGCAGTTCCTTTTGCCTGGTAATTCGTGAAGTTTGTAACTGTATCCCCCCCCCAATCTTGAAGAGCCCCAGACTTCCTGCTTCCCGGATCTGCCAAAATCTTGTAAAGCTCAATTACTTGGTCTGTACAAGAGACGCCGAAGGAATTCTGGAAATGGGTCTCTGTCTTCAACGTTCTTGGCTCCTGGAAGTTGACATGTTTCTACAGATGACCACAGAGTCGGCCATTAAACCTTGCAACTGGAGAGGAGGCAAGCAATGTCTCCCGATAATGGAAAGACGTTCAATCACTTATTAAATAATTTCTCATGATTTCTCATTATATACTGCACTAAGTCGCTAAACGTTTGTAGATCGAACCTGAAGCTTTCCCCTGGCCGTAGTTGGCAAAGGATGTTCCTATTTTAAGGTCTCCAATGAAAGCCGTAAGGTCTGTTTCCCCTTTTCATCACAACACGAATACCATTAAATATGTAACAAATGTGGATTTTGAAGGCCTTCCAATAGCAGATTTGTGGTTTCCAAGTTGATTGCCTTTAAAATATGCCCGTTGATTTATTGTTCCGGTATATCGTTTATACAAAATCAGCCGCCATTTCATATAAACAAACTCTGACACGCTAAGTCACTCTGGAACAATCACTGTTGGCTCAGATGAACTTCGTTTTTGTTCCAGCAGAGAAACACATGGTAATGTTGGCGCACCCTGATGCCTTGGCCCTCTCCAACATTAGGAGCCTTTATCACGGCGGCAAAAGTTTGGATGGGTCCATGGAGTGCGTATTAATCCATGACCTAACCAGAGCATGTTCACCTGCTAGTTAAATTCGCTTCACTTACAAGTTTAATAAGGCCACGGCACTTTCTCTGTGGATAAAAAGCATTTCGATTCCACCTCGTTCACCAGCCATCTTCTATTTAAAACCACTGCCGATGTGTTTGAAGGATTGTTTGGTAAAAGCTGGTGTTTGAGGCCTGCTCGGGCATGGACATAATATTATTAAATCTAGGAGACGGGCAATCTTATCTGTCCGCTTGGATGATTTATTTTACTAGTCCGGAGGGAGAGCCACGTAAAATGGCACGGAACATGTAACCATAGCACATAGTCTCCAACCATGTGTGTGCTACAGTATCAGACATCCAGATGCTTTAGTGTCCCAAGTGGCCGCATCCACGTGCCGGTATTTTTGTGCTTGCACATCAGGGATTAATTATGTTTGCGATGCAATCTGCTGACACTGCCTTAAGAGATGCATGGAGGTCTAACACGTTAAGGATACAAGAGTGCTCCAAAAAAAGAATTCGGTCCTGCCCTAAACCAGGTCTTGACAAATTTGTGCCACATGTTGGCGCTAACAGAAAATCTAGGAGCCAGTCAAACGTTAACATATGGTTTTGTGTAGAAGAAACCAGGAAAAAAATAGAAGGCCAGATGTAAATTTCTAGGAGCCCATATGTAACAAACCCTTGGATTTGTCAAGGCCCTCTGAGGACAGATCTTCAGTTTTGAACAATCAAACGGATTTTCGTGGTGGTCTTTGCTACATTTTTCTTCTACTGCTTCCTATATAGAAATGGCCAGTTTACCCAAATCTGGAATATCCACGTGCCCATCCTCGATGAAATCACATCTGTGTTGATCGATTGGTTCCTACCATAACCTTTACATGAGTAGTAGGCTGTAGTATTGCTCGTTCGGATGTTTTTTCCTGACCAATCTTTGTGTTGATCTTTCTTGCCAAAAAGATCCCGTTTCACCACACTCGAAGAGCTGGTTATATTTTGTTGTGTTGGCAAGATCTAAAATATGTAAAGTTGAATATCGAAGAATATCAAAAACTGGAAGTCTACTTGAATCCAGAAAAGGACAAATTGAAACCAATGGTATGGAGCAATACATGGACAGAACTGTGATTCTTGGCACGCATGGCCTCTTTGTGTGTTTTGGGTGCGTCTGTTTAATATTCACAATGATTGCTGGCAGTTTTCACACCCAACTGGGCAGTGCCATCCAAGACCGATAAGGAGGAGGCCAAGAGCTTCTGCAATGAATAACCAATAAGAGGGTGGCATCCATTCCGATCAGTTGGGAAGGGTTTGTTTGAAAAAGGTGTTGACATATACGGTTTGCCTAGCAACACACGCCCTTTGGAACAATGTGTCTGCTCTGGATGTAGGAAGTATTGATATATAATTATAAATAAATATGTCGTGGACAATATTCGGCACTCTCGATTGTCAAACAGTGGGGATTTGGAATCCCATGTCAAGCTTCCTACTGATTTTTTCCTTTTAATTAGAATGATAATTTCAGGGATAGACGGAAACACTGATACGTAAGCATTAATGCGAAAGACGATTTCGGGTGGTTTTGGTGGCCTTCCCAATGCTGGTTTTTGCAGTGTGATCGGATACTGTAACTTCAAGCCATTAAGTCATCACCTATAGAAAAGGTGTCGACTGAAATCGCCTCGGCAAAAAGGAGCCTTTTGTAAAAAACTAACCCATCGTTTGCACCAGTCATGGCTACTCTACTAGAACGGCGTAACTGACAAATTAACTGAACTGAAGACCCTTTCCATTTGGGGTATTCTGAGTGGAGAGAAAAATGTAGTATTCCAATCTTATCTCTGGCATTCCTGCTTTAGTAAATAGCAGCTGTTCCTAACGGAACCATTTAATAGGACATGTAGACTTTGGTCAGGGATTGATAAACCCAAGGGGCAACGTGGTTCCTAGGATGTTATCTGTGGCTCCTACGTTTTTTGTTTAATTCTCCATAAAACTAATTGCTGCATTGAAAACCACTTGCGTCCTAAATTGAATGGCACCTTGGCTCTTATGTAGGAATAGCAACTCATCGTGGATCCAGAGAGGGGGCATTTGCCCCTGCACACCATGCAGCAAACCCATTGTTGGTGAGACAGGATACCTTTGAACATATGAATCCCCCTGTATCTCCAGTTCCTTACTCCTTACATTGTCAAGTGAGAGGTCATTGGAAAGGCCAGAGTCTGCCCTTTCCAATGATGACAATCATGGTCTTGTTCAGTGTATAGAAAATATATAATCAGAGAAATATTTGTGTTCTGTCGACATAAAATGGCTGGATGGTTGTGATGCCGACTAAAGTGTGGGAATAGCCAAGTTTCTAGATGTGTTTGCGTCTCTACCAGAGTTATTTGGCTACGCGTGGGTATCAACGGGTGTCTGGGCATATGTGGTGTTATTGCGGTGCTGGATGCTCCGTGACAGGCAGAGCATGTGTTGGAATACAGACTGCAGAGCATTGCTGTGCGGCGTCTGTCAGACGGCACCTGAGCAGCAGGAGGACAGACCAGACGCCATGCGGCAATGTTCAGGGAAGAGTGTGATGAGCCTGTGATCCGGACGGTGCCCGCTTTGCCTGTCACTGCGAACCGAACCCCAGCTCTTAGCCAGAACTGGCAGAGTGCTCCTTCAGAAACATGTGTCTGGACGTTTTCATGATGACATTTTCAGGGTTAATCACGCAGGAGCGTGTTGTAAAATAATAATTTTTTTGTGTTTGGATGAAGACTAGTACAGACAGGCTCCCAGGGTCTGGTCTTAGTGACGGGCTCCAGCCTGGCGTCCTCAGCTTTTCTTTTTTTTTTTCTCTTTCTCATACAATGAGAGGAGGAAAAAAATAAAATAAAAAAAAAACTTGGCTCGTTTTCAGACAACTGGTGTTTTAAGACCAAGGTTCCTCCTTGGAGCCGTCACAGTATTTTTCCACAATGTTTGCTCAACTGTCAAACTCAAGAATCCGGCAGGCCTCAGAGCTGGGCCGGGTCCAACAGTCATGCAATCGGGCCACTTCTAGAAAATGTCATATTCTTTCCTACAAAATAATTGATCTTCTGAAAAAATGTCTATTTTTTTTTTAAAAATTCCCTGAAATTCCAGTCATTTACGAGAGGCGCAAAATACAGTGTGGCTGATTATGATTGGAAAATAGCTCCAAAGTGCTGAGAAACACATTTTTGAACAAATTCCTCAGACGCAATGCACACGTTAATATCGTGTGGTTTTAACCCCTTCTATTACAGTTACTTATACAGCGCCAACAGATACCGTATCGCTTTACAATGGGGAAGCACAGACAAGTGACATAACAAAACATAAGGAACAGACGGCCCTGCCGTAGCATAATTGTCCTGCTAATGCAGCACTTTATACAAGTGCTTAGCCAGACACCCCATGAGCTTACAATCCAAGGTACTAAGGCAAGTGAAACAAAAGGGAGCAGGGGGAGCATGGAGATTATTACCAGATAGACCAAGAGCTTGGGCATGATGAGGTTAAACCGAGAGAGGATTTAAGCAGATAAGAAAAGGAGGCTATATAATTAGGATAGGGGCAGGGGTGGGTGGGTTGGGAGGCAAATCGTGGGGCAGCATTGGGAAAAAATGGTGGTGAAGAGTGACTTTTTTTGTCTGGCCTGAAAGCCGGCGCTATCACGTCCCATAACAGTCTGGACGATGAGAGGATCATACATCAGATTGAATTAACCGGATTTTCAGGTTTGGCAATCCTAGTTTATCAGACTTTAACCTGTGTCAATCGTGGGCCAACAGGATTATTCTAATACTATTTAAGTATTCGGATCGGGCCCTGCGAACGAGCATTGCTATTTAGAAGTATATTGTGGTGTTTTGGCAAAAAAAGAGAAAAATACAATATAGTCAACTATTTTCTTAAGATGATGGTGCTTTATAATGTAGCTATGGAGTAGGACTATCACATGGTGGAGGAGGAACATGGCGAGCAGGTGTACCAAGCCCAGGAAAGGCCAACTCCCACAACACTGTTGAAGGACCTAGCACTCGGCCACCAAAAAGAGCAGGTTTACTGGAGGGTGGATGGCAACAGTACGGCTCCACATCAGCCTTTCTCAAGCCAGAGTTGAAAAAGGCTCACGTAGAACCGAAACCTTACCACTTCTTTCCGACACAATCCAGTATATAGGAGGGGGCAATGCACCCACAATAAGGATAAGTTCTTCAGGTGTTATTCCAGATAGGGAACCAGCAGAGGCCCACGAAAACGCTAATAATTACAGTAACAAAAGAAATCCGGCACTCCAGTCCTAGGAGAAGACCACTTTATTACGTACTCAGCAAACTTTTGGCTATATAAACCAGCTGTTCTGGAGAAAAGCTGGTTTATACAGTGGAAACGTTGCGGTTGGCCACCTGTTAAAGTGGTCTTCTCCATGGACTGGAATGCCGGGCTCCTTATTAATTTTGGGAATAATTCTTTCCTATAAATCTGCTGGTTTTGAAGGTAGAGTGCCCGGCCCTTCTTTGGATACATCCATGGTTTTTCAATTTTGTTATTCAACCCACAGGTTTTTTTTTTTTCGGTCAGTCGATCGAGAATCTGTGAATTTTTACGTCTTTGGTCATTTTTTTAAAAAAGGTGGAGAGTAATGAAGCTTATTTGTGTACGCGTTAATGCTCCAGGTGCAGGCTTGAAAAACAACACTTAAATGACCTCTTTTCGCACGCAGAATATTCATATTTAATCCCTTTGTGTTAGAATCGTGACGGTCGTGCTTTGATTGGCCGTATTAGGCGTGTCCCTGCCCATGATACGCTTTCTTTCCCTTTGTGTCTGTGCATCTAACTGCAGCTGAGCTAACAGTATAAATGTCACAATACACAATGAGATCTGCGTGCTGAGTACACGGGGAGGGTCATACGTCTTGTAGGAAGTGTTTTATTATTATGATATAGGTTTAAAGTGCGACATCTGCCCACCACATCTGATCAATGGGTGGTGATGTGGCTTTTTCTCTATCTTGATGTGTCAAATGTGAATAGAACATCATCAATGGTTTACATTCAGTGGCCCCATTGGGAATTAATAAAACGGGTGCGATAAGCACCCACGACTTTGTGAAAGGGGCAGATGGCAAGGTCTTGGTAGCAAAACTTGCCCGACTATTTAAAATTAAAAAGACCAGGGCAGTAGAATCTAGAAGACGGCTCGACTTTGGATCGCCTCCTCCGGAAGACCTGTGTTTTGGTAACTGAGCGTCGCAGTTTCCGCATAATACAAACAGGAAATGTTACGGGGGTTCCTGTGGGTGCGCGGTTTCCGTAGGTTTAAATGACAGATGCTGCAAGACAAGGTCACAGGTTCAGGCGTGCGGCAACTCTTTGTGTGGATCCACTAAATCGCCCCGAGCAAAGTAGAACATCTAACTGCTGTCCTGCATGGTTAGCCAGTGGACAACAAACGCGCTTATACTCAGGACTGGTTAACTAGAATACTCTAGCCATTATCTACCAGGTAGGACCGTCCAACCCAGGATTGATTAACCCTTCCACTGCGGAGGACATGTGGGGAACGTCCTCATTGACTCCTAAGGAAAGATAGGGATGGAGATAAGGGTCCATTCGAACCCCGATATCTCCAGACTGTTTTCAGCTAGCAGGGTCATATTTGGTATCATTAGAAAGGCCAGAGCATGGCCTTTCCAATGATACCAAACATGACCATGTTTAAAATAAAGAAAAAAAATAATAACAATAATAATACAAAAAAGAAAAATGACTTTTTTTTAAACTGTGAAATGGCTCAGCAGTTAAGGGGTTAAACATGGACAACTCCTCCCATGAGCCAAAATGCTTTTTAAAAATAAGATATTTATCCTGAATATTTCCCATATTGTGGAGGATCTTCTCCACTCTCTGGTTTATTCCCACCGATCACAGTTCGATCGTTCACTAGCATTGGAGAACATTCTTAGGCCTAAAATAGAGGCGTGCTCGTCAAGTTCCTTAACAGGTCAATGGAGGAACTCAACAACATTATCGACCACACAATATGGCACTTAAGAATAAAAGAAATGGTATAGTTTTCTGTCGTCGCCTCATGCTCAAAGACACACCTTAATCACAAACGTGTAAAATACAAAGCAGTCCAGAAGGCGGTGCACACACAATACTACAACCAGTAAGGCAATATAGTATACACAAACCCATGAGTCGAAAAAGCACTCCTTATTGGGTAAGCCCCTTTCCGAAAAGGATAAGCTTATGTTCCTCAGAATTCAGGCCATTCAATCATCATTCTCATGAAATAAAAGCATAGTACGGTTTATTGGTTTATATAGTAAGATCTACACCTTCTCACTCGTGTCAAAAGGAAAAATGGAGCAGAAATTGGTGCCGAAAAAATATAGGGATACCCGTAAGATTCTGCGTCGACGCTAAAAGCCGCCAACGGTCAAATTCAATTTGCATTTGAAACCTTTCTATGGCTTCTTAAAAACAACACAACGCATCGAAATCGGAAGCATCACATACACTTTGGAGAAGGGACTGTCTTCATTAGCGTGTACTTTTTGTACGGCCTACGTGGTGGAGAGCGTTTTGCGTTATTGGTTGAAGGACTGCGTGTGCACCACCTGCTGCTGGTCCAATGGAGAAGTTCTTTCTGGCAGAATCAGCTGATTAAAGAGTCTGCTCATTATTTTATATCACTGGTGACATCACCCCACGTCTTTGGTAAAAACAAAGACCCGAGTGTCCTCTCAATAGATGTACATTGAGGTGTTTCTGTCAAACATGAAACCAGCTTATATTTTGATCTTCCTTGTGGGGGAGGGGAAAAAGGGGAGGTTGAGTTAAAATGGAAGAGTTTGTTGGGTTTGTTTTTTTTTTTTAGCTTTTTATAATTTAAAAATAAAATAAAACTGCTTCATGTCTGTTGTTGGTAACCTTGGTCAGTCCGGCAAAAGTGGACAACATGTCAGGATCCAAATGCAAGACACAAGTCTTATTTTAAATCATTTTCTCTCGTCCCCACAGAGCCAGTGAGCCCACCCTCCACACGCAGAGAAAGTAAACATGGCAAACAAAGGACCATCATATGGGCTGAGCAGGGAAGTACAACAGAAAATCGACCTGAAGTACAACCCAGACCTGGAGAGCATCATTGTGCAATGGATCATCGCTCAGTGCGGTCCAGATTGTAGTGAGCCCGAAGGTCCAGGCAAGGGGCCTTTTCAGAAATGGCTGAAGGACGGCACAGTAAGTACCTTTCAGACCTCCAATCAGTGGCAGAAAAGTGTCCTCAAACCTCCCATCAGTGGTGGAGGAGCATGAATGGAACCTTTTTGGCCTCTCCCTGTTGATTGATGATGTATGCATACTGAAGGGGGTCCAACACTCCAAAGACAACCCTGGTAGCAACAGCCTCCAATCTCCATTGTAAAAATGCTGCTTTCACGATCGTAAATATCTCATCATCCAGTCAAACGATGCAGTTATTGCACCTTTTTAGGAGGAGTTCATCTTCGAAAACCCTAGTTGGTGAGGGTTAATGGAACGGACAGGAGAAAGAAGTAATAATTGACCCTAGGAAGATAGCGTCTGGCACTTGACGGTGCTCACCGACAGATATCGGAAAGAATAAAGCTAGAACCTAAACTTTGGTCATTGACCACAGACGTTAGAGCTGGGAATACAACAAGATGGGCGACCCCCTGCAAGTAGGAAAAGATAGACCCCCTCAATAGTTGGAGTCCTAGCCTGCTAGTATTTAAAGGCTTTAAATAGAATAAGAAAACAAATAAACCATGGATTATGAATGATGTTCTCATTAGATGTCAACCAAAGTAACGATTTGGCTCCACCTGTATCTTTTTTGGATCTGTTTTTATTAACAAACCTCCCCCTGGACTTTTTGTCCCTAAATCATGGCCATGCGTACACATTTGTAGAGCAGCCCTTTTAATTGGGGTGTCCACTCCCGGGACATGCATAAATACTAAGGTTAGAAAGTTCTACAAACTGCAATTATTTGTTCAACGATAATCAAGTAGGGGGTAAAAAGGGACAATTTCCAAACTCTTCATCATCAGCAAAACCAGGAGCCTGTAGACAGTGTAGGTTAAGATCTGGATGAGGAGCAAGCAGGACCAATTCACCCATCTTTAGGGTGTGTGTGGACACACATAAACCTGGAACCAAATTGTTTTCCATGACCAAAATGGTTTCCTTGCTCGTTCATCATTTCGGGTCTTTGGGTTTAGCTGTAAACGTTCCTACCAGATTGTAGAGTTTAGATCTGGCATCTCAAAGTCTGGCTCTCGTGATTCACTTTCCATATTTTGCATTCAAAAAATTTAGGAAATTGTAGGGCTAGAGTTTGAGATCCCTGCCCAAGCTCTTATTTATTGGGCCAAGTTTGAGCACCGCTGTCATATTTTGGAACTAATCCAATTTAACCTCATTTTCTTTTGGGGGACTAATGGGTGGAGTTAGGTGAGACATTGCACATAGACTTAAGAATTGCAGAGGAAGGGTCTTTTAAAATATATGGCAAATAGCAAATGTGGGAAAATGCTGCTTTGCTTCTCCTGTAAATGTTCTAAAAGAAATCCCTCTGTTTCTCCAGATTCTCTCTACACTGATCAACTCCCTCGCCCCCAAATCTGTAGCCAAGGTGCAAAAATCTGAAATGGCTTTCAAGCAGATGGAGCAGATCTCTCAGTTCCTCAAGGGGTGCGAGCGATATGGCATCCCAGCTAGTGACCTCTTCCAAACCGTGGACCTGTGGGAAGGTAAGTGAACAGAGACTCTGAGGAATGGAGGTCTAGAAGGAGATCCAATGGCCATCAGTAACACAATGTTTTCTGCCTTACAGGAAAGGACTTATCATGCGTCCAAAGGACACTGATGAATTTGGGGGGCATTGCAGTCACAAGGGACGACGGACAGTTCCGTGGAGACCCTCTGTGGTTCCCCAAGTAAGTAGACACTCCCGAGCAGGAACCTTGAACATGTTGTGACATAAAACTCAGACACGGCTGGAAGGTGGGGTCTAAATAAAAAAGGCAAAATGATCGGGGGGGGGGCAAACAGTTTATTTCCTCTTGGAGGAATGTGACCTCCACATCACCGGAGAGTGTCTTAATTCCCAGGGCTTCCCATCTGCTTTCCGATTCTACAAACACTGACAGAAGCCGGCAAGGAGACACTAAAGACTGGGCCTCAAACAACTGACGCGTTTTATAAGCAGGATTTCCAATAAATAAATACTAATGGGAGCGTATAGATAGGAGGGGGCATGGGAAGACATTGCTCGGTCGGAGAATGTTCTCCAGCATTGTGGTAAAACTCACAGGGTACGCACATCCTCATCGAGCCGTGATGGTGGAGTGCCCTCTCCACATAGTGAAAAAATAATAAATTACAAGTGTAGATGGAGGCCGCATGCACATACTTTAATAGCAATCATAATATACAGTCCTCTTGCGAGCGATTCGTTGGCAACTAGGTGTACACCACGTGAATGAGACGTACAATGCAACAATAATAATCACCGCCAGAGAGACGAAATCCAGGGACGTCTGCTCTTCTGGCAAAGATTTGTAGAGTAAATTCATTGTACTTTAATTTCATTTAATGAATAACTGTCCCACCTGAAGAACACCAGTGCCTTGGATTTACTATATTACATATATATATATATATATATATATATATAAATTACAAAGTCTGCCATGCACTCATGCTTAATGATTTAAAGAATGCCCGGTGCCTCGCTGCTGGGCTCAATATCCAAATTGCAACTCACTTGAAGACGCAGTGGCACTCCAGGACTGTTTGAAATTTCTTTTATTCAATCCATAAAATCGACGTTTCAGCCTCTACCCGAGGCTTTCATCAGGACATACAAGGACACTTGTATGTCCTGATGAAAGCCTCGGGGAGAGGCTGAAACGTCGATTTTATGGATTGAATAAAAGAAATTTCAAACAGTCCTGGAGTGCCACTGCGTCTTCAAGGGAGTTGCAATATATATATATATATATATATATATATATTAAACAATCCAGTTGGCTGCTCTTTTGATCTCCTGGGTCTGCATCTTTCAGTCGTCCCCTTCTGTGTGGGTTGTTCTCATTTTTGAAATATTGTGGTATCTCCAGTTCATGTCTCTCAGACATGGTGGCTTTATCATTAGTCTTATTCTATGATATCAACCATCTCCCCTTATTACTTTATCCCCACTACTACGTCACTTGCCTTCAACCTACCCTGGTCCTCTTCCACCTCTACTCTCTCCGTCCGCATGTCACTTCTCTCACCATCTACTCCAGGGCTGTCAAACTTTGGCTCCCCAGATGTTGATGTCTACAATTCCCCGAATTCTTTGAATGCAATGGATGGCGAGGGAATCATGGGAGTTCAGAAACATCCAGGAGTATGACAGCCATGATCTACTCCATCCATTCCAGTGTCACTAGCTAGACCTTTTGGCCATGTTGAATAACATCCTGTAATGCCATAGCGTCGTATCTTTCAAAAATGGCTGACACTTGTCAAACTCCTATTCTTTGTCCAAATCACCCATAATATGGAGCTTTCAGATTATGGCACAAACGCACTTTGGAACCCCCCCCCCCTCCTCCTCCTAGCGTCTCTCATTCTCTCCATTGTCTCCTTTTCAGAAAATCACAGGAGAACAAGAGAGAATTCTCCCAGGACAAATTAAAAGAAGGGCAGAGCGTCATCGGACTTCAGATGGGTACCAACAAAGGAGCTTCCCAGCGTGGAATGACCGGCTACGGCATGCCAAGGCAAATCCTTTGATCAAGCAGACCATCAGAAGCACCAGGCCAGAGCTGAGACGGACCATCAAATCATCTCTAAACTCCGTCGTCTTCTGTCTCCCCCAACTCCTCTTTCCTTCCCTCCTCTACCCACAGACAGCACCTTAGTAGAACACTTAGCAGGATTACATAATCAAACAATAAAATGTATATCCCTTAAAGAGAAGCTGTTTACAGGAACCAATACTCCAATCTAAGAAAAAAAAGTCTGTCATTCCAGTTGTAGAAGTCCATTCACACTCCATTGTGATTTTTGTATGTAGGTGAGAGTAAATAGGAATCCTAGTGACGTATTCTCACTTTAGTGAATTCTTTTATGTCAAATCTGTGGGGGTAACCAAGCTGTCTACTGCCCAAAAGATGAAAGCTCTCCTTTGTCTGAAGGACGCTTATCCGAGAAACCAAACTGAAGACCCAAAGCCATTTTTCTTTAAAAATCTAATCTGGTTTTCAGGGGATTTCCTTCTTTTTCCGAATCCACGAAAGATGCCTTAACATTCCATGTTTATGTGCCTGCTACTTTGTATATCTTTTTTTTCATTTTCGACTAAATTCAAGGACTTTTGTACCAAAGTCAAATGGACTGATCGTTTGGTTTTTTCCTAATTCTGGCTGGTGAGAATTTTTCCCGTCGGTGTCCTTTTGTAAACGTATGAAGTGCAAAACAAGAAAAATGAACAGTGAGCTTAAGTTCACGCTGATCCTTGCGGCTGTCGAGGAATCCGCCCATTCCATCACCCTGCTGTCTGCTCTCGAGATACAATGATGATACATTTACTTCTGATCCAAATAAAGACCAATCTATGTTTCTATATGTTCGTGTGCTTATTCTGAAGGATAGGTCGCTGTGAAGAATTAAATGGATTTTACAGGGCATGATGCCTTTTAAAAAGCGTTCAAAAATGTAAATTTAGAATACATTTCATATAAAAGTTTGTTCACTCCAAACCCCACAGTGAGTTTTTATGCAAATTATATAGAGGGAAGCACTGGCGTTACGTAACGGTGTGCGTCCATACAACATTTATTAACTGAAAACCTATATTTAGAAAATTCTGCAAAAAAATGCAAATTTTTTATTACAAATACCAAGTCTATAATCATAAATGGAATCAGTATTTAGGCTTTTCATCATGAACCAGAAAAGGGACATCTAAAATGTCAATGCAGAAGGTGATAGAGGACCTCTTCACCCAACATTAGGGTGTGCCTGGGCACAACCCCTGCGCTCGCATATGTAGGGTTGTCCCAATCTCTGTTTTCAAGCTGCCGATAACGTACAACCCATGGCCAGACCGGTGGCTCCAACACGAATTCCCAGGGCACTTTGGATCCACCACGTGTTTTCCCTGCCTGCTCTTAGGCCAAGTAGCAGGCAGGGAAGATGCTCCAAGTGACCGTTGAAGGGCTCCAGCAGGGTGTCCAAGTGTCTTCCCTGCCTTCTCCATGACGCGCGGGCAAGCCGGAAGATGCTGCCACAGCTTCGGGACTCGAGCCGAGCATCTCTGTGCCCGGCAGGTTGAAGACTATAGGATTGGATTGGAAAAGCAGATACCTTCTGCAATTGAGACCTAATCCCGACCCTAAGGATCGGTTTGGGACATCTCTAGAAATATATAATTTTCCAGTACTAAGCAGGTGTGGATAAGGACCATATTGTCAGCCAGGGTGAGGTTGAGAGACCGGGCTATTTCTGCTTGAGGGAAATCTAGAGCTCCTGGCACAGGAGAACCCGATCCTCAGTAGGTAAAACAGCTTAGGCTAGGGTCAGACTGAGGCAGTGCGAACGCGCGTGCAGCCGCACATAATCACGGCCGCACTAGCAGCAGATGCCGGGCAATGACGGCCAATATACGAAGTACGGTCGCACAAAAGTGCGGCCGCGCAACGCAAGCGGCAAACAAACGCATTTTTTCGAGAACGTGAAACCACTAGTACTGACGTACAGAGTGCGCTGCGTCCGCTAGCGGCGTGTGTGCGTGATTAGGAGACGTCAGACGCTGCTAATGTCCGGCCAACATAACGTCCAGACCCAAAAAGTGTTTTATTGATGATCCGTACAAAATCACGGATGAAACTGCGCATCGTATGACCGCTATTGCGTATTCCGTGAAAAAATACGTCCATTCGTTCGAACGCACTTTTTCACGGACAACGCGAAAAATGCGTTAGTCTGACCCTAGCCTTAGCCGGCTTTCAGGCAACTTGAGTATCGGCGGCAACCCAACATCTCCAGCTCCATGACCTGGATTGGATACTGTGAGTATCGGGAGACATGACTAGGTGACACACAAAGAGAGGAGTTGCACATTTTAAGCCAAAATTATGGAATTTCAAGTTTATTCTAACTCCAATAACCCTTCAGCTTGGCTATTTTTGGTCTAGACCTTGCAGGTCTCTACTAATTCACCACTAAGCCCCAGAGCATTGTGGGTAGAAACAAATAAAATTCTCATTCTAACAGAAATGATGGGTGTTGGGGGGGATGATAAATATGTATTTCTGATGACTGGTGGAGGTGGTAGGACAAACAAGCTTTGAAGAAAAAAGTTCTCCAAATGCAACGTGTGAAATGCGTCAGACAACACTTCAAGTAAAAACCCTTTGCAAAGGAAAAAGTTGGAAATGTCTGAAAGAAGAAGGTAACATAATCCGAATGGCGTGTGAACACAATGTCTCAGGTTGGCAACGCATTTTAATCCTAAACAGCTGTATTTGCCTGGGGGGGCAGGGGGGGTTGAATTCCCTGGTTCTAGAGAGCAGGGTCTCACTACTCTTTAAAACAAAAAATATAAAAACAAGCTGTAAGGATTCTGTGGGGAATTATTCAGATAGTGTGGTTTGACTTGAGACTTGTTACAGGCCATAAACGACAAAGAGGGTTTATTTTTTACGGTTTTAACCCAATGCTAGCTCGAGGCGTAAAGTCAACGCTTTTATTAAAGCTTTAGAGGAATAATATTAATTTCTCTTACGTTAACATAAATAAAACTAAGAGGGTTTATTCACTAAGCTCCAAATTTAATGCCGAATCACACCGAATGGTGAATTTCACTGTAATTGCTAATTCGGGGCAATTCTTGTATTCCCTGACCTGTATTTTCACCAAATACGGGCCAATTGACAGCACAATACAGTGCATTTCACTGCAATTCACCAGCACCAATATTGTCCAATAGGGGACACGTGATTAGTCTATTCACGCAACGCCGAATGGCAAAGACTGCAGCAAAATGACCAGATTTTTTGGTGATTTCAATTCAACAGGTTTAAACCGATAATATCTTAAACATTTTAATTTTTAATTTGTTTTTTAATTTTTTTAAAAAGACCTTTTTTATTTAGATATAAAAAAATGTATCTATATTTAACCTATTAGGAGAATAGGAGGCGTCCTATTTTATTTATTGCCATTTCGGTGGAATTTACTGATGTAAACTTAAACATAGCTGTCGTTAACTTAAAGCCCCATAGACTTTAATGGCTCTGGCATATTTACGACAGCTCGGGTCAAGTTTTACACCCGGGTTGGAATCCAGTCCTGCGTTAGGATATTGGCCAGCCTGTCGGTTTTTACTCCACACCTGCTACCTGTGCAAGCAGCCCTCTTATGTTTACGCCTTTCCCCCCCCCCATCACTTGCGTTGCAAGATTGAAATCGGCAGTAATCCACCCTTATGGTTGGCGTGTTAATGATTTTCTTGCTTTCCTGCCTCTTTCACCGGGCTGTACATCACCAAAGATGACCAGTTTCCTCAACCGGATTTAAATCAAGCCGGTCCATCGTCACTCCTCTGAGGACATTGACGTTTCTTGCTTTATACACGAAGGCCTTTTGTTTCCAACTCAAGGTTGAAGAGCTACAGCTCACTCAAAACTCTGCTGATAAGGTTTCCATGTTCATCCTGGCATGAAGTTGATGGGTCTTGGAGGTCCACATGGGGTTTGATTTAATTTTTTTATCTGCCCCCCCCAAAAAAAAAAAAAATGGACTGGAGACGATATTGGTAAAATGCGACTGCTCGGGGAAGAAAAGCTATAGAAATATATGCAGGTTAAAAAAAAGGATATTTAATCATATTTCCCTATATGAAACATTTAACAACTCCTTTTAGCATTTAATTCCCTTTTTTTATACCGATAATTTAGACCTGAATGGATTTAGTCTATGTTTCCATTAAAGTACAGCCGCCAGAGCGGGTAGTCGATCAGGAATCAAAACATTGTTAAGGGAAATTCAGATTTCGGCTTATCGGAAATTGGCCGAGTGAGGTCCTGATTTTGGCCAAATTAAAATAGAGCACATGATTTGAAGACCCCGTACTTCGCACGAAACTGTCTCTTGGCTGACTTCTACACACCGACAGCCGCGCTCCAGAATAAATATTTACCCTTCGGCGATGAACGAAGACGGATGTTTCCTCTACACGGACTTTACTTGGAAAAAAAATAGAAATTCTCAGAAGTCTTTTTTTTTCTGCTTACAAAGTCACGACCACGGTGATAAAAAAACACAACTGAAAAAGAAAACTGCGGCAAGGTTTTAAAAAAGTAAATAATCAGTGTTTTTCTGCCGATACACAGGGCGATATGCTGGGGATCTGTTTGGCCGATGGGTGACACTTTCTCTTAGATTGTTGTATATGGGCAGTAATTGTTTATAACGCATGGCCCATCTCCGTAATGGTCTTTAAAACTCTACTTTTTAGTTATTAATGTGCCCCTGACATACTTACCTGTTGGGCACTTCCAATGCCTATGACCTATAGGCCGATTCTTCTGATCTCACAGACATGTCCACATCAGCAGAACAGTTTAGCCCTCTCGATGCTGGGCCTACCTACAGGACGCCGCCATCTTGGTGATAATTTAGACATGGGCTCTTAAAAAGAGGAGTATCAACATAGTGTCGTTTATTCAGGATATCATATGGGTGCCGAGGCTGTGCGGAGAGTGAGAGGAGTAAATGCAGCTGAAGAAACCCATGGAGGGAAAGTGGTTAATGTTCACGACAACTCAAAGACCGTCCCCCCCTAATTCTTTGCTCTATCCAACCAATGGGACTTTTGCCTCCCCCATTTCTACAGCCTAGCACGGCCCAGGATACCAACCAGGCCCAGACTAGGACAAAAAGGTAAGCCTGAGCAATATAAACGGAGCAGCCCACTTATTTTATACGGCTATACTTCAACACATAGCACTAAGCACACAACCCCTACACATACATATGCCTATACATCCTTACAACACCCCTATATGTACACCTATACACCCCAATTATATACCGAAACTCCCCTAAATATAAACCTAAATACCCCTCTACCAATACTTACCTGCTTCGATGACCAGGTAATGATCACCATCCCGGTCAACACATGTTGAGTCAGCAATCTGCCCTTAAAGGCCAGGCTGGTTGACCCTGCGTTGCCTCCTCTTTTACACAGAGACCCATCGCACTGTATGTTGCGCTATGCCTACATAAGAGCAACTGGGAAAAAAGACCTGCAGCTCGGACGTCATCATAGTACAACTGCCGGTGTACTGGGTTGCAATTTCTTGCAAACCGTTCTGCTGGTAACGCACAGATAGTGTGTGCAGCCCATTTATGTGCCGATTGTTGCACGTTGCCTTCCACGGACTTAGGCAGTCTCATTCTTCGGGGGCCACCAGCCATCCAGACCACTGACCCACCAGGCAAATGCCCAGGATGCCAGTCAGCCAGTCCAGGCTTGGTACCAACCAGTGCAATCCCTCTTGACATTATAAATGGCGCTATCGGGGTGAAACTGTATTACTTTTGAAACCGTGGCACGCCATGAAGAAGGCACCTCTTACAAAGCAGATATGAGAAACTTCAATGCAGCGCTACAGCGCATGCAGACCTAGGAAATCTTGAAAAGGCTCACCTGCCGCCTGCAGCAATCCCTCTTCTCTGATATCAGCTCAGATCTCTGTGAACCATGATTTACGACTTCTCTCGGGCCTTCGCGCACACGTGATTTACAAGAAAAAGCAAGGGATGATTCAGGGTAAAGTGCAGTCCTTTTAGGCCCCGTTCACACTGTGCAATTTGTCGCGCGGATTTTGTGGCGACGTCGCGCTGTGTAGCTTCTCCAATGCATTTCAATGGAGCTGTTCACATCTTGCCGCGCGACGTCGTGGTAGCATGTCACTGGTACATGACCCTTTTTTTGCGATTTGCTATCTGCGATTTTGCGATTTGTATTGGTGGTGTTTTGCAAAAATCGCACAAAACCGCGACATTATCGCGATTTTCAAATCGCACAGTGTGAACGGGGCTTTTCTGTACATGTTATAACTCCCTACAGGGCGTCGCCATCTTGGTAACAATCTTGGCACGGCAATCTGAGGATGACCAATCAGAGCTGGCAAATGTGTACCTGTCAGGAAAGATCAGGGCCAATAGAAGAAGATCAATGGCAGCGCCCGGCAGCGCACATGACAGGTGCTCTTCCGGTGTTCGAGATCAGATCAGAAATTGATTCACGCATGGAAGACAGAAAAAGCATTCCAGAGCTCTGAAAGGATACAGCACTCCCATTGTGACGAAACCTTTATATATAAACAAAACTAGTGGTTGCAAAAAAATATAGGCTATAAAAAACACTTTAGTTTAAAAAGATATGGATTAAAATATAGTGACTGCATTTTACAAAATTAAGAGTTTGGGAAAATAAAGTGGTGGATGATAGGAGTAAGAGTCAAGGTTGAAAAAAACTGCACGGGTCAAAGAAATAATAAAGATGGAAGTTTGAAAAGGGTGGATCAAATAAAGAATTTTGGTTCGGCTGATAACCAGTGCTTCAACATCAGAATTTCATTGCAGTTCAGCGCTCCATGGATAGAAGACACGATAGTCTTCTATGGAGCAATTACGGTGCCACCAAACTGCACCAAATTCTGCTGTCAATTTGACTGTATTTAGCGAATTGACACATTAGGCTAGGGTCAGACAAACGCATTTTTTGCGTCGTCCGTGAAGAAGTGCGTTCAAACGAATAGACATATTTTTTCACGGAATACGCGATAGTGGTCATACGATGCGCATTTTTGTCCTGATTTTGTACGGATCATCAATAAAACACTTTTTGCGTCTGGACGTTATGTAGGCCGGACATGAGCAGCGTCTGACGTCTCCGAATCACGCCGCTAGCGGACGCAGCGCACTCTGTACGTCAGTACTAGCGGTTTCACGTTCTCGAAAAAATGCGTTTGTTTGCCGCTTGCGTTGCGCGGCCGGACTTTTGTGCGGCGGTACTTCGTATATTGCCCGTCATTGGCCGTCATTTGCTGCTACTACGGCGGTGATAAAGTGCGGCTGCACGCGCGTTCGCACTGCGTTCGTCTGACCCCAGCCTAAGTGAATAGACCAGTTGAACTGAATAGTGCGATTCGGGGCCAATTTGGAGGATAGTGAATAATCTGTTTAGTTTGAGAACGCCAGGATCGAGATCAGTAGATACGCTGTAAAATATCCAATTCTAGAGATCGAGGGTCTTTAGTCGGGAAGATGTATAAATCGAGATAGGGGGGATTACGTTTACTAAGTATGTATTTCTAGACGGTGAAGATTTGGCTTTTAAAGACAATAAATCAATGACAAAAAAGGCTTCCGATCGATATCTATTTACACAGAAATAGTGTGAAAATTCAGTACAACAGCGGCTTTCATGGAATTTGCATGAGGAGCCACATAAAGCCTGCATAGAGGAACCAACACAACAATCCTGGGGACATTGTGCTGCATCAACAACAAGCCCTTTATTGTCCTGAAAGTCCCTTTATCAAAGATAAACCCTTGATACATCAGTCCGCCTTGTTGTTCTGACAGTGTTTGGTCTTAAAACTCATAGTTGAGTTGTAGTGACGGAGCCGGCCAGAGGACAGAACACCTCTTGGTGCATCTTCTGTAAATAATGGTGTCCTCGATCTCTGGCCGGGCAGATTCAAGTCTCACCCATTAACCGCCTTCAGCAACAACAGCTGATTGTTCTCCATGTAGGCCGCCGCTCCGCGCGTCTCCCTGAGGGTTTTTTGTAGATTTTCTAAATCGCCTCAGAGGGACATTTTGCCCAAACCTGAGGACGACTTTGAACCATCGTGGCTTTACTCATTGACCCTGCAGGTTCATTTACTATGGATTTTCTTTAGGTAACAGATACATGGGGCTCTGCATGGTACATTTTTGGGGGCTTAAACCTCAAAGCATCCTTTTAGCCCTTAAGGATCACATGACATTCTCTGCCATCATGCAGTGCGTTGCTGTAACATTCAGCGACAGCATAGACCGTCACGCACCGCAATCCCTATTCTAAGTTACAGAGCATCTATGAATCACATTTTTGTTATTGCTCACTGACAAGCCGATCAAAAAGAAAAAAAAAAAGAGGTAAATTCTGGTGTTACTACGAGGGTGAACACTGCAGCATCCTGCCGACTATGCCAAATGTCAGCATTAATACAGTAACACGCCGCTAGTGATATGTGACATATAAAAGCCACATACAGATACTGAGGATATACGAGATATTCCGACGCAAAGAACACTTTTCTCTATGAAGGTGTGACGGTGGGCCTGACCTGACATGGCACAGAAGGGGTGTGAGCTACTTGAGCAGTTAACAGACATGACCCATGAATGTATAAACAAAACAAGGGATTTATTTACAACAGTACTATATACAGCAAGGAACCAGAACACCACAATGAAACAAAAGACCTGAGCACTAGAATTAAACCATAGACCTGAACTAAATATACAATAGATAAACAAACAGTTGAACAACCAAGGACCTGGGAAACTATAGGCAGAAAGACATGAGAACTAAACACTAGAGTAACAGGAGTGAAACCATAAACCTGTTTAAACCTAGAGAAGAAACATGAAATGCAAACATAAATACCAAACATGAACCATATGAACAAAACAGTATGAATAACTAAGGACCTGGGAGACTATAAACAAATGTAAATACAGAACTGACGGAGGAGTAAACCCAAAACCTGAAAGTAAAGTAATAAAGGGTAACTAGAACACATACAGGAGAACCTGAGCAAAAGATCCCTACCAGAACTACAAGGTAAGTGAATAAGGATCAAGGAGATCAAGGCTTGGAACAAAGCAGACTGAAACATCAGAATGAGGCAGCGCCCTTCTTAGGGCGATGCCTGCTTATATAGCACATGACCAAATGAGAACAATTAAAGTCCAGGTGAGGTCCAGGCTTGGATGTGAACCAAATGTCCAGAACTAAATGCAATGTCCATAGAAGGCAGAGGGGGCGCCAGATGTGCTAGAATGTCCAAAAACATGACTGGCAACTCCCACCTCTGCCAGAGGGGGCACAGGACGTCACAGAAGGAGATACTTTTTTCATTTTCACTTTGTGCAAACATTTTAACCAAAAACGTATAAAATGTTTTTCTAAATTTTTGTTACTTTTTTTCGTGTAAGTGTACTAAAAATATATTATTATTATTCTTTATTTATAAAGCGCCAGCATATTCCGCAGCGCTAAAAATATGCACAAATACTGAACAGTGGTAAAAAGCTGAATCTCTACAGATCGTTATATAATATGTGGGGGTTCACAAAACAAAGTAGAAGATCGCAGGTCAACCGACATACGGCAAAAATCGCTCTAATCCCTAACATGCACAAAGCTAAAACAAAAATGCTTAGTTTTTAAAGGGTTACAGTTGAAAATACATCCCAGCATTTGGCATCAGAGTTCAAATATCACACCTTGGCTTTGTGGTATTAGTAAGTCAGACAATTACTTCCTTTCATGTCCAAGGTATAAATGCTTCATTTTATGGCAGATTGCCCATCTCTTCCATACACAAAGGCCATGATCCACGACGTCCTCGCTGCTGATCCGCACCCAGAGCCGACCCACACACAGGAGATAACATTCAGGTCTTTTAAGGTGCACTTATCAACTCTAGCTGCAGGGTGCGCCATCGCTCTGGGTTTGTGGGCATTATGCTCACAGGCAGACACTTCCATCCCCACTCCTGGTCGCTCAGCGTGCCAACATGTCAAGAGGATGGAGCAGTGAGCGGGTCCTGCTTGACGACTCTTCCACTCCCCGCTGTCACTCACCCGGAGATACGCCATTGGGAATGAGTGACAGCAAAGCATTGATAACTCTTAATATTCTCCAAAAAAAGGGAATTTTACTCGCTAATGGAATAGCTGCGCATTATACAGACAAGAAGATACAAATTATCTGAGAATTCCAAACAGATACAGATTCCTTAGATAAAATTCTACATTCTGTACGATCCAGGTTCCTCCTTAATGCAGTTTGAAGTAGCGGTATAAGGGGGTGTAGAGGGTCATTAAAACCTGCTATACAAGCATGGCTGCCATCAAAACGTCAGACAGGATCCTCCAACAAACTCCTCCACAACTGCCCTTGGCACACCACCATCCCCCCAACTTACCACAACATGCCTCCCTCCCTTGGATAGCGCATGAATATGTTGGCCTGAGTATGTGTGTGTTGCAAGGAATACATGGGCTTTAAATTCAAATTACAGGATGGGGGGGCACATGAAAAGTTATTTAATCCCACAGTGGCCACTTGCAAAAAGAGAAACTTCAAGAGCTAAATCGAACTATATTCAGGTAAATCAGCTCTACAGCAATAAAGCTCACAGCAATGTGAGTAATGTATCACAGAGCTGCACTGCAATAAAACGCATAGTAAAGTGCGGTATGAATGGGTGGATCACAGAGTTCCACAGCAATAAAACAGAGTAATGTGAACTGTGTATTAGTGTATCACAAGCTCCACAGCAATAAAACGCATAGTAAAGTGCGGTATGAGTGAGTGTATCATAGAGCTCCACAGCAATAAAACTCACAGTAATGTGCGGTGTGTATGAGCGGATCACAGAACTCCACACCAATAAAACTTACAGGAATGTGCAATGTGTATGAACTAATCATAGAGTTCCACAGCAATAAAACTCACAGTAATGTGCAGTGTGTATGAGCGTATCACAGAGCTTTACAGCAATACAACTCACAGTAATGTGTGCTGTGTATGAGGGTATCACAGAGCTCCACAGCAATAAAACTCCCAGTAATGTGCGGTGTGTAGGGGCGTATCACGGAGCACCACAGCAATAAAACTCACAGTAATGTGCAGTGTGTATGAAGATGTTACAGACCTATAAACATAATAGTACATTTACTGCAACTTTTCAGAGATCTTACCTTCCTTTTTAAGGCATGCTGTGGTTGGTATCAGCTTACTGGCAGCGGTTATCACATTGTACTGCATTAACTACTTCCCTTCCAATACATCTTTTCCTCATTATCAGCTGTTAAACATTGCCCTGAATCGGTTTATTCCTTCAACCATCTCTATTACAGACGTGGAGAGCAGTTCCCTGAGCTGCAACGCATCGGCTGCAATGTCTAGCATGCTGCAACTTTGTGAAGAGGTTCTGCAGGCCACACGCATGCTGCGTTGCTCCAGAAAAAGACCAGATCGAGATTACTCAATGTCTGGTTCTTGCAGGAGTTTCTGAAGCTCGAGTATATTCAATCACGGTCATGAAGGGGTTAAAAGCTGGCTGAGCTTCACGAGGAATGCAATTCATTAAGACCCAGAACACATCGGTTAAGGTATCACGGCTGCAGACCCAGTAACATAAGCGAAAATATAAACCTGTCTTGCGTTTAAAAACAAAGTACATGTACGAGATCAGCAACTAAACAAACACAATAAGGACATTGAATTTTTTTGGTGGTACTGGCCCTTATTACAAACATATGCAAATATGTAGTTTAAAGTTAAAATTCTATATGTATATATTTCTAAATAGTAAAAAAAAATTCCGTAGATTTTGTTTTTCTTTTTCAATTAAATGTTAAGTAAAATCAAGCCTACCCCATCAGCAGTAATTCTGTGTGTGTCCTTCATCCTTTGGCCTTGGTGGTTTTTCATTTCTCAGGTTCAGCTGGTCAGTAACGATGGTCTTATCTGGAGAAACAAAATAATTTAAAAAAAAATTAAATATGTATAAATCACAGTTTTCCAGAAGAGTCCACGATGAGATATTTTTAATGAATGACTGATAATTAAAACATAAACACATATATTTATTAAAAAAAACCTTCGCAGAGTGACCATGTCCATGCATATTCTATAGATTACATTTTTATCATGAATCGTATGCAGCTCGCTGGTTAGTGAATACGCCCCAGCGCAGCAGATTGCTTCTATCGCGTAGGCACATCAGCCTTACGCAATCAAAAAAAATGCCGGGATGACATCTGCTGTTAGTTTTCTAAACACGTGCTTGTAAATAAGTGGCGTTTCCATTCTGCGTTTGTATATAATCTTATATACTGTGTAGGGAATATTTACTGTACAAGCTGCTTTTCAATGAATCAAACTACACCTAGCACTCAGGACCAGCACTAGGAAGCTTGGGGCCCCTCACTCAAACATTGAATGGGACCTATAACGTGGGTGTTTCTGTCCACGTGCAGAGCTCACCATGAAGTCAGTATTCCGCAGAAATGCCACTACTGGCCCAGAATCCAGGCAAGAATACACAGAATCCTTGCAGGTTCAAACCCAAATGGGGTTCGAACCATCACGTGATATCTACATACCATTCCAACCTACCGACATTCCGTCATATCCTAATTAAATTCTGTCACATCTCCACACCCCAGCATCTCTACATTTTATCATTTCTGCACTCCACCAGGTCTACCTCCCATTACAACTCGTTTCCCTCTCATCCCAAAATATCTACATGCCATCATAGCTTCATTCCATCCCACTATATCAAGATTCCATCATCTCATCTCTTTTCTAAACTTCATACCAACAACTTACCATCCTAGCTAAACATCATATCATGGCTGCATTCAATCATATCTATTGTCCATACAAACAGGTCAACATCCCGTTACTTATCTACATATCATGTCAACATACACAGTATACGGGCGGGCTGCCATATCTGCATTCCATCCCAACATATCTACATCCCTTCATATCTGCGTTTCATCTGAACATGCCTACATTCCATTCAGTCATACTAACATTGCATCATGCCTACATTCCACCATACCTTATCTACATTCCCAACCCAACACATGTACAGCACACCACACCATACCTACATTCCCATCCCAACACATCTACATCACACCACACCACACCTACATTCCATCCCAACACGTGTACGTCACACCATAACATACCTACATTCTATCTCAACATGTCTACATCACACCATGCTATATCTACAATACATTCCACCCCAACAGATCTATATCCCAATGTCGACATGCCTACATGACATCTTGCCATATCTATCATCCCACCATACCTACATGCCATTCATACATTACGTAGGTTAAGTAGATATACTGGGATGATATGAGAGTCTGATGCCATGGTATGTAGACCTGATGGGATAGGCTGTAAGCTTGATGCCATGGAATGCTGTCATGTTGATACGTCTGCCTTCATAATAAAATGAATGCACATGTTCCCCACTTTACATTGTACGACTGCAGACAGACTGGTAGGACATCCTTCAGACACGCTCTGTTTGTAATTACAGTGGAATCTGCCATGGTTCTGCAATCTGTGTGATTTCACCATAGGCCTTGAGTGCATTTCATTTCTTTGGCTGCTGTACGTAGCGGCTGCAGTAATCAGCACCAGATGGCAATTAAATGCAACTTGTCTTCTTTTATGTAAGCAGCGGCCAGAAGAAAAGCCGTCTGATTGCGCAGAAAAATGGAATGGGACACTAAGGCCAGAACTGCATCTTCCAGGAGTCGCAAACAAAGGAAACATAAAGGCGAGGGTGGCATCAGTGTATAAGTCATTCTTTTGGAGAGTTTTCATTAAATTGCAGATTTGCATTTAATTGGAGAAATCAAGTGGAGTACAAATGCGTCACAGCCGACTTTATCAATATTACGGTTAACTGGTCCTATATACATTATTGTCCTAAAGAGGGCCAGCCCAAGATGTTCTTCTGCATAGGTCCAAGGATGAAATACTGTCTTCCCAAAAACCCACCCACCAAAACATGTATCTTAGAGCTCCACAGCAATAAAACTCACAAATAATGTGCAGTGTGTATGAGCGTATTAGAGCTCCACAGCAATAAAACTCACAGTAATGTGCAGTGTGTATGAGCGTATTAGAGCTCCACAGCAATAAAACTCACAGTAATGTGCAGTGTGCATGAGCGTATCAGAGCTCCACAGCCATAAAACTAAAAGTAATGTGCGGTGTGTATGAGCCTATCACAGAGCTCCACAGCAACAAAAAATAATTATAGATTATTACGGTAAATTATATATTCAAGTAAATGTAATTATTGTTAAATATGTAAATATTAAAATATACAATAAAATAAATGTGAATTATATTAATATTTTAATAAAAAGTATTTTAAATATTCTATATATATAAAAATAAATTCTATGAATAAAACCACGGTATATTAGTAAATGATAGATTAACCTAATAATTATTTTAATAATAGAAATGGATAACACTATTGCCCTCTCCTAAATTTTTTTGCAGTGAGGGATCCAAATCCAAGGTGGCCCAGCAGGTAGAGGTGGGCAGAAAGGGGAGGACATCTCATATCCCTGGTGGTCTGGGTGAGAGGTCACAATGTGTGTCTCCTCACAAGCTGAACACCAGTCAGTATCAGTGTGCCGGTGCTCTGATACATCGAAGTGCACCTTGCACCCTGACTCACTGAGTGCCAGAGCACAGCGTGAGACTCATTACATTCTGTGTTTGATTAAAGCACAGATCACAGTGCTCTGAGAGTGCTGTCTGGAGCCATGGGCCCATCAGGACCCATCAGGACCCAGGGACAGGCCAGACCTGGTTCCAAAACAGAAATTTGTCTAGGTTCCGTGTCATATTGACCATCTTATTGTCTCCTTGCGATTTATCATTTGGCATAGTAATAGGGAGTAAAAGTGAGGTTGCAATGAGAGTCTCAAGGGGTTATTCACTATTCGCTGATGATCATTATTGTTGCAATTGCGTTTAACCCAGGCTGTATAAAAGGAGGAACATTCAACAACAACAGGAAAAGTTCCCGCAAACAATAGTAACACCACATATTAACTGTAAAAAGCAAAAACGGACTGAAAACTTGGATGAAATCTACGCTACATAATGTCGGCAAAAAATATGGTAGAAACCCCAAAGTGAACTATGGTGTGAACTCCATCAGAGCCTCAGATACAAAGAATGATGAAGAGCATGGAGAACTACAATGGAATTTCCCCAAATAGGGAATTCCCCATCGTTTCCTTATGCTTGCCCCACCGTATTTCCCTTAAGTTCACCAAAGTAAAACCTTCATTCAGGGATAAGGCTGATGTGATATAATAAAAAAAGCATTTAGACGCCATAGGGATGCACCGATACCACTTTTTTAAGACCGAGTACGAGTACCGATACTTTTGTTCAAGTACTCACCGATACCAATTACCGATACTTTTATTTTATGTCATGTGACGCTTTCCAATAAGAACAGACCTTCTATAAAGCCCCCAGGTCTCATGGATATTGCCCCAGCTCATGGATATCCTGCCCCCCAGCTCATGGATAATTGCCCGCCAGCTCATGGATATGCCCCCCTGCTCATGGTTATGCCCCCCCTGCTCATGGATATGCCCCCCTGCTCATGGATATGCCCCCTGCTCATGGATATGCCCCCCCTGCTCAGGGTTATGCCCCCCCTGCTCAGGGTTATGCCCCCCTGCTCATGGATATGCCCCCCTGCTCATGGATATGCCCCCCTGCTCATGGTTATGCCCCCCTGCTCATGGATGTGCCCCCCTGCTCATGGATATGCCCCCCCTGCTCATGGTTATGCCCCCCTGCTCATGGTTATGCCCCCCTGCTCATGGTTATGCCCCCCTGCTCATGGTTATGCCCCCCTGCTCATGGTTATGCCCCCCTGCTCATGGATATGCCCCCCTGCTCATGGATATGCCCCCCAGCTCATGGATATGCCCCCCCCCATGGATATGCCCCCCGCTCATACTTACCTTCCTTCAGCGCCGCCGGGAAAGTCTTCTCGCGCGCGCGCTCCTTGGAAGGTCCCCAGCCGCGACCACGTGGGACCATGTGATCACGGCTGGGGTCCTTCCAACGAGCGCACGCTTGGAAACTTTCCCGGCGTCGCTGAAGGAAGGTAAGTATGAGCGGAGAGCAGCTGCAGGGCCTGTCTGAATGCTCTATCGGCATTCGGACAGGCCCTGCAGCTGCTCACTTTGTTTATACTCACCTTCCTTCAGCGACGCCGGGAAAGTTTCCCCGCGCGCGCTCGTTGGAAGGACCCCAGCCGCGATCACATGGTCCCACGTGGTCGCGGCTGGGGACCTTCCAAGAGCGCGCGCGCGAGAAGACTTTCCCGGCGGCGCTGAAGGAAGGTAAGTATGAGTGGGGGGGGCATATCCATGAGCTGGGGGCATATCCATGGAGCATTCGGACAGTCGCCGCAGCCCCTCGGATACCGGCAAGCCGGCTCAATGCCGGCTTCCGGTATCGGAATAAAATATCGGGGGTACTGCACGAGTACCAAGTACTCCTGCAGTACCCGGTATCGGCACCGATATCGATACTAGTATCGGTATCGGTGCATCCCTAGACGCCACAGTAATATATATATGTATTTGTCATGATAAAATGTTGCATTTTCACTGTTTTGGAATGAATTTAGCACCATAGACCAATTCAAGAACAGTGCAAAAAACACAACAAAAACATAGATTTTGATTTTAGGGTTAGGGTTAATATTTGTGTTAGTTTTAGGCTTAGTATTAGGCTTAGTGCTACTTTGAGGGTTAATGTCAATCAACACTTTCTGCTCTAATTTTAGTCAACAGATTCCGTTCCTTCTTTTGATCCATGCTAGAGAGCTGCAAAAGAAGAAGGAGCAGAATCTGTTGCCTAAAAATGAAGTGATAATGGAGCAGAATCTGTTGCCTAAAAATGAAGTGATAATGGAGCAGAATCTGTTGCCTAAAAATGAAGTGATAATGGAGCAGAATCTGTTGGCTAGGATTAAAGGTTAGGGTTAATCGGAAACCCAAGAGCAACACAAATGTAGTTTTTGTACCGTATGGGGCCAAATCAGACTGGGGGGGAAAAAAGAAAAAAAAGATGGACTTACCTCTTCTTAACTGAAAAACGTTTTTCCACAATATCTAAATTTATGCAACCTTTTTACACATCAATACTCTCAGCACCCACGAAGTTGTGACTTGCTAATAATAAACCATTATTAACAAAGAGCAGAAGGATGGAGCATAGATCCTCGTGGGTGGAGTCTTTACGTAGAATCCAAGCTGAATGCTGGGGCACAATGTGTGATGTAAACCTGTTATTTCAAACGGTTGTTTCTTTTATAAATTATTAATCTGTTCAGGTCATATCCAGCCTCCTGCAATGACCAGAATATGATGATTTCAGAAGATACACCACGACCGAGATTTTAAGCTCCTGAGCAACACAGGCCGCAACAATGACAAACGATACTTTAAATTATAACATACTTTGAGAAATAATTTTATCATGTTCATAATGAAGGTTTTCTTCACAAATCGCAAAATAAGTGCCCAGCACCCAAACAGAAAGACTTCCACCAGGTGGACAGAGGAGCCGAGCAGCTTTGGGGACAAATGGACAGCAGAGGGCGCTGCATTCCCTTTAATGTACTGCGTTCATCTGGGCAAAATCAAAGCATTTCACTGTCATTACTACAAGTTTACGTACTAAACAATGAACTCGGCAAGTTTCACGATCCAAGCATTTTGAGTTTCAATTAAACAGATGGGATAAGTATCGCTAGAGTTATGGACCACCATACCGTGGAAGCGGGCTCTCCCTACTCCCTAAAACCCTCAGGTGCAATGTTTCTAACTTTAGGAGACTCCAGTGCTCTACAGAACGACCAATTTTACTTTTAACCTTATTCTAACTCCAGCTGCCAACCTATTATCCAAGATTAACTTCAAGCCTGAAATCTAACCACAATTTTCAGCATCTAGCACATCCTAAACCTTGTCCAATGTCAACCACAATCCTAACCTCCTCCGATGGCAACCACAATCCTAACCCTCTTCCAACACCAGCAACAATCCTAACCTCCAACATCAAGCACAATCAATCTCCTCCAACACCAAATCAAAATCCTAACCTCCAACACCAACCAAAATCCTAACTCTTCCAATCCAGCACCAACCACAATCCTAACCTCCTCCAATACCAAGTACAATTGTAACCTCCTCCAATACCAAGCACAATTCTAACGACCTCCAACACACAAGATCCTAACTTCCTCTACTGTAAACCATAATCCTAGCCTCCAAACATAATCCTAACCACCTCCAACAGCCACAATTCTAACCTCCTCCAACAGCTACAGTCCTATCTTCCTCTATACAAACCATAATCCTAACCTCCAAATCAAACATAATCCTAATCTTTTCTACATTAAGTCATAATCCAAATCAACGTTAACCCTATTCCTCACCTCCTTTATAGCCAACCATATTCCTAACCTCTAAAGTCCTCCATGATACTAATGTCAAGTTTAGATGAATTCAGGGTTGACTTTAATAAAGTATTGCTCCCTCTAAACCTGACCACGACCTTGAAGTCTAACCCCTATCCTAACCTTCTCTAAAATCAAACTGACCCACTGAATCAAACCCCAACCACATTTTACTTTAAATACAACGTTAACCCGACGCGGTCTTAATCTAAACACAACCACAACCACAGAGCGTTTCAATACTGTGTGCACTCAAGATAAACTCTACCAAAAACTAACTATATATAAAAATAAAAATTACCCCAACCCTAACCTGCCCTAACTATAGCTCCATCCCCAACCCTAACCTGCCCTAACTATAGCTCCATCCCCAGCCCTAACCTGCCCTAACTATAGCTCCACCCCAGCCCTAACCTGCCCTAACTATAGCTCCATCCCCAGCCCTAACCTGCCCTAACTATAGCTCCATCCCCAGCCCTAACCTGCCCGAACTATAGCTCCATCCCCAGCCCTAACCTGCCCTAACTATAGCTCCACCCCCAGCCCTAACCTGCCCTAACTATAGCTCCACCCCCAGCCCTAACTATAGCTCCATCCCCAGCCCTAACCTGCCCTAACTATAGCTCCACCCCCAGCCCTAACCTGCCCTAACTATAGCTCCACCCCCAGCCCTAACCTGCCCTAACTATAGCTCCATCTGCAGCCCTAACCTGCCCTAACTATAGCTCCATCTGCAGCCCTAACCTGCCCTAACTATAGCTCCATCCCCAGCCCTAACCTGCCCTAACTATAGCTCCATCTGCAGCCCTAACCTGCCCTAACTATAGCTCCATCCCCAGCCCTAACCTGCCCTAACTATAGCTCCATCCCCAGCCCTAACCTGCCCTAACTATAGCTCCATCCCCAGCCCTAACCTGCCCTAACTATAGCTCCATCCCCAGCCCTAACCTACCCTAACTATAGCTCCACCCCCAGCCCTAACCTACCCTAACTATAGCTCCACCCCCAGCCCTAACCTACCCTAACTATAGCTCCACCCCCAGCCCTAACCTGCCCTAACTATAGCTCCATCTGCAGCCCTAACCTGCCCTAACTATAGCTCCATCTGCAGCCCTAACCTGCCCTAACTATAGCTCCATCCCCAGCCCTAACCTGCCCTAACTATAGCTCCATCCCCAGCCCTAACCTGCCCTAACTATAGCTCCATCCCCAGCCCTAACCTGCCCTAACTATAGCTCCATCCCCAGCCCTAACCTGCCCTAACTATAGCTCCACCCCCAGCCCTAACCTGCCCTAACTATAGCTCCACCCCCAGCCCTCAAAAACCATGACAGTAAAGACACTTACTGCATTTTGATTATGAAAACCATTTTCCATTGACCCCTACATGCGGGTTGTCCTTTATCACCTGCATTTTCTACAGCTATGTTGTAAATGTATACAGACGAGATGACACGAGACGGCAACAGATTCCGCTGCACGACAAGTCTGCAGTCCCCGGCTGTGACATGGGACACATTATAATACTGGAGAAAAGCTCAGACAAAAACAAAAAAGTGGCTTTGGGTGCATCAGCCGGAGAAGCTCCCCATCCCTTCCTGCTTTTTAAATTATCATGGAACGGAAGGTCCATAGCCTTTAAAATCTAATAGTTCCTTAAAAAAAAAGCCTCTTTGTGTTTGGACATGTGGATTTCTCAGTGTTACCAGAGCAACAAAATATACATTTATTAAATAAACCGCCCAGCTGCTCCTCGTTGTGCGAGCACCTCGGTATGGCCTTATACGTTGATGCCAAGTGACACATGCCAGTGTTAAGTGATAGGCGGATTTTGATATAAATCAGGAGTGGTCCCAGGGCAGGTGGCTTCTGCTGCTGTGTTACACACCTGGAGGATTTATATCACGCATTATATGCTCGTTACAATATCTAAACTTCCTATCACCCCGTTAATGGGATTTATTGGGTAACGCTGGCCTGGCTATAATCTGACAATAACTCGTAAAGAGGAGAGAAAATGGTTTGTCAGGCTTCCAGCTCAGCTGGCCGGTGTCCACCGAGTCCAGCTGCAGGCGTCTGTTGTGTCCAAGCCCCAATCTGTATTGCAAAAATAAAAAATGCACTCACAAAAATAGGGAAAGATCTACTAACCCCATGCACAATGCTCTGAGGTTAAAGATTTTCAAATGTCAAAGAGAAATAAAGGAATGAGCCTCCTGTGTCCCCTTCCTCCCTCATGGCTCCATATGCGTTCCTCCTGAAGCAGCACCCTTGGTTGTAGATGATGGCCACCCCCAGTAAAAAAGCACCAATCTTTTTTCCATGGTAGACAAGTAGCTGCTCTCTACCACTAGAACCAACATGGAGCCTAGTTTGGGCCCGAAGCCACGCGTTCTCCTGGCTCCAACGGGAGTTCAAGAAGAGGAGGAGGAACAAGACCCAGATGCTGTGGGTTGTCGTGGACCAGCAGTAGCACGACCTGGTTGCTGGCAAGGAGCAAAGCAAAGGGACGCACAGAGACAACTTCCGGCCCGGCTCCATGACGATCCTGTAGACCAGGTATCCGAAACACCAGCCCCCCAGATCTTTCTAAACTAAATCTACCATGACTTACTGGCCACATATTGCATTCAAAAGAATTCTGGGAAACGCAAGCCATCAATATCTGTGGGACCAGAGTTTGAGATGAATGAACCCCTATGAAAGGTGTGCTCAAGCTTGGCCGCCATGCGTTTTTGAACTACATTTCCAAAAAGGCTCTGTTGACCTGCCGAATGGCTGAGATTCGTGGGAGATGTAGTTCTAAAACATATAGAGGGCCAAGGTTCAGCATTCCTGCCCTACAGCTTGGTAACCTCATCTTTATGAGGATGTTCAGCTGGTCAGAGCAGGGACTTGGTGAAGTGTAGCAGCTGGAGACAGAAATCTGATTTCCCTAGATCTCCAGGATGTTTGATTAACTCGATGCCCTGGTGAAAGAACAAACAATACACGGCTTCCTTTAATAAAATGACTCTACACATACGGGGCCAAAAGACGGCAGCGGCCATGTGTCAGCTCGGGAGATACAATCTGTTCCTGAACATGGGACTGAGTGAAGAGCTGGGTGGGAGGATGAAGAATACATCATTTGACTATTTACACTGGTCAACAATGAGGAAAAAACGATCTGAGAAATTTCTAGTAATTGTCGTTGACTAGCTTTGATCTCCAGATGTTTGCTATGCTTTATACAGCGTCCGGAGATTCTGCTGCGTCGTACAAGATATGTGAACAAGGCCATGATACTTTAGAACAGGGGTCAACAAACTTGGCCTCCAGATATTTTAGATCTACATCTCCCATGATGCTCCGCCATTAATCAGGTTGTCCAAGCCAATAGAGAAATTTAGTTCCAAAGCATCTGGTAGGCCGAGGTCGCCGGCCCCTGCTTTAGGACAACAAACATATATTTAATGGGAGTTTCTGTAGCTGTATTTGAGAGGTATGTGTCTTGAACAATAACACCTTCCATTGAGGTGTTTTGACCGGGAGCTGAGCCCGCTTTTCATGGTTGTAGAGCAGAGACGTGGTGGTGAGGTTGAAGAAGCTTCACAATTGTCAAGGAGAGACGTGGTGGTCAAACCATCTGATCAGGATTCCTGGTGGGACAGTTGTACAACAAACATAACCAGGAGCCAAGACACTGATGAGACTGAAAAATAGAGGATTAGTCACCATCAGTCGAATTTGCCACCGAATGGTGAATTTTACCATTGGTGCAATTTCAGGGAAATTTGTGTAGTCGCCAAGTTGTATTTTCAACAAATACTGGTGAATTGAAAGTAAAATATGATGCATTCCGCTGCAATTCACTGGCACCGAAATTTCCCCACAGAGAACCATTCATCGATTCACAGAACGCCGAATGGCACTGAAATAGTGTAGAAACGACCAGATTTCGTTGTTTCAATGCGACAGGTTTCAAAAAGGTTAATCTAATAGATTTTAATGTAATTAAAAAAAAATCTTAAAGACTTTTTTTTTTTTACAAAAACCTTTTTTCATTATTTTGTAAAATACGTTTTTGTAGTTTTCATTTTTTAAGACTATTATTTTTAAAGGGCCTTTTTATTATTTAGACACATTTGACAAAATTCTTATTAATTTACCCTCCTGTTAGGACAATAGGAGACTTCCTATTATTTTTCCAGTTCGTTGAAATTCGGCGAGGCTAATTTGGCGCTTATCGGTGCCTTTCACCAGTGTCCATTACCTGCATTGGCAATTCCATTTTTGGAAAAATTCAGCAGCTTGCCGGCTCTTTATCTCACCGTTTGGCGGTATGACCGGGGGGGGGGGTTTGGCAGCGTTAGGCAGCCTGTTCGGCAAGTCGTCGGCTGCTTGCGAGTGTGTTCGTCCGCTGTTCTACGGGTTTGCCGTGTCTGTCCGATGGCAGTCGGCAGGTTTTCGACAGAGTCCAGCGGCCCGATTTGCTGCACTTTGGGGACTCTGCAGTGAATGCTGAATCGGACTTGCCAAAGTGCGTCGAGTCAGAGCACCAAAATGTTGGTGACATTTCTGTGCTCTCTGTATAACCCTGTAGGTCTTTCCCACCACATTCATCTACAGTTGGTAAAATACTTGGTGACAAGGAGATGTCACGAGGCACTTAGCGTAGCTATGTTTTCTGCATTCTCATATACATTTCATCCCTACCAACCTCGGTGAGGTACAAGGTGAGAGTTTCCACCAAGACATAAGGTCAATGGAACAGTTCTACCAAGGATCATGGAACAAAGCAGTTGTGGTAGACTGCTGTTGGGGTGTTGTGTCCACAGTTATGGACCGTCACTTTTTTGTGTAATTGTTATGCAAGAAGCTCAAATCTAGTGCTGTTGTGTCAGACCAAGGACGGGTCTTACTGTCTTCAAAGAGGTTTGTTTTTCTGGTGGGTGCCAGGAACGAATCTGACCGAAAATTCATGATCTACAAAACCTTTTCTAGAAAATTACGTTTCTAGATTTAATGATTAAAGAGCTATATTTTTTTTTATGTAGACCAGTGTTACCGGAGACACCCAACCTTCCCATGTACGATTTTGGAGAAATGTCACTTTCTAGATATCGGGGACTTTCGGTCCTCTGAGTCACAGTCATGACATTTCGTGCAAGAGGAGTGTCATGTAAGGCTGGGTGTTCTCCTGCCCGAGGCGAGAAGGCTTCTCTACAACAAGAACATCAACATGAGATGCCAGAAGGTATCAACGGGGACCAAAAAAAACCAATCGCAATAATAAAATAATAAAGGAATTTTCGTTTCATTCTTCGTGTAGCAGTAAATCTCTCGTTACTGTCTTACACGGACTCAAAGTAGGTTTTGGGGTGTTGGTGTAGCTTCAGTACTAATTGAAAGAGCTGTGAAGCTTCTGAAGATTTTGGATTACCCTTTCAGAAACGCCACCACGTGCTGCCCATGCTTGCAACTTTGGCAAACACCAACGCTCTTCAAATAATCCCCCATATCAGGGTTGATCCACCTTGACTTCCAGCCCAGATGTTTTGGAACTACATTTCCAAAATGGCTCTTTTGACATAATGAGTGGCAGTAGGTCACACCCGGTTGGGGGGGGGGGTGGTACTTGGGGAAGAGGCACCTAACAGTAGGTTACTACAAGATCTCACATGATTCTTGATCAGAGACATAGTCGAAGGCAGAGCTGGAGTTAGTAGCCACATGGTCAATCCAGGAACAAGGGAGTAGGCAGGAGGTGTGCTCAGAGTCAAAGCCGGAGTTGGTAGCCAGATTATAAATCCAAGAACAAGCGCAATCAGGGGCAAAATGTATGCGACAGGTTCAGGGTCAGAGCAGGGATCAGGAAGCCAGGGAATACGACTGACCGCACATCAGGCAGGAAACGGAGAGAAACCAGGAACACCAGGTCACAGGTACCAGAGTATCTGAATAACCAAGCACGAGGAGAGTGAGTGCTTGGTATTTATAGGAAATGGTGATAGGGAAGGAGCTTCAGATATGGAATGGTCCAATTGGGAGGCAGGGTTCACAGGAGCAGGCATGGTCACTCCAGAGCTTGGGTAAGGCCGCCGGTGTCTTTCTGACAGGGCATGTGCGTCAATGCTGGGCTTTCGTGGATTCAAGATGGCAACCACCTGCGCATGTAGTGGCCCATCCCACTGCCGCAATGGAGGACTGGCCTGGTCAGCAGGAGGTATTTGGATGTCTGGATACTGGAGAGGAGAGTCCCTGTGGATCATGACACAATGTATGATGGGAGATGAACTTCTGAAACATTTTGAGGGCCAACGTTTAGCATCACCGAGGGTTTTTAGCATCATTGCTACCCTACTTTCAAAATTAGGAATCCAGGTCAAATCCAAAGCAGAAAAGGATGGAAATCTTTCCATCAGAGCACTGGAGGAAGGTTTGATCACACGTGTTTAACCGTGATTGTTCAGATTTAAGGCGGATGGTGTCAGACTTTTGTTGTATCGAGAGTTCTTGTCGGTTTATTGGAATTAAGACATCAGTAGAATATGGTCTTAAAAATTCTCTACAGTCATGAGATTCGATTCAGACCGAATACAAAAACAGCCGAATGTTAGAGATTTCTGCAAATCAGAAGCATCCGAATCGCCGACCTGAAACTCCCTAATAGAAATTTACTGAATTGAACAGAAAACAATCTTTTGGATCAGGACCTTCAAACTCAGACCCTCCAGTTGTCTCTCAATTACAACTCCCATGATTACATGGCCATCTATCGCTTGAAGGAATTCTGGGAATTGTAGGCATCAACATCTGGGGGGAATGGGAGTTTGACAGCCCTGATCTGGAGGTTTCGGATGCATTTGGATTGCCCTCACAGTGCAAAACAATGGAAAAAAACTTTATCTCCAACATCTGGTATGAGGGTGTAGGCAGCAAAACATACTCGCCTCCGAATCTCCCAATTATATATTAGTTTGGATTCGGAAATTTCTAAATTTGGACAAGATTTAAATTTGGTCACTGTCCACCATCAGAATTTACTCCTAATTAACCTACATGTATGACCAGTCATCAAGCAGAGAAAGAGGGGCTTCTAGACTTTCCATCTTATAATATTGTGTTCCTGTAAAAACTATGAAACACAAATTTAGTCACAGCAGCTTTAATCTTCAAATGAAAGACATTGGAATTGCACGCTGTGAATTAGCCAATAAGAGATTTGGTTAATTATCTTTTAAAATAATGTTGACAGGTTCAAAGATCGTGATTGTCTAAAGAAACGCCTTAGGAGATGTCGAGTTGCTCTGCACTGGTGATGCTCCGGCGGGAGGTTCCATCGTCACATTCACTTTAATGCGCAAGCATTTTTCATTCATATAGTCTGTACACAGTTAAATCATATGCCATCTGTTCAAAGATTAACTCTTTCACTGCCAAACTTTTTAAAATACCCATCTCATGTTTCAAATATAGTATTTTTCGAACAATGGCAATTTTGCAAAGAGAGCTTTAAGCAAAATGTTTTTTTTGCTCATTTCTAATTTTTTATGTATTGGTTTATCTTTTACAGAAATATCAATGAGGTGAAAGGTTCTAAACTCTAAATGGTGTCCCTTATCTGGCATAATGTCGCACAGGGTCTACATTAGCAGTATACAACAATCAATTTCCTTTGGGTCAGTAAATGTGCTGCAGACAGATAATAAAATGGTGAGATCTCCTGCTTATGGGGGTTTGTAGTGATCAGAATGAGATGATTAGCAATGCAATATCTGTATGTGCTGCATAATGCCTGTGTGTGGCAATTACAGCAACACCTTGTATCTGTATGTGCCGCATAATGCCTGTGTATGGCAATTACAGCAACACCTTGTATCTGTATGTGCCGCATAATGCCTGTGTGTGGCAATTACAGCAACACCTTGTATCTGTATGTGCTGCATATTGCCTGTGTATGGCAATTACAGCAACACCTTGTATCTGTATGTGCTGCATAATGCCTGTGTATGGCAATTACAGCAACACCTTGTATCTCTATGTGCCGCATAATGCCTGTGTGTGGCAATTACAGCAACACCTTGTATCTGTATATGCCGCATAATGCCTGCGTATGGCAATTACAGCAACACCTTGTATCTGTATGTGCTGCATAATGCCTGTGTATGGCAATTACAGCAACACCTTGTATCTGTATGTGCTGCATAATGCCTGTGTATGGCAATTACAGCAACACCTTGTATCTCTATGTGCCGCATAATGCCTGTGTATGGCAATTACAGCAACACCTTGTATCTCTATGTGCTGCATAATGCCTGTGTATGGCAATTACAGCAACACCTTGTATCTGTACTGTACAGGGATTTACACTCATAACCCCCTGAATCTTATCCTGGTACAGCAGCGACTGACCCCAGAGCTCACTAATCTTGCATTTAAAAAGGTATGCACATGAAATGTTATATTTTTCAAAGACTGTGAGCAGTACCAGGATTAGGATATGGATGGGTAGAACCAGAGGGAATCACATAATACTTTAGGGTAATTGCAGCCAGTGGCGTAGCGTGGGGGGGGCAGGGGGGCCGTGGCCCCGGGCGCAGTTTTGTTAGGGGCGCATAATTTCTTTTGAAATTATGTGCCCCCAAAACTTGTGGCCCGACTGATCCGCCGGGCCCTCGGGCGCCGCCCAAGGGCCCGCGGGTTGAGGGGACCCAGCTCCGGGCAGCGGGAGTGCCTGCCGGCTGCCCGGTCCTGAACAGTGAGTCGAGTCCGTCCTGTTGATTGAAGGGGCCTGCGTGCAGGCGCAGGTCACGTGGTCCGTCTAATCAGGTGGTACTGAGTCTCTGTACCACCTGACTGGCCGGACCGCGTGACCTGCGCACGCACGCAGCCGCCTCCCCTTCAATCAACAGGACGGACTCGACTCACTGTTCAGGACCGGGCAGCCGGCAGGCACTCCCGCTGCCCGGGAGCTGGGGCAATATCCAGGTGAGAGCTGGGGGCAAATCCATGTGCTGGGGAATATCCATGAGCTGGGGCAAATCCATGTGCTGGGGGGCAAATCCATGTGCTGGGGGCAAATCCATGTGCTGGGGGGCAAATCCATGTGCTGGGGGGCAAATCCATGAGCTGGGGAATATCCATGAGCTGGGGGGCAAATCCATGTGCTGGGGAATATCCATGTGCTGGGGAATATCCATGTGCTGGGGAATATCCATGTGCTGGGGAATATCCATGTGCTGGGGGGCAAATCCATGTGCTGGGGCAAATCCATGAGCTGGGGCAAATCCATGAGCTTGGGGAAATCCATGAGCTGGGGCAAATCCATGAGCTGGGGCAAATCCATGAGCTGGGGCAAATCCATGAGCTGGGGCAAATCCATGAGCTGGGGAATATCCATGAGCTGGGGGGCAAATCCATGAGCTGGGGGGCAAATCCATGAGCTGGGGCATATCCATGTGCTGGGGCATATCCATGTGCTGGGGGGCAAATCCATGTGCTGGGGGCAAATCCATGAGCTGGGGCAAATCCATGAGCTGGGGAATATCCATGAGCTGGGGGGCAAATCCATGTGTGAGCTGGGGCATATCCATGAGCTGGGGTGCAAATCCATGAGCTGGGGAATATCCATGAGCTGGGGGGCAAATCCATGAGCTGGGGCAAATCCATGAGCTGGGGCAAATCCATGAGCTGGGGCAAATCCATGTGCTGGGGCAAATCCGTGTGCTGGGGCAAATGTGTGAGCTGGGGCAAATGTGTGAGCTGGGGCAAATCCATGAGCTGGGGAATATCCATGAGCTGGGGGGGCAAATCCATGAGCTGGGGCATATCCATGTGCTGGGGCAAATCCATGAGCTGGGGGGCAAATCCATGTGCTGGGGCAAATCCATGAGCTGGGGGGCAAATCCATGAGCTGGGGCAAATCCATGAGCTGGGGAATATCCATGAGCTGGGGAATATCCATGAGCTGGGGAATATCCATGAGCTGGGGGGCAAATCCATGAGCTGGGGAATATCCATGAGCTGGGGAATATCCATGAGCTGGGGGGCAAATCCATGAGCTGGGGCAAATCCATGAGCTGGGGCAAATCCATGAGCTGGGGCAAATCCATGAGGTGCTGGGGCAAATCCGTGTGCTGGGGCAAATGTGTGAGCTGGGGCAAATCCGTGAGCTGGGGGGCAAATCCATGAGCTGGGGAATATCCATGAGCTGGGGGGCAAATCCATGAGCTGGGGCAAATCCATGAGCTGGGGCAAATCCATGAGGTGCTGGGGCAAATCCGTGTGCTGGGGCAAATGTGTGAGCTGGGGCAAATCCGTGAGCTGGGGCAAATCCATGAGCTGGGGCAAATCCATGAGCTGGGGCAAATCCATGTGTGAGCTGGGGCAAATCCATGTGAGCTGGGGCAAATCCATGTGTGAGCTGGGGCAAATCCATGTGTGAGCTGGGGCAATATCCATGTGTGAGCTGGGGCAAATCCATGTGTGAGCTGGGGCAAATCCATGTGTGAGCTGGGGCAAATCCATGTGTGAGCTGGGGCAAATCCATGTGTGAGCTGGGGCAATATCCATGTGTGAGCTGGGGCAAATCCATGTGTGAGCTGGGGCAAATCCATGTGTGAGCTGGGGCAAATCCATGTGTGAGCTGGGGCAAATCCATGTGAGAGCTGGGGCAATATCGATAACGTGTCCACAGGTTGGGGGGGGCGCACAATTCTTGGCTGGCCCCGGGCGCTGACAACCCACGCTACGCCACTGATTACAGCAACACCTTGTATCTGTATGTGCCGCATAATGCCTGTGTATGGAAATTACAGCAACACCTTGTATCTGTATGTGCTGCATAATGCCTGTGTATGGCAATTACAGCAACACCTTGTATCTGTATGTGCCACATAATGCCTGTGTATGGCAATTACAGCAACACCTTGTATCTGTATGTGCCGCATAATGCCTGTGTATGGCAATTACAGCAACACCTTGTATCTGTATGTGCCGCATAATGCCTGTGTGTGGCAATTACAGCAACACCTTGTATCTGTATGTGCTGCATAATGCCTGTGTATGGCAATTACAGCAACACCTTGTATCTGTATGTGCTGCATAATGCCTGTGTATAGCAATTACAGCAACACCTTGTATCTGTATGTGCCGCATAATGCCTGTGTATGGCAATTACAGCAACACCTTGCATCTGTATGTGCCGCATAATGCCTGTGTATGGCAATTACAGCAACACCTTGTATCTGTACTGTACAGGGATTTACACTCATAACCCCCTGAATCTTATCCTGGTACAGCAGCGACTGACCCCAGAGCTCACTAATCTTGCATTTAAAAAGGTATGCACATGAAATGTTATATTTTTCAAAGACTGTGAGCAGTACCAGGATTAGGATATGGATGGGTAGAACCAGAGGGAATCACATACTTTAGGGTAATTGAGTTGTCCTGATTCCAGTAGGAATAGGAACAGTCATGGGAAATGTTTGATCCAACAATGCTCCTATGTAAGTAGCACAGATGCTACTTGAGCCTCACGGGGTGACCCTTTGGTTGACCAGGAGCCATTCAAAACCTGCCGTGCACGGCTGCCCTTGTTCGTGACATTATCATTTAGCTCTTGACGTCTTATCTGGAGGGCACCAAGTTGTCTCTCAGGAAAACAATTTTACGGCTACATTATGTGACCTATGGGGCCTCTATTCTGATCATGTTGTTATACATAAGGGATCCAGCCAATAATGGCTGAAGCTGCTATTGTGACCATATCGGAAGCTTAGCTGTTGACTAGGAGCGAGTAGCTTGTAGTGTTCTGCCATTCCAAGCTCATGCAGAGCTAATAGCAGGGTCGCGCTTGACAAAAATAGACCTGGTAACTGGAAGACGCTAAAGGATATCGGCTTGCACCAATATTGTCCCTTAGTGGCTCTTTGTTATCTGCTGGAATGGAATAGGGCCCCTGGATAGGAGTTTCTCTTGAACTTCCAAAGGGTTGAAATCCATGAGGTGGCTTTAGGGACCTTGCCAAAAGCCTTGACCCAAAGCAATGAACACTAGCCGACTCTCAGGTTCTGCTCCACGAAAATTCTCCAGGGTTGTTGTTACAGAAAGCAAGGTCTATGAGGTTCCTTGGCCGTTGTCACTAGCTTCCTCCTCTGGTTCTAAGAACTCCACCACAGCAGAACAGCACGGCATCTTTTGCATATTATACAATGTCCCTGATATCGCAGACAACACGGATTATACGGTGTCAAGCCTGTTGGTTTACGGTCACAGCACACATATTTGTACCCCAGGTGTTAGAAGTCCCACCCTGACGTCTTGGTGCGCTACACCAGAAATCCCTCCCTGGCGTCTTGGTTTCTGGGACATAACTAGATTAGGGACAGATAACTGAATTAACTCTGGACACTGAGACGCAAAGTACAACATCCAACAAAACAGAACAATAGTAGAATGTGGGGATAAAAAGGAGATTCAGATTCACAGTATCTGATAATGGGGCAATGTTTGTCAATCAAGACCGACAAAGTCAACTCAAACCTTACACAGATCTAAAGCCTATAGCTTCTAGACGGGGGTGGTGGTGGTGGTGGTGGAAAGGGCTACACTGACATCAGAAATAATAACAGTAAGATATAAACACAGACAATAACGATATTACAATAACCGTATTCTTTCATACATAACACAGACACCCTGTACCGTCAAAGGCACAGGGTGACTTGGACATAGGAGAGGGTTGGGGAACAAAATGATGAGTCAGACCCCCAGAACCCACATCATCCAACAGTAATGCCAAGTCCCGGTATCCCCAGTTCAGAGTCACTTTCATCGCAATTGGTAAAGAACAAGGATGATCTTCGGTTACGAAAAAGCGATTCTGATCAAGGATTGTCGATAATGATCAGACACTTCTGTTAAACAAGCTAACTGAAGCGTAAAAAGCATAATAAACAAAGAAAAAGAAGAACAGGTAGGCCAACAATAAAACCAGCTTTTATAATAACCAAAATAAAACGACACTATTGACGGCGCTGCGCCTTTCATAAACCCAGGCGGCTGGCTGGAGCAGATTATACTCAATCTGCATCGGACGGGACATGAAAACAATCAGGGAGGCAATCAGATATTTACACTTCTTTTAGATATAAACCACATACAGGAAGTCCACATATTCAATAAAAAGGAGAAGGCAGTACCAAGAACCTGCTTTGTGTCAGCGGCACGACGCAATGCATTGCTGACATTCCCTTGTCAGTATCTCCCATGCAGGTGTGTCCTGCGCCGTCATAAACAGAAAACTCGCCGTGCGAGTTCCACGGCTTTGAGAGCAGGATACCGTGATCTGGGTGAGGAGTTAGCAAACACCCATCGCCCTTGAGACGTTAGGAGCCTCCGTCTACCTATCCCGGACAGCCGCAGGAGGGGGGCGACCATGGTGGGCCAACACTGGACGGCGTCACTCATCGTGCTGTGCCTATTGCCAGGTAACAGACATCGTGGGATTTGTATGTTTGGCAAAGTCGAGTCTCATTCACGTCACGTGGCCCCTTCCTCTGGGAAATTAGCTGGGCGATCACAAACACAAAGGCGAGGAAGACATTGTGAGGAATTAAAGGGCCGGCGTGTAGAACCCAGCAAGGGAAAAAAAAGGAGTGAATTCATGGTCTGATTCCAAATGAGACGGGATAATAAATAATATATTCACTTTTATGGGATTAATCAAACTGCAGCTGTCATTACAAAATGCTACATTGTATCTAGGAATTGTTTTATCATCTGGTCAAACATGATACAAAGACAAACAAATGTGTGTAGCGCAGCGTAGACAGGAGGCAACAAGGATTATGTACAAATCCACTGGGTACAGTACTCACCTAGACCCCAGTACTTACCTGGTGCAAGAAAAGCCAAAATATAACTGCAAGTGTTCAATATAGGAATAAAAAATAAAAATCTTTATTAGGACATTTACATGTTAAAACGACATTTCGGCTGAGCCTTGATAAAGCCTTGATGAAGGCTCAGCAAGAGCCGAAACGTTGGTTTAACACGTAAATGTCCTAAAAAAGAACGTTTTATTCGGGAGTCCTGGAGTGCGTCCTATATTGAACACACACACATATATATATATATAAGGGGAAATTCTTACCAGCCGCTGTTACCGGCCCTTCACACCTCCACACCGGTAATATTGAAGAGAATGCAAAATTATTTAATTCAGTCTAAAATTCCCAACATGTCCAAAAACAACAATAACAGCAGCAGAAAGGTTTTTCAATGAAACAGATTAAATTGTGTTATACAGAGGATTGTTAAACCTGAAAATGTAACGTAAAGCAGACACGAGACCTGTAATTCTGCCCCCCCCTCATAGCCCAAGTATTGATCCATCGCCGCAGCGTTACTTAAAAAAGAATATAAATATATATTGTATGACGTGTTAAAACATATGAAAACAATCAAGAACATGGGTCAGCAGACGCAGCCCTCCAGATGTCCTGAAACTACGTTTCCCATGATGCTAAACTAATTGAATGACAAGCTGAGCATCCTGGGAGCTGTAGTTCCAAAACATCTGCTGACTCGACATTGCTGACCCCTAATTCCGCACATAATCTCACGGGGGGGAAATAATTCCTATAAAAAAAAAAAAAAATTAAACTTTTTGAAAACAGTTTATTTCTTTTTAAATTATTTCTGGTTTGTAAATATATGATTATGTAGTTATGTAAAAAAAAAAAGTATATATCTCCTATACTACATATATATTATTTTAATAGCATCCAGCACAGGATTTTTGTCTCTGTTTGCAGAGAGTCTATGAACATGTAGAATCCGGGCAGTGATTTGCTGTCACTTTACGCCACTTGGAACTTTTATTATTTTATTATTATTTTTTGCTGTACGGGAGATTTACTTACTTTGAGTCGGCAGCCTTTCCTTCGCACTCTGTGTCACAGAAGGTTTTTGCAAAAACATGCAACTTTTTGGCCCAAAATGACAGCCAGCCTGGAATCAGAGCACAGGTGCATGCTGGGAAACATTTCAGCCTCATTATTGGTTAATCGTGTGGCTTGGGGACTATTTGATACAAAGTTACTAATATAATTACCATCGGGGAAGCCGATATAACGACTGTCAGGGGCGCCGACTATCTGTTAGCATTCGGACTGGACCAGACGTCAGGGGGCAGGAGGACGAGCATGCCATCAGTGAGAAGGTGGGCTTTAACCAATCTATGAGAAGAGAGTCCTAAACCTTCCAGGGTCTGCCCGGCCGGTGAGGATTTTGGATACTAACCCTCAGACAGTGAAAGAAAGTTTCAGCCTCAGGACCTGACGGGTCGTCACACGGCTCTACAAAGTCATAGAATTAGGTTTTTAACCGAAAAGACAGAAGATCACTTATTTAAGCAGTCTCTAAGGGAATGTAATCGCCGTCTGGACATTATCACCATGAAACGATCCTCATTAACCTACGAAAATCTGTGCGAAATGTAGGAGATGCACAAATTCACCAAAAGGGTTTTTCCAATCGCCCAGAGACCCTTAAAATCTTCACATTCACAACGAGCCAACTCTTCAACAAGACCCACAGAATTCCCCAAATCATTCTGATACCTTGAACCTCTTCATCATCTGACATCCAGAGATTCATCGCACCCATCCAGACACCCAGAGAACCATCACATCCATCCAGACACCCAGAGAACCATCACATCCATTCTGAAACCCAGAGAACCATCACATCCATTCTGACAGCAAGAGAACCATCACATCCATTCTGACAGCAAGAGAACCATCACATCCATTCTGACAGCAAGAGAACCATCACATCCATTCTGAAACCCAGAGAACCATCACATCCATTCTGACAGCAAGAGAACCATCACATCCATTCTGAAACCCAGAGAACCATCACATCCATTCTGAAACCCAGAGAACCATCACATCCATTCTGACAGCCAGAGAACCATCACATCCATTCTGAAACCCAGAGAACCATCACATCCATTCTGACAGCCAGAGAACCATCACATCCATCCTCCCACCCAGAGAACCATCACATCCATCCTCCCACACAGAGAATCATTGTGCCAACCAGAGAACCATTGCACCCATTCTGAAACCCAGAGAGATTCCATATTCACCACGACAGTGAAAACTTCCGAACATTCACCTTGTGACTCAGTAAACTGCCCATTGATTTAGAGCCGGGACCTCAACATCTGACCCCAGAGGTTTCTGAAATGCAACACCCATGATTCTGACTGTCTTTTCCATTGAAAGGATTCTGAGAATTGTAGGCAATAAACATCTGGGGCTGTTTGAGGCCCCTGATTTAGAGCATCTGCTAAACCCACTTTAATATCCCCATAAACCTCATAAAACCAGAAAGAAGATATAAGCCAGAGCCTGGACGCGAGCCCCGCGGCCTCCCTTATGTTTATCCCTTATAAATCCTACAGATCCTCACAGCTGCCACAAGCTGCTCGCCGCAAACCTTTCTGTTCACAGGGATTCCACGTTACCGAAGTTTGTATATGATAACCGCTAACACTCACAAACATTAATTAACAGGCCGTGTCCACCTGGGCTGGGTTTGATGTCATTTCACCGCCCTGCTGGGGGCATTTAAAAAACACGTGTAACCTTATTCCTTCCACATCCTAGACTTGTTCTACAAGTTCCAAAAATGTAACAGCAAAAAAAAAAAAAAGTTTATTTTTCAAAATCATCTGCCAGCCAATCAGAAGGAGCGGTCGGGTGCGAGCTTGGAAACCTTAGGGCCAAAGTAGAGGTCAAAGCTAAAGAAGTGCAGACATGTTGGAGATTTACGAATTTAAAAATAAAACACAGGGTTGTCCCTTTGGATTAAAAATTTTATTAAAAAGGATCAACAGAACTGTATACATGAGAAAAGAAACATGTAAACAATACGACGCATTCACAAGACGGGAAGCACCAAAAACCCGGACGCTCAACGTTTAGAAAATCTGCAGGATAAATGGTCTAATGTGAAACAAACAGTGGTCATCGTCAACAGATACAGATTCCATGAACCGTCTCTCGAAATCCAGGGTCAGCACCTCGACTCACCAAATGTTTTTGAACTAGATCTCGGTCACTTACCAGGTTGGCCGAATCTCGAGGGAGATAAGGTTCAAAAACACCTGCAGGGCCACGGTTGCCGACCCCTGGTCTAAATCCGCCGCTCTGTCTCTGCCGCTCCCCTCTGCGAGTCCCTTCACTGGCTCCCCATCCACTGCAGAATTAAGTTCAAAATCCTTATCCTTACCTACAAAACCCTCACTAACTCAGCGCCCCACTACCTGTCCTCACTAATCACCAAATACACCCCAGCCCGCTCCCTAAGGTCAAACAGTGACCTGCGTCTAGCTTCTCCCCGCATCACCTCTTCCCATGATAGACTGCAGGATTTCTCACGCGCAGCCCCCACTCTCTGGAACGCTCTCCCTCGTACTGCCAGACTTTCCCCTAACTTCTCTTCCTTCAAACGCTCCCTTAAAACGTTCCTATTTAGGGAAGCCGACCCCCCAACTCACTGACGCAACCATCAATCACTCTCACCTTACAGTCCTCTCCTCCTGTTTCCAACCCCAACCCTCCTAGATTGTGAGTTCCTACGGGAATAGGGCCCTCATCTCCTCCTGTACTGTTTGTCAAATGTTGTTCAATATATTGTAACCCTGTCTATACTGTGCTTACTGTACAGCGCTGCGGAATATGCTGGCGCTTTATAAATAAAGAATAATAATAATAATAATAAATGCTAATGTGTAACAAAATACAACAATGATCCAAAGGGGGAAAAAAACAAAAAAGGATCAAAAACAACAACTAAAATATCCTATATAATCTTTAATATGGAATGGATAGATAATAAGAGCAGTGGTGCAACATTTGCATGTGTGTGTGGGGGGGGGTAGGAGAGTGCCCGTCCATCAGGAAGGACGGTAATGGGCACTCAATGGGCTACATTCTATTGCATTTGAATATGTAAGGGTTAACGCCAGGATCAGTGACTTTAATGCATGCCCCTCGTATTATCTTCCTAACTCTAAACCGGATAAAAATCTGTGATTGGTCCAGCTTGCGAGAGCTTACTGTACTTTGTGCGTCCTATACTTAACATGTGGAGCACAATCAGTAATTAGCGTTAGCATAAGTAAGGTATTACAGAGTGTGAGCGCTAATTACCGCAGGGAAGAGGCAATTTTATCGACACCTAAAAGCTGGTGTTAAAAGTTTCCGCCTTCTGGAAATCATTCAGCACCTGATAAACCCCGCCCCAATACATCCCAAACTCCCCTCTCACAACACGGTGACCCGATCCACTGCTTCTCCTGGCCGCAAGCAGAGTGAGTCTGGGGACAAATCGAGCAAGATCGCACAGGGCTTGCGGTTCCGGCAGCAAAACCCTCCATGGAGTCCTATGGACTCCAGGATGTGATGCTCATGGCAGCAGGGAAGCGTTGCTACAATAATCAGTGAGGGTAGCGCTACGTTTCTGGGCAAGAAGTAGTGTATGCCCCGGAATCTAATGCTAAAATGGGGACGCTAAGGGGAAACCTGTAGGCTCAGGTTTTCCCCATTTTAGAGGCCAATGTGTCTGCACAGCATCTATAGTGAGAACAGCTGCCGGCAACGAAGAGCCATCACTGCACATACGCCAATGATTCGCCATTATTGCCAGTGGCCAGTTATGTTATGGTGGCTCTTGTCGCACTGGCCTCAAACAACAAAAAGGCACGGTACGCCTTTTTTGGGAAAAGGGATGGGACAGGGAAATCAATTATCAAGGGTCATTCATTAGCAACTGTACCTCCATTGAAAGGATGATCAAGTACTGAAACTTCACCACTCTTCGGTAAGCCACCGGGGATCAAGTACGGTGAATTCAACATTTAGGCAACAGTCACCATACTTCTCTGTACTTTTTGCCACCTTAGTTTTTGTTGAAGTTAACCAGTGAAAGTTCCAACACAAGTGTCAACAGGTTTTCCCACTGTAGTTTCTACTGAAGTCATCGTAGGCTTCACCAAAGGTTCCACTTTAGATTCCGTTCAAGTTGTCCAGTGTCGATGTTACCATTGTGTCTTTCAAGGGTTCAATGGAGATCACCACTTTAAAAACTGAAGAATATTCCTCAGTGTTACAAGTAATGACAGATCGCGCTGAATGGAGCATAGCAACAGGTTACTCGTCGTATGCATGTATAATGGTGGTCCCCTATTCAGCCGTTAATCAACATTGTCTGTTGCAGTTTCTCCTGTCGGTGCTGAAGTTCCTTGTCTGAACGGCAGCGGTTTACTGTAGTTGTAAGAGCAGTTTATATCAACGGTCCATAACCCTTCTAAGCAATCGTGGAAGGTTAAGAAGCTACCAGTGCAATAAGATATAAAAGTAAAGTATTGGGAACATCTGCGCAGCGCAATCCTACAAGGGGTCAGAAATCTGATAGACTAGGTCCACACCATGACTCTAATTGTTTGATGCATGCAGTGCTTTGTGCTACGGATTTGTTGAGTTTGTACTTTTGGTTGTTTTTATTAATTAAGAGGAAATGAGAGATAAGTCACCTAAACCGGTTCCACAGGACACTAGTTTGACTGGGACCAGCCCTGGTTGAGAACTTCCTAGTCCCTTAAATTTTGTTAAGGCGTAATGACACCACCCTGCCCTTCACGTCCTGTCACTCCATCATTAAATCGTTCAGACCGTGACTTAGAAATCCCTAGAAATAAAGACCTAATGGCCAAGACTGCGATTACCCAAACGCAGAAGGTGGTGTCTAAATTGGATTATTCTTTGAGGATGGAATTTTAGACTAAAGCTGTAGAGCTGAACCCGCCCCACACACACACACACACAAATTGTAGCAAAAGTTCGAATTCAGCAGTTTTGGTCTATGATGTGCTTACTTACTTACTGCCCATTATGCCTACTGGCATGTAGGGCAGCAACAAAGTTTCGCCACTCCTGTTTGTTCTGGGCCAGCTTTTGTATGGTACCCCACGTGTGGTTTATAGTCTTGAGTTCTCGGTCCACCATTCGAGGCCAGGTGCTCTTTGGTCTTCCTCTCTTGCGTTTTCCTTCTGGTGTCCAATGAAGGGCAGTTCTAGTGATGTCCCCTCCACATGCTCTTTTCTGATGACTTGCAAGTCTCCATAAACGTGCTACTGTTGAATAACTTAGTTTTTCTGTATGTTCCGCATTTGTTATTTTATTGACTTGGCAAGCAGCAAAGTGTTATAAAGCGCATATTGCACTGAGTTTCACAAAAAGCTCTACCTTGATCTCATCTGAGAACAAGGTCTTACATCAAGGTCAATTGGGTGAGGGGGGAGCCAGCATTTTCTCTAGATTCCAGGTATGTTTTCTGGGGTCACTAATCAAGTGGGGGCTTCTTTCAACAACCGTTCTGCTGCTTCGAGACCCCCTGGACTGGTCAGATGAGGCCACCATTGCTGCTCTCCAAACCGACGGAAGTTGGGTCTCTATCAATAGGAATCCTTAGCCTCTACAGAAAGTCTCAAGTCTGTCCCATGCTTCCCACCTCATAATATACAACTTCCGAGTTTTATTAAATGAAAGATCTGACGTGATGATGTCACAGTGTCAGAGGTCTGAATAACCATTTCAAATATGGTATTCTGTACATTTTTCCCTTTTTAAGAACCACCATGTTTGTTGTGCACGGTTCCTCATCCCTTCTCTCCAGTAAATAAGCACTAATTTCGATGTTTATAGGGAAGGCAAGAGACAAAATGCTCATTGACGACACTTCTGGGACCAATTAAAAGTGTGATATGATTCCAGCTTGCCTCAGGAACCTGATGGGTGCTCGGCAACATTTAAAGAGAAAATGGCTTGAGCGGTTCTCCTTTACTGCCATGTGTGTGAAAGGGAAGTCATGGACCTAGCACAAAGGGCACGACTGGGACATGGGAGCCATGACTACACACCACCTGGTGTAGCGTATAAAAAATTATCTGCATACACACACACACACACACACATAAAAAATGTACAGTATACACACTTCAACAGTTGTTATCTATACACTTGTTTAACCTCTTCCCACCATGGGGTGTAGTATCCCGTCCCTGCGGTGGGTCAACCTTGATGTTGCGGGGTGGCATAGCATGCCCCTATAGCGTCAATGGGCCTCTGTGCTCCTGCCCACCAGTTGGTCACAGTTGGCTGTGGCAGGACAGCCTGAACTCGGCCACTCCCCTGCAGCCAATGACGCGTACCGCACACCAGCATGCCCCACCACCAGGCACACCGCCCAGTGGCAAGGAATTAAAACCAGTATTTATGGAAGCAATGTGAAAGCCCATATTTACGACATCAATATGTAGTATTAGGTTTCCTTTAAAGATATCAGTAGCCGCACCATTGAGGAGATCATCATGTCAGGAGAGAGTCAAAGAAAATGGCGGAGGAGTACTTGACTTTCGAGCAACGCAAGACCATTTTGAAGTGTTATTGTAAATTTGAAAAGGTGTGTGAAGTTCATCGACAATGGCGACACGAGTCTGGAACAGATCTACCTAAACGACTAGCAATCGCTAGGACTGGCGATAAGTTCCAAACTGAAGGCACAGTGTGCGATGGGCACGAGAATAGATCTGAAGGCGTCGCACAGCAACAAGTCTGGCTTCCTCGGATGTGTACAAGTGACAGGAATCAGCAGATCAAGCATACAATGTATTCTGAAGAGAGGACATTGGAAATTTTACATCCCGAGACCATTACACGCCATTATTGAAGATGACCCTGATCGGAGAATGGAGACTGTGAGTGGTTTCCACAAATGGTACATGAAGATGAAGACTTAGTACAGAAATTGGTGAGGACTGTCATCCAAGGGTCTAATTGGACCATTATTTTTAGAAGGCACTGTCATTGGTCCAGTGAACCTCGACATGCTACGCACATCCATTTTACCGGCCATTTGTTCACTTTATGGGGCTGAGCACTTTTACTTCCAGTATGATGGCGCACCACCTCATGAGCACCGAGACATAAGTGCCTATCTCCATGACATTCTGCCAGGACATTGGATAGGATGCAGAGGTGCTATTGAAATCCCTCACCGATCTGTGGACTTAACACCCCTGGTCTTCTATCTAAGGGGAACACTAAAGAATGCGGTATTAGATGCACCGCGAGGGAGGATCGTTATTTTGTTGCACTATGGCCAACGAGCCAACTTCGAATAGTTGCGGACAGTCGATAAACCTGAAAAAATGTGAATCTAACACTAAAAAATGTTCGATTAACCCTTTTATGTCTTAATTCCATTTAGAATTTAATTTATATTTGTGTGACGCTTCCACTCGGTATTTAAACTCGTTCAATCTAGTGACGATCCAGTGAATTCTGAAAACAAGGAGCAACATGCGCACGAATTCAAATAAATGTTGCCATAAATATGTCATTATAATAAAAATCATGGAGTCATCAAGTTAATGTTCCATTTCCAATAAGAACTATTGGGTTTATTCACTAAACATCATTCGGTTTTATTGAAAGAATGGTGGGATTTAATACAGGGACCTTCGGCAAACGGTGGTGAATCGAGTACGCTGGACTTGATATTCTCGGAACAGCTGCCTCTGTAATTCTGAGAGGTCTTTCCTTTCCACCATACTTTCGGCCAAAGGTAGTTGTCAATGTAGGTTACAGTGGACATTTCGCCATAGCGAAAAGTTTAGTCACGTTCCTTTCCACCGTAGCGTCCAAACTTGTCCATCACTGTTTTCACAGTTGTTTCTGTGGTGTGCTCGCTGCCAATGGGGGGGGGCCGTAGTTGAGGATTTCTTTTGGCAGTTGGCTGTAGACAGTTGGTCATCCATTAGTATCTGGAGCACGTCTTGTACTTTCTGCCTGTACTCACTCTCCGTAAACTCCGTATCCAGAACACTACAGTTTCCATCAGAGGTCGATGGAGAACACCTCGTTAAATATCGCTGAAGCGTCTTCGTGAGTCTCAAACAACGGTGGAATTTTATTGAATGGAGAATGAACCCAGATTACCAATTTTATGGTTGAATAACGGTGGGACCATTGTTGGTTTTGTGCAATCAGCTTCGCCTGCTGGTGTTGCGTTATAGCCGAAGTTCAGCATAGTTGCAACAACTGTGATATTTAGGTTTGTTAACTTCGTTGGTGAACTTAAATGCCACAGCAGAGCTTTGAGAACAACCTCGTATGTTTACAGGAACATGAAGGACACCCATAATATACAAAAGACGTGCACGATGTCCCGTGTGTGCAAAGAGGGGAAACAAAATGGAAATGACGCGGAAAATGTCAAACAACAGAGCAGAACACAGTGCGGAAAAAAACAGATTCCTCGCATTCTTCTTGGTTGCCAAACCAGTCTGCAGTTTCTGTTGATCCTCCTCCCTCTGTGGGGTTCCTCCATATATTCAGGGTGTGTGGGTGTCTTTTTAGGGGTTCCTCCATATATTCAGGGTGTGTGGGTGTCTTTTTAGGGGTTCCTCCATATATTCAGGGTGTGTGGGTGTCTTTTTAGGGGTTCCTCCATATATTCAGGGTGTGCGGGTGTCTTTTTAGGGGTTCCTCCATATATTCAGGGTGTGTGGGTGTCTTTTTAGAGGCTCCTCCATATATTCAGGGTGTGTGGGTGTCTTTTTAGGGGCTCCTCCATATATTCAGGGTGTGTGGGTGTCTTTTTAGGGGTTTCTCCATATATTCAGGGTGTGCGGGTGTCTTTTTAGGGGCTCCTCCATATATTCAGGGTGTGCGGGTGTCTTTTTAGGGGCTCCTCCATATATGCAGGGTGTGTGGGTGGATTTTTAGGGGCTCCTCCATATATTCAGGGTGGGCGGGTGTGTTTTTTAGGAGTTCCTCCATATATTCAGGGTGGGCGGGTGTCTTTTTAGGGGCTCCTCCATATATTCAGGGTGGGCGGGTGTGTTTTTAGGGGCTTCTCCATATATTCAGGGTGTGTGGGTGTGTTTTTTAGGAGTTCCTCCATATATTCAGGGTGGGCGGGTGTCTTTTTAGGAGCTCCTCCATATATTCAGGGTGTGCGGGTGTCTTTTTAGGAGTTCCTCCATATATTCAGGGTGGGCGGGTGTCTTTTTAGAAGCATGTCGTGACATCTAGAAAGTCTGGTAGTCCGAGGGTTGTTTTTTTTTTTCTTCTTAATACGGAAGAGAAAAAAAACGTAACAATGTTTCATGCCATTTGGGAAAGTCTGGGAATAGAGTTGTCTCTGGCTCCGCCTCCTGCACCCTTCCTGATGTTTCCTCCTCCTGCCGGTGCAGTCGACGTGTCTTGCGCGGCTCTGATGACTCCATGTTTTTTATCATAACATGTTAATGGCACCATTTATCTCTGGAATGTTTTATTTCATGGTGAATTCTTGCGCATGTTGCTCCTTGTTTTCAGAAATTACTGGATCTTCATTAGATTGAGAGCGTTTAAATTCCGAGTGTAAGCGTCACATAGATAATTTAATTCTAACCGAAATTAAGACATGAAAGGGTTAATCAAAAGATTTTTTCTGGTTTCTCAGCTCTATCCCCTGTCCACACCTTTGTGAAGTTGGCTCGTTGCCCCGGGTGTTGGCCACAGTGCAACAAAATAACGCTCCTCCCTCGTGCTGCGTCGAACTGAAACTCTGATCCGAAGCAGCGAGTTTCGACGCGTCTAGTAGGGCGTGAGTGAGGTCAGAGTTGGACATACTGGTTGTGCCAGGTTGAAACGTGAAGGTTTTTGCGTAGAGGAAGTCACATTCTTGTTTACGGAATCATCCGGCTGATTGTTCGCACGTGCCTCGTACTGGAAGCCGCACTGCGGGGTTTAATCTACTACAAAAAAACTCACTGTGTTTAGATTATAGGTGTGCGCGACATGCTAGGTTAGGTCGGTGTCAGACGAGTGCACTACATACGTGTGTACTCACACGCCTCCTGACGTTCGTCGCAGCGTTGTGACTTTTCGATGGGGAGGACCACACGGTGCAGTGTGTGCACGAATTGTGCTCGCTACACCGGACGTGCCGAAACCCTCCCCATCGAAGCACTACGACGTTCGACAGGGCTGAAAACCCCTGTTGGGACCAGCAAAAAGTTAGAAACTGCTTCTTGGTTGGAGAGCGGTCACTCTGCACCTCGACCTGCTGCAGACCGTACCAGTCGCTCCCTCAGTGATGAGTCCAAGTGCTCTTACCGGCCCTGGACGCTGTGGCCCACTGGCAAATTTGTTGGCATCCTGATGGGCCAGGGCCTTTCTGGTGGAAACCTGGACATATCATGGGCTGTCACCTCCCTTCTCACTTAAGAAGTTGCGAAAGGTCAGGAGAGCAGGGTCCCCACCCTCGCCCTTTGATCTGTATCCTTGCTCTAAAGAGCCTATTGTTTTGCAGTTCTTTGTTTACTCTAAACTCTATTGGATGAATTCCCTCGGAAGGAATGTTTACTTTGCTAAATAAACCAAGACCTAAAGAAAGTTATTGAAGCAATAGAAAGGTCAGATTTGTTATTGCCCCGTATGCAAACGTATGCCTTGTGGGAGCCTCCATCTTTAAGTCCTCTTTGATCAGAAGCTCCACTTAACCAGCCTCACCGACAACAACGTACATGTGATGAGTTATCGTGGTGGTCATCTCCATGGAGACTTATGAACCTCCAGAGAGGATACCAGTGGCAGCGCAGGCATTGCTGCCGGTACCAACCCAAATTTTTTTTCTTTTTTCAACACAGACCATATACTAAGACTACAGCCATTTAAAAATATAGCAGCTTGTTCGTAATGGGCTGGTAATAGAGGAGCTTTCAAGACATGGTGGCTTCCTATATTGGTAGGATGATCCTTTAGTAGCAAAGTGTCCTGATGAAGTGGGTATTATCGCAAACTACTCATGTTCTGGACACATTAATAAATTGGTGAATTGGATTAAACTGCCAAGAGAAGGAGTATAAATCATACATGGGAAGATATCACGCAGCTGATGGGCTATGCGGTGCAATGGAGACAACTTTGAGGCCTAGCTGACCAATATACCTGATATGGACCAACGTAACTCTTGGCTTTTTACTTTTGTCTTTTCACAGCTCAGCTGCGATCAGTGACCATCTCCGAGCCCAGCACACAGACCATGTATATGGCCACCGGTGAGACAGTAACGCTTGGCTGCACCTACACCCTGGGCACCAGTGGAACAGGGAATCTAGATATCGAGTGGGTCCTGATGAACCCTGACAGCACAGCATTGGACAAAGTAGTAAGTATTGGAGACGGAGACCCCCCCCCATCTACTGTGACCTCAAAGCTTGCATACGACACATAATATTTCTATTTAAAGTGAGTGGATGCACAATGGAGACTATGGAGAGCAACATTGCTCTCTATCGACCAGACAGAGAGCCAAGAACTCCTCATTCCTTCTACAGAGACAAAGGACATACCATGCAGTCCAACGAGAGGAGAAAGTCCCTAATCATCCCATTTACAGAGGACCAAAGAGCTCACCATCCAGTCCATGAGAGCCGTAGGCTCACTATCTGGTCTACAGAAAGCCAAAGGGCTGCTCAATGGCCAGTTTAAACATAGGTGAAGATCTGATCGTCCAGTTTACAGATAACTAAACTGTTCTCCATTCAGTCCACAGAGACTTGTCTATAGAAAGCCTGTGGGATCCATGACCACGTCCACGGAAACCCCCAAATTTCTCTTTCCAATTATGATAGCTAGCCACCATGAAATCATGGATTTTAAACGTGGACGGTTATTACAGAGAAGATCAGAGACATTATCCACCAATCAGAATCTTAAATGTATTGAGTCAGTAGATGCCACCATTCCAGTCAACAGCAAATTCCTTAGCGGTCATAGCATCATGTGCCGCTTTTTGGTGTTTTGATGTTTTTTTTTTTTTAAAGGCAAAGGATGGCTACAAACATTTTTTAAAAAAATGGTCAGAATCTGGCTTAAAACACATTTCTGTATGGTCAGCACAAGGTCCAGCCACTTGTGCAGGAGGATGGTGAAGAGACAAAGGTCAAAGAGCAATTCCAAAATGTAGGTAGCTCTCCCATCACGCAAGGCCAAGGAGCTGCCACCACAATCCATTGAATGACCAACTCAAAGATATCCATAGAGTCAAGATGAACTGGACCATTGGGCACTATGACAACACACCTACAACATTCCGGCAAAGGCTTTCTTCTTCTTTCTTTGGAGCCGAAATGTTGTTGAGGTTGTGTTATACAATAAATCTGTCCAAAAAGGAGGTCGATCACCCAGTGCTCTGGTTCTTCTTTCACTCAAAAGGTGAAACGACAGACACTGCTCAGATACTGCCTACTACTCGGATTTTTTCCTATTATTCTTTAAAGGGGGGAGGGGGTTACACCAGCAACGTTCAGCAAATATAAAACCATAAAAAGTATTCCTTGTCTTTCCGTCTAGATCTTGACTTATATGGACAACAACATTATTGCCAAAGGTCCTCCCGATCTGATGAAACGACTGTCCTTTACCGCTGGAAATCCAAGCAACGGAGATGCCTCCATATCCATCTCGTATCTTGTTATTACTGACTCTGGGACCTACGGGTGTAAAGTGAAGAAGTCTCCTGAACTGGCTTCAAGGAAAGTCACCTTGATCGTGCAAGGTAAAGCTGTATACAATATCTCTATCCATGAGCAGATGAAGCCACGAATAGCAAGTATAGTAAACAATGTCATGGCGCAATGTTACGCTTGGCCAGAAGCTGACTGAGACTAAGGATCCAAGAGGAGTGTAGGTACACTATGCAGAGATCTCCCTCTATATGAACACAGTAACTCAGCGGTAGGAGAGCGCTCTCATGTGACTGGTCTGAATACTACAAGTAGAAACAGGAATGGAGCAAGCCATTATGGAGTGATGGGGAAAGGACTAGGATGACAGATCTATGAGGCAGCTGGTTTAGAGGGTTCGGGACAGATTTACATTAACATTTAACGAGGAGACCATTATGTGGCCCGAGAGGTTTAGGACAACAGTGACCAGTTTAAGAGGGACAGTGGCAGATGTAAGCAGGCAAGGACATGAGTAGGGGGGACAGTGGCATGGATAGTGGCACCATGTTTACAAGCGTGGGCTGTGTGGATAGCGTTCGATGTAGAGTAGCCCAAGATGTGACATATCGAATGAATCTCTGAAGAACAAGTATTTTGTGGCTTCAGCCATACTTCTTTCTCTCGTTATGCAGTTCCCCCGACCAACCCTCGCTGTTGGATAGAAGGTGACCAGACCGAAGGAAAAGATGTGACCCTGAAATGCACAACAGAAGGTGCGACTGGTCCTCTCACCTACAGTTGGGAGAAGACCAGTGGACCTGCCAATCCTAAAACTCCAGCACTAGTCATGAGTAAGTAACCTTGTCGAGCCTTTTACACTTATGGGACGGTAAAGAAATGGTAAGGTGTCAGCAACCTAGAACCACCAACTGTTTACTGCATTTTCCATGATGCTCAATTACTCATTAAATTGGATGAGCTTCATCGGAAACGTAGTTACAAAACATCTGGAGGGCCAAGGTTGCCGACACCTGGTCTAGATGGATCAGAAGATGGGTTGCGATATATAATGAGGGAAACTGTCAGCTCTCAGAGCAAGTTTCAGAAAGCAACCAAGAAAAAAAGAAGTTCTATACAGAAGTTACTTAAAACCCAACAAATTGGATGGCTTAATAGTTGCGGTCTTCTTCCCTTGTCACAGAGGAGATATGAGCCAATATTAACAATAATTGCAGTTTGTACCCTATTTAAAACAGGGGTCTAGTCGAGCAGGAACCTAGTTCCTCCACTATTTTTGTTGAAGGAACAGAGTTTCCATTTGGCAACACTTCATTTGGGGGCACAAGTATTGAAGAGTTCCCACACTCATTTTGTAGGACCCCAGTGTTTGTTTCCCGACAGCAGGCAGGTTTGTCCCTGTGTTGGATTGACCTTGGACCTGATAGTCTTGTAGTTGTTTAGCATGGAAGTCCAAAACCAATCCTGTTGGACCACCAATGGACCAAGATTGGGATATAATCTATGTATTTTACCCTGATAACATGGAAAGTAGATGGCCTTTGTGGTCCTTAAGGACTTCCTTGCTGTGGTTCATCCTACAGGACATCAAAATCATGGAAGAACAGCAGAAATTATTCAGCTGTTGAATAGCTCAATCCAAGTTTACTTTCTCTTGGTATTTTACAAGAGAAAATCAATTGTTTAGAAGATCACAGTCCAAAATGACTTCATACATGTTTTCTTCCTTTTTTGTAACCTGTAGCTTCTTCGACTGGAGACCTGCTCATCAAGAACCTCTCCCAGGCTTACACCGGTGCCTACGCGTGCAATGTGGGCAACACAGTAGGCAAAGGACAATGTGTGGTGCACCTCTCTGCTGCGTCGAGTAAGTCACAGACCACTTACTGCTATCCCCTAGCTCAAGGATCTTAAACTCTAAAGCCCCCCAGATCCCATGATGCTCTGGCCATCTATCGCATTCAGAAAATTTTAGCCAGCGTTCCTACGACAGGGGCTCTCAACCTTGGCGCTCTAGATGTTTTGGAACTACTCTTCCCACAAGGTTCTGTCAAACTAATGAGTGGCTGAGTGACTATATGGTTGGGGAGATGTAGTTCCAAAACCTTTGGAGGGTAGAGGCTGCTGACCCATGTCCTGCGATAAACTGCGATTCAGATTTAATGTATGGATGGTCCATGCTTTCTTATGGTTTTGAACCCGAACAAGATAAATCCATTGATGTTACAAGGGTCAGACCATTTAGCGGGCCATTATGGGTTGTCATCTTGGCCAACGTGTAAAAATAAGCGTAGAGAGAGAGAATGATGTAATAGGTTATAGGCCTCTCCATTCCAGAACAGCTCGTTGTCGTGGCTTATGGAGCCTGGTAACACCATCCCTTTGGATTATGTTTATGTGGAGCCTGAATACAAAAGCTAAAAGGTTTAATGGCAAATCAAAGATGGCCGTCCTTGAAGAGCCTTCCTCCAATCACATTACATTGGTGCTGCAGGCCTGCCGGACTGGCCATGAATAACTTATAAACGCTGATGGGCAGCACATGAACAATGCTACCCTGCAGGAAGCCTGAAAAAATACCCACAATTAGCAATCAGATTTCCTTATACATACTACAGGGCAGCAGGGTTCATGTGCTGCTCAGCATGTGCATATTCGTAGAAGTTGTGTGTCCTGGAAAGTACCAATAAAAGGTGAAACCATACGATTCTATAGACTCCACTGCTGTATTCTAGGCACGACAAGTAATATTACACTGCCACTAACAGATCCCAGCAGGGCCAGTGCTTTATTCCACTGGGATCATTTCACGGAATCCATAGGACTCCATGGACACTTTGTGAGTTAAGTGGGTTGCACAGGGTCAGTGGAAGGAAGGAATTGTTCTCCATGTTTTGTTTGTGGCTTACAGTCTAGTTACATACCGAAAGACTAGGGACCCCCTGATCCTCCATCTTTTCCTGGACACATAGGGTTAATTCATGCTGAAAAAATCCAACCCTGTGATCTGTGGAATTCATACACTTTAGACTAGAAAAAAACGAGGAATCCCAGGTCACCGGCCTTAATTAGGTAACAGATTTCCCTAGTCCCGCGGCATATGAATTATACATGTTGCAGGGCAGCACTTTCCCTGTGTTTTTCCGCTGGACGAAATAGTACTACGTCAGGGCTGACAAACTCCGGCTCCCAAGATGACACTGAACTACAAATCCCGTGATTCCTCGGCCATCTGTTGCATTATGATATCGACGCGGGGCTTTTATATATAATGGATCACTCATTCACTGTGACTGCCCGCTTGGGATAAGGCCCAATTATTTGCAGAGATTTAGAGAGGTACTCTCCCCCTGGTGCTGGATATTGAGAATGCACTTGATATTGTAATGTCCAACAAAGCTGTGTATGTGTTTTTACAAACTATAAAGAGGGAGATAATAATGTTACAAAAGGGCCTTAGCGTGGCTCTGGATGAGGAGATCAGGACCATGGAAGTATCAGTCTTGTGATTGATGCCTCCACGCCTGCTCTTCCTTAGTCGTAGAGCGTCATGCTGTAAACACGCTTCAGTTTTTAAATGTTGACATTTAAATGCTTATCATCATAAAAGATCAATGAACTCGTGGAATTGCTTTATCCTCTTCAAAATCAAGATTGGTTATACTCTATCCAAGCACCATCTGGTGTCCCGTTATATGGTCGAGTAGGTGTTCCACAGGAGCAATGCAAAGGAATTTTCTTTCCTGCCACATAATTTCATTTGGACTCCAGAACAAGCCCCAAATGTTCTAGCACTCTGTGCATGAAGGCTGAGGTGTCAACGCTTTTTAAATCCAGCCGGGAATATGTCTGCATAACATCTCCCCCGGCTGATCCTGCACAGAGACCAGAACTGCAGTAACTCCCTTTGGCCAGCAGATGGCGATGTTCGCTGCCAAATATTTTTTACAATGTATTCTTACTGTAATAAACTATCTGGGAATATTCACAATGTAATTCAGCAAAAAACGAAATTCCAAAAAAGACACTGGTTCCTGGTAGTGGGGGCAAATCCCTGGTTATCGAAAGGGTTAATCCCAGGAAAACAAATTCCATTACTAAATCGCCAGGTCCTGCCCATATATCAATGCAGGCAGGCAGGATGAAGGTATGATGGGAATGATTGAAAGCTTGGAGTTCACAGATATCTTGACGGCATCTGTCTCACCCCTGTATTAGGTAACCGTGTCGGGATAATCGTTGGGGCCGTCTTTGGAGCTCTTCTTCTCCTGCTTCTTCTTCTGCTGCTCATCTGGTGTCTCATCTGTTGCTGTAACAAGAGACGCTACGAAAAGGAGATCGCCAACGACATCAGGTAACAGGCGATGACCTCCACAAATGCGATCTTTTACATGGGTAACTCAATGGATACAGAGTTCTAATGTTGCGATGATGGCGGCTTGTCCTCAGTGCAGATTACTGGATGTTTTGGTTCATAGTTTATAATGTATCAGTCGTGCTACCTACTTGGTGACGCCATTGCCCGTCTTCTGATCTCACTGGTAAACATCTAAAGCTCTGATTGGACCACAGTTTGATGCACCAGTGCTATTTATTACCAAGATGGCGGCACCCTGTATTTACTCAAGTATGAAAGGTGCACGTTAACTCCACAATCACCCGCATTGTATATCAGTATTGAATGTCAAACATGATGGTCACCAACAGAGAACACCGGTCTCTTGTTTGGCCGGTCCTTGTTAGTATCCATGTTGTTCAGGTCAGACGGGTCATGTATTTTCTCAAGGTAGGAAGAACTTCTAAATGTGGAATACATTTGAGTTTTCATTGAGTCTTTTCATGCACACAGGGAGGACGTTGGAGCTCCACCAAGCAACCCAACAAGCCGCGCCAGCAGCATCCGTACTGCCGCTGGCTACAGACCACACCACATCAGCTACTCCCTGAGACGTGTCTACAGCGCAGCAAACAAAGAGGAACAGAAGGCACCATCTAGGTCCAGCAGCGAACTCTACAAACCCAAAATCGAGAGCAGCCAACCATCTCCTCAACCATACGAAGTCCCACCATCTCCTCAGCCTCTCATTGTCCTGCCTGAGTCCACGTATCACTCACCATACAACATTCAGAGGGTAGGGGGAGTTCCAGTGATGGTGCCCGCGCAGGCCAGAGAGGGATTCATTGTTTAACACAGGATTAAAGCAGAGCCAATTGAAATGACTTGGACTGGGATGCACAGACACCTCTCCATGCCCCAGAGGTTCCTTCTGATAGAGACCAGGACTCTGTACAGTACCGTTATACTTGTGTTAAAGACCAATAATGTGTGGTAAATACCTTTATATTCTTAACGCCAGACTGTTCTGATATCCTGATTCTGAACTCCTGCATATTCTCAATGGCAACTTGACGGACAGATCTCCAGACACGTGACCAGCACTGAACCCATCCAACTCAAGGTCCTTCAAGCGACGCACAGCAGACTTCTGGGGAAGGAATGGATTTGGTTACTAATGTGGGTTGAGGGAAAGGTTATGGTTTCTACTTCTAGACAGTGAATCTTATTGTTTGTCATTAATAATTTATAGACTCTTTAACCCTTAAACAAGACAATGGTATGATGGGGTTGGTGTTGGGGGGGAGGGGTTTAATTGTCATGTGTACATTAAGTGAATTACGGCCAAACTGGAAAAAAAAGGCTAAATCCAAATGATATTTGTCATATGAACATATTACAAACACACCAGGGTCTGATTTGAGAGACCGAGACATGGAATCCAGATATTACACATATTTCTGGACACAATATTATATTTTTGTATGTAGCAGGGTGAAAAAAATGCAATTTTGCCCCTTAACCTCCAAATTTGGTTTCTGCCACAATTCACCGGGCATTAAGCAACCTCTACATGTAAGTATTTAATGTTCTTTTAAGCTTTATTTTCTACCTTTTCATAAATGTGTAAATGTTAGGACTGACGTTATTTTGCATTAAAGTTTTCTATCGAAAAGTTAACTTCATTAAACAATTATTCTTCACCAAACACTGTCGGTTCAGTCCAACAACGGTGGATACATTTACGTTGAATGGTCTATTCAGGAAAGTTCCAGCTAGGATGTATCTAGGGGTGAAGTTGAGCAGGAACACAGTTCCTCCACTATCTTTTCCGGAGGAACGGAGCTCCCTTTTGGCCCACACACTGGAAAGCTTTTCAATCATATCCTTCTTTTGAAACAAAACCACAAAATTGTGTTCATAGAAATGCTTGTTTTTTTTTTTTACTCCATCCTGCTGTGATGTCAATGTCTCTTTAGGATTAATGTACGGATCTTTGTAGTGTGGTTCAATTTGTAGCGCTCACCCCCGAAGGAGCCGCTGTATTACCGGGTACTGTTGTCTTACCTCTGGTGATAGGCCACAAATGAAAATCCACCGCACACCTTGAGAGGTTTTAAATGATAATTTACTGCATGTAACAATCTGAATAGCAATGCATACGATTTGACCTTTATCTCTGCACAGCATGACATCGAGACTGCATCTGAAACATAAACATAACCACAGTAAGCGACAAATATAATTATTCTAAACCGTGAATTTACCACCGGACCACAGTCAAACTACACACAAACTTTGTCCCAATGTACCCGGGTACCTAAACCACTGGCAGTTTCTTCAGCTAGACAATGTTGAGGCCCAATGCAAATGGTGAAAAACCGGTGTGTACTGTTATGAGCAACAATAGGCCGGAGACCTCTCACCCATACGCGGAGGGGGGGGGGTCCGTCTGTGCCGAGCAGGGACGTGCAGTCAGGGTTGGCAGGTGAGGCAGGGCCTCCCCTGCCATTCCTTTAAATTAATGTTGAGTTTGTATTTTAACCTGTAAAATAAAAATTTTCATTGAATAAAAGTTCACATACTCACCTGCGCCATGCTCCCTCGCCGTCCTTCAGCTGTTCTCCATTTTAATTTTTTTCTTACACACACACACACCAGCCGGCAAACTGAATCATCACAGCCAGCAATGGCAGCATAGAGCCAGCCTAGCCTACGCAATTTGTGTAGCTGAACGCTACGCTAATTGCGTAGGACAAGCTAGCTGTGATTCACACTTCCTGAATCAACGCTCTTCAGTGCCTCGGAGAGGCACTGAGAGCAATTGAATTGCTTGAGCCAATGGGAAAGCTCCACTGATCTCAAGCCATTCAATTTGTTTTAAAAAATGGCAGGGCCTCCCATGGATTGATTGACGCAGGATAGTCTTGTGACTATCCTGGTCAGTCATGGGGGACCATATACCATTTATAGAGTAATGGGGCTATATACAGTATGCCAATACAGATAGTGTGCTAATATAAATGGCTCTGTTTCATGCAGTAAATATCTGGCTCTGTTTCATACAGTATATATATATCTGGCTCGATTTCATACAGTATATATATATCTGGCTCGATTTCATACAGTATATATATATGGTTCTGTTTCATACAGTATATATATATATGGTTCTGTTTCATACAGTATATATTTGGTTGGGTTCTTACATACAGAATCAGGGTTATTCAAAGAGATCTGACTTGTGGCCGAAAGGTAACTGAACGCTGAAAATCAGCGTTCGGTTACCTTTCCTGGCTATTCAGAGAGCAGGCAGATCGCCAAATCTTGGCGAATCACCTGCACATAATACGGTGCCTGTTCGAGGGCAGTGAATTCCCCATAAAGAAGCAATGGTTAATCTATTCAGAGAACACAAACCAGCAGTGAGAAGTTGCATAAACAGGTTTATTCAGGCAAATCCCATAGGCTTCAATGTTAAAAATATTCCCGTTTTAATTCAATAACTAATAAACCGTTCATTATAAAATTCTGCAGTAAAGAGACTCTTTATTTATAGATTTTTTTTAGGATCTTTTAGGTATTTTTCCCGAAAAAAAATTTCAGGTTTTTTTTTTTAAATCGTTTTCTAATTTCTGTAACAGCCCTTTTTATTATCATTCATTAGATCATATGTCAATTTCAGACATTTTCGCTCTGTATTTTCTTTGCAAACAGCGTTTCACTTTTCAAACATTCAAGCAAACCTTTTTTTTAATTTTTTCACTCCATTCGTCTGCGGTGTCGGCTTTTTCCGGCGGCTGCTCTGTGCTGCGAGCGGCTCCTGCTCAGGTGTCTCTGGCGTGTTCGGCATGGTTAATCCAGATGTTTTTGCGAGTTTCGGTGTGCATTCACCGGGTTTTGCGGTGAGTGTTCGTCGGGTTTGCGGCGGCTTCTCCCTGCACTACCACGGCCCTGTGGTGCTTGCTGAATACACTAAAGGGTCGCCAAAATGGGATCTGGCTCAGTTTCATACAGTATATATATCTGGCTCAGTTTCATACAGTATATATATCTGGTTCTGTTTCACACAGTATATAGATCTGGTTCTGTTTCACACAGTATATATATCTGGTTCTGTTTCATACAGTATATATCTGGCTCTGTTTCACACAGTATATATATCTGGTTCTGTTTCATACAGTATATATCTGGTTCTGTTTCATACAGTATATATCTGGCTCTGTTTCACACAGTATATATATCTGGTTCTGTTTCACACAGTATATATATCTGGTTCTGTTTCACACAGTATATATCTGGTTCTGTTTCACACAGTATATATATCTGGTTCTGTTTCATACAGTATATATCTGGCTCTGTTTCACACAGTATATATATCTGGCTCTGTTTCACACAGTATATATATCTGGTTCTGTTTCATACAGTATATATATCTGGCTCAGTTTCATACAGTATATATCTGGTTCTGTTTCACACAGTATATATCTGGTTCTGTTTCACACAGTATATATCTGGTTCTATTTCACACAGTATATATATCTGGCTCAGTTTCATACAGTATATATATCTGGCTCAGTTTCATACAGTATATATCTGGTTCTGTTTCACACAGTATATATCTGGTTCTATTTCACACAGTATATATATCTGGCTCAGTTTCATACAGTATATATATCTGGCTCAGTTTCATACAGTATATATCTGGTTCTATTTCACACAGTATATTACTCTCACACAGTATATGGTCTGTTTCATACAGTATAGTATCTGGCTCTGTTTCATACAGTGTATATATCTGGCTCTGTTTCATACAGTATATATCTGGTTCTGTTTCATACAGTATATATCTGGCTCTGTTTCATACCGTGTATATATCTGGCTCTGTTTCATACAGTATATATATCTGGCTCGGTTATCACAAGCAGTATATATTTGGCTGTTTCATACAGTATATTATTGGTGGTTCTAAACAAAATGTGGATCTGGCGCCTCAAAACGTGGTATGCCTTTCGATGCCACCAGTCACAACAATAGCTCACACCAAAATTCGGTGAAATTTCCCCCCAAAACATGTGCAGAAAACAAGATAAATTACGTATCTGGTGGCGCGAGGGAGGTTCTTATGGATATGTCTGGTGGTTCTCTTAGTTCATTTGTCCATATGGATCACATAAAAAACAGAACAATATATATAGCATAGACTGTTTTAACAAATTATCAAAAGTGCTATATAGTGATTACACACAAGTCTAGAGCCCCGAACACTGGCTCTAAGTGGATAAGTGCATTCGGGTATTGAAAATTCTCTCCTTTGAGAAGGTGACCCACACCTTCTTCTGGAGGGAGATTCTTCTCACATGTAATACAAAAGACAGGAAAAACTTTCTCGTGCAGATCTATCAAATATGTTGGTATATAAAGATATACAGATTGCCAACTCACATGGCGTTGGAGCTTAAAGCCAAGCTCGAGGTATGTGTGCATATGGACTTATTTAAGGTTAAGTCCAACAAACCCTTCAAACTTCCAAGACTTCCAAAATGGACGGGGATGGACATTGTGGATTTTCTCCATAGCACTTTGGTTTTTATTTATTAATCATCATCAATTTAGGCATAAAACATTATAAAGATAAATATAAACATATTTTAAAAATATTTATAATATGTATCCCCTAATTGGGGGTAAAATTCATGCACTTTTTAATATTTATAGATTATAAAATTCCATTATGCCAGCGATAACCATTCATAGCTTAATTATTCACTTTAGGGATAAATAACTAGTAATACACTTTATTAGGGTTTTTTCCATTGCACTTTATATATCCCCGATTTGGGGGTTGAATACATGCACTTTATAATGTTTATTAGGATATATATATTATAACTATGTCAGCAATCACCAATTTATTGTTCAATTTATTGTAGCCACATTTTAATATAGCGCATTTTAATTCCAATCCAATAACACTACATTTTTACAATTTATGTAACTTTTAGCACCACATCAGGTCACAAAGGATTATTTGTGGATATGTTTGTAAAAATACCAGTTTTTGGATATGAGGATAACATATATGATCATGATATTTAATCTCCATCTATATGTACATATCCCCCATATGAGATGCAATTGGGGAAGATGAGATCGATAGATAATGGTTATATATGGTTCTGACACTATACTCCCTCCACGGGGTTCTCATATTGTCGGGTCGCCATAGAGGAGAATGAAGGAACATCACCACCAGGAGCCGATTGCGATAGCCACAGTGGAACGCACGCTCCGTCTGGACTTAGGCGGATGCGCAAGATGGCGGCGCCCGCCGCAGATCCGATAGAACCCGGTTTTGAGGCGTGGAACGCACGCTTGATTCACAACTAAGGACAGATGGGGACAATCTAAGAAAACTATTTAAACATGGACACTAGTTCAGCCTGTAAACCAGCTGATGAAGCCAGTTAACCTGGCGAAACGCGTTCTGGGCACCTGTCAGTGCTAACAGCATTGTTTTTATGTGTTAATAAAACCTTTTAATTTATTTACTCCATCCCCGTCCTTTTTGGAAGTCTTGGAAGTTTGAAGGGTTTGTTGGACGTAACCTTAAATAAGTCCATACGCTCGCATACCTCGAGCTTGGCTTTAAGCTCCAACGCATGTGAGTTGGCAATCTGTATATCTTTATATACCAACATATTTGATAGATCTGCACGAGAAAGTTTTTCCTGTCTTTTGTATTACATGTGAGAAGAATCTCCCTCCAGAAGAAGGTGTGGGTCACCTTCTCAAAGGAGAGAATTTTCAATACCCGAATGCACTTATCCACTTAGAGCCAGTGTTCGGGCTCTAGACTTGTGAGTGTAATCACTATATAGTACTTTTGAGAATTTGTTAAAACAGTCTATACTATTATATTGTTCTGTTTTTTATGTGATCCATATGGACAAATGAACTAAGAACCACCAGACATCCATAAGCGACCTCCATCGCGCCACCAGATACGTATTTATCATATATCTGGTTCTGTTTCATACAGTATATATATCTGGTTCTGTTTCACACAGTATATATCTGGTTCTGTTTCACACAGTATATATCTGGTTCGGTTTCACACAGTATATATTTGGTTGGGTTCTTATATACAGAATCAGAGTTATTCATTTAAAGATTTTACCAAATTTTAACCCTTCAAAATGTCCAACAATCCTTACCCTCCTTGTGTATTCTGTATGATATATAAACCCGATGTCTCGCAACACATCGCGTTTATTTGTATTTTGGCAGCGAGGTCCCAGCATAGGAGTATTACATTTGGCAGAGACTAACAGGTCTAATCAAAGAAAGGTGAAACTCAGGAGAATGACTGGAGAAGTGAAAATTCTAGGTGAAAAATAGCCAAACCAGAAAAATTCTCCCATTTATCTCACTTTCCAAATCAGCTATTTGGTGTAGATCATTCTCTTCTCCTGGTTTTTATCTTAATAGACCTGATTGTATCCTTGCTTTTTATGCCTTTGGGATAGTGGAGCCAATAGACCTGTATGTGATACTTTGTGCAACCACTTTGTTGACCAAGAAGAAAATTAACCATCTTCAAGTCTGCACAAATCCCCCATTGACAAATCCCCCCATTGATAAAATCCCCCCATTGATAAAATCCCCCCATTGATAAAATCCCCACCATTGATAAAATCCCCACCATTGATAAAATCCCCCCATTGATAAAATCCCCCATTGATAAAATCCCCCATTGATAAAATCCCCCATTGATAAAATCCCCCATTGATGCTCTTGGTAACTTATCTTTTCCAAGACCAAAGAGATTTCCTTGAGCTCTTCTTCCATCCTGGTGGAGTGACCAATCAAAGATATTAGAGCTGATGCCGTGTTACACTTATCCTGCATAAACTCCCCCTGGGAATGAAGTATGCGGTTGTAATCTAGTCCACCCCCCCTAAAAAGTCACCAGCCAGTGGATCCCACACTTATTTTTGTAACACTAACCCCTGGACGTATCAGCATCTCATATTCCAGTGACAGGGGATTCTTAAAATGAAGCCGGGGTGCTTTCCTAAGGCATGTGAATGCTACATACTGCAGCTTCATCAAGTCAAATGATCTTAACCAGTGAATTGATTTCTGCAGCATTCAGAGGCGTGCTTCCCCGCAGCGTGCAGAATTCATTAGGGGTCCCCCATACATTCAGAGAAGTGCGTCCCCGCAGCATGCAGAATTCATTAGGGGTTCCTCATACATTGAGAAGTGCTTCCCCGTAGCGTGCAGAATTCATTAGGGGTCCCCCATACATTGAGGCGTGCTTCCCTGCAGCGTGCAGAATTCATTAGGGGTCCCCCATACATTCAGAGGCATGCTTCCCCGCAGCGTGCAGAATTCATTAGGGGTCCACCATACATTGAGGCGTGCTTCCCTGCAGCGTGCAGAATTCATTAGGGGTCCCCCATACATTGAGGTGTGCTTCCCTGCAGCTTGCAGAATAGAATCCCCCATACATTCAGTGAAGTGCTTCCCCGCAGCATGCAGAATTCATTAGGGGTCCCCCATACATCCAGAGGCGTGCTTCCCCGCAGTGTGCAGAATTCATTGGGGGTCCCCCCCATACAGAGAAGTGCTTCCCCGCAGCATGCAGAATTCATTAGGGGTCCCCATACATTCAGACAAGTGTTTCCCCGCAGCGTGTAGAAATAGGGGTCCTCAATATATTCAGGGGGTGTGGGTGTCTCTTTAAAGGTTCCTCAGTAAATTCAAGGTGTGTAAGAGTCTTTTAGAGCACAGGTGCTCAACTGGTGCTATTTTGAAACCCCATTCCCACTAAGTCCTGCTGCCAACCTCATGAGCGGCTGAGTATTATGGGAGATGTAGCTTCAAACCACGTGGAGGGAATAGGTCAAGTACCCCTTTTTTTTTAAAGGGTTCCTTTATATACATGCAGGTGTACAACAAACCCGAAAAGAAATAGAACTCCCTCTAACGTCTCTCTTCCTGTCATGGCTTGGTGGGATATCAAGCAAGATATGGGTTTTACCCAAACCTGTTACGCTTTCCTCACCTTACTATCCTCATTTTACAGCCCCCTCCACACATTTGGGGTGTGTGACTGTCTTTTTAGGGTCTCTCCAGCTATTCAGGGTGTATATCATTCTAAAAGGCACCACCTAATCTGGGTAATACAAGGGGGCCCTTCGCTGGCCATATGAAACCTAGGGTTTAACAATTAATATATATCAATAGTTTACAATCTGTGTGGTATCCCTTTAAATCATGTATCAGCAACCTTGACCCTCCAGATGTATAGGAACTACATCTCCCATGAGGCTCTGAGTGATACTAAATAGATGTGCTGATCCTCATGGGAAATGTAGTTCCAAAATATCTAGGAGGTCAAAGTTGCGGATTCTTTGCTTTTAATGTATTTATGCGTAACTGTAACCGATAATGTATCGCAGCCTTTCCATGTTACCTTTGCTGATCCTCATACTGGAGATGCCGGCATTGCAAGGTCTGGAGAATAAATAATCCATTGCTTCAAGTTGGCTCTAGGAGGAAACCCTAATCCTACAGGCATAGGTATATCCAGGCACACCATAGTGTTTGGTGAAGATGTCCTCTTTTCAACTCCTACGTTGATATCTTAGATGTCACCTATCTGGTTCATGATGAATAATATAAAATCCGACCGTGTCTCTGATAACCGGATTCTAATGTAAAATCTTGCATTTTATGTAAAAATCTTCTAAACATATGTTTTTAATGAATAAAGGTTTCTTGGTTGCAAACCCTAATGCATCTGCCTGCGCACACCACTGCCTATAGTCTTAGGTTTTCCTTTTGCAGAGTGTCAGCACCTCCCGCCCAGGTGATTTTAATCAAAAGCCCAATACCCAGGAGGAGTTAGTGCAAAACTTAGGATAAAAGTGAAGCTCTGCCCTCACTGTGATGCTTAACCCCTTCACGTCACCCGCCGGGCAGGGGTTAACGCAGGCGAGGAATACTGGTATGCCTCGCCGACAGGTGCCGATGCAGGCCTCTGATTTGGCCCGTCCATGCAGCCCATGTTTAACAGGCGTCATTGGCTTTAGGGGGAAGGTCTGAGTTGAGGCTGTTCCATTGCAGCCAATGACACGCATTGGGCGTCGGCTGTGGGGAGGGGCCGAGGTGACCCAATGAAGTCAGTCATCAAGGACCACCCGCTGTGTGGATCTCATATAATTTCTTGCGGCATTAAAGGGTTAATGGCAACATATTTCTGGAAACCAACATTCTAGGGTGTATTCACGAAATTTCGGTCGTTTCCATTTCGGCGAAAATATGGGGAATTCAGCTTTTAGCGAATGGTCACCATATTTTGCTGAAAACGAAGTTGCCGGAACAGTTATCGGACATCGTCGAAAACCGCCCAGGTGCACCGATTGCCACCGAAATCCACCGAATTGCAATAATAATAAAAAAAAAAACAGAAGTCTTGATTTAAACCAATAAAAATGTATTGAATGGTGTCCAAATAATAAAAAAGGTCCTTTAAAAAATAAATAAAAAAGGTCTGTTAGCCAAAAAAAAGGGCGTTTTTTTAAAAAAAAAGATTGAGAAAAAAACATTTCGGCTAAAATGAAAAAAAAAAAAAATAGAAAAAAAATTTTACAAAACAAAAAACCAAAAATAGAAAAAAAGGTGTTCTAAATAAAATAAAGAAATAAAAAGGTTTTTTGGTGAAAATGAAAAGAATTAACGGTCTTTAAAATTTTTAAAAAATTTCATTGAATCCTGTGGGATTTTCCTGTTTAAACCTGTTGAATCGAACACAGAAAATCAGGGCCTTTCAACAGAATTTCAGTTTTGCGTTCTGTGAATTGAAGACACAATAGTCTATGGGGTACTTTCAGAGCCACCGAATTTGCGGCGAAATGCACATTATTTCACGGTCGATTCGTCTGTATTTGGTGAATCCACAGCTTAGTAAATAGACGAATTGGTCCAAAATAGCATCGAAATGTCCGGTGCAATTCAGGGGTTAGTGAATAAGCTCTACAGTTTAATAGAAACATAGAAAATGTCGGCAGATAAGAACCTGTCGGCCCATCTAGTCTGCCCAATTACATGGATACTTTACCTGGATTTATCTTTTGTTTAGGATAGCCTTATGCCTATCCCATGCTTGCTTAAATTCAATTACTGTTTTGGCCTCTACCACTTCTACTGGAAGACTGTTCCATGTATCCACCACCCTCTCAGTAAAATAATGCTTCCTGATGTTACTTTTAAACCTTTGCCCCTCTAATCTAAGACTATGTCCTAATGCCCTAATAGGGCTGCCAGGTCGGCCATCTTCACCTGGACACACATTACTATTTCATGCAGATGGAGAGTACAGGGAAAAGTGCTACCCTGCAACATGTATAATTCATATGCTACAGGAAAAAAAATCAAGGCAGGTCACCTGGGATTCCTTCTTAATTTCTTAGCTGCAGCACGTATGGATTAACCCTTTCACTGCTGAGGCATTTCACCGCTGTGTGCTGAGCTCATTTTTACCGCTTTCGCTCATCATGTTTAAACGGGATTTGAAGCCACATTAAGGCTGGGGTCAGACGAGCGCAGTGTTAACGTCCGTGTTGCCACACATAAGTACGTCTGTGATAGCATACAATTGTGTTAAATGGAGCCCCACACACGAAGTACGTCCGCACAGACGTGCGGGAGCTGACGGACGCTGCAAACGGACGCAGGTTAGGCAAGAACGTAATACTGCTAGAACGGACGTGCGGAGTGCGCCACGTCTACAACGTCTGCATAGCTTTGTGTGTGAGTGATGGAGCATGGTCAGACGGACTGCATTTATACGTCCAGCATTTTTGACGGACAGAATGTTTTTTTATTGTAATTTATTTTTCCCTCCTACATCCGTCAAAAATAACTTCAGTGAAAAAACGGACTGTGTGACCACTACTGCGTCATCCGTACTGACGATGTCCGTACTGCACGGATGTACAGTCCGTAGAAATCACGCTTGTCTGACCCTAGCCTTAGATTTCGTTCTTTCCGGCAGACGCTGCAGATTCATAATATATAATTTTTATATGTATACGTCATGTCCTGCCTGTATATTTTGACAAAAAATGCAATAAAAATAAAAATTTTAATCATCTGCAGTGTGTAAAGTGTTTTTTTTCACATTTTAGCACATGAGCGTTTGCGGTTATGTTTTCTAAGGGGGGGGGAATTAGAAATGGGGACTTGTTACATTTTGTGGGGGGAATTACGTGATTTTTAGCAAACGCACCCCATAGAAAAAAATCATTAGTGCATCATCATTGTTCACTTTATAATTGAAATGTGAAAAATATCGCTGCATTAATAAAAACACACAAAATAAAATACATGTTTTTTTTTTTTTAAATTTATTATTTTTATTATTTTTGTTTACTTTGTACCTAGTCATGGACCATGCTCAGGCCTTTCAAAAGACACCCTCCATGACCTCCTAGCTGCCACGGTTCTGGAGATATCGGGGTTCACAGGAACCCCCTATCTCCACCAGGGGATTTTCCTTGGGAAATCCCCAGGCAGCTAGGGGTTCCCCGGCTACCTGACGTCATCACGCTATGCGTGATGATGTCGTACAGTGAGGGGGGACCCGGGGGTGGAGCCGCCATCCAAGATGGCGGCCCCCCACCGGAGCTAGGCAACACTTCGGCGCCGCAAGGCGCTGAAGTGCGACCCGGCACTTGAGGGGTTAAAGCCAGGCACCGCTTAAAAGGGGAGACTGTTCAGGCCCCTACGGTGCTTGGCGCAGCGTTACCGATTGCAGTGAATGCCCCGGTTTCTGCTGCGGCGGTTTTGGCTCCAGCGGCTTTGAGCGGTCCTGCATCGCTGGTTAGTGGGGTACCGGTGCCTGGTGCTGAGTTGCTCTTATGTGTGATTTGTCTCCTCTGGGCCTTAATGTCTCTGCTGAAGTGCGGGAGAAGATTTGGAAAAGGGGAGTACGTAGACGTGCTCACTTTGATTTCTCCGGATAGGGAGACGGTTGATCGTCCTAAACGCGTTGATCCGTTACCGGGGGACAAGGATAAAGAAAAAGTGAAGCCGTTGCCCCAGACATTTGGCAATTGGGTTGTGGCCCTGGAGCTGTGGGGGGGGGGAGCGTCTGGCTAATAGGCGGGTGGTGTTCTGGACGGACAACCTGGGCGTGGTGCAGGTGGTGAATCGTTCATCGTCCAGTTCCCCTCCCGTCTTGGCTCTTTTGCGTCACCTGGTGTTGCTCTGTCTAGAGCGGAACATATGGTTGCGGGCCCGGCATGTGCCGGGTGTTCAGAACGTGATTGCTGACGCTCTCTCCCGGTTCCAGTGGGACCGTTTTTGGCAGGTGGCTCCGGGAGCAGCGAGGAATGCGACACCCTTTCCTCTGTGGCTCTGGATCCTCACTTCGTCGGGCTGAGGATGTTGTTGGAGGACTCTTTGTCGGGAGCGTCATGGACGGCATATTCTCATGTCTGGTGGGGGTCGGTGGCACGGGGTTGGCATACGGCAGAGGATCGTAGGTGGGCAACCTTGATTTATTTCAATTCCCTCCGGGAACAAGGTGGCTCTGGTTCGGGAGCGGCCAGAGTACTGACTGCCCTTTCGTTTTTGTGCAAGGCGCTTGGTTGGGAGGATGTTGGTCGGGATTTCCTGCTTTGAAGAATTGTTTCAGGTTGGCGGCAAACTGCGGTGCCTGCTGTTCGGCGCCCAGTTTCTGGCTCCATGTTTTTGGAATTGTTGGATGTTTTAAGTGGAGTTTGTCGCGATCTTTTTGAGGCGTGATTGTTTCGGGTGGCTTTTGCCTTTGCTTTTTATGGTGCCTTGAGGGTGGGTGAGCTGGTTGCTCTTAACTCTCGGGCACATTCTGCCTTGCGCTTGGCGCATGTTTCTGTGGCAGCCGATCAGGTGAGGTTTTTAATTGCCAGGTCCAAGACGGACCAGTTGGGTAGGGGCGTGCTTGTTACTTTGGATGCTGTTGGGGGATCGGGTGTCCTTTGGGCCTCACGCGGGAGTATTTGGCGGTCGTCCGGATTTTGCTGACTCCTTTTTGATTCACCTTAATGGGGTTCCTCTGACCCGGTACCAATTTTCGGCTGTTTTTATGCGATGTGTGCAGGTTTTGGGTTATGATCCGGGGTTGTTTGCCTCCCATTCTTTTCGGCGCGGCGAAGGTGGCTGCGGGCGCATCGGACGGCATGATTCGTCGGTTGGGCAGGTGGCGATCGGATCACTTTCGCTCGTATGTTCGTCCTAACTTTTTATAATTTCAGGTGCTTCCCCGCGGATGGTCTGGATATTGGGTCATTCCTTCGTGCATTGGGCGGCCATGCGGGCTGCACAACGGCCGCATGGCAGAAACTTTGGTTTTCCGGCTGAGGTGGCGGAGATTTGCTGGTTGGGTATACGGGGTTTGCGTTGGGCTGGGTGTCGAAGGAATGTGATGTTCTGGCTGGGAGGGTTCCCAGGGATGTTATTTTAGTTGTTCATGCTGGGGGAAATGACTTGGGGACGGTTCGTTCGGTGGACCTGATTCGGGCTATGAAGCTGGATCTGGCCCGCTGTTTTGCTACCTTTGGGGGATTGTCGCTGGTGTGTTCTGACATTATTTCTTGACCTCGTTGGGACTGGGAGGTGTTTGCGACGCCGCGGGCCATTGACAGGGCCAGGAAGAGTGTTAACCGGGAGGTTTCTGAATTTGTTAAGCAGTGGGGGGGGGGTTTCAATCCGTCACACGGAGATGGGATGGAGGGCGACAATCGGAATGTGATTCGCGGTGATGGGGTTCATTTGACAGACATTGGTTTGGACATATTTTTAACTGGTTTAATGTCGGGGATTGAAGAGGCACTGTCTGCGGTGCGGTGCAGGGGCAGCCATTAGGAGACCATGGTGCCCCTGGCGTTGGCGTGGTTCCTGGACAGCAGTGCTTTCAAATGGATAAGCCGCCTTCGGGTGAGGCATTAACGAGACGAGCCCCGCTTGATCTCGGTCAGGCGGGGTGACGAGCTCCTGGTTTGGTATCGGTGAACTGCCTATTACATGGGTAATAGGGTAGAGGATGGGGAAAGCACTGCAGGATTACATGGTGTAAATATTTAATAAAGCTGTGGCCCATGCCCTTTCCGGTTAAGAACGTGATGTGTCTTTCTTTATATTTATGGGTATGGGTCAAGGAGGTCCCAGGTTTAATCAGTCATGCCTTTGCAGCGTGAATGTCGATCCTGCCACCCCTCTCACTTGTGTAGCACACACGGAATTGCCGAAAAGAATGGTTGCGGTGGCTGTGAATGGCTTGTGTCTTGCCGCTGCAGGACTGATAAGTTCCATTGCATGGTCATCGTTGGTGGTCCCCCCCTCAACCCTCATAGTCCCTCTGGACTTTGCTGCAGTACAGCAGCAATGCCAGCCACGAGTGACAGTGCGACCATATATCTTCTCTAAGGCTGTCACCCGGGACAGTCCACCCTCCACACCCTCCTACCTTTAGTATGCTGCTGGGCCCTCTAGGTATTTCAAAAAACACTGGGAGAGCTGAGGATGCTGAGCCCTGCCATAAAGAATGATTTTATTATTAGCTCTTTCTTTATAGATTTTTTAGGATCTTTTAAGCATTTTTCAAAAAACTTTTTTCCTATTTTTTTTTTTTAAAAAAATTCACCTTTTTTCTTTTTTCTGTAACCGCCCTTTTTATTATCATTCATTGGATTTTATATATACATTTCAGACATTTTTGTTCTCTAGTTTTTTTGCAAACAGCGTTTCACTTTTCAAACATTCAAGCAAACTGTTTTTTTTCTTTCACTCCATTCGTCTGCGGTGTCTGTTTTTTTCCGGCGGCTGCTGCTCGGGTTTCTCCGGCGTTTTCTGCAGGTTAATCCAGATGTTTTTGAGGGTTTCGGTGTGCATTCGCCGAGTTTTGCAGTGAGTTTTCGGCGGGTTTGTGGCGACTTTTCCCTGCATTAGGGCGGCCCTGTGGTGCTTGCTAATACACCGCAGTGTCGCCGAAATGGGATCGCCAAATCGAACCGAATTGATTAGAACGAAAAGTCACCAAACGTGCGGTGACTTTTCGATTCTCTTTGAATAACCCTGATAGAGTGTAAGTGGAAAGGGATGTATTGAGGGATGTAACACCCCTCCCCCCACTAATTCAGTGCAACGTTAGAGGTTTGGACGGTACGTTTTTCAGCAATTGCCCAACATAAAAGGTTTAACTGAAATGTTCGTAACGCTAGCAGCATGTCCGTAAAGTAGTACCGGCGCGCCCTGGACCTTTGTTCTTCAGGTGATGATGTTCAGGTTCGGGGACTTTCCTTGCAGACTTTTCAGGTATTCTTCCGCTTGTTTGCTGAAGTCATTCAATTCAATTCTATACGGGAGAAACATTTGTGGGATTTACGCAGAGGAATATTGTAAAGTGACATTCTTTCCCTTAATGATTCAATAATAAGTACAGACCAGCCAGCTTTAGTAGGTCCAGGGTTATGTCTGTGACAATGGACTTAGTTTTGACATAACTGGCTTTGTCACCAATACAGCCTTCTCCCATAGAGGGTGCTTGATCGGCCAAATGGTCATTCAGGGCTGCTTTCTTTAAAAGCCCCGATTTAACCATTTAAGCACAAAGAGCACCATTAAACAGGACTCCCAAAAACAGAGGTGACAGCCTGGGGCTGCCAGGTGATTGGGAGGTCTGGGGGAAAATTGTCTGTCACACAGCCAAACCATGTGAGTTGAAGGCTACTTTCTATTATAGCCACCATGACCTGAGTGGAGATCAAAGAGGTAAACGAAGGAGACTGCATGCACGCATAGACCCTTGAGAGAAGTCTAGGCCTTGATAGACAGCATTGCCTGCCATGCCATGCTCTGTATCATTTATGGTGAACCTTGGCACTCTAGAGGTTTATGAACATAGATCTCGCATGATACTCCACCTTCAGTGACTTGGCGTGCCAGATGTTTCAGAACTTTATGTCCCGTCATGCCAAGTTTGGCCAACTGCTCTATGCTATACCCTGTGCAGGGGGTACACTAGGTCTTAAATAGCAAGGGTAAAGATTGGTTCACAGAACATCTAACCTGCACTCTAGTTGTCTCTTGACTTGAAGCCGAGTCCATTGAGGCGGCTTGTCTTCCAGTTTGACCTACGTTTAGCGCTGGTTTTTGTTTTGATGACCCGGAATTATTATTATTATTAGGTTTTTAGAATACGGGCATTCTACCAAGTCGATTCCCTGGACGCCACAGAAGCAACAACAAGCCCCCCCCCGCGCAGCCATTGTGGCACCTACTTGATCTCCTGGAGTTTGGGGGCACAATGTATTAGTTCAGCAATGTGATCGGTTCCCATATCTGAAAAGAAATTGGAGCTGAGGTCCAGATGTGTGATGTTAGGGTTATTACTCAGTGAGACCAACATATGCGAATGGTAATGGGTCAGCTTGGTGGCCCTCAACCTGCAAGAGAAACACAAAGACATACAAGGTCATACAGAATCAGTAGAACCATGAAACATAATGATAATGAGATCCCACTATGCTGTAATCCCAGTTATACTGTTCAGGTTCAGGAAAATATGTAATATTGACCTTCTAATTAATGGACGTCTCGAGAGAAGACATTTATTTTCTCTAAATAACAACTTTGAGCTTTTTTCATACACAGTTGAAAGGGACAGCTCCTGAGGGTTTAATTTATCAGGAAGAAAATTCAGCCGAACTCAAATTCTTTCATAAAAAGTCAGCGCCATATGAAAAGTTTACATTTCTCTTGAATTACAGTGTTTTTTAGTGTTTGGGGATTAGGTTACTATTTTTTTGGCTTGGGTAAAAATAAAAAATATGTAAATTTTTAAAGCCTTGTAAAGTGAACTCATGCCAAATACTAACAGTATCCTAACACCAACCCTAATTTCCAAATCAAACCCAAGTTTCTAAATGTAACCATAACATTGACTATAACCCTAATTTCTAATTTTAGCCCTAATCCTAATCTCTAACCCTTTCACTATTTTATGTCAACTCCTCGTCCTCTCCTCCATCCCAACTCTAGTAGATTGTGAGCAGGGCCCTGTACACCTCACATCTTTGGTCGTGACTTTTGTTGGTCACGTGGCATCATTTAATTTTTGTGATGATGTTATCGCATGGCAAGGGCTCATCAGAGCAGTTTCTGTGTTTTTCTTTAATCTGCTCACTCTATTTTCACCAAAGTGACCAACAGGTCCATGTCACATTTTTACCGTATCTGTAAATTTTCTAAAGACAAGCCCATCTGTCGTCCGACAGTGAATTGACTTATGTCAGACACAAAGCATCCGTTCTCGCCTCACTCTTTAGGTAAAAAAAAACATAACAGAGTATTTGACTTGACTGCAAACCTCACAGAAATGGTATACTCACGACAACTGGTTAATCTGGCACGTGGGGCTTGATAGAGTGGTCAACAGGTTGGGTAACTCTGGTCCCCCCAGCTTGTTTCTGGACAAATCAAGAGACTTCAAGGACTGGTTCACAGAAAGAGCCGAAGCCAAAGCAGGAAAACAGCCGTCTGTGAGGGAATTCTGTTTCAAACTGGGAATATAAACATAATGAAAACAAGGTGTTGACATAAATTGTAACAGTTACATCGTAAAACTATATTGGCCGTTATCGCTCTCTGTATTTTTACTGATCTCCAGAAAATCTTAACGGCATTCTGTAGAATTCTGTACATACTTTCATATATAGATCATTGTTGTGATACAGCGCTTGGGATCCGTGCGATTCCTCGGTCTCTGCACTAAAGGCCTTAATCTGACCAAGTCAGTATTGGTTAAGGAGTGAATAAGTGTAACGGCCCAATTTGTTAATCCTAATGGATCGTCCTTTTCCAGATGAGCCACAAACCTCCCTTGCGTCTCTACTGTAAATCAATGCTTCCTGTGTACTTTGTAGAGGAAACAACAATTTGCGGGCAGCCGGAGAATAACGAAGGATTCCAAGGTTGATCCTTATTCTCCTCTCGAGACGGCTCTCAGTACCTGTGATTTTTATTTAATATGGATCAAAACCCTAAATCGGGACTATTTTCAGTCACTTTTCTGTTCAGGATATTCAAAAGCGGGTTTCGATTCCCAATAAAAATTCAGATCGAATATTGTCTCTCCCAATTACCCTTTGAATGTAAATATTGGCTTTTCAACAGTACTGCGAGATCATGTACACGCGATCATGGAGGGACCTCTATGCACTCCAGAACACGCTACCTGCTGCGTCGAGAAGCATCACTCCCTGCAAGTTTTAGCGGCTCCTTTGTATGACAAGTTGACCAGCTAATAAAGTCGCTCACTCATTCCAGAGCCGATAAAAGAGATTCTAATGGTTATCGTACTTCATAAATCCATTAGCTCAGCTGGAATAGGTTCCTTAATATCAATACACAGGGGCACATCTCCGATATGGTCTTGAAAGCTGTATTGAAGATAGACTACAGAATGTTGTTCATGAAACCTCAAAAGGCACAAATGTGACTAGTGGTGATCCTCTGGGTGCTGTCTTTGAACATAGGAAGATCTGGATCTCCACAGGAATGCTCAGACCTTGTATGTATGTCACGTTTTCTATTGACCCAAGCTCACAGAAGGAATCCCTAAACTGGTCCTTAGAATGGACACGTTGACTACTCCCTTAGGGTAGGAACATTTAGAGGATATATTGAACATGAGAAACACACCTAGTCTGTGATATAGAAGTCACTCCAATCGATAAACAAGCCAATAGTCGGGAAAACAGAAATCTGAGAAGTCAAGACAATCTGGATTTGGTACACAGCAAGGGTATAAAGTGAATTGATGTGAGAGCATCAAGCATCAGTATCATTGCTTGCCAATCAGGAAAAAGGCTCTTTAGTGCATGAAACGGAGGCAATGGAATGATGCCGACAGCACAGATGAACATTAGATCGTGACAATCTTGCCCTCCAATAGAGATCTAGATCTCCACACAAATGTGTAAAAAGCACTGAACCTAAAGATTGGATGTGTAAGGAATTAAAATAATTGCTTGAACATAAATGAAAAAAAGAGGCTGACTAAATTCTGCGTCGTTGGTGCACTTCTAGGTTTTTCTCGATTTGAAAACTGGCTTAAAGATAGAGTGCAGTGTGCTCTAAATGGAATAATCTTGAGCTGAACAGAGTAGTTAATGGATATCCACAGGGCTCTGTCTGACCCAACAGTGACCTAGCTATCCTGATACTGAATCAAATCCGGAACCGTCATATCTGATATCGAAGATAGATTTATGGTAATTACCTGAATGGGAAGAAAGGCTGCTCAAACAGTGCATTCGTATGTTTGCATTTGATGCAAAAACCAGAGTTCAGAGTGTTATTATTAAGATATTCACAAAACACAAGTTATTCTCATTTGAAAAAAGAAGACAAAGTAATTTGGCTTTAATTTGATCTCATTTCTCTACAAAGGCCTCGGGGTCAATTAGGGATCTAGCCAAGCATTTCAGGAGCAAATATTAAAATGCAACTTCCATGGTAGATGGTATTACGTCAGGTTTGGATACCACAAGGGATTGTGACTTGTCATTATTTGCAGGCCATGGACTTGACAAAAATACCCAATGTACTGTTGTATATGACTGTTTAGTAAACACTTAAAAGCATTTAAAAGCGTTTTTAACTATATCCTGATGGAAATCATATGAACATGGCGTGCATACTGGTTAAAGAGAAATTCATTCCATGAGATAGTGAGTGGCGGTTTAACTTTGGGGACTATGGCAAAACCTGAATTCACATTTTAGGGAACTCTCACCGTAGCATGTTGAGTTTCTGCCATAGTTGTCTAGTGTAGTTTCCTATAAGGATTTGCTTTTCGCAAAATTTCAAAGTTCTCATAATCGCTGGTTCTATCAGTATTCTAGAGAAGGCCACTTCAAAATCGCTAAAGTTTATTCACCGATGATGTTAACAACGTCAAAACCAAAGCTGAATGGAGAATAATCAAGGTTTACTCATTTTTTGGAGGAGTAACAGTGGTACCAGTCTTTTCGACATTGTTGGCCTTTGTGTAGAGGACCTTTGCCTGCCAGTGTTAGCTTTTCCTTCTGATGGTCACCATAGTTGCAACAACCATAAAGTTCTCTGTTGTTTGTAACAACGATGGACATTGGCGCTTTTTAACTAAACCTCTTCGTCCACTCGTAAGAAATACATGAATGATGAGTTATTTTCCCAAGACATATGAAAATCTCACCTCAGACACTGGATCCTACAATCGGGGTTGGCCAATATCTGGAAAATATATTCTAAGTCTGTGTCCTTTAAGTCATTGTTAGAAAGTCTGCCAAGAAGAAACAACATGGAAAATCTAGTTAGAATTGGAGGAGCTGGAACATTTTCCTTTATTAGGCATATATTAATATTTATTTCCAGTCTATTGTAATTATAAGATGAAACATTTAATGATATAATACATTTATGATACATCTATGATAAGTAAAACCATAAATAAAATCGTCCACCGATGAATATCAACCACTATTATGTTTTTACTTAATTTACAAGTTCAAAATTCTTACTCAACGATGTATTTTACGCTTATGATACAAAGCGAAGGGGACGGATTGAATTTCAGACCTATTAAATAAGACAAGCTGTATCATCTGCCGTAGATTCCTACCTGAGTTCTCGGACTTTATGTAAGACTGGGAAAAGCCTCTCCAACCCCTCCGACTGAATGAAACAAGTGTCCAGATCGAAAAGTTCTGGATCCGGACAGCAATCCAGAATAAATGCCAGCACAGTGCAGTCCAGAGGTGCCACGTGGAATTCAGAAAACTGGAAATTTTTATTTGATCCGAACGATTGGGCCACTAGGCGCCGGTTACGAGATTCAAAAAGACTGGCAAACACATTCAGGATCTTCCTTTTGTCATCAAGTTCTCTATCGGGCCTGACATCCACAGTGAAGGACTTATGGAGCCAAGTGATGACGTGTTTTGACGTCTGGGTGGATAACTCTCCTAAGTGAGGTGCTAACAGAGCGCGTGTGTTGCCATCAGACAGTCCACAGAGAAAACGAAGAAACATTTCACCGCGGCCATCTTTGAAACCCTTGGCGTTAATTAGAGATTCCTCAAGCTTTTCAGGAGAGTAGTCAAGATAATGAACCAGCGCAGCTAAAAACTCCTGTATGGTGAGGTGGAAGAAGGAATAGATCCTTCTGAACTCTTGAATTGACTCAATCATAAAGCTCGACAGAAGTTGCGAGGAAGTGTTTATACCACATGTCCTTAGATCTTGTTCTTCAAATGCTAGTTTGTGTTCCATCACTCCATGTTCTGCCATCCATCCTAGACTAGTCAACAGTGCTCGTGCATCTGTGGTGTCTCTGCTGTGATTGGTCAATATGTTGGAGATAAATGTCACAAAGAGTTGGGTTATTGTTTTTGGTGAGATTTCCATGAAGTTTTCGTTGGTTTTGATACAGGTCATTAAGACCGTGCAGAGAATCCAGCAGTAGGAGGGAATGTAGCAGAATGTGTAGAGAATTCCATTTTCCCTCACATAATTAAAAGCCATTTCCGACACTTTGGAATGACAAAAAAAATTGTCGAAATACTTCCTTCTTTCTTTTGGGAAGAATCCCATGATCTCTGATACCCGCTGAAAGACATTTGTTTCGATCAATGCCAGTTTTGTCGGGCGACTGGTGATCAATACGTAGCAGCCCTTGAGAAGAGACTGTCTGACTAAACTGACCACGAGGGTGCTAAGACTTCCCTGACTCTGTGGAGTCCCACAAAGACGTTCTGATTTGAAATCCATTTGGTGGCGACTCTCATCAAGACCATCAAAGATGAAGAGCAGTTTTTCAGGTTCATTTAAGATTAGTCCAAGCTTTTTCTGCATATGTGGATAATCCTTGAGGATTAGATCCACCAAGCTTAGGTCATCTACTTTATTGAGTGCCCGGAATTTGAAGAAAAAGATAAAAGAAAATCTCTTATAGTGTCTTCCTTGTACCCAGTCATACACAAACTTCTGCATTAGGGTGGTCTTCCCCACTCCTGGTACTCCACTAACCAGGACGGAGCGTGGCATGCATGAAGATCGGTGGCACCAGCGGAACATCTTATTCGGAGAAATGCGTTCCAACTTTGTATGGGCTGCCTGCATGTAATGCTCATGGATTCCTCCTGTTTCGATAACCTCATGTTGGGAACGTGTCCTGAACTGGTGACTGGACACAACAATCAGATCCAAATAGCGCTCGGAAATGAGGAATGTTTGTGGTTGGTGGGAGAAACCAGGGGCTTGGTTTTCCACCATATCTTGAGTTTTCATCAGAAGATGCTGCTTATGTGCATCCTGGGTGGCTAGACAATGGACAAAAAGGAAGACATATCAGACATGTTATAAACTTTTCATCCAACAACTCATTACGAATCTAATAACAACGTTAAAGAGATTTTTCAAATTATATACAGGCAAGGGCCAAAGGTTAGAATTGTCTAAACCACTAGTTCCCAGCCATTGTCCTCAGCTACCCCATTCCCTAACAGGCCAGGTTTTAGGGATTACTTTGGGGAAATGCAGACTGAATTCCTGCAATCACTGAGCATCAAGTCATATCCCTGTGCTTTGACCTCTGGCTTTGTATCTTGACTCTTGTTTGATCTCTCTGCTCCTGGACCCTGGATTGTTTGATTACCCGTCTCCGGCCCATATTACATAATTGGCACTAGAACGGGGATGCTAACGGAGAAAACCTGCATAGCGTCCCCGTTTTAACACCATATTACAGGGAAGGTGCTAATTTTAGCAGCCTGCACCATAACGCAGCGCAATACTTCCTGGTACTTGTGGTAGCGCTTCTGCTCTGCTGCAAGTATCACCTCCTTGAGTCCATAGGACTCCATGGAGGGTTGTGTGATGCCTTGCTGTGAGCTCTGTGCGATCTCTCCATTTTTCCCCAGTCTCACTCTGCTCTCAGAAGAGGTGGATCAGGTCATGGTCAAGGTGAGTATCTGTTTTTTGGGGGGAGTTTTAGCTGGTGCTAACGGATTCTGATAAGTTGCCGAAAAAAAGATAATGAAACTCACATCAAATGCACAGGGTCTGATTGGTATCTAAAGAATCTGTTGCCTTAGTTGAGTTAGTGCAGCAGCAGTGTTTGTTTTATATGTAAAAGCATATATTGCAGAGAAAAAAAAATACATGTTGCATTTACTTTTTTCAGGTTTTTATGTTTACTCATTACATGGTCATGTTTGGTATCATTGTAAAGACCAGATAGTGACCTTTCCAATGATACCTCACTTAACCTTGTGCGCTGTACAATTCAGAGATGCGGGTTCTAAATCCCCCCCAGTCTCTTCTCACTGCAACACCATGGTCTAGGTGGTCAATGAAACAATGTTTTGCATCATCAGCTCCACACTTACTGGCAGTGTGGGAAATGAGAAGGTGCATTAACGCAGCATCTCTGTGCACTTTATAATTGCAAACTGAATAATAGCGCTGCGTTAGAAAAAAAAGGAACATATTATGGTTTTATTTTTACATAGATCTAACCTGGTTATGTTTGGTATCACTGAAAAGGTCCTAACCTGTTCTTTCCAATGATACCTAATACGTCCCTCTAGCATTTAGGGCTCCAGAGATACATTGGTGTACATAATTGTGTAAAAGAAATATATATTGTTGGTTTTTTTTCGTTACAGAATAAGGAGCCCCCTTGTGGCAGTCACCTGTAGGCACATGCCTAGTTTGCCTAATTATAAATCCAGCCCTGCAAATCCAGCTCTTTTCCAGGTGATAAAGTGTGAGTACATTTTTTTTTAAACCATCGACTTTATCACAAGGTTTTCATTTGAGGCCGATAGGCGACTTTCGTATAGAGCTGACAGCAGACTGGCCATATTTGTGCATCCACTTCATGACACAACAAGGAAACCGTTCTGTGTAATAGACCCGATCTCACAATCACAATATGAACATGGAAATCTATGTGTGTTTTGTAATATTGAACGTTTCAAACATCATTGATTTTACCTTTCAGATCTTCAGTAAGAGAAACTCCATTTTCATCCAGGAGAATTTGGGCCAACAGAGGACCTACAAAAACACATCTTAATGAACCGGTGCATTAGGGGGAGAAATAGAAGCTTTCACAGCACGCCGGCCACAATCACATTGATTTAAGCTATTAAGATCATCTATTCGAAAATCCAAAATTTAAGCGAGGGTTTCCGTCTGATTTTCCCAGTTTCTCTGCCGGAAAATTCATTTATCAGCCTCTTTCGGCAAAATGAATTTTTTTGAAAATCAGCTTATGACTAATGTGAAATCTCCATTGGAGAACATAGGTGCAGCCGCCAATAACGGAGACAATAGTTTATTTTCTATAACGGAAATGCCGGTATACGATCTACTGGGACACCATGGACTCAGCTCTAGTCTCTGGTTTGCAGTGTACTAAAGGTGTATAGATATATTTTTCAACAGTTTTGCCTAAAAGTTTCTCCCCTTTTCCCCTGTCGGGAGCATCATCTCGGTTTTACCTGTTTTACTGATTTCATCCAGGACTCCGAGCAAGTTGGGATGAGGATGGTCGCTCTGCATGGAGTAGAGACTTTCCCAAAGTGCTATAACGGCTTCTTTTCCCGTGTCAAGAATATCTTGAACCAACATTTCCGAAAAAGCAGAGGCACCACACTGGTCTATCATGGATGAGTAATACTGGAACCCAAACAAAAATAGCATTATTAGCATTATAGAAAGACCCTCTGGACAGAAACCTGAATTACTAGTATTCGAAAGAAATTCTGGACAGAAACACACATTATTGGGTTCAAGTCAGTATCAAAAAAAATAAATTCATTCATTAATGAAATTTCAAAAATTTCGTTTCAAACTTCTATTCCATGGGAGATCATTGAGGAGCCAATCAGGATCAGGGCAGCACTTTTCACATACTTCCCATAACCATGTATACATACCCTATGTTTCCAGGGTCTTCCAGACTTTGAGGATACTCACCTTTCTTCCACTCTTTCGCTTCATGCCTGGTGACGCTCAGCATTTCCCTTGCAGGATCTGTGCAGCGTGTCTCATGAGGTCTCTCAATGGTGCTGTTGCAGAGTGTGCCTCTCGGCTCTCCTGCCATCTGGCTTTGGAATCCCCACTGGATTCCAAATAAGAGAAACTCCAATATCCGAAACTCTTGGTGTTCTGAGCGTTTCCGATACCAAGTGCTTAATGAATCTTCTCCTGACGTTGTTGGAGTTGCTCTCTTTGAAATGCTGAGATTTGTCGCGGCCTGATCGTAACTACAGCAAAAAACAGTGACTTCTGAATGACCCCTTGGTATCAACAAAGAGAAACCACAAAAATCTCCTACCTTCAGATCTCCAATGATGTTCCGAAAAGAGAGTTCATTCAGGATTCTCATGGTGTCCAACGATGCAATGATGTAGGCCAGGTCATTACTGAAGTAGATGCACAATCTGTACAGGTCGTGAAATTCAAACCCATCCAACTGCGCGCTGAACGCCTGGAGGTCCTCTGGGTAGTTTTGGAAGGGGAAAAAAAGTGAAAATATAAACTAAATAATTGTCAACTGTAACAATCTCACGTTAAAAGCCAAAACACATTAACTGAATGTCTGGATTATCTATGCCAGACTGCACAATACTGACACTTTACATAGACCCTAGACATATAGTTGGAGGTTACAGTATTTTATCATTGAAGTCAGCCTTTTAGTAAGAATTTTGAGCAACAAACAAGATTTAATAATAGGGATAGCGAAAGGACAACCGTGATGGCACAGGATATAGTTACTTTGCTATAAGAGTGTATGCTCTATGTGATGGAGCGACTGTATCCCGAGTACCTCCATCCGCAGGCTCTCTTCCATGTAACAGTCTCCACCGGCGCAGGAGCAATCTTCCCTAACAGCTCACCCAAACTTTAACCGCAGTTAGAGTTTTATTGAGAAAGAAATCTGCCATCAGAAGCAACATCCCATCACAAGATGGTTATCTGCCACCTCCACTCCCAGAAGCCCCCTCTGCCGCTTCGTCCCAGCCACTGAGGAGGAAGTCAATTCCTTACTGTCCTCCTCACATCTCACGTGCCCGCTTGACCCCATTCCCTCACATCTAATTCCTCCCCTCTCCTCCCTCACCCCTGCTCTCACACACATCTTCAACCTATCGCTCTCCACCGGCTCCTTCCCATCCGCCTTCAAACACGCGCTAGTTACCCCTTTACTAAAGAAAACATCCCTCGATCCCAACTCTCCATCCAACTACTGTCCTGTATCCCTGCTTCCCTTCACATCTAAGCTCTTAGAAAAACTAGTTTTCAACCGCCTCTCCCTCTTCCTGTCCTCCAATTCCCTACTCGACCCACTGCAATTGGGTTTCCGTCCCCTACACTCAACTGAAACTGCCCTCACCAAAGTCACCAACGACCTCCTAACTGCTAAAAACCACGGACACTATTCTATCCTCATCCTACATGACCTCTCGGCTGCTTTTGACACTGTTGACCACCCCCTCCTTCTGTAGACCCTCAGCTCTCTTCATCTCTGTGACACTGCACTCGATTGGGTTGACTCCTATTTATCCAACAGGTCCTTCGCTGGTAACTCCTCCTCTTCATTGCCTCTATCTGTTGGTGTACCTCAAGGCTCTGTCCTTGGTCCTCTGCTCTTTTCCATCAACACCTCCTCCCTGGGCAAAATCATCAACAGCTTTGGCTTTAATTACCACCTCTATGCTGATGACACTCAGATCTACCTCTCTACCCCTGATCTCTCTCCCCCTGTCCTTTCCAAAGTCAGTGACTGTTTATCTGGCATCTCCTCCTGGATGGCCTCCCACCACCTAAAGATCAACATGAATAAGACTGAGCTCCTACTAATTCTTCCCTCTAATGCCTCTCCACCTCCTGACTTCTCTATCACGGTGGAGGGTATCATGATCTCTCCATCGAACCAAGTTCGCTGTCTTGGAGTTACACTTAACTCTGCTCTTTCCTTCATCCCCCACATCCAGTCTCTTTCCTCCTCCTGCCGATACCAACTATGTAATATTTCCAGAATTCGGCCATTTCTTACCGCTGTCACCACAAAACAACTAATCCATGCCCTGGTAATCTCCCGACTTGACTATTGCAATAATCTCTTATCCGGTCTCCCTCTCTCCCACCTCTCCCCCCTACAATCAATCCTGAATGCGTCAGCCAGGCTAATCCACCTCACCCGCCGCTCTGTCGCTCCCCTCTGCGAGTCCCTTCACTGGCTCCCCATCCACTGCAGAATTAAGTTCAAAATCCTTATCCTTACCTACAAAACCCTCACTAACTCAGCTCCCCACTACCTGTCCTCACTAATCACCAAATACACCCCAGCCCGCTCCCTAAGGTCAAACAGTGACCTGCGCCTAGCTTCTCCCCGCATCACCTCTTCCCATGATAGACTGCAGGACTTCTCACGTGCAGCCCCCACTCTCTGGAATGCTCTCACTCATACGGTCAGATTTTCCCCTAATTTCTCTTCCTTCAAACGCTCCCTTTAAACGTTCCTATTTAGAGAAGCCTACCCCCCCAACTCACTGACGCAACCATCAATCACTTTCACCTTGCAGTCCTCTCCTCCGGTTTCCAACCCCAACCCTTCTAGATTGTGAGTTCCTACGGGAATAGGGCCCTCATCTCCTCCTGTATTGTTTGTCAAATGTTGTACAATGTATTGTAACCCTGTCTATACTGTGCCTATTGTACAGCGCTGTGGAATATGCTGGCGCTTTATAAAGAATAATAATAATAATAAAAAGAAGGATGCACTTCGTTCAAATTCAAAAAGCAGAATGAATAGTTTATTCAACACAGACAAAGCTACCCAGGCAAGAACAAACCCCTTCCATGAATACAACCAATCTGATAACTGCACAGGACCTTCAAACAATGGACAATGAGATCTCCTGGGAGAAGGGGGAGGGAGAAAGCAGGTAAAACAAAAGGAATATCTTATAGAGAAAATATACACAATAGAGATAGAGGGTAGTAATACAGAGGTCTACGCTATACAGAGACGGGTTAGATAATTGAGGAATGTACACAACAGGAGACTCTATAATAACTACATAAGTGAATAACACACAGGCATCAGAAAGCTTTAGTTTGCTGGGGATGTTTAAAACTGTGCACAACCAAATATATTTAAACGGTCCACCAGTTCCCCCAATAGTCTCTTTAACGGATCATAGTCGCTGGGCAGGAGGCTAGTGCACAACCCCCTCCAGATGCCCCAGTGACAGTAGGTTCCGTCACACTCCACCGTGCAGAATGCACAGAATGAGAGGTTTAGACTTTGTTGATTGGAATTAGAGGCTTCTTATTGGCTGAGCCACTTCCTGGTCTGGGTAGAGGTCTCCGCACAGGCTGTATTTCCTTGATAATTACAGGGAGGGCAAAAAGCTCCAAATCCATCACCATTTTGATATATACACTACAGCATTTAGTCGTGCCTCCTTATTCGCTGTCTCTGGTTTTCAGTTCCTCTCGTTCATTCACTTCCTGAAGGTCTGCAACTTGGACAGTCACTGTTGGGAGATGTGGGTTCTGGGACATCTGACTCATCATTTTATTCCCCAACCCTCTTCTATGTCCAAGTCACGCTGTGTCTATAAGGGTACAGTGTGTCTGTATTATGTGTGAATATGGTCACTTTTCATATCGCTATTGTCTGTATTTATACAGTATATTACTGCTATTATGATACTCTTTCAGGGTTATTCAAAGAGATCAGAATGGCTGGAGAAAGGTAACCGAACGCTGAAAATCAGCGTTCAGTTACCTTTCCTGGCCATTCGACTATCCAGAGAGCAGGCAATTCGCCAAATCCTAGCGAATTGCCTGCACATACGGTGCCTGTTCGGTGCCTGTTCGAGGGCAGTGAAATCCCCATGAAAAAGCACTGCTTCGGCTATTCAGAGAACACAAACCAGCAGTGAAAGGTTCCCCTAATGCCCTGCCATTCGGTGGTTTCATTCGGCAAGTTTATTCAGGAGAATCCCATAGGCTTCAATGTTAAAAATATTCCTGTTTTAATTCAATATCTAATAAAGCGTTCATTATAAAATTCTGCAGTAAAGAGTCTCTTTATTTATAGATTTTTTAGGATATTTTAAGCATTTTTCTTAATTTTTTTAAAAAGTCCGATTTTTTTTAAATTCACTTCTTTTTTCTGTAACAGCCGTTTTTATTATCATTCATTGGATTTTATATGTAAATTTCAGACATTTTCGCTCAGTAGTTTCTTTGCAAACATCGTTTCACTTTTCAATCATTCATGCAAACTGTTTTTCTAATTTATTCACTTCACTCTGTCTGCGGTCTCGGCTTTTTCCGGAGGCTTCGCTGCGTGTGATCGGCTCCTGCTCGGGTTTTTCCGCCGTCTTCGACAGATTAATCCAGATGTTTTTGCGGGTTTTTGGCATGCATTCGCCGGGTTTTCGGCGTCTTTTCCCTGCAATTCGACAGCCCTGTGGTCAGGGCCGGCCCAAGACCTTGTGCTGCCTGGAGCGAAGGATGAAATGCTGCCCCCCCCAAAAAAAACACGCAGCGTGTATGAGTGTATGACAGTGCGCCACAGCAATAAAATTCAAACACTCATACACACCGTACATTAGAATTTTATTGCTGTGGAGCTCTGTGATACAGTAATGTGCGGTGTGTATAACTGAGCTAGTAAATCAGACAACCGGGCGCCAGTGAACAACAGCGCTACATGGTGTTAGATTTAAATTTTTATACTCATAGTTGTACTGCTAATAGTAAGTTAAACTCACAGAATGACATACCCAGCAGTGTGCTTCACACATATCCAGCACTGTGCTTCACATACCCAGCAGTGTGCTTCACACATACCCAGCAGTGTGCTTCACACATACCCAGCAGTGTGCTTCACACATACCCAGCAGTGTGCTTCACACATACCCAGCAGTGTGCTTCACATCCCCAGCACTGTGCTTCACATACCCAGCAGTGTGCTTCACACATACCCAGCAGTGTGCTTCACATCCCCAGCACTGTGCTTCACATACCCAGCAGTGTGCTTCACACATATCCAGCACTGTGCTTCACATACCCAGCAGTGTGCTTCACACATATCCAGCACTGTGCTTCACATACCCAGCAGTGTGCTTCACATCCCCAGCAGTGTGCTTCACATCCCCAGCAGTGTGCTTCACACATACCCAGCAGTGTGCTTCACACATATCCAGCAGTGTGCTTCACACATACCCAGCAGTGTGCTTCACACATACCCAGCAGTGTGCTTCACACATACCCAGCAGTGTGCTTCACACATACCCAGCAGTGTGCTTCACACATACCCAGCAGTGTGCTTCACATCCCCAGCACTGTGCTTCACATCCCCAGCAGTGTGCTTCATATACCCAGCAGTGTGCTTCACACATCCAGCAGTGTGCTTCACACATACCCAGCAGTGTGCTTCACACATACCCAGCAGTGTGCTTCACACATACCCAGCAGTGTGCTTCACACATACTCAGCAGTGTGCTTCACACATATCCAGCAGTGTGCTTCACACATATCCAGCAGTGTGCTTCATATACCCAGCAGTGTGCTTCACACATACCCAGCAGTGTGCTTCACACATATCCAGCAGTGTGCTTCACACACATCCAGCAGTGTGCTTCACACACATCCAGCAGTGTGCTTCACACATATCCAGCAGTGTGCTTCACACATACCCAGCAGTGTGCTTCACATACCCAGCAGTGTGCTTCACACATACCCAGCACTGTGCTTCACACATACCCAGCAGTGTGCTTCACACATACCCAGCAGTGTGCTTCACACATACCCAGCAGTGTGCTTCACACATACCCAGCAGTGTGCTTCACATACCCAGCAGTGTGCTTCACATACCCAGCACTGAGCTTCACATCCCCAGCAGTGTGCTTCACACATACCCAGCAGTGTGCTTCACACATACCCAGCAGTGTGCTTCACACATACCCAGCAGTGTGCTTCACACATCCAGCAGTGTGCTTCACACATACCCAGCAGTGTGCTTCACATACCCAGCAGTGTGCTTCACACATACAGCAGTGTGCTTCACACATACCCAGCAGTGTGCTTCACACATACCCAGCAGTGTGCTTCACATACCCAGCAGTGTGCTTCACACACATCCAGCAGTGTGCTTCACACACATCCAGCAGTGTGCTTCACACACATCCAGCAGTGTGCTTCACACATATCCAGCAGTGTGCTTCACATACCCAGCAGTGTGCTTCACACATACCCAGCACTGTGCTTCACACATACCCAGCAGTGTGCTTCACACATACCCAGCAGTGTGCTTCACACATACCCAGCAGTGTGCTTCACACATACCCAGCAGTGTGCTTCACACATACCCAGCAGTGTGCTTCACACATACCCAGCAGTGTGCTTCACACATACCCAGCAGTGTGCTTCACATACCCAGCAGTGTGCTTCACATACCCAGCACTGAGCTTCACATCCCCAGCAGTGTGCTTCACACATACCCAGCAGTGTGCTTCACACATACCCAGCAGTGTGCTTCACACATACCCAGCAGTGTGCTTCACATACCCAGCAGTGTGCTTCACATACCCAGCAGTGTGCTTCACACATCCAGCAGTGTGCTTCACACATACCCAGCAGTGTGCTTCACACATATCCAGCAGTGTGCTTCACACATACCCAGCAGTGTGCTTCACACATACCCAGCAGTGTGCTTCACACATACCCAGCAGTGTGCTTCACACATACCCAGCAGTGTGCTTCACATCCCCAGCAGTGTGCTTCACACATCCATCACCCAGCTGTGCATGCCAGCTTCTTACACACATACCCAGCAGTGTGCTTCACACATATCCAGCAGTGTGCTTCACACACATCCAGCAGTGTGCTTCACATACCCAGCAGTGTGCTTCACATCCCCAGCACTGTGCTTCACATACCCAGCAGTGTGCTTCACACATACCCAGCAGTGTGCTTCACATCCCCAGCACTGTGCTTCACACATACCCAGCAGTGTGCTTCACACATACCCAGCAGTGTGCTTCACACATACCCAGCAGTGTGCATCACACATACCCAGCAGTGTGCTTCACACATACCCAGCAGTGTGCTTCACACATACCCAGCAGTGTGCTTCACACATACCCAGCAGTGTGCTTCACATCCCCAGCACTGTGCTTCACATACCCAGCAGTGTGCTTCACACATACCCAGCACTGTGCTTCACATACCCAGCAGTGTGCTTCACACATACCCAGCACTGTGCTTCACATACCCAGCAGTGTGCTTCACACATACCCAGCACTGTGCTTCACATACCCAGCAGTGTGCTTCACACATACCCAGCACTGTGCTTCACATACCCAGCAGTGTGCTTCACACATACCCAGCACTGTGCTTCACACATACCCAGCAGTGTGCTTCACACATACCCAGCACTGTGCTTCACATACCAGCAGTGTGCTTCACACATACCCAGCACTGTGCTTCACATACCCAGCAGTGTGCTTCACACATACCCAGCACTGTGCTTCACATACCCAGCAGTGTGCTTCACACATACCCAGCACTGTGCTTCACATACCCAGCAGTGTGCTTCACACATACCCAGCACTGTGCTTCACATACCCAGCAGTGTGCTTCACATCCCCAGCACTGTGCTTCACATACCCAGCAGTGTGCTTCACACATACCCAGCACTGTGCTTCACATACCCAGCAGTGTGCTTCACACATACCCAGCACTGTGCTTCACATACCCAGCAGTGTGCTTCACACATACCCAGCACTGTGCTTCACATACCCAGCAGTGTGCTTCACACATACCCAGCAGTGTGCTTCACACATACCCAGCACTGTGCTTCACATACCCAGCAGTGTGCTTCACACATACCCAGCACTGTGCTTCACATACCCAGCAGTGTGCTTCATTGCCATTTGATCCCCCTTTTAAAAAAAAAGGAAATTTACAAACCCCATTGCCTCAGACAGCATGCTCCAAGCAGCAGGGAATCTTGCAGAGCTCCCACAGCCTCCTCCGCTCCGCATCCCCTGGGAGAGAGATGTACACTCACCCCCCTGCGCCATGTCCACAGTGCCCAGCAACGACTTCAAATCTGCAGAGACTAAAACTCCCACCGCACATTACATCGGAGTAGTAATTTGCCGCGGCAGTTTCGCTCTCTGGAGATTAGAACTCGTTAGTCTATGGAGATACAAAGGATTTTAAATCTCCGAGTTCCTGTCGGCAAGTGGGTCTTGCTGATCGGTGTGTGGGGCAGCGGCGCTGGAGGAACCTGGTGATGTCTGGGACAGGCAGGCACATACCTAGTGGCGTGTCTGTTTCCAGGGCACATCGGGAGCCGGAGGAGAGACCATGACAAGCTCCTGCAGGCTGAGGATCCGCCGCCCACACCACACATGTCTCTATCCCGCGCTGGCCCATCTAGACGCATGCGTGTCACCTTCACTCACTGCTCCTACCTTCAATTTAGATACTGCCGCCGGCGCTGATAAAAAAATAGTGCAGTGTCGGCGCAAAAATTTGCCGCCCTAATTTTGTGCCGCTTGGCGCAAGCGCTCCATCCTGCTCCATTGTCGGGCCGGCCCTGCCTGTGGTGCTTGCTGAATACACCGCAGGGTCGCCGAAATGGGAAAGCCGATATGCACCGAATTGAAGAGAACGAAAAGGCACTGAACGTGCGGTGACTTTTCGAATCTCTTTGAATAACCCTGTTTGTGTCATTGCAGCCCGTTCCAACCTCCCTCCCTGTATAGAATAAGTTTTAGATCTGTGAAAGGTTTGAGTGGTCTTTGTTTCCCAATCATGGCCACCTTATTAGCCTGTCCTGTGTTTGTGCTGTTACAGTATCTACTCTATTCATGTCCACTGTGTGATTGCTCTCAGCCCTATTCTTTCATATCTGGAGGTTAAAATGGGGTATGGCTGGGCACTAGCTCACTTGAGGTGGCGGGGGGTGCCAGGGTGTCATTTTCCATTGGTCTCCAGGTCCCTCCTTGCATTGTATGCATTTGGCAGACACAGTATGTTTCATAAAAATCTGTCTGTTTTGCCCCAAGCTCTGAGTGCTGCCTTATTTCTTGGGAATGGTGTCGCTGCGCTTTCATTGACCCTGTCCTTAAGCTTCGGGTAATGCCTGGAGAAGGCATGAAAAAAAATTGCTGGTGGGCGAATAGGTGTCCGGCAAGGTGGCGGCATTACCAGTAGCACCCAGGTTGGGGTGTGAGATCTGCTACACACAGTTTAATAAGGAGTGAATGAACAGCAAATACTGAGGGTATATATTTTACTGGTGCTACATATGATGCGATCGAGGAGTAGAGCGTCACCAAATCCAAACAGAAGAGATTTTACACACTTTAACTACACAAATCACATCATTAATAAGCAAATAGATATTTGTGGGGGTTTATTGCGGCTTTTATATCTGGCGCTGATTGTTTTATGCAAAGTGATTTATTGGGAATATCATCAAAATATCGATACATCACACACTAGTCCCGTGGGAAGTCCACTCACCGTCCGTTACCACTCTCCCACGGAACTCGTCCATTTTTCACTCCGAATCGATTGTGCTGCAATCAGCATAGCCTGCAATCCAAAAACCGAAAAGAGTTAATCCAGAGACAGATGGACAATATATAATCTATAATCTCACTTTATACTCGTTTAATATCTAAAGCATTGTATTTACGTATAAATAGGTGACATGTCCTAAACTAAAAAGAATGGGAACTCACCAACATCACCCCCCACAGCCCACCCCGCAAGGATACTGTTGTCATCTCACACTTTATCCGCACCTGTTCGCTATTGAGCCATTTCACCCCGTGAGCCGAGCCGTTTCACCCCGTGTGCCGAGCCGTTTCACCCCGTGTGCCGAGCCGTTTCACCCCGTGTGCCGAGCCGTTTCACCCCGTGTGCCGAGCCGTTTCACCCCGTGTGCCGAGCCGTTTCACCCCGTGTGTCGAGCCGTTTCACCCCGTGTGCCGAGCCGTTTCACCCCGTGTGCCGAGCCGTTTCACCCCGTGTGCCGAGCCGTTTCACGCCGTGTGCCGGGCCGTTTCACCCCGTGTGCCGAGCCGTTTCACCCCGTGTGCTGAGCTTATTTTGACCATTTTTGCTCATTATGTTAAACCCTACTCAAAGTCATGTTTTATTGAAGGACCCAGATGAATTATGTATCATTTTCCCCCAATGGATTCAGCAGATTCAGAATATATCATTAGTATGTGTATATGTCACGTCACATCAGAATGCAAATAAAGCACAGATTTCTATTCACATAGCAGAGAGCTCTTTTATTTACCCTTTGTGTACCTGACCAATGCGTTCAAATTCCATTTTAGACTATTTCAAGGCCAAACAATAGCGAGTTAGCATTTCCAGTTTAGCGATAGGTTTGTATTCTAACGGGGATCACATGCGCCGGCAGGGTTCCAAGTAGTGTCTCCATTTAAGCGGTAGATTCCAGGGCAGGCGCTACTTTAGCACCTTGCCCCGGAACGCAGCTCTTCCGCGCTGTTGATACTTGCGTTATATTCGCGGTTGCGTTTCCGTGCCGCTCCAAGTATCACATAGGGTTGTGCCGTCGAGACATGAGCCCTGCTCGATCCTGCAAGAGGGTGCAGCGCCGCGGAGCGAGACTGGGGACTGTTTGTTCCTAGTCTCACTCTACTCGTGGCCAGGAGAAGGGGCCGATCGGGCCACAGTTCTCACCCCAGGAACAGAGGGGAGTAACAGATTTAGTGGGGGTTTAGGGGGTGTTAAAGGATTCGGCAAAAGAGCCATTATAGTCAATGGAGTTGTTAAGGTTACAACCAATTTTGGAATATTGCCCTATATTTTGCATATTGCAACTTCATATTTACGCGCCCGCTCTGGCCTCCCTGGTCTCTCTGGCAGGTAACAGACAACTGACTTGAAGATAGATTAACCCCACACCTGCCAGAGTGGGAAGTAGCCTATTGAGGCCACGTAAGAGATAGCTGGTCGACACTCAAAGTGTTCAAAGTCTGTGCAACATTAAATCACGGCATTATTACACCTCATTCTGCAGCTTCTCTATTACACACACACCCCATCGCAAGTCAAGGTCCTACTGACCATCAGAGGACATTTCATGGCACGCCAGCCATAGCAAAGTGGTTAAAAATCACCAAGCTGTTCACCAAGTTTTGGTCTTAACTCGTGATGCGATCACTGGCAATTAATGCTGGAAATTGCAGCGCCGACAAACACCGGCATTTCACAAAATTGAAATCCAAAGAGCAAAAGGAGACCTTTTCTGTGACACATCTCCTGTTGTTGATCTCTGGATTTTAGGTTTGTGAAACGCCGTCTTTTGTCGGCTCTGCAGTATTGGAGTTTTTAGCCGGTATTTGCACCATCAGCAAACTCCGGCGCTTTGAAAATAACAGCTAACCCCATAAATGTCCTCACACCGTGTGAATAAGACGACACATACAGGGTATTTCAGAGAGAATCGAAAAGTCACCGCACGTTCGGTGACTTTTCGTTCAATTCGATTCGTTTTGCCGATCCCATTTCGGCGACCCTGCGGTGTATTCAGCAAACACCACAGGGTCCCCGAATTGCAGGGAAAGGCCGCCGCAAACCTGATGAAAACTAACCGCAAAACCCGGCGAATGCACGCCGAAAACCCTCAAAAACATCTGGATTAACCTGCCGAAAATGCCGGAAAAGCCCGAGTAGGAGCCAATGACACGCAGCTCAGCCGCCGGAAAAAGCCGACACCGCAGATGAATGCAGTGAATAAATTAGCAAAACAGTTTGCATGAATGATGGAAAAGTGAAACACTGTTTGCAAAGAAACTACTGAGCGAAAATGTCTGAAATTTACATAAACCGAGCTGGAAGGTTCCTCGCATCGACTGCCAGGAACGAGCCTCCATCACCACACGGATAGGCACCAGGACTGCCAGATCGGCCATGTTTCTGTGGATAGATGCGACTGTTTTATTATGCGGGAGGCTTGGGCAGAGCTCATTGTGGATTAATAGAAGCAGCCTCAGAGGCGAGCGTGTATATTCCTCTTTTATTGCATTTATATGACATATAAAGCGCAGGTTAAAAAGATAGACTTTCCAGGATTATCACTTTCTAAAGTGAAGCTCCCACCATCCCCGGCAGAGCCTCCTCACCTCCCCGTCCTGGAGCGAGGAAGCAAACCGCAGCAGCTTTCACTTTCATTGAGCCCACGCGAGGCGGTCACGCTCCTTTTTGGGGGACAGGGGGGCTATGAGGTCATTTCTCAGAATTCTGATTTTCGGATTCAGTATCAAACCACGAAAGAGGAGCAAAAATAAAATAACACTTCGTATCGAATTACAAACAGAAAGTGAGACACACACACATCTACTGTATGTATATATATATATATACACATATATATATATATATATAGATATACACAGTGTATCTGGCCCAGCCTGTGCTGTCCAAAGAAAAGTATAGCAATATATGGGTCAGGAATGTGATTATTCTTGAAAGGAAGGGGTTAACAGAGCGAGCCTCCGTCAGCAAACACCACTGTAATCACACTAAGGAGGAAGCCAGCGCCTACACAGGCTGCAGCGCTGTACACCGTGTCACTGCACCCTGTTTGTAGGACAATATTCATGCTGGATAACGTGGGCTCCGGGTGACTCCGATATAAAGAGATTAATTAAATACCCCCCCCCCTTACCTGTGACTGCGCAGAGACCCAGCTCCCAGGAAGCACAGAGCGGACGTGCTGCTCCACACCCTGATCACGTTACCGTCTGCAATACACAGGTAGGAGGATCACCTTGTACCCAGAGGACAGGTATGACATCACCAAGAACAAAGGTGTCTGCAGCAGTGGCGTAGCGTGCGTTGTCGGCACCCGGGGCAAGGCAAGAATTGTACGCCCCCCAAACTGTGTACAGGGTTACACACCCTGATTCCCTTCCACCAGTAGAGTATTGACCCCCGTTACCCCACAAGCACATGTATTTTATATCAGTGGCGTAACAACCGGGGGAGCAGACGGTGCGGGTGCCCCAGGCGCAGGGTCGAGGGGGGGAGCCGGTGCCCCCCGGTTGTTACGCCACTGAGTATCGCCTGGAGACCTTGGGGGCAAGGCTCGAGTCTGCAGGTTCCCGCTGTGGCCCGAGCCCGACAAAGTGAGCACCGGGGGAGGGGGGGGAATTGCCAGCGGCCACATTGCTATCCTCTTACGAGCGGCTGCCAGCATAAAGCTCTGCCGCTCGGCTGGGGATCTATCCAGCAGCCAGCCGCGATCTCGCGAGATCTGGCTGGTGGTTAGATCCCCAGCCGAGCGGCAGAGATTTATGCTGGCGGCCGCTCATAGGAGGAAAAGCACGTGGCCACCAGCAATGACGACGGAGCGGGGTGCAGGCAGAGCAGCCCGGAGAAGAGGAGAGGTGAGCTGGGGGTAATATTTCCATGTGTGAGAGCTGGGGACAAATATATCCATGGGTGAGAGCTGGGGGCAAATATATCCATGTGTGAGAGCTGGGGGCAACATTTCCATGTGTGAGAGCTGGGGCAATATATATCCATGTGAGCTGGGGGGTACCCTGGGACCATGGTATGGAAAGGGTTTGCAGGGCTGTGCAGATGGGGTTCAATGTGTGTTCTGGCAGCATGGAAAGGGTGCACTGGGCAGCCCACATCTGGGTTACCCTACACTGCATAGCTGCAAGGGGTATGTGCTGGGAAGTGGGGGGTCCAGTGCCTGTGTATATAATTCTGGGGGTCCAGTGCCTGTGCATATAATTCTGGGGGTCCAATCTTTTGTCCCAGTCCGGGCCTGCTTATAATACTGGACGTTTATATAATAATGGATGTTTATATAATGGGGGGGGGGGATTTCTGCCCCGGGCGCCCATAACTCTGGTTACGCCACTGTTGTATATTAACAAAATACTGATATAATAACAAATGAAACACACATGCCCCCCACGCTACGTCACTGCTACCAGTCAACCTGTCCCAGTATACCCTAGCATAGTTATACTCTCCCAGTACCCCAGAGACTCTCTCCCAGTACCCCAGCCATTCTTTCTCCAACCTCCAGTCACTTTCTCCAAGTACCCCCAGTCATTCTATCCCTGAGCCTCTAGTCACCCTCTCCCCATACCCCCTCACTGTGTGTTGATCACGCTGCTCTGGTGTCACACAGTGTTGCCTACCTGTATGGAGTTGCTGGTGGACGGGGGGGGGGGTAGCTGTCCAGGTGGCTTAGTGGTAACCGGACTTTAAATGTGCCGCAGGGCAGGCGCCTCCCTCCGTCCTCCCTGTCCAGCGGCTGCAGGGTTGCCAGCAGCAGGGGGGCTGGCACAGGGCTTCAAGGGGGGGGGCTGACAAACGTGGTATAGGGTGTTCCATTGAATAATGCTACGCTGCTTCACGTAACTCAAATCAGCATTAAGAGGAGTCAGGACAAGACCAGAATTTGCTGACCTGGTCCTCCCTTCCGGACGCTGAGTGCTAAGTCACCGCAAAAGAGGCGGCTACTTGTGCAAGGGCCTCTCACAGACACCAGTGTCCGTCAGCGAACACCTTGCTGATCCCTGCTGGAAAATATTAGTGGTTCAAACTTCTTTTGAAATTTTGCGCCCCTAAGAAAATTGCGCCTGGGGTGACCGCCCCTGAGGGCCCCCCCACGCTACGCCACTGGTCTGCAGGCACAACTGCTGGGAACCTGCAGGGCAACATTTTAGCACCGAGCCCTATAAGCTGGTGTTAAATGATACAGCAAATGTAAAATGATATAACACGCTCTAGCCCCCCCCCCTCATTAAATTCCATACTCACCTCTCAGCTCACGGCAAAAAGGGTGTCCCGATATGCCACATCTACTGGCCAGGAGCAGATCTCATGGCTCGGAAGCGCTACACTCCATGGAGTCCTATGGACTCCAGGAGGTGATGTTTGCGGCAGTGCGGAAGCGCTACCATGCCGCGTATCACTGCAGTTAGCGCTGCGTTCTGGGGCGAAGTTGCTGATGAGGGGTTTGGGTCAAAATCCCTACAGCCAGGTTCCCTAATGCCAAAATCCCGACGGCCAACTTCCCTACACAGACAACTCCCTGACGACCAACTTTCAGACATCTAGAATCCCAGTGGCTAACCTGAACCCTACTCCCTATCCCCCTAAACCTAGCCCTAACCCTAACCCCCTAAACCTAGCCCTAACTCTAATCCCCCAAACCTAAACCCTAAACCTAACCCCCCTAGCTCTATCCCTAACCCTAACCCCCTAAACCTAACCCCAACCCCCCTAAACCTAGGGTTAGGGTGTTAGTATTAGGGTTAGCCACTAAGATTTTTATTGTCTGGAAGCTGGCCGTGTAGGGAAGTTGGGATGTCCGGCAGTTGTCCTGTCTGGAAGTTGGCTGTCGGGATGTTGGCATTAGGGAAGCTGGCTGTAGGGATTTTGTTCGGCACCCGCTGATGAGCTAGCGTCTGCCCTCTAATACCACGTTAACATGGGAAAGCTACAGGGAAATCTGCAGATTTTCCCCACTAGTGTCCCTAGGTTAGTGCTAGCTATGGAATAGGGCCCAATCAATATTAAAATGTTTGCACGCATTAATGGGGTGATCTGGATAATTAATTTCTACCTTAATTTCTGTAACCAAAAATATCTCTACCTAGGGCCACGCACATAACTGCCTGTTCTTGTGTTTCATCCTCTCCATATCTCGTTTTCTTTCAGCTAGATTTCTCTGGTTTTCAGCATGTCCTGGATTCAAGAACATTGAATTGTTACAGAAATACAAAGTAATAAAATGCAAGATCTTAAAAACAAAACACAAGGGGCAGTATTACAAATCTGGCGCTAATTTAACCAGAGCTGCTGTTAACTTAACAGCGCCATAGGCTATAATGGCTCTGGTAAATTTACAACAGCTCTGGTTAAGTTAGCACCAACTTTGTAATATAGCCCATGATGTTATGTCATTCCATTGTGTTACTCTATTGTGTCATTGCATTGTGTCTCTCCATTGTGCCATCCTATTGTGTTTTTATGTATTGATTTAAATAACACTTCTAGATAACAGTCCACCCTTCATGTATTATTTTATAGCCACAGGAACAGGGCCCTCAACTCCTCCTGTATCTGTTGGTGAATAGATGGGTTCGCATCGAACATTGGCCGTTCATCGAACATTTCTGCGTGTTCGCCCACAATGGACCACAATGCACTTTTCCACTGGCCTGAAGCTTGTAATTGGCTACAACCTTGCACCTGACCACAGGTCAGGTGCAAGACTATGCCAATCAGGGCACAGAGTCCTGATTGGGCAAATTTTGCCCAATCATGAGCTCACAGAGTTAAGGCCCGCAGCACACTATATAAGGCTTCCCCGCAGCCCCAGCGTGTGTGTTACAGGAGTGAATCAGAGCGGAGAGGAGATTGTTGCATATCAGGGTGTATCACTGAGTTATAGCAGAGTTCTGGAAATTTGAATCTGTGTGTTGGCACTGCCAGCTATCAGGGACAGGGTGTATCACTGAGTTATAGCAGAGTTCTGGAAAATCTGTATATCTTTAATCTAATTCTAGATACCATAGATTACCACAGTTGAATCAGAGTTCATCTGTATCTTTAATCAGTATCTTTATCTATTCAGAGTTGAACCTGGGTCTTGCCAGCTATCAGGGTGTTGCAGCCTGCAGGAGAGGAAATGAATCAGAGAGAGTGTAGAGGACATTGGCAACCTTGCAGGGAAAATATCAGTAAAATCGCTGACTTATAGCAGAGTTCTGAATATCTTTAATCTAGATAACACCGTTGAATCAGAGTTCTGCATATCTCCAATCTTTATAACAGCGTTCAGAGTTCTGTATATCTTTAATCTATGTATCACTCACCATGTCAGAAAGGACAGGCAGACGCTCCCAGACACAGATAAGAGGGCAAGCAGCCTCTGTGTCGGAAGGCTGTGCCCCTGGTCGTCGTGGACGTGGTGCATCCTCTGCAGGGGCACGCTTGTCCTTTCTAATTGGTGCTGGCCATCTTAGGCAGCAGCAACATACAGTTGATTTGCAGGATTGGCTAACCAGGCTATCCTCATCCTCCCTGTCCTCTGCCAGCCAGGCTTGTAGTGGTTTACAGTCCACCTCAGCTGCCAAAACATCTAATTCAGCCTCCATTAGGGATGTGCGTTTCGGGTTTCGGAATTTCGGAATTTTCACGAAATTTCCCGATTCGTGTTTTCGGATGCGGCCGAATTTCCGAAAAATTTTAGATCCGAAAATTTCAGATCCGAATTGTTTTCCGAGCCGAAACGAAAATTTTCGGATTTTTCGAATGGACTTGAAATGTGTCAAACGAGGAGAACAGATTTTCCGAAAAACGAAAATTTTCCGAAAAACGAAAATTTTCTGAAAAACGAAAATTTTGTAACAACGAAAATGTCTGAAAAACGAAAATTTTGTAAAAACGAAAATTTCTGAAAAACGAAATTTTTTCGAAAAAACGAAAAGTCGATACAAAAAACGGGCAAAATGACACGAAAAATACGAAAAATGGTCGATATTCCGAAAAATGTGCAATTCCGAAAAACGAAAATTTCCGAAATTACGAAAAGTCGATACAAAAACCGAGCACAGTGATACGAAAATACGAAAAATGGTCGAAATTCCGAAAAAAAAATGTACCCGAAAAACGTGCCGAACCGAATCGAATCGAAACCGAAATCGGTCGAAACGGGCCGAATCGAAAAGTTTAAAAATCCGAAAAATCAAACCGAATCGAACCGAAAAAAAAATCGGTGCACAAGCCTAGCCTCCATGTGCACAGCTACTCCTGCCGTAGCCTATCATACACGGAGGAGTCAGCTGAATTGTTTGACTATAATGACAGTGACATGCTGCTTGAGGATGCGCAGCAACTCCAGTGCTCTGATTCAATCTCTGAGGTTGAGGAAGGGAGTATAAATTAGGCTAGAGGGAGGGGGTGCCAGTGACACACAAAGAACTGGCACTCATGTTCTCCCAGCAGCTGCAGCATACTGCCAAATTGGCTCCAGTGACGAGGAGATAGGGGGTGATGACGATGATGAGGTCACTGACTCCACCTGGGTGCCTGATCGAACAGAGGAGTCAAGTGTGGAGGAGGAGGAGGCACAACAAAAAGGAGGCACAACGTCCTCTATGAGCAACTGTAGCCAGTCCAAGGCATCAGATGTCAGAGCTGCTCAGGTGCAGAGCACTGTTGTCTCAAAGCACACATCCAGGAACTCTGCTGTCTGGGAGTTCTTCACGACATGTGCAGCAGACTGCAGCGTTGCTATTTGTAAGTTATGTCTGAAGAGAATCAAGCGTGGGAGAAACATCAGCCGCTTAGGTACCACATGCTTGAAGCGACATATGACCACCTGTCATGCATCCAGTTGGCACAACACTTCCCATCGGTCCTCATCTGTCTCTACCCCCACTATATGTCATGCCATGTCTACAACCTCCACTGACAGGGATGATGTTATAGTAATGGGTGTACCAGGTCCTTCCTCAGAATGTAACCGCATCCCACCAGCTGCAGATTTATGCAGGCAGATTTCATTGCCCCAGCTGCTGCAGCGTAAGAAAAAATATAGTCCCAACCATCCCCTTGCACAGCATCTAAATGCCAGCTTAGCAAAATAACTCACATTACAGCTGCTGCCTTTCCAGCTGGTGGACTCTGCCTCCTTCCGTGAATTTGCCGAATGTGCTGTACCACAGTGGCAGGTTCCAAAACGCCAGTTCTTTTCACAGAAGGCCATTCCAGCACTATACCAGCACGTGGAAGACAATGTTATGGAGTCACTGGGAAAGGCAGTCAGCAGCAAGGTGCACATTACTCTAGACACGTGGTCCAGCAAGCATGGACAGGGCCGTTACATTTCCTTCACAGCACACTGGGCAACTCAGCTGTGAGGGATCCAGGACAGGGCTCTGTGCGGGAGCTTGTTCATCCACCATGCCTCCAGAAAGCTGCTTATATGAGGTCTGTCTGCTCCACCACCTCTTCCTCTTCCTCCTTCTCTGTCTCTGGTGAAGTGCCAGTTAAACCGATGCATGGCAGGGGCTACGCAATGGCTCAAGCAAAATATGGCATACGGTGCTTGAGCTTGTTTGTTTAGGGGACAGGAGCCACACCGGGCCAGAAATTCTGTCAGCTCTGAAGGGGCAGTCGAAGAGATGGTTAACACCACGCCAGCTTGAGCTGGGAATAGTGGTCTGTGATAATGGCAGCAACCCAGGGCCTAGCCGTTCATACACACTACGCATTACTGTGAATTTTATTGCTGTGCAGCTGTGAAACGCTCATACACAATGCACATTACTGTGAATTTTATTGCTGTGGATTCTGTGATATACACACTGCACATTACTGTGAGTTTTACTGCTGTGGAACTGTGTTATGTCTTTTTTGTGTTTTGTAGGGGGGCGAAAAGCTGTTAAAGGTTGAGGAAGTTTACGGGTGGGGCCCATCTTGAGGTTCAGTAAGGGGCCCCATCATTTCTGATGGCTACCCGGCTTGTTTTTAATGTTGTCGTTGTTCTTTCAGGTTCCTCGGCTCTCAGCACTGTGAGTATCCCAGAGATATAGGGGCAGAGGGTTCACGCCTGCACACGCTGGATGCCGTGTATGAAGAATACACTCGTCTATGAGTTTACAAATTGCTAATCAGTGCAATGCTGCTGCTGACTGGTCTTCTTTTTAGAAGGTTGCCCTGTATTTGTTATGAAGGTAGGCAATAAACCCGAAAGTGGACAAGTGCACCCGTAATGCATGCAAAGGAGTAACATTTGTGGCTTACGATAAAAACACCTAACAGTAGGACCTCACTTCTTGTTCTTGTTTTGACTATAAGAAAATCTCATAGACATCAGCCAATAATAGGCTCGGGAGTCCCCATAAAACATTAAAAAAGTATGCATGCATCACACAGCTCCACAGATGCTGCGGTGCCTTTGCACGTGCTGATCCTGCCACCCCCTCAATTGAGTATTATTATTATTATTATTTATTTATAAAGCGCCAGCATATTCCGCAGCGCTGTACAATAAGCACAGTACAGACAGGGTTACAATACATTGAACAACATTTGACAAACAGTACAGGAGGAGATGAGGGCCCTATTCCCGTAGGAACTCACAATCTAGGAGGGTTGGGGATGGAAACAGGAGGAGAGGACTGTAAGGTGAGAGTGATTGATGGTTGCGTCAGTGAGTTGGGTGGTAGGCTTCCCTAAATAGGAATGTTTTAAGGGAGCGTTTGAAGGAAGAGAAGTTAGGGGAAAGTCTGACAGCACGAGGGAGAGCGTTCCAGAGAGTGGGGGCTGAGAAATGAGAAATCCTGCAGTCTATCATGGGAAGAGGTGATGCGGGGAGAAGCTAGGCGCAGGTCACTGTTTGACCTTAGGGAGCGGGCTGGGGTGTATTTGGTGATTAGTGAGGACAGGTAGTGGGGCGCTGAGTTAGTTGAGTAGCACACACTGAATTGCCAGAAAGGTTTCCCTGGACCAATCGTGAAGGGGGACGTGACTGCTGGCATGGACCGGACAGTCAGGTTTGAAACCTGGCTGATCATTGGGGCAAGTGCAACTTTATGGCACCTAATGGTATTTAAGGTCAAAGAGGGGGGGCTGACCTCTTTGCTCCTGGACTGCCTGAGATCAGCATGGTTGCGGCAGCTGTGATTGTTTTGTTTTGCCATGGTAGGACTGAAGTTCCATTGCATGGACACCGTGGGCAGTCCCCCGTTACCCTCAGAGTCCCTCTGGACTTTACTGCAGTGCAGCAGCAATGCCAGCCATGGGTGACAACGCAGCCAAACACCTTCTCCTAGGATGACACCCGGGGCGGTCCACCCTCCCCACCCTCCTTCCTTTAGTATGGTACTGGACCCTCCAGGTAGTTCGAAAACACCTAGGGCTCTATCACCTCCTTAACGCTAGGTTAAAAGAGGTTAACATGTTCACCACTCCTTTTGTTTCACACACCCCCCCCCATCCCCAGGACCCATCAAATGGTTTGCGGAGAACTTCATTGTACTCGCTGAATTTTGTTATTTGTCCTTTTTGGTTTTGGCCCTTGCCACCACCACCTCCCGCTTTGAAAATCTTTTTTTCTCTACCAGCATACATCTTTGTGAAACTTATTTTTTTTCTATTTGATTGTTTTTATCAATGACTCCCGTTGCGTGTTCTTTATCTTCCAGTGTGTATTTTTGTGACCATTTCCTGCTGGCCCTACACGGCCACTTTTCATATTGTCCGACTTTCTTTCTTAAACTTATAAAGAATTATAAAAAAAAAAAAAAAAAAAAATTACTGCACGCTGACCAGATCACATCCCGAACGCTAACGGCTTAAAATATGCATTGGCGCAACAGTAATTGTGCTTTCTAGCGTGTGCTTACTGTACTTTGTGCTCCCTATAGGTAACATGGGGAGCGCAAGCGAGTAATTAGTACTAGGATTACAAAGCCCTAAAGCCAATTCCACACCACGGCGGCTAAATGAAATGTTAGTGTAGCAGTGGTTTAAAAACTGTGCTCTGGTGCATTGAATTATTACTGCCACAAGAGGGAGACAGAGCTAGAGACATTGTGGACAATGCTGGACAAAGCGGACTCCATCTCCCAGCAACCTTTGCGTGAGGACAGGAAGTGGGTGGTACAAGGTGGCGGATATACTAGAGCAGCCTCGTGTTTGGCGCGGAGAGTGTTGGGAGCCATGAAAGGTGGAGGATGCACGTTGGAGCTGTCAGGGATCGCAATCAGGCCGGAGTGCAGACGCTGTCTTACTGGTGCTAGAGATCGGGACAGAAATCGTGCTGTGACCTACATACCCAGCGCTGAGATTTGGAGGACAAGCTGGTTCCGGCAGGACCCCACGTTAGGAGGCCCCGACGATCTATTGGGAGTGCAGGCGGCAGATCGATTGTTCCAGTTGCGGAGATTCGGCAAGTGGGTAGCAGATTCGGTGGCACAGAGTCCCAGAATACAGCAGAGAAAAAAATTCTTTGGTCGAGGCATCGAGTGCGGTAGGCTTGTGCACCGATTTTTTTTTCGTTTCGATTCGGTTCGATTTTTCGGATTTTTAAACTTTTCGATTCGGCTCGTTTCGACCGATTTCGGTTTCGATTCGATTCGGTTCGGCCCGTTTTTCGGGTACATTTTTTTTTCGGAATTTCGACCATTTTTTGTATTTTCGTGTCACTGTGCTCGTTTTTTGTATCGACTTTTCGTAATTTCAGAAATTTTCGTTTTTCGGAATTGCACATTTTTCGGGATATCGACCGTTTTTCGTATTTTTCGTGTCATTTTGCCCGTTTTTTGTATCGACTTTTCGTTTTTCGGAAAATTTTCGTTTTTCGGAACATCTGTTCTCCTCATTTGACTCATTTCAAGCCCATTCGAGAAATCCGAAAATATTTCGTTTCGGCTCGGAAAACATTTCGGATCTGAACTTTTCGGATCTAAAATTTTTCGGAAATTCGGCCGCATCCGAAAACACGAATCGGGAAATTTCGTGAAAATTCCGAAATTCCGAAACCCGAAACGCACATCCCTAGAGTGCGGGACAGTTCGTTCGACGGATGGGTGAGAGGCCTCCAGGCCGACAGTTCAGAAACAGAAACGCACGCTTGTTATTGCTTCAATTCACAGGGCCCCAACGGTGACTAGTCGTAGATTGCTCTTTTCGTTCACTGGCCAGTCGAACACAGTACCGGGTACCCTAAACCTTGTGTATATATATATATATATTGAGCTATTTTACGGGACTTACACTTCAGAACTAAGGGGGTTAACCGTTCATTTCCGCCGCGTGTTTTTCCCACGTGACGCATACTGTAAATTCATTCAACGCGCATTCACATTCTTTGACACTTTATCCTTTAGTAAAGTATATAAAACAAGAAAAATCCACAACAGTGCTGGTGTGTAATAATTCCTAGTGCGGTGAGACTATCCCGAGATTTATTCAGCGGCTCCTCCGGGGGTGAGCGCTACATTAGCTACGGCTCTAAGCTGGTGCCAACGAATACCGCTTCTGCGCCTCTTATCTCGCAGTGAGAACAGCGGCCCGATCTGCCGCTTCTGGCCACTGGGATCAGAGTGAGATTGGGAACTAATAGTCCCCATTCTCCCTCCACCATCACTCCACAGACTTGCAGGATGTCGCGAGAGCGAGATCGTGCAGGTCACATGGCCCAGAAGCACAAGCCTCCATGGAGTCCTATGGACTCCAGGATGTGGTACTCGTGTGCTGCGAGTATCCAGGAGGGTAGCGGCCATTACGGGGCAGGCTACGGAGTCTGCGCCTGCCTCGTAATCTGGTTTTAAAATACAGGGATGCTAAGGGGAAACTTACAGACGCAGGTTTTTCCCGTTAGCATCAACGTTTTAGCTTAATGCACATGATAGCGCCCCTAGAGGGCCGAGGTTTCTGAGCCCCTGCCTGCTTTTATTATTGAGTGTATAGATCAATGTTAAAAATATTATGAATTAAAATTCGGTCATTATTTACGGGGTTATTTTCTGCATGTCGGGCGCACTATCACCTTGGCTCGTTTGCAAACAATAGCTATTCATCAGTCAAGATCACAGGATTTCCGTTGTATTGAAAGGCTCCCATTTATTAAGATTTATTGCATGACAGAAACATGAAAAGTAATACAGCGAACAAACACGACAAACAAAACTAAAGTAAGTGCACAAGCCGTGAATTTAACATTAATAAAAGAGTAACGGAAAGTTTAACCATTTTTCCAGTTTTACCCTAAATTCCCCTGGCCTTTGATGAAACAGCAGCCTCACCCCCTCCAAAAAAAAAGGAAAAAAAAGACCAGGAGTGTAAGGGGAAAGGTTGCCATATTGAGGGATGTACCCGCGCCCCAATTCAGTGCAACGTTAAAGGAAGGATACAGACATTTTTCACATAACACCTTCGGACGATACGTTTTCCAGCACCAGTGAGGATCATGAAGTCCAGAAATTGCCCAAAGTTAAAGGTTTTTCTGAAATGTTCGTAACGCTAGCAGCATGTCCGTCAAGTAGAACCCGCGCGCCCCGGCCCGTGTCTGTTCTTCAGGTGATAATGTTCAGGTTCGGGGACTTTCCTTGCAGACTTTTCAGGTATTCTTCCACTTGTTTGCTGAAGTCATTCAATTCAATTCTATACGGGAGAAACATTTGTGGGGTTTACGCAGAGGAATATTGTAAAGTGACATTCTTTCCCTTAATGATTAAATAATAAATACAGATCAGCCAGCTATAGTAGGTCTAGGATAACATGACAAAGAGACTTTGTTGTGACGCAATATATTTTGCATCATCACGACACAGCCGACCCCCACATAGGGATGTAGGGCGCTCGATCTGCAGGGTGACCTGATTGACCAAAGCGGTTAAAAAGGGCTGCATTCTTTAAAAGCCCTCATTTAACTATTTAAGCACCAAACTTAAATTAAACAGTACTGCCAGAAACTGGGGAGACAGTCTATGGCTGCCAGGCGATCGGGAGGTCTGGGGGGAAATTGCATGTCACAGAGCTGGTCCAGGTGAGTTGATGGCTACTTTCTGTTACAGCCACTATGACCCAAGTGGAGATCAAAGAAGCAAAAACAGGAGACTGCATGCATGTCTGACCGTCACCCCTCTATACCCTTCAATCAGAGAGGGAGAGACGTCTAGGCTTTCATAGACAGCATTGTCTGCCAAGCCATGCTCTATATCATTGATGGTGAACATTGATCTCTCATGATACTCCACCTTCAGTGACTTCGAATGACAGGACGTGAAGTTCTGAAACATCTGGCAAGCCAAGTTTAGCCAACTGTTCTATGCTATACCCTGTGCAGGGGGTACACTAGGCCATAAATAGCAATGGTAAAGATTGGTTCACAGAACATCTAACCTGCACTCTATCTCATGACTTGGAGCTGAGCCCAGTGAGGCGGCTTTTCTTCCAGTTTGACCTACGTTTAGCGTTCGTGCTGGTTTTTGTTTTGATGACCCCGCGTTATTATTATTAGGTTTGAAGAATACAAACATTCTACAAAGTTGATTCCCCGGACACCACAGAAGCAACAATAAGCCTTCCCCGCGCAGCCATTGTGGCACCTACTTGATCTCCTGGAGATTGGCGGCACATTGTATTAGTTCAGCAATGTGATCGGTTCCCATATCTGAAAAGTAATTGGAGCTGAGGTCCAGATGTGTGATGTTAGGGTTATTACTCAGTGAGACCAACATATGTGAATGGTCATGGGTCAGCTTGGTGGCCCTCAACCTGCAAGAGAAACACAAAGACATACAAGGTCATACAGAATCAGTAGAACCATGAAACATAATGATAATGAGATCCCACTTTGCTGTAATCCCAGTTATACTGTTCAGGTTCAGGAAAATATGTAACATTGACCTTATAATTAATGGACGTCTCGAGATAACACATTTATTTTCTCTAAATAACAACTTTCAACAGTGTATGAAAAAAGCTGAGAGTGACAGCTCCTGCGGGTTTTAGAAGCATTTATCAGGAAGAGAATTCAACCAGACTCGAAAGCGTTCATAAAAAAAATGCTCCCAAATTACATTGATTTTTAGGGTTAGAAATTGGCATTGGGTTACTATTTTTTTGTCTTGGCAAAAAAAAAAAATATATATATATATATATATATATATATTTAAAGCCTTGTAAAGTGAACTCATGCCAAATACAAAATGTAACCTAACCCCAACCATAATTTCTCAACCAAACCCAAGATTCTAAATGTAACCATAACCCTAATACTAATTTCTAACCCTATTCACCAACCCTAATTTCTAGCCTTAGCCCTGACCCCAATATCTAAATCTATTTCTAACGGTAGTCCTAACCGCTGAAAACAATTTGAGACCAACCTAAAATGTTCATATGGAGCAGATATTTATGAAAATTTTTGACTAAATACAAAATTTCTACACAGTTTTTGTCCTCATCCGAAATAAAGTCCTGCGAGCCCGGGCCCTGTACACCTCACATCTTTGGTCCCCACTTATGTTTGTCATTTCATTTTTGTGATGTTATCAGATGGCAAGGGTCATCGAGCAATTTCTGTGTTTTTATTTAATCTGCTCACTATCTTCACCAAAGTGACCAACAGGTCCATGTCACATTTTTACCGTATCTGTAAATTTTCTAAAGACAAGCCCATCTGTCGTCCGACAGTGAATTGACTTATGTCAGACACAAAGCATCCGTTCTCACCTCACTCTTTAGGTATAAAAAAACATAACACAGAGAGTATTTGCCTTGACTGCAAACCTCACAGAAATGGTATACTCACGACAACTGGTTAATCTGGCACGTGGGGCTTGATAGAGTGGTCAACAGGTTGGGTAACTCTGGTCCCCCCAGCTTGTTTCTGGACAAATCAAGAGACTTCAAGGACTGGTTCACAGAAAGAGCCGGAGCCAAAGCAGGAAAACAGCCGTCTGTGAGGGAATTCTGTTTCAAACTGGGAATATAAACATAATGAAAACAAAGTGTTGACATAAATTGTAACAGTTACATCGTAAAACTATATTGGCCGTTATCGCTCTCTGTATTTTTACTGATCTCCAGAAAATCTTAACGGCATTCTGTAGAATTCTGTACATACTTTTATATATAGCTCATTGTGATACAGCGCTTGGGATCCGTGCGATTCCTCGGGTTCTGCACTAAGGGCCTTAATCTGACCAAGTCAGAATGTTAAAGGAGTGCATAATTAAGTAGAATGGCCCCACTTGTTATTTCTAGTGACTCGTCCTATTTCAGCCGAGCCACAAACCTCCCTTGCGAAGTTGCGACTCTACTGTAAATCAATGCTTCCTGTAATCTGAATACTTTATATAGGAAACGCCAATTTGCAGGCAGCTGGAGAATAACGAAGGATTCCAACGTTGATCCTTATTCTCATCTCAAGACGGCTCTCAATACCTGGGCTTCCATTTAATTACGGACCAATGGTCAAAATCTGGACTATTTTCTGACATTTTTTTGTTTGGGACATTCAAAAAACAGGTTTCGATCCCCGATAAAAATTCAGATCTAATATTGTCTCTCCTGATTATCCTTTTCAAATGGAAATATTAGCCTTTCAGCAATACTGCGAGATCATGTAAACGCGATCATGGAGGGATCTCTATGCGCTCTAGGAGACGCTAACAGCGGCGTTGAGAAGCACCATTGCCTGCATGTTTTAGCAGCTGCTAATTATTACAAGTTGACCCGTTAATCTAGTCTCTCACTCATTCCAGGGCCGGTAAAAGGGGGATGCTAATGGTTATCGTACTTCATAATTCCATTAGCTCAGCTGGAATAGGACCCTGAATCTCAATATAGAGGGACACGTCTCCAATATTGTCTTGAAAACTGTATTGAAGATTGAGATTCCATGAACAACATTCTAAGTGCACAAATGTGGCTAACGGTGATCCTCTGGGTGCTGTCATTTGATCATAGAAAGATCTGGATCTCCACAGGAATGCCCAGACAGTGCATCTATGTCACGTTTTCTATTGACCCAAGCTCACAGAGGGAATCCCTAAACTGGTTCTTAGAATGGACACGTTGACTACTCACTAAGGGAAAGAACATTTAGAGGATATATTGAACATGAGAAACACACCTAGTCTGGGATATAGAAGTCACACCAATCGATAAACAAACCAATGGTCAGGAAAACAGAAATCAGGGAAGTCAAGACAATCTGGAATGGTATACGGAAAAGGCAATAGGTAAAAGATGTTCTCTCAGGGTGTCATACCAAGCCTGTAACAGACTTAAATAGTGCAATCTGCTATTAGATTGGTCGGTAGCAAAAATGTTCTGGGATGGTGCCAGGGTAATGATGCCTGAGGCTTAGGCACCCTAGAATAATGAGGAGCAGGAAGGCTATAAATTGAATTGATGGACGAGCATCAAGCAACACTATCATTCCTGCGTGACAAGAAAGAAAGCCGTTTAGTGCTTGAAACAGAGGCAATGGATTGACGTCGACCGCACAGATGAGCGTCGGATCATGACAATCCTGCCCTCAAATCGAGATCTAGATCTCCACACAAATGTAAAAAAAAAGCACTGAAACTAAAGCTCTGATGTGTAAGAAATTAAAATAATTTCCTGAAAATGAACAGAAAAAGAGAATGTGGGCAAATTCTGTGTCGTCTGTGCAGTTATAGATTTTTCTCGATTTGAAAACTGGATTAAAGATAGAGTGCAGTGTTATCAATGGAATAATCTCAAAATGAATTGAGTAGTTAATGGAGATCCACAGGGCTCTGTCTGACCAGTGACTGCGCTATCCAGATGCTGAATCAAATCCAGGACCGTCACATCTGATATCAAAGATAGCTTTATTTATAGTAATTGCCTGAATGGGAAGAAAGGCTTTCAAATAGTGCCTTCGTGTGTTTGCATTCGATGGAAAAAAACAGCTTAAAGATAGAGTTCAGAGGGTTATTAATAAAATATTCATAAAATGAACAAAAGTGGTTAGTGGAGATTTCCTTGACCCTCTGATAAACAATGATAAGATCTAGGTCTCCACAATGAAGACGAATCGTACACAGAAACCAAAAGTCATGCTCACATGAAAAACATAAGGAAAAGTAATTCTGCTTTAATTTGATCTCATTTCTCTACAAAGGCAGGGGTAGTCAATTACGGATCTAGCCAAGCATATCATGAAAAAATATTAAAATGCGACTTCCCTTGTAGATGGTTGTACATCAGGTTTGGATACCACAATTGATTGTGTGACTTGTCATTATTTGTAGACCAAGGACTTGACAAAAATACCCAATGTACTGTTGTGTATGACTGTTTAGTAAACACTTAAAAGTGTTTAAAAGCGTTTTTAACTATATTCTGATGGAAATTTGATCAAAAGAAATTCTTTCAATGAGATCGTGAGTGGTGGTTCAACTTGGGGGGGGGCTATGGTGATGAATAAGTACGGCAAAACTTAAATTCACATTTTAGGAAACTCTCACCAGCGTATGGCACCACTGTAACGTGCCATACTTTTTACTGTTGTGTTTCTGTCATAGTTCTCTAGTTTAGTTTTCCTATAGGGGTATGCTTTCCACATTGACTGCAACATCGGAGGAGACTAAGTTCTTAATCGTTGTTTCTATGGGAGTACTATGGAAATGGCCACTTCTAAATAACTAAAGTTTATTCACCGGTGATGTAAACAATGTCAAAACCAAAGCTGAATGGAGAATAATCACAGTTTACTCATTTTTTGGAAGTGTAACGGTGGTACCATTCTTCAGCGTTTGGGCCTTTGTGTAGAGGACCTTTGCCTGCCAGTGTTAGCTTTTCCTTCTGATGGTCACCATAGTTGCAACAACCATAAAGTTCTCTGTTGTTTGTAACAACGATGGACATGGGCGCTTTTTAACTAAACCTCTTCGTCTACTCGTAAGAAATACATGAATGATGAGTTATTTTCCCAAGACATATGAAAATCTCACCTCAGACACTGGATCCTACAATCGGGGTTGGCCAATATCTGGAAAATATATTGTAAGTCTGTGTCCTTTAAGTCATTGTTAGAAAGTCTGCCAAGAAGAAACAACATGGAAAATCTAGTTAGAATTGGAGGAGCTGGAACATTTTCCTTTATTAGGCATATATTAATATTTATTTCAAGTCTATTGTAATTATAAGATGTAACAATTAATGATATAATACATTTATGATACATCTATGATAAGTAAAACCATAAATCAAATCGTCCACCGATGAATATCAACCACTATTATGTTTTTACTTCATTTACAAGTTCAAAATTCTTACTCAACGATGTATTTTACGCTTATGATACAAAGCGAAGGGGACAGATTGAATTTCAGACCTATTAAATAAGACAAGCTGTATCATCTGCCGTAGATTCCTACCTGAGTTCTCGGACTTTATGTAAGACTGGGAAAAGCCTCTCCAACCCCTCCGACTGAATGAAACAAGTGTCCAGATCGAAAAGTTCTGGATCCGGACAGCAATCCAGAATAAATGCCAGCACAGTGCAGTCCAGAGGTGCCACGTGGAATTCAGAAAACTGGAAATTTTTATTTGATCCGAACGATTGGGCCACTAGGCGCCGGTTACGAGATTCAAAAAGACTGGCAAACACATTCAGGATCTTCCTTTTGTCATCAAGTTCTCTATCGGGCCTGACATCCACAGTGAAGGATTTATGGAGCCAAGTGATGACGTGTTTTGACGTCTGGGTCGATAACTCTCCTAAGTGAGGTGCTAACAGAGCGCGTGTGTTGCCATCAGACAGTCCACAGAGAAAACGAAGAAACATTTCACCGCGGCCATCTTTGAAACTCTTGGCGTTAATTAGAGATTCCTCAAGCTTTTCAGGAGAGTAGTCAAGATAATGAACCAGCGCAGCTAAAAACTCCTGTATGGTGAGGTGGAAGAAGGAATAGATCCTTCTGAACTCTTGAATTGACTCAATCATAAAACTCGACAGAAGTTGCGAGGAAGTGTTTATACCACATGTCCTTAGATCTTGTTCTTCAAATGCTAGTTTGTGTTCCATCACTCCATGTTCTGCCATCCATCCTAGACTAGTCAACAGTGCTCGTGCATCTGTGGTGTCTCTGCTGTGATTGGTCAATATGTTGGAGATAAATGTCACAAAGAGTTGGGTTATTGTTTTTGGGGAGATTTCCATGAAGTTTTCGTTGGTTTTGATACAGGTCATTAAGACCGTGCAGAGAATCCAGCAGTAGGAGGGAATGTAGCAGAATGTGTAGAGAATTCCATTTTCCCTCACATAATTAAAAGCCATTTCCGACACTTTGGAATCACCGAAGAAATTGTCGAAATACTTCCTTCTTTCTTTTGGGAAGAATCCCATGATTTCTGATACCCGCTGAAAGACATTTGTTTCGATCAATGCCAGTTTTGTCGGGCGACTGGTGATCAATACGTAGCAGCCCTTGAGAAGAGACTGTCTGACTAAACTGACCACGAGGGTGCTAAGACTTCCCTGACTCTGTGGAGTCCCACAAAGACGTTCTGATTTGAAATCCATTTGGTGGCGACTCTCATCGAGACCATCAAAGATGAAGAGCAGCTTTTCAGGTTCATTTAAAATTAGTCCAAGCTTGTTCTGCATATGTGGATATTCCTTGAGGATTAGATCCACCAAGCTTAGGTCATCTATTTCATTGAGTGCCCGGAATTTGAAGAAAAAGATAAAAGAAAATCTCTTATAGTGGCTTCCTTGTACCCAGTCATAGACAAACTTCTGCATTAGGGTGGTCTTTCCCACTCCTGGTACTCCACTCACCAGGACGGAGCGTGGCATGCATGAAGATCGGTGGCACCAGCGGAAAATCTTGTTTGGTGAAATGCGTTCCAACTTAGTTTGGGCTGCTTGCATGTAATGCTCATGGATTCCTCCTGTTTCGATAACCTCATGTTGGGAACGTGTCCTGAACTGGTGACTGGACACAACAATCAGATCCAAATAGCGCTCGGAAATGAGGAATGTTTGTGGTTGGTGGGCGAAACCAGGAGCTTGGTTTTCCACCATATCTTGAGTTTTCTTCAGAAGATGCTGCTTATGTGCATCCTGGGTAGCTGGAAAATGGACAAAAAGGAAGACATATCAGACATGTTATAAACTTTTCCCCTAATAGGGTTTCATGCAACAACTCACTACAATTCTAAGAATAACATTAAAGAGATTTTTCAAATTGTATACAGACAGGGACCACGGGTTATAATGGTCTAAACCACTGGCTCCCAGCTGTGGTCCTCAGGTACCATGTCCGCCAACAGCACAGGATCTAAGGATTACTTTGGATAAATGCAGCCTCAATCTGGCAATCACTGAGCAGCAAATCATATCACCTGTGTTGTGGTTCACATATCCTGCAAACCTGGCCTATGAGAGGTACTGGAGGACCAGGGGTGGGAAGAACCACCAGCTTATGTAAAAAGGTATTTTAACATGGTTTTCCTTAATGACCATCAGGAATGGTTTTAGGTTTAGTGCAGCTGGTGTCACTTTAAATTTTTATGCCCCCATACTCGAAATTAAATTATCAGGGAAACGAAGATACACTGAAGTCTTATCATGCCCTCTGGTGTTGTCATGCCTCCTCATGCCATAGATTGTCCTCCTGAGCAGGGAAGGGGCCTTTCTAGATGCCTGCCCTCTAGAACCAATCACAGGCCTAGCAGGGTTTAAATAACAGCACCTGACAAATCTCGGACGTGGTTTCAGGTTCATAACCCTCTTTTTTAGATTTCCTGGTTTGACCTCTGGCTTTGTATCTAGACTCTGGTTTGATCTCTGCTCTTGGACCCTGTTTTTTGTTATTAGCCATCTTCTTTTTTTCCTCCTATACCGTTTATGAGTGCCTGTTCTACCCAGACCCTGGCCTGGATACAGAATGTACTGTTATCAGTTTAGGTACCAGCCAGTCTAAGGAACAGCTCATCAGTTCAGGTATTTCCTTGGCTGTTTGAGGGATTGTCTGTGTGTTGTGCCGCCCGCTACCCTGACACTATCTAGGCCGGTTTGTCAATAAAAGTATAATTTGAATATAAAGCACACCTCCAATATACTGGAGTTCTAAAAGAAAGGAAATTTGCAACTTTTCCCTCCTTTCTACAACTCTAGGTCCAGACCTGATGCCCATGCAGGAGTTTACCCCTGAGGATGAAGTCCTGTTTCTTATTGTTGGATCCCATCCAAAATATTGGTGCAAGTTTAAGAACTATTTCTGTGTTTTTTTTATTATATGTTTTCTAATACTGTAAGAACTCCTTCTATAGGATATGGTGTAAAAAGATGCACACACTGGGCTCTATTCCCTAGTTGGCGCGCTAAAGCTAGCGCCTCGATATGCATGTGTTAGTGCCAGGATAAGTGTGTTTAAGGCACGCCACACATATTACCTTCCCGACGCTACCCCGTTAGTAACCCATCAGTGGTTCTTGGTTCATGAATTAAGGCGCGTTTTGGATAGAGTCATCAGGGGGACCAGAGCTTTTCAGCGGTACCCTGGAAGTGATGCCGCTCCCCTGGGATCACCACCAAAACCACCAATCTCGGTGGCGGGACATCAGGCTACCTATGTAGTGTAACCGGACCGTGCGCTCCCATTGTGCGGCCAAGTGAGCTCAGGCCGTAGGCAGGGGCACATTCCACAAAGATTGGGCTCGGGACGGAGGCAGGAGCACATTCCACCAACATTGGGCTCGAGGCAGAGGCAGTGTTGCCTGGTGTCGGGATGTCTGGGGAGGGCAGGGATATGCACAATGGTATCTGATCATCTGTTTTGTATGAAAAGGTTCACAGACTCGTGCAATAAATATACCACTTTTCTTCACCCTACACTCTGTCTCCGGAGCAAGGAAGAAACGAGCAGCGGATCTACTGCTTGAGTAGCGGCTTCGTCACAGACCCGATCTCACAATCACAATATGAACATGGAAATCTATGTGTGTTTTGTAATATTGAACGTTTCAAACATCATTGATTTTACCTTTCAGATCTTCAGTAAGAGAAACTCCATTTTCATCCAGGAGAATTTGGGCCAACAGAGGACCTACAAAAACACATCTTAATGAACCAGTGCATTATGGGGAGAAATAGAAACTTTCACAGCACGCCGGCCACAATCACATTGATTTAAGCTATTAAGATCATCTATTCGAAAATCCAAAATTTAAATGAGGGTTTCCGTCTGATTTTCCCAGTTTCTCTGCCGGAAAATTCATTAATCAGCCTCTTTCTTCAAGCCAAATTTCTTTGAAAATCAGCTCCCAGGACATACTTGAAAACGAGAGAAATCTCAATGTATCCTTCCTGGTGAAATCCTTTCTCCAAAAAAAACAAACAAAGGAAATCTCCATTGGAGAACATCAGTGCAGGTTCCAATAACGGAGACAATAGTTTATTTTCTAGATATATAAAAAAAAACACGGAGGCTTCAGCATCTGGTAGTAACGCCAACAGACATGGGAAACATCCCAATATGGAACACCACTTTCTCTCGCCAAAATAGGAATGATGAGAAATAAGTAAAATATAAACTTTTTATTCCAAATAAAAAGATAAAACCCAACGCATTTCGTCTATGGACGAAATGCGTCAGACTTTTATCATTTTATGATATTTTATTTGGAATACAAAGTTTGTATTTTACTTATTTCTCATCATTCCTATTTTGGCGAGAGAAAGTGGTGTTCCATATTAGGATGTTTCCCATGTCTGTTGGCGTTCCTACCAGATGCTGAAGCCTCCGTGTTGTTTTTATACATCTTTGTTTGGAGCAGTGGACCATCTCCTGGGAGCACACTTCAGCACTACAATTTTTTTATTTTTTGTGAAAGGATTTTACCAGGAAGGATACATTGAGATTTCTCTCGTTTTCAAGTATGTCCTGGGTGGCGAGTATTACAATTCAGTTAAGTACCGTAGATACTCGAGTATAGCGCGACCCGAATATAACGCGATGGATAGAGATTCATTATGGAAATGAGAGAATACTCAGGACTCGAATATAACGCGATGTGAATTTTTGGCACCAAAATCTAGCGATATACTCGAGTATCTACAGTAATACTCAATCTCCGTTCACCTATTTGAGGTTTTTTTTCTAGAACTGAAATGCCGGTATGCGATCTACTGGGACACCATGGACCCATCTTTAGTCTCTGTGGTTTGCAGTGTACTAAAAGGTATATAGATATATATTTTCAACTGTTTTGCAAAAAGTTTCTCCCCTTTTCCCGTGTGGGGAGCATCAACTCTGTTTTACCTGTTTTACTGATTTCATCCAGGACTCCGAGCAAGTTGGGATGAGGATGGTCGCTCTGCATGGAGTAGAGACTTTCCCAAAGTGCTATAACGGCTTCTTTTCCCGTGTCAAGAATATCTTGAACCAACATTTCCGAAAAAGCAGAGGCACCGCACTCGTCTATCATGGATGAGTAATACTGGAAGCCAAACAGAAACATGGATTATTAGTATTAGATAGACCCTCTGGACAGAGACTTACATTATTGGTTTCAAGTGCATCATAAAAAAATAATTCTGTTTTTTAAAAAGATTTCCAAAATTGGGTTTGAAACTTCTATTCTATGGGAAATCATTGAGGAGTCCCTCAGGATTTGACTCTGATTAATGAATTGGTGTCTATCCGGTATAGAGGCATACTGCAGTTGCAGGGCAGCACTTTTCACATACTTCCCATAATCATGTGTACATACCCTACATTTCCAGGGTCTTCCAGATTTTGTGAATACTTACCTTTGTCCCACTCTTTCGCTCCGTGCCTGGTGAGGCTCAGCATGTCCCTCGCAGGAGTCGTCTCTCACTGCCTGCGGTGATCTCGGCAGTGTCCCCCTCTTCGGACTGTATTCCAAAAACTGGACACTCCGATAGATGAAACGCTCAGGATCCCGAGCGTTCCCGATATCAAGTGCTCAACCTGTATTTTCAACGCTCAATCCCACAAATTAAAGAACAATTATTTTTGCATTTCAGCAAAAATACAGTGAATTCACTCCTTAGTGAATGGTCACCTTATTTTGTCAAAATTGGACTCACCGGAGCAGTTACCTGCCAAATTCCACCAAACTGTAAAGAAAAATTAAAAAAAGAAGGAAGTTCCCTATTCTCCAAATAGGAGGATAATCACATTTTAACCAATTTTTATTGATTTAAGTAAAAGGTCCTTGGAAAGAATAACAAAAAAAATTTCTAAAAAAGTTATTACATTTTTTACATTGAACCCCATTTTATTAAACCCTATGGGATTCACCTGTTTAAAAATGTCGAACGTAAGAATGGCATATATGTGAGACGGAGATGGGGGAATCCAGTTACCCTCTTCCACTACAGTATACAAAGCTATTGGCAGCTCAATAACTGCTATTTCGTTGTTTGGCCCATTTCTTATAAGCAGCTATGGAGAATGGGTTAATCCAGAACACACTGTTGCTGCAACCACGATAAATGTTGGTGTTGTGCAAAAAAATAAAAAAAAGGATTAGCAGCAGGAGAAGCTTCATTGGTGAATCTTCTCCTGACGTTGTTGGAGTTGCTCTCTTTGAAATGCCGAGATTTGTCGCGGCCTGATCGTAACTACAGCAAACAACGGTGACTTAGTATCAACAAAGAGAAACCACAAAGATCTCCTACCTTCAGATCGCCAATGATGTTCCGAAAAGAGAGTTCATTCAGGATTCTCATGGTGTCCAACGATGCAATGATGTAGGCCAGGTCATTACTGAAGTAGATGCACAATCTGTACAGGTCGTGAAATTCAAACCCATCCAACTGCGCGCTGAACGCCTGGAGGTCCTCTGGGTAGTTTTGGAAGGGAAAAAAAGTGAAAATATAAAATAAATAATGGTGAACTGTAACAATCTCACGTTAAAAGCCCAAACACATCAACTGTATTTTGTTTTGAACGTCTGGATTTTGTAATTTTCCATTGGTCTCCAGGTCCCTCCTTGCACTGTATGTATTTGGCTGATAGAGTAGGTTTCATAAAAATTTGTCTGTCTGTTTTACCCCAAAGCTCTGAGTGCTGCCTCATTTCTGGGGAATGGTATCGCTGCTCTTTCATTGACCCTGTCCTTAAGCTTCGGCTAAGGCCTGGAGAAGGCATCTAAGATCACTGGTGGGAGAACAAAGGTTCAACAAGGTAGCGGCATTACCAGAAGTGATCCAGGTTGGGGTCTGAGATCTGCTACACACATTTTTATAGTGAATGAATTAACCGCAAATACTGAGGGTATATATTTTACTGGTGCTACAGATGATGCGATTGAGTAGTAGAGCGTCACCAAAACCAAACAGAAGAGATTTTACACGCTTTAACTACACAAATCACATCACTCATTAATAAGCAAATTAGATATTTGTGGGGGTTTATTGCTGCTTTTATATCTGGTGCTGATTGTTTTATGCAAAGTGATTTATCAGGAATCTCTATCATGGAAATATCGATACATCACACATCACGGATCCCGGATCCCACCATGCAGTCCTTAAAGCCCAACACTCCACAGAGCCCAAAAGCTACCAACAGGGTAAGCCGTAGAAGAATCCCTAACTGTCTGGTCCTTAGAATTGGCCAGGTATATATATATACTAGCTAGACAGAAAGGGTTAATCAAAGACAATGTCGTAATACAAAAATAGGTCAGCAACACGGGGGTAGTCAGACGAGCCAGAATCAGGAATACAGAGTATAGAATGGTCAAAGGGAATAGCCGGGTCGATATCAGTGCAGGAGCGTAGTACAAGGAAATAGTCTAGGGCAATGGAAGGCAGAATAGTCAGAAAACAAGCAGAGGTCAATAACCGGTTCAATCACAAGAGAATACAGGTACAGGGAGCTCAGGTATGGATAACCACGATCTGGCACTGCTTAGAAGGAACTGTTGGTTTTTAAAAGACCTGGACTCCGTGCCCCCCTTTCAAGCCGCGCCTCATGCAGCCACCTCCCTGCCTGTCTCTATTTAAACCGGGCGCGCGCTGGCAAGCGAGCAGCATCAGACATGCTGCCGCCGAGCACACCGGAGGGGCTGGAAGCCCCAAACGTTCCAACACACTGGTCCCGTGGGAAGTCCACTCACCGTCCGTTACCACTCTTCCACGGAACTCGTCCATTTTTCTCTTCACAACGATTGTGCTGCAATCAGCATAGCCTGCAATCCAAAAACCAACCACTATTATTCCGGAGACGGATGGACAATATATACTCCAGATATTAAACAAGTATCAAGTGAGATTATAAAGCATTGTATTTACTTATAACCAGGTGACATGTCCTAAACTAAAAGAATGGGAACTCACCAACATGACCCCCCACCCCCCGCAAGGTTACCGTTGTCATTTCGCTCTTTATCCACACCTGCTCGTTATTGAGCCATTGAACCCCCTTGTCCTGAGCTTATTTTGACCATTTTTGCTCATTATGTTAAACCGTACTAGAAGTCATGTTTTATTGAAGGACCCAGACGAATTATACATGTTTTTTTTTTCTAACGGATTCAGAAGATATCATTAGTATGTGTATATGTCACATCATATCAGAATGCAAATAAAGTATATACATTTCTATTCACATAGCAGAGAGCACCTTTTATTTACCCTTTATGTACCTGACCATTGTATTCAAATTCCAAGTAAACTGGCTACACAAGTGGAACAGCTTTCAGCAGCTCTGGTGGTGGTCTTGTTTTTTTGCATTGCTTATTGAAGTCTTTCCTCCTGCTTGAGGTGCACAGGAGGTTTTGCTTCATCGTGGTAGAAGCATCCATTTGAGCATATTCTACTTTTTCTATTTTGGGTGCTACAAACACCTGACCCCGGGGTCCATTTTTCTACTATCGAGATATATACATGTCTAGTCATTAGAGGCTTGATTGATTAACCAATCAGGAGAGAAGAATCGTGAGTTAGAGTTGGTTGCTGGAAGCCATCCACTCGTGTGAGAAATTACAGAGTATCATATATATATTAGAATAGCAAAACACATTCTCCTTATTTTTGCCAACAAAGTCTGTATATGTTACAGCGGGTTATTGCACAGATAACACTCCTGATCGAGCCACAAGGCGAAACGCGTGTCGGATCAGATGTGGCTTTAGAAATCATGGGAGTAATGACAGGGTGAGATAATAGATTGTTCAATTCTCTCCATGTGTATGTAGCAATACCCTGCTCTCCGGTTCAATGTGTCCATATTCTGGTTCTCCTACATATCTGTTTCTGCAATATCAGGATATATAATATATATGTCAATTTTTATTGATATATTTTTTGGCAGATACTATTTTTTTCTTATTGTTTTTAAATGATGTTGGCTGCACATACAGTATATATATATTTTATTTTTTTATTTTATTTTTGGGGTTTAGTAGTTTTTATAACTATATGATATCAATAAAGTTTGTTGTTTCTATTGTATAAATGTGCTGGTTGATGGCAGGTGGGCACATTTATACATGTGACTGTGGCAACATGTTTGGACAATTTAATGTTTAGGGGTGACCCCTCCTGGTAGTTTGTGTTTGTCCCCATACCGATATACAGTCTTTGCGTATTTGTGTTTTTCTGGTTTATGCTTTTGGGTGGGGTGGGGTGGGGTGGGGGTCCCTTCATGGATTCCCGCACCTGGGCCCTGAGGTTTCTAGTTCCACCTCTGTCTATAAAGCGCAGGTTAAAAAGCTAGACTTTCCAGGATTATCACTTTCTAAAGTGAAGCTCCCACCATCCCCGGCAGAGCCTCCTCACCCCCCCCCCCCGCCCTGGAGCGAGGAAGCAAACCGCAGCAGCTTTCACTTTCGTTGAGCACACGTGAGGCGGTCACGCTCCTTTTCGGGGGACAGGGGGGGCTATGAGGTCATTTCTCAGAAGCCTCAGAATTGTGATTTTCAGATTCAGTATCAAACCACGAAAGAGCAGCAAAAAGAAAACACTTTAGGGGTTAATCAGCGAGTGACATGTCCGTGTTCTCTCTCGTTCCCTGCACTTCGGGGAATCAAATTCTCTGACCCTGCGGTGAATTCTGCTGTGCAAAGAAAAGTATCGCAATATATGGGTCAGGAATGTGATTTTTCTTGAAAGGAAGGGGTTAACAGAGCGAGCCTCCGTCAACAAACACCACTGTAATCACACTGAGGAGGAAGCCAGCGCCTACACATGCTGCAGCGCTGTACACCGTGTCACTGCACCCTGTTTGTAGGACAATATTCATGCTGGATAACGTGGGCTCCGGGTGACTCCGATATAAAGAGATTAATTAAATATCCCCCCCTTACCTGTGACTGCGCAGAGACCCAGCTCCCAGGAAGCGCAGAGCGGACGTGCTGCTCCACACCCTGATCACGTTACCGTCTGCAATACACAGGTAGGAGGATCACCTTGTACCCAGAGGACAGGCATGACTTCACCAAGCACAAAGGTGCTCCTCTAGATTGTAAGCTCCTGTGAGCCGGACCCTCTGCTCCTCTAGATTGTAAGCTCCTGTGAGCCGGGCCCTCTGCTCCTCTAGATTGTAAGCTCCTGTGAGCCGGACCCTCTGCTCCTCTAGATTGTAAGCTCCTGTGAGCCGGACCCTCTGCTCCTCTAGATTGTAAACTCCTGTGAGCCGGACCCTCTGCTCCTCTAGATTGTAAGCTCCTGTGAGCCGGACCCTCTGCTCCTCTAGATTGTAAACTCCTGTGAGCCGGACCCTCTGCTCCTCTAGATTGTAAGCTCCTGTGAGCCGGACCCTCTGCTCCTCTAGATTGTAAACTCCTGTGAGCCGGACCCTCTGCTCCTCTAGATTGTAAACTCCTGTGAGCCGGACCCTCTGCTCCTCTAGATTGTAAGCTCCTGTGAGCCGGACCCTCTGCTCCTCTAGATTGTAAACTCCTGTGAGCCGGACCCTCTGCTCCTCTAGATTGTAAACTCCTGTGAGCCGGGCCCTCTGCTCCTCTAGATTGTAAACTCCTGTGAGCCGGGCCCTCTGCTCCTCTAGATTGTAAACTCCTGTGAGCCGGACCCTCTGCTCCTCTAGATTGTAAACTCCTGTGAGCCGGACCCTCTGCTCCTCTAGATTGTAAACTCCTGTGAGCCGGACCCTCTGCTCCTCTAGATTGTAAGCTCCTGTGAGCCGGGCCTCTGCTCCTCTAGATTGTAAGCTCCTGTGAGCCGGACCCTCTGCTCCTCTAGATTGTAAGCTCCTGTGAGCCGGGCCCTCTGCTCCTCTAGATTGTAAGCTCCTGTGAGCCGGACCCTCTGCTCCTCTAGATTGTAAACTCCTGTGAGCCGGACCCTCTGCTCCTCTAGATTGTAAACTCCTGTGAGCCGGACTCTCTGCTCCTCTAGATTGTAACCTCCTGTGAGCCGGACCCTCTGCTCCTCTAGATTGTAAGCTCCTGTGAGCCGGACCCTCTGCTCCTCTAGATTGTAAGCTCCTGTGAGCCGGACCCTCTGCTCCTCTAGATTGTAAACTCCTGTGAGCCGGACCCTCTGCTCCTCTAGATTGTAAACTCCTGTGAGCCGGGCCCTCTGCTCCTCTAGATTGTAAACTCCTGTGAGCCGGACCCTCTGCTCCTCTAGATTGTAAACTCCTGTGAGCCGGACCCTCTGCTCCTCTAGATTGTAAGCTCCTGTGAGCCGGACCCTCTGCTCCTCTAGATTGTAAACTCCTGTGAGCCGGACCCTCTGCTCCTCTAGATTGTAAACTCCTGTGAGCCGGGCCCTCTGCTCCTCTAGATTGTAAACTCCTGTGAGCCGGACCCTCTGCTCCTCTAGATTGTAAACTCCTGTGAGCCGGACCCTCTGCTCCTCTAGATTGTAAACTCCTGTGAGCCGGACCCTCTGCTCCTCTAGATTGTAAGCTCCTGTGAGCCGGACTCTCTGCTCCTCTAGATTGTAAGCTCCTGTGAGCCGGACCCTTTGCTCCTCTAGATTGTAAGCTCCTGTGAGCCGGACCCTTTGCTCCTCTAGATTGTAAGCTCCTGTGAGCCGGACCCTCTGCTCCTCTAGAATGTAAGCTCCTGTGAGCCGGACCCTCTGCTCCTCTAGATTGTAAACTCCTGTGTGCGGGGCCCTCTGCTCCTCTAGATTGTAAGCTCCTGTGAGCCGGACCCTCTGTGCCTCTAGATTGTAAGCTCCTGTGAGCCGGACCCTCTGCTCCTCTAGATTGTAAGCTCCTGTGAGCCGGACCCTCTGCTCCTCTAGATTGTAAGCTCCTGTGAGCCGGACCCTCTGCTCCTCTAGATTGTAAGCTCCTGTGAGCCGGACCCTCTGCTCCTCTAGATTGTAAGCTCCTGTGAGCCGGACCCTCTGCTCCGCTAGATTGTAAACTCCTGTGAGCCGGACCCTCTGCTCCTCTAGATTGTAAGCTCCTGTGAGCCGGACCCTCTGCTCCGCTAGATTGTAAGCTCCTGTGAGCCGGACCCTCTGCTCCGCTAGATTGTAAGCTCCTGTGAGCCGGACCCTCTGCTCCGCTAGATTGTAAGCTCCTGTGAGCCGGACCCTCTGCTCCGCTAGATTGTAAGCTCCTGTAAACCGGGCCCCCTGCTCCTCTAGATTGTAAGCTCCTGTGAGCCGGACCCTCTGCTCCTCTAGATTGTAAGCTCCTGTGAGCCGGACCCTCTGCTCCTCTAGATTGTAAGCTCCTGTGAGCCGGGCCCTCTGCTCCTCTAGATTGTAAGCTCCTGTGAGCCGGACCCTCTGCTCCTCTAGATTGTAAGCTCCTGTGAGCCGGACCCTCTGCTCCTCTAGATTGTAATCTCCTGTGAGCCGGACCTCTGCTCCTCTAGATTGTAAACTCCTGTGAGCCGGACCCTCTGCTCCTCTAGATTGTAAGCTCTTGTGAGCCATATCTTACATGGGAGATGCAGATGGAAGCATCCGGAGTGTTAAAGTTGATGACCCCTGTGCAGACAAACTGGTCCTTTTTATTGAGATTTTTAGTCTTGGAAAGTCAGGGCATGGGCTGAATCAGCCTCGTCGCTGTCTGTTACCGTTTCGGTATTAACGATTTGATGGAATAAGCAATGTCTGCAGGGAGCTTTTCGACTCCATCGATTTACACACATATACACAAATGTACAATAATGTCAGAGTGTTTAATGAAAGTCATTCTCCGCATCCCCCGGCCCGCACATTATTATCATTGGTAATTGTACAGCGCTGCGGAAACTCTTGGCGCTATATAAATGACAAAGGGATCGAGATACAGATAAATGGACATATGATGGAAACAAGAGGTGTAGAGGGCCCTGATCATAGGAGTTTACAATCTATTTCTATCTATTGCAGATTTGTCCCTCACTATGAAATGTCGTAAGGATGCGCTGGCGGGATCAAGGGTTTCACAAGATGGGGATTTCCTCATTTTTAACATTATTTATTTTCTTTAACCTATTGAAATTAGTAACAATGTAAACACACACATAGATTAAATATAAACAGACACACATATATATACAGTGGCAAGAAAAAGTATGTGAACCCTTTGGGATTACGTGGAGTTTTGCATGAATTGGTCATAAAATGTGCTCTGATCTTCATCTAAGTCACAACAATTTGAAAAACACAGTCTGCTTAAAATAATACAACACAAACATTATATGTTTTCATGTGTTTATTGAACAGAACATGTAAACATTCACAGTGCAGGGTGGAAAAAGTATGTGAACCTTTAGACTTAATAACTGGTTGACCCTCCTTTGGCAGCAATAACCTCAACCAAACGTTTCCTGTAGTTGCAGATCAGACCTGCACAACGATCTGGAGTAATTTTGGACCACTCCTCTTCACAAAACTGTTTCAGTGTAGCAATATTCTTGGGAGGTCTGGTGTGAATCTCTCTCTTATGGTCATGTCACAGCATTTCAATCGGGTTGAGATCAGGACTCTGACTGGGCCACTCCAGAAGGAGTATTTTGTTTTGTTGAAGCCAATCTTTTGTTGAATTACTTGTATGCTTTGGGTCATTGTCCTGTTGCATCACCCATCCACTGCGGAGCTTCAGTTGGCGGACAGATGGTCTTACGTTTTCCTGCAAAATGTCTTGATAAACTCTGGAATTCATTTTTCCATTAATGACAACAATCCGTCCAGGCCCTGAGGCAGCAAAGCAGCCCCAAACCATGATGCTCCCTCCGCCATGTTTTACAGTGGGGATGAGGTTTTGATGTTGGTGTGCTGTGCCTTTTTTTCTCCACACATACAGGGTTATTCAAAGAGCTCCGAATTGCTTGAGAAAGGTAACCGAACGCTGAAAATCAGTGTTCGGTTACCTTTCCTGGCCATTCGGCTATCCAGAGAGCAGGCAATTCGCCAAATCCTAGCGAATTGCCTGAACATACAGTGCCTGTTCGGTGCCTGTTCGAGGGCAGTGAAATCCCCATGAAAAAGCACTGCTTCGGCTATTCAGAGAACACAAACCAGCAGTGAAAGGTTCTCGAAATGCCTTGCCATTCGGTTGTTTAATTCGGCAAGTTTATTCAGGCGAATCCCATAGGCATCAATGTTAAAAATATTCTTTTTAATATTTTTTAAAAGTCCGATATTTTTTTTTTTAAGTTTACTTATTTTTTTCTTTTCTGTAACAGCCCGCTTTATTATCATTGATTGGATCATATGTAAATTTCAGACATTTTCGCTCAGTAGTTTCTTTGCAAACAGCGTTTTACTTTTCAATCATTCATGCAAACTATTTTCCTAATTTATTCACTGCCTCTTCTGCGGTCTCGGCTTTCTCCAGAGGCTTCGGCTGCGTGTGATCGGCTCCTGCTCGGTTTTTCTGTGGTATTCGGCAGGTTAATCCAGATGTTTTTGCGTGTTTTCGGCGTGCATTCGCTGGGTTTTGCGGTTCGTTTTCGTCGGGTTTGTGGCAGCCTTTCCCTGCAATTCGGGGACCCTGTGGTGCTTGCTGAATACACTGCAGGATCACCAAAGTGGTATCGGCAAAAGGAACCGAATTGAAGAGAACGAAAAGTCACCGAACGTGCGGTGACTTTTCGAATCTCTTTGAATTACCCTGATAGTGTTGTGTTTTTTCCAAATAACTCAATTTTGGTTTCATCTGTCCACAGAATATTTTGCCAGTAGTGCTGTGGGACATCCAGGTGCTTTTTTTCAAACTTCAAACATGCTGCAATATTCTTTTTGGACAGCTATGGTTTCCTCCGTGGTGTCCTCCCATGTACTCCATTCTTGTTTAAGGTTTTCCTTATTGTAGTAGATGTGTCAACAAAAATGTTAGCACGTGCCAGAGATTTCTGTAAGTCTTTAGCTGACACTCTAGGATTCTTCTTTACCTCATTAAGCATTCTGCGCTGTACTCTTGCAGTCATATTTACAGGACGACCACGCCTAGGTAGAGTAGAAACAGTGCTGAACTTTCTCCATGTCAGGGCTCAGCGGGCGCCGCCGACCCGGCGTCCCGCCAGGCCGCCGACCCGGCGTCCTCCTTCCCGGCTCCGGGGTCGGCGTCCTCTTCGCATCCTGTGCGTGCGCTGTATGCGAGCGCGCCGCCGGCGGTTCCGGATTTAGCCCTCCCGGCGGCGCGACATCACCTATCCCCATGTGACCGCGACGGACCAATCAGCAGGCAAGGCGCCAGATTTAAACCTGCTTTTCCCATTCCTCAGTGCCCTTTCGTGGTTTTGCCTGTCTGACCCTTAAGTGCTCGTTTATTTCACTATTTGACTTACTGTGTATGACCTGGCTATCTCTCTCGACTTGTGTACCTCTATACCCCTTGACCCGGCTTGTTACTCGACTCTGTTTTCGCCTATACCCTTTGGCTTTCTGATATACGTTCCTGGCTTACCAGCGTTTACACCAGCCACTCTAAGGACTGGTTCCTGTCCTCCTTGTGTCCCTGCCTTATAGGTTCACCTCCTGTTTGTGCGAAACCCAGCCACTATAAGGACTGGTACCGCATTGTGACTCTATCTTGCTTTACCGGCACTGCCGTTACGTACCCTTGGTTGGTGTTGGCCTGAAGACAGGGCAGCCCTCATTATTTGTGTTAACCCAGCCACTACAAGGACTGGTTTCTCTTCTACGTACTCGAGGCTCCTGTTTTCACTTAGGGCTACCGTTCGTCCACCCTCAGGTACGTGAGCGTGCCTGACACTCCATTTGTAGACCGTCTGTTTTACCGTGGACACATGAACATCAAGGCTTTTGGAGATACTTTTGTAACCCTTTCCAGCTTCATGCAAGTCAACAATTCTTGATCGTAGGTCTTCTGAGAGCTCTTTTCTGCGAGGCATGGTTCACATCAGGCAGTGCTTCTTGAAACCAGTAAATTCAAAACTGGTGTGTGTTTTTAAAGGGCAGGACAACTTTCTGCAACTTATCCAATAATATCACACTGATTGGACTCAAGGTTGGCTCACTCCTGGCTCCAATTAGCTCTTGGAGAAGTCATTAAGCTAGGGGTTCACATACTTTTCCCACCCTGCACTGTGAATGTTTACATGTTATGTTCAATAAACACATGAAAACATATAATGTTTGTGTTGTACTATTTTAAGCAGACTGTGTTTTTCAAATTGTTGTGACTTAGATGAAGATCAGAGCACATTTTATGACCAATTCATGCAAAACTCCACATAATCCCTAAGGGTTCACATACTTTTTCTTGCCACTGTATATATATGTATATATATTCCCTGTACACAATCTTAGACTATGCACAGGCCGAGGTGAGGTATTGTAATGGCAACAAGCCAGAAATAAGCCGCCATGATGGTTTATAACGGCCATCTTGGGCAAGACTTTAATTCAACTAATATTCGCTATATACATTTACATAAACCAGACGAGTTTGCATAGACTTCTGGAATTCCTAAAACTAACAGGCAGAGCAATTAAATTAAAGAGATCCGGGCTAACACAAGCAGGAGTGTACTGATTTAGTTACATCAAGGTCAGAGAGCTAGAGATGAGAACAAAGGCTTACGCTAGACCATCTGCAAGCTTATCAGTGTACACAGTAAACAAGTCCTGGGGAGGCGGACGGAGACAGGATCTGGCTAGATGTTAAATTATCCAATTGTCATAACTGTGTGTGAAAGCTGCCAATTTACTGCAAGTTTGTGGAATTTCTTTGTATTCAGCAAGAGGAAGATACGAACCCACGTGGGGTGGGCAAACATCGCCCATGGGTGGGTTGCTGGGATGTACCGGTTTATCTATTCATGTATAAAATGTTATGACCATGTGTTCACGTCACTCAGTCTTTGCGATTCAATCCTGGCTGAGACTTGACGCAAATAAAGTACGCCTTTCCTGAAGAGACTCGTGTCCGAACAGTCATTGTCCGCACCGGACCGGCCTTTCACCCAACAGAGCTGAGTGGACTCAGGTAACAGTATAAGACAGTGATGGCGAACCTTGGCACCCCAGATGTTTTGGAACTACATGTCTCATGTTGGTCCGACAGCTTTAAGGCTGCCTGAGCATTATGGGACATGTAGTTCAGAAACATCTGGGGTGCCAATGTTCACCATCAGTGATACAAGGTATTGAGCAGCATTATGTTTGTGTTTTACGTTTACTGTTTGAGCTGCGCATCCCTCATATGTTCATACAACATGTTTTTTATGTCATAGTAATGCTCATATTGTATAAAACCTGCTCTGCACAGCATCTGCTCCACACGCACATCCCATGAGGTCAGGATTTCCATATGCTGTCATAGTGTTACCGGAATCCACCTGGCTCTCCTAGTGCTCATATCATAAAATCAGCTCTAGTTCCACATTCACATTATGTGATGTAAGGCTCCCCTTACGATGTCATAATGCTCCTTTCATATAAAACCTGTTTCACTCAGCTCTAACGCCACACCCACTTCACATGATGTCAGGCAACCCCTAACGAGGTCACAGTGCTCATACAACGTAAAAACAGCTCCAGCCCCACACGCATTTCACGAGATACCAAGCTACTTTTTTAATGTCGCAGTACTCATATCTATAGGTATCAAATCCTGCTCCACCTTCACCTTTATGAGGTCAGGGTTGTTTTATGTCGTCATACTGTTCATAACGTATAAAGCCTTTTCTGTTCAGCTTCTGCTCCACACGTTCATCACCTGATGTCAGGCTCTAGTTATGATGTCATTATGCTCAGATCATAAATACATTGCCAGCTCCACACAAAAAATTATGTGACATCAGGCTTCCCTTATGATGTCACAATGCTGATATGTCATAAAATCAGCTCCACACACATTATGTGAGGTCACACTGCAAATATCACCAAGAATCGGCTCATGCTCCATGCACCTTTCACATGAGGTCAAGCTCCTTTTGAGGTATAATGCTCATATTATATAAAACGTGCTACGCTCAACTCCTGCTCCACACGCTCGTCACGTGATATCAAGTTCCTCTTATGATGTCATAGCACTTCTATTGTATAAAATCTGCTTCACTCACCTCTAGCGCTTTGCGTGATGTCACAGTGCTCGTATCACATAAAATCTGCTTTATTGCTCCATCTCGTCACTCCGATAAACCCCTGTTTATAACCCCGCATGCAGGGCTGAAACATTGGCTGCAAAGTTAAAAATATGGAATAAAATAAAAATTAACCAACATGGATTTTTTTTATTTTACTGAAGATGAAGCTGCTGGTTTCAGGGGTCGAGCGAGAGAAACGATACATTAACCCGATCCCGCCTGTCATAACGGGGGGATGACAATATGAATGCATTCTATTTCCAGCAATGACATCAGATTGTTTTTTTTTTTAATGTCTTGCATTGTATTACTTTGTATTTCTGTAACTGTAACACTTCAATGTTCTTGAACCCAGGACATACTTGAAAACGAGAGAAATCTCAATGTATCCTTCCTGGTAAAATCCTTTATAAATAAATAAATAAATGTCATGAAAAGAGATAAATAAATAAATAGCCAACCGGATTTTATTTTTGACAGATCTGCTGTCGATTTACCCCAAAATGTAGAAAAAGTGCAATTATCACGAGGATTCCGCTTTAAAGAAGAAAAATAAAAAAGTCTCTGGACTTGTACGCTGCCACCATGTTTACCCGAAAGCTGGGTGTTTACAGCGACAACGAAACATTATAAAGGGCTCGGTTATGCGACGCGGTGTTAACCCTTTAAATGCTGGCCGAGTGTCAGAAACAGAGACGAGTAACGAAATGTAAAATATCATTTAAAATAATAAAAACACAAAACAAAACAGCCCTACCTTGTGATCTCCTTCCGTGAAAGAAGCCAAGTCACTAAAAAGGGCGCGGCAGAGCCAGGAACAGAATCTGAAACCAACAAGCGACAGATTACTACTTTCACTTCACAGGTTAACCCCTTGGGCTCCCAGATTGTAAAGCTGGGTTGGGTGGTTATATTTGGCTGCGGACGCCTTCAGCTGCAGATAGTTAAAGGTTAAACAGCGCTGGGACTTTTTTTTTTCCCCCTTTTTTGTTCATGTTGGTCGACCTGCTCTTTTACTAGTGGAAAATCCGCATGAGGTTTAAATTCGTTGAATTCGGAAATGCTGGAGTTCTGTCGTGTAATGTGATCAATGACCGAGTGAAACGCGCTCCACTTCTGTTATTTGTACATATAGAGAGGGGAAAGTGTACTGAGTGACAGGAGCATAAAAACGGCGACATGGGGACCTCGTACATTTCAACAGTCTCGGGTTTTGACGCACAGTCCTGATGTTTGCCCATAACTTCCTCATTCGTCGACTATTGACAGTTCGTTCTTGTGGTGCCCTGTCACTGCCCTGTTATCTGTTGTTTTAAACTGCAATCTGTCTGTCAATCTCGATTGCCATTGTCCTGTCTGTCTAGGAACGTAACGCAATGTTTCTTCCATTATTTGTCCTAGTTAATTAGGTCTCCTAACAGTTTCTACGGGAGGTTTTGTGTATGTAAATAACCCAGGTAGACCGTATAAATATATGTGCTTGTCCCCAATTAAGAGAGTTCTATTTTGACCCTACATGCAGTCACGACTCATGGTGTGGGTAGCAGATATATACAGTGGTAGCTGTTCACACGGAAACCTCCCCATCTACAGCCTCGGCTTCTTTCTGGGGATTCTAGCAATGCTCTCTGTGTGTGCCCGACTTTAATCTTCGTCTGAGGTACTGGAGAAAGGCACGAGAGGTATCCGGCAAGGAAGCAGCATTGACAGATGTGACCCTGTCGAGGTGCTTAGATCTGCTACGACCTGTGACTAAACCTCATGGGACATGTAGTCCCAAAACAACTGGGATGCCAAGGTTTACCATCACTAGCCTAGGGGATTGTGATGGAAGTCGCTACTCAGGATGAGTAGATCCACCGTTATCTCCATCCTTGCCTTGGAGTGCCGCGGGGTAGCGTGCCAGCCGAGGTGTCAGCCCTCGATGCAGTAAAGGCGGCTGCTTGGAATAAGCCGATGCGCTGGAGGAAGCCATTAACGCCGCTACTCAGAGTGCATCAGTCCGCTGCTCGCCTCTGCCTGGATCCGTGGATACCGAGGCTCTGTGACAATAGCCCTTTATCCCTTCACAGTCACTTGTTGAAACACAGTGTAGGTTGAAGGAAAATCAGAGTGTATTTTGAATAGGAACCTACAGTGCTTATATACAGTTACAACATCTTGATAAACCGGTTTGCCATTGTTCTAGACTCGGCCCCCCAAGACATTTCGGCACCAGTTCATCCTGCGCTGCCGCTGCCTAACAACTACCAGGGTTTTTCGGGTCCGCAGGGGTAAATTCTGCTAGAGCAGCAACACTTCCCAGGTTCTGCTGGATAGCTCTGGTCCCCCGGCTACTCCTGCCAAAACAGCCCCCTGATCCATGAATGGGGGACCAAGCGGCAACGGCTACAAACTGCCCACTAGCTGATGGAGTGTATTTGGGTTAGAGCGGCTGCTGCTATGGAGCTCTATCTTGGGGCCGTCAGACGGAGGGGTGATCCCAGACAGTGGCACTTCCTCTTCAAACTCACCCCACACCAGGCTACCATCCCTGGGGACCTACTGTCCAAAAATTCAGATAAAATCTAACCTGGTGTAGAAATTCCAGAAGTCATCAGATGTGGGAGGCTGGAGCTCTGAATTCTTTAACCCGGATTTCTTCAGGTTTTCCACTCTTGGGGTGTTTGCAGATTCTCAGTCGTGATGAGTGGATCTCGGGATCTCGGCAGTAAGATTCCTCTCGATTTCTTTCCATTTCTCAAACCTTGGAAAGTCACAGAAAAGATTTGTATAAGAAAGTCGAAGGGTTAAATATTTTAACTTTTTAAAGCATTTTTTCTTCTGTCTGATTTCCAGAATATCCCATGATTTGTGGAGAAATACTGGAAGAATCTGAATTCCCTGAATATAAACACAAACACAATCATGATCATCCAGATGGATTTAATTTCACATTTGCTTTTATCTTGTGTTTCTTTCTGTTAAACAAAGTATCTTTATTAACAGAATTTACAGTTGTGTTCAAAATTATTCAACCCCCAATGCTGTAAAGGGTTTTAGGGAATTTAGTGTACATTTGTAATTGTATTCAGAATGGAATCCTACAAGGACTTTTTAAAGAACCATATGCAACTAAAATGACATCAATTGGTTTTGTAATACAGTAGTAAATGTTTATTTTGTGAATTCTTCATTGACACAATTATTCAACCCCTTAAAGCAGCGGTTCTCAACCTAGGGGTCGAGACCCCTTTGGGGGTCGATCGGCCCTTTCCGGGGGGTCGCCTAAGGCTTCCTACGGACGACCCGCCAGGCCCTCGGGTGCCGCCCAAGGGCCCGCGAGTTGAGGGGACCCAGATGCCGGGCAGCAGGAGTGCCTGCCCGGTCCTGAACAGTGAGTCCGTCCGTGTTGAAGGGGATGAGGCTGCGTGCAGGCGCAGCCGGTCACGTGGTCTGGCTAATCAGTTCGTACTGAGTCTCTGTACCACCTGACTGGCCGGACCACGTGACCTGCGCACGCACGCAGCCGCATCCCCTTCAACACGGACGGACTCACGCTGTTCAGGACCGGGCAGGCACTCCCGCTGCCCGGCATCTGGGCCCCCTCAACCCCTGCTGGATCCAGAGCTGGGGCAAGTATCCAGGTGAGAGCTGGGGCAAATCCATGAGCTGGGGGCATATCCATGAGCTGGGGGCATAACCATGAGCTGGGGCAATATCCATGAGCTGGGGCAATATCCATGAGCTGGGGCAATATCCATGTGTGAGCTGGGGCAAATCCATGAGCTGGGGCAATATCCATGTGTGAGCTGGGGCAAATCCATGAGCTGGGGGTATATCCATGAGCTGGGGCAAATCCATGAGCTGGAGGCAAATCCATGAGCTGGGGCATTATCCATGAGCTGGGGCAAATCCATGAGCTGATGGCATTATCCATGTGTGAGCTGGGGCAAATCCATGAGCTGGGGCAAATCCATGAGCTGGGGCAAATCCATGAGCTGGGGCAAATATCTATGTGTGAGCTGTGGCAAATCCATGAGCTGGGGGTATATCCATGAGCTGGGGGTATATCCATGAGCTGGGGGTATATCCATGAGCTGGGGGTATATCCATGAGCTGGGGCAAATCCATGAGCTGGGGGCATATCCATGAGCTGGGGCATATCCATGAGCTGGGGCAAATCCATGTGTGAGCTGGGGCAAATCCATGTGTGAGCTGGGGCATATCCATGTGTGAGCTGGGGCAAATCCCATGAGCTGGGGCAATATCCATGTGTGAGCTGGGGCAATATCCATGTGTGAGCTGGGGCAATATTCATGAGAGAGCTGGCTGGGGCAATATCCATGTGAGAGCTGGGGCAATATCCATGTGAGAGCTGGGGCAAAATAAGTTTTTGTTAAGAAAAAACCTGATCAAGAATAGATTTTTGCTCTAGCCTTAAGGAAAAGGAGTTCCCTGGTCAAGGATATCCATAAAAAAGACATCTCAGTAGTTACAATACAATCTTCACTTAAGAAAGAAGGTCTTCAAGCTATGTCTCCACTCTCAAAGCCTATGCTTAGACCAATTCATGTTTTTCGTCGACAAGAGGCTGCAGACGAATGGATTTGCATTTCAAAAGATGAAGTAAAGACAATCTTCAGCGATGAAAGCAAATTTAATCTTAAATATAATGATTCTAACCCTAAATTGAGGACATCAAAAAATGTAATGGTTGAGAGTCACCACAACATGAGGAACTGTATTAAGGGGTCACGGCTTTAGAAAGGTTGAGAACCACTGCCTTAAAGACTACCACTCTGAAGAACAGAGGTTCATTCAAGTGTTTTCAATCAGGTATTGAAAACACCTGTGGATGTCACGGAGCAGCAATAAAGCATAATAAGCACCAATTAGGCAGCTTTAAAATGACTGTGATACTCAGCTCCTTCTAGACATTTACTGGTGTGGTTACAAACAAGGTTAAGTCAAGAGAATGGTCCAGGAAGACAAGAGAAGAGGTGATAACTCTTCACAGGAAGGGCAATGGCTATAAGAAGATTGCAAAGATGTTAAACATACCAAGAGAGACCATAGGAAGCATCATTCGCAAATTCAAGGCATAGGGCACTGTTGAAACGCTACCTGGTCGTGGCAGAAAGAAGATGCTGACTTCGACTGCTGTGCGCTACCTGAAGCGTAGAGTGGAGAAAAGTTCCCGTGTGACTGTTGAGGAACTGAGAAAAGATTTGTCAGATGTGGGTACTGAAGTTTCAGCTCAGACAATACGGCGCACACTGCGTAATGAAGGCCTCCATGCCAGAACTCCCAGGCGCACCCCCTTGCTGTCTCCAAAGAATAAGAAGAGTCGACTGCAGTATGCCAAAAGTCATGTGGACAAACCACAGAAGTTTTGGGATAGTGTTCTGTGGACTGATGAAACAAAATTAGAACTGTTTGGGCCCATGGATCAACGCTATGTTTGGAGGAGGAAGAACAAGGCCTATGAAGACAAGAACACCTTGCCTACTGTGAAGCATGGCGGGGGGTCAATCATGCTTTGGGGCTGTTTTGCTTCTGGAGGTACAGGGAAGCTTCAGCGTGTGCAAGGTACCATGAATTCTCTTCAGTACCAGGAGACATTGGATGACAATGTGATGCAGTCCGTCACAAACCTGAGGCTTGGGAGACGTTGGACCTTTCAACAGGACAATGATCCAAGCATACCTCCAAGTCCACTAGAGCATGGTTGCAGATTAAAGGCTGGAAATTTTGGAGTGGCCATCGCAGTCACCTGACTTAAATCCGATTGAGAACCTCTGGTGGGACTTAAAGAAAGCAGTTGCAGTGCGCAAGCCTAAGAATGTGACTGAACTGGAGGCTTTTGCCCATGACGAATGGGCGAAGATACCCGTAGATCGCTGCAAGACACTTGTGTCAAGCTATGCTTCACGTTTAAAAGCTGTTATAACTGTAAAAGGATGTTGTACTAAGTACTAAGATTGAATGTCACTTGGGGGTTGAATAAAACTGATAATGATGTGAGCACAGAAAAGACATTTGTGGTTATTTCATTATAAATGTTATGTTATATTTGTCTGACCTACACGTGCCTCTTTGATTTTAATTGTAAGCAAGAGGACTGAATGATCAAAATCAATGTCAAACTGGCCAAAACACTCAATTTCAGTGGGGGTTGAATAATTTTGAACACAACTGTAAATGGGACTTTAGTCAATGCGTTTAAAGTCCCATAAAGTAAAGTCACGTCCACACCCAATTAATAAATACTGCGGGAATCCTAACCCCAAGGCCCCGTTCACACCTGGGCGTTTTACAGCACGTGGGAACGCGCTGTAAAACGCCCTACGCCCAAAGAAGTACAGGAGCTTCTTTGGGGCGTATTACGCGCATATGAAAAACGCTGAGGTGTGAACGGGACCTTAACCAGTCGGAAATGGTAAGTCAAGCCCTAATAACTAAAACAAGCAGGAATATTAATCCTATCCCTAACCCTAAAAAAAACATAACTAGTAACCCTAATCCTAACCCTAATGGTAAGTGTGAAAATATTCCTAATACAGGTGGAAACAGGAACCCTAACCCAAAAATGAGCAGGAATAGTAACCCTAATACTGACCCAAACAATAACTATCTGACATGGGTGCAGATGGCATTACAGGGGATATAGCAGAACGTATAAGGGTTAAAAGTAGTGCGCTTCTGAAATTTCATCTGATTTCATTGATCTGTCAAAATTGGCAATTTCCAAAATGCTTTGAAACATGAAATATCCGGGTTCTGAATTTTGATGAGCGAAGACAATATTTTTGGCCATACTCGCGTGTATTGACTTTGAAGTGTCTGTAAAAAAACTCCTTTAAAATCAGTCTTTTCTTTCTTTACCTTTTCAACTATTATTTTTTTCTTTCAACATATTCAGTGATTTATCCAAAACACTACAGCTGTTAAAGTCGGACCTTTTTTTTTTTTTATCAACTGGTCAGCTTTTTCCGGTGGCTGTTATAATTGTAAAAGGATGTTGTACTAAGTACTAAGATTGAATGTCACTTGGGGGTTGAATAAAACGGATAATGATGTGAGCACAGAAAAGACATTTGTGGTTATTTCATTATAAATGTTATGTTATATTTGTCTGACCTACACGTGCCTCTTTGATTTAATTGTAAGCAAGATGACTGAATGATCAAAATCAATGTCAAACTGGCCAAAACACTCAATTTCAGTGGGGGTTGAATAATTTTGAACACAACTGTATTAGAATTTACACACTCATTGCTGGGAATTTTACTTTGGTTCTGTTATACATACAGCCCCCCCCCAATATATGGAGAAGCCCCATAAAAGACACCCACACACACCCTGAATATATGGGGGAGCCCCTAAAAAGACACCCGCACACCCTGGATATATGGAGGAGCCCCTAAAAAGACACCCGCACACCCTGAATATATGGAGGAACCCCTAAAAAGACACCCGCACACCCTGAATATATGGAGGAGCCCCTAAAAAGACACCCACACATCTTGAATATATGGAGGACAACCTAAAAAAGACACCCACACACCCCGAATATATGGAGCCCCTACAAAGACACCCACACCCTGAATATATGGAGGAGCCCCTAAAAAGACCCCCACACACCCTGAATATATGGAGAAGACTCTAAAAACACACCCGCACACCCTGGATATATGGAGGAGCCCCTAAAAAGACAAATTGATTAGGGCACAAATATGGAAGGAATGGATTTCTATTTATTGTTGGTATCATCTGCAAATTGTGAACATTTTGTACATATTTTGCAACATAGGTAGAGTCTGTTCCACAGGACATTATTAATGTACTTTAGTGGTTTTTGTTTATTTCACACAAACCGATCAATCCTCCCAGTTCTGTTTCTTATGTATAATCAGGAGTTTCTATGGTTTGATAGATATATAGCTGTATTTTCGATAACCTTTTGCCTAGTGATTTCTGAAGCCATAGCTTCTGTTTTCATATAGGTTGGCTTCTGTTTTTTTTATTAAAAAGCAGATAAAGAAAACACGTAGCATTTTAACCCCTGCTGTAATTTAAACAATAAGGAAAAACGTACAGTAAAATAAAATACATCAGACTGAAAAAGATAATTGGGCAAACATTTGCTTCTTGGAAGGTAAAACCTAATTAGATTAGGTAGACCATTAAATTAAACATTATGTAACATTTCTAATGAGGCAGGACAATGGGAATCGGGATTGACAAACAGATTACAGACAGCAGATTTACAACCTATTCAAAAAACAGGTGTAGCGCTGGGTTTAAATTCCCTATCGTGGCAGTACCTATTTTTGGCCACTGGAGGGAGACAAGCGCGATGAGAGACATTGAACATTGGGACTACATTTCCTGGCATGCTTTGGGAGTGGACACAGGAAGTGGGTGGGACACAGACACTTACATCCTGAGCCTCGTGGAGAGAGCTGGCAGAGCGCGCCAGGGAGTGAGAGAAGCAAGACGCAGAGCAGCAGAACGAGACAGTGACCAGGCCGGAGCGCAGCTGGGGCCTGACAGAGTTACAGACCGGGTTATTCAGCCTTACCAAAGGAAGACCCAGAGATTCACAAGACTACCCACGCTGATATTGAGGAAGCTGGAAGACCCCGAGTTAGGAGTACCGCAGATCGATCGGACAGGGAGAGCAGGCGGTAAGCGGTACGTCTTGCGGCAGGAGCAGAAAGCCAGACAGCGGATCCAGTAACCAAGAGAACCCCAGTCAACATCGAGCGGCGAGACGTCCTGGGTCGAGCGGAGCATCCAGTATCGGGCGGATGGGTGAGAGGCCTTCCAGGCCGTTGTGAAAATAAAAGCACGCTGCGGTTTGTTTCCAAAACCCACAGGGCCCCAACTTGACTAGTCGAAGATACCTCATAAGCAATTCACTGGCCAGTTGAATATTGTACCCGGGTACCATAACACACACACACACTTACATTCCGGACATAACCTGTGCGGGACTCACTCCCCAATCACAAAACGGGGTTAAAGATACATTTTTCCTTATTTCTTTTCCGCTGCGCGTTTCTCGAATTACGAAGCATTGTGTTTTCTTTTCCGCTGCATGTTTCTCGAATTACGAAGCCTTGTGTTTACTTTTCCGCTGCGCGTTTCTCGAAATACGAAGCATCGTGTTTTCTTTTCCGCTGAGCGTTTCTCGAAATACGAAGCATCGTATTTCTTTTCCGCTGCGCGTTTCCCGCATTACGAAGTACTGTAAATATATATACGAACACCGTGTTATTCATTATATGCCATTTATTCTAGTAAACTATATAATTTATAAAATCCACAACGGTGCTGGAGTATATTTATTCCCTAGTGCGGGGAGACTGACCCGAGGTCAATTTCAGCGGCTCCTCCGGGAGTGAGCGCTACACAGGTAACACATTCCTGAGACATGATAGCCTGGGAGGTTAATCCTCTCCACAGATAACAGACAACAGAAATAACATTTTTCTTACAGAAAACAGATTACACAAACCTAATTACATTATAAAAACTCAGTTTTGTTCCGGTTTGTCCTGGCACCCAAATTCTGTGGCCCGCCGTTTAAACACATATTTTCCAGCGGGAAACGGTCACTTTCGGGGAGCAAATTGTACATTTAACACAGCCACGCGAATATGGAAAAGTAGCCGATAACAGTTCCAGACGCGTGGCTAAAAAAGCCACGTCCGTCTGGTTCAGAGGAACCGGCGCCTGCAGATATACCATTCCGCGTCCATTTCACCGCATTGCTGGAATAGTAGACCGAACTTTCACCGTGAAGGTCCCTGCTCCTTCTCCAACGAAACAAAAATAATACATGAAAGAACTGCATTCATGGCATCCCACATGTGGTTGAAGGACGCATTTCGTTGGAAAGTCTACAGTGAGGAAAATTGCATCATAAGAATTTTTTTACAGATCGGGGAGATTTTTGTTTTTTTCTTTTTTGGAGGATTTCGATCCTGAGCCACGAGCGGAGTTCCCCTTCTGGCGGTAAAACAGTGATTGGTCAGAAAACAGGAAAGGAAGATTAGGGGATGTTTCAGTTCACTTCTTCTAATTACTTGTGTGGTCACACGTTGGAAACATCTGGCAGAACTGAGAAGACCGGGCCACCAAAAGGACAATATATATCTTCCCCCGAAAACACGCAGGCTTCAAATCAAGCGAAACATGATACGTTGTGTCGCCTTCGCTGTGCTTGTCCTGGCAGGTGAGTTCTGGGATAAGTAAGCCTCTGCCTCTTGTTATTTCGGAGGTTTGCACACGTGCACTTCAGGTAGTTTTGGGCAGGAATGTGGTTTAATGTCTTTCATTATCTATTTAGTAATACATATTTTTTCTGTATAGTCTTGTGTTGTTTTATGTAGCTCTATGGTCCTGGAGGAATGTTACGTATGACTAAATGGACTAGAAACGTTGATGCTGCTTCTTTGTTTGCACGTTTCTATGCTAACTAGTACCACTGATAGATCTGGGGGGGCATAGGGGACACGTGCCCCCCCAGCTGCCATTCCATTATAGGAGATACAGGGGTCCATAGTGCAGCTGAATATTGCTGTGTGGGTCTGTCAGGCGTCACATGAGCAGCAAGAAGACAGACCCTGTGCCAGCAATGTTTGAGGAGAGAGAGTGACGATCGCAGTTTGCGATCCGGTGCCCGCTCTGTCACTGCAAACCAAATACCTTCTCTTTGGCAGCCTGCCCCTCCAGAGACCTGTGTCTGGATCCACCTCTGACTAGCACAAATCATATAGTCCTAATATATGAAAAAAATTGGGTATAAAAAAACCAAAAAAGTCTAATTTTGGTTTTCTCATGGCTGTCATATACTTAACGTCACATATTGATATATATAGATATATATATTATATATATGCATTAAAAACCAACCCTTCGGCTTCTAAGAGCCCCTTTTTAGTATTTAAAGATGGCCTCATGTGCATCCCAGCAGAGGCCTGAATATTATACACACTGAGGAGTTTGTCCTTTTTTTTGTATTTTTGGCATTGATTGCTTTCTACCTTATTGCCTAATATATATATATACACACATACACACATACATACATACACACACACGCACTCAAGCAATACTGTACACACTCAGGAAATTAAACCAAGTAAAAAAATGATCAAGTTTTATTTCCAATCGTTAAAAACATATTGCCCGACGTTTGGGCTCATGCTGAGCCTCCGTTGAGCCGTAACGTCGGGCAATAGGTTTTTAACAATTAGAATTGAAACTTTAGATCTTTTACATATTAGAAGACCTTGAGTGTGGCCAATATTGAGCGAGTATACATTTTTTTAACTCTTGAAGTGGGCATCGTGTCTCACCATACAGGGAGAGTGCGGTAATATTTGTTGTGTATACATATACACACACACACATATATATATATATATATTATATAAACCTTTAGGCACCAAGGATAGGGATTTATAGCAGGTGTGATGGGAAACATAAGCCAAAATATGAAAGTATTTAATCAAAAGAAAAATGTTCCAGTTCAGCATTAGTTGAACATATAGTGCTGTGCTGGTCTAAATCTTAGAAATTGAGAAAAAAATAATTATTAGCCATTTACGGCTTAAACCCCATCAATCACACAGTCTATGGGGTCGGACAAGACTATGTATGAATACAAAATGACAGTTTTAGAACGAAAGGGCTCGCTTTTTTTTTATAAATAACGAGAGGTGTTATTTTGTAAGCCCTTTAAATTCTACCCCCCCCACCCTCGGTTACAATTGGGATTCCAATTCATCTAATGTTGGGGTCTTTTTAATTTACAGTGGTCATTACAGTAGGAGAGAAAACAACCGATGTTGAGGTTCAGGGGACACGAGGGGGATCAATACAACTGGCACCAATGATACCCGAAGGATTTAACACACGGGATGTCTACTGGAGACACATGGCAATGGGTGAACATCTGGTGGCATCTGTTTCCCGGGGATATCCAGAGACCACATATCAATCACGATTTCTTGGGAGGGCGCACCTTCACCGTGGCTTTACGTTAGAGATCAGAGACCTGGAAGTAGAAGACACTGGGGTATTCACGTGCATGTTGGTGAGCCTGGAAGGACAGATGTTATCAATGAAATACCATGTCATAGTCTACGGTAAGAGACATTTTGGTTTGACTGGATCTGCGCTGAAAATAAGATATGACACTCATATATGTATAGGGATATTGATAAGTAGTGTTTTACATATATTACTTGGCCTGGGTGGGATATGCATGTATCCAGGAGAGCTTTTATTCCACCCAGGTGGACTAGGCAACGTTTTGACTCTTTAAGGCTAGAAAAGACTCCTATAAACGACTCATTATCAAGTCGAAACATTGCCTGGTCCACCTGGGTGGAATTAAAGCTCTCCTGGATATACCTGGTGTTGGGCGGTTTCTGCAGTTTATTTCTATTGTATGGATTGAAGAGTCCTGTGACTTTGCGCCCAGGTTACACCAGATACATAGAGTGCCGTTTCCTATAGTGTTGGGTGGGATATGTGAGGTTTTCTCAGGAAGAATCCCATGGATTACATTGAAATGTGTTAGAGAGGCAAAAAAAGCGTTTTTGTGCAAAGACTTCCTTTTATAAAATACGTATTAGCTTGAGTGCAAACCCTAAAGGCTTTTTATTCTCATGTTGCTCACATTGGCCAAGAAATGTCTTCGCATTAGCAGCCACTTCACAAAACGTAACAGCTATTTCTGTTCTTCAGAAGCCGTGGTCCAGCCAACCGTGCAGGTGTTTGTGTCTGGGGGTCCCAAAGAGTGCTCTGTTTTCCTACGTTGCAACTCTTCGATGGGAAACAATGTATCTTATACATGGAGAGCTACCACGAGACAGGGGGACCCCGTGAACACATCCTATACCCTGTACAATGAAGGACGTTTGTTGATCACCACCCTGCGGCCTGAGAACAGTGGGGCTTCCTATACCTGCATCGTCGCCAATCCAGTGAGCCATGAAAACGTCACAGTGGTGCCATGGGAGAGCTGTGTGAGCCTGTCTGGTAATACGATCTTTATTATCTCTGTATCCATCCATATCTATCTTTCCCTCTATTGATGCATCCATCTGTCCATTTATCCACCAGCTCTAAATAATTTAAGCATATCCCAATATAAATATATGCCTAAATATCCATTTGGGTGCAAACCCTAAAAGATCTGTTATATTCACGTCGCTCACATCGGTCAAGAAGCTTTTAAAGTTTGCAATTGGTGGCTAATAGGGATGAGCCGAACACCCCCGTGTTCAGTTCGCATTCGAACAATTTCAAAAGTTCGAGTTCAAACGCAAACACGAACCGAACTCAATGCAAGTCAATGGGACTCAAAAGTTTGATTTTTAGAGTGCCCTCCAAGAGGGCATATATGCTAGATATTTGCCATTAACGGTGTATGGGGGTCCGGGTAGTGCCCTGGGGGACAGGAAACAAGGACAAAAAGTTTTAAAAAAAAAACTTTTTAAAGGGACAGTGAGTTTTCCATGAGATAAGGGTTAAAAATAAAAACGAAAAATTCCTTCAAATATCGTGCCTAGGAGGTCCCCATAACCTGCCCGTGAAGTGGCGGGTTTGTAGGATGTACAGAAATATGTAAAAACAAAAAAATGACATTTCAAATGACGGTAAATGCTTTGGTGTCACTAGGGTTGGTGTCACCCGGTGTGGTAACTCATGGGGTCACCCCCCGAGTTTTAAGTTTATTTTTATTTTTTTAACTACTCTTACTCATAAAGTAGTAGTCCCATATAATACTGAATGCTCATAAATACACGGCGCACATTATTATTATTATTATTATTTTATAAAGCGCCAGCATATTCCGCAGCGCTGTACAATAAGCACAGTACAGACAGGGTTACAATACATTGAACAACATTTGACAAACAGTACAGGAGGAGATGAGGGCCCTATTCCCGTAGGAACTCACAATCTGGGAGGGTTGGGGTTGGAAACAGGAGGAGAGGACTGTAAGGTGAGAGTGATTGATGGTTGCGTCAGTGAGTTGGGTGGTAGGCTTCCCTAAATAGGAACGTTTTCAGGGAGCGTTTGAAGGAAGAGAAGTTAGGGGAAAGTCTGACAGTACGAGGGAGAGCGTTCCAGAGAGTGGGGGCTGCGCGTGAGAAATCCTGCAGTCTATCATGGGAAGAGGTGATGCGGGGAGAAGCTAGGCGCAGGTCACTGTTTGACCTTAGGGAGCGGGCTGGGGTGTATTTGGTGATTAGTGAGGACAGGTAGTGGGGCGCTGAGTTAGTGAGGGTTTTGTAGGTAAGGATAAGGATTTTGAACTTAATTCTGCAGTGGATGGGGAGCCAGTGAAGGGACATTACTGTGAGGTTTAAAAAAATCTAGAAATAAAGAGACTCTTTAGTACAGAATATAATAATAAACGGTTTATGAGATATTGTATTAAAACGGGAATATTTTTAACATTGAAGTCTATGGGAAAAAACATTTCCCACACCGACTACACGAAAATGTCCAAAATCACGAAAAAAAATCGTGATTTTTTTCAATACGAAATGAAACGAACTGAAACGGAAATTGGCCTTAACAATCCGAAATGAAAATTGTCGAATTACGAACGAAACGAAAATTTTATATCAACACGCAGACCTATATATACGTATATATCAACATGCAGATATATATATAAACCCACCCACAGACCATATATACACATACGCACAGTGGGGGTGGCATGTGGACAATCTCAACTAAATGCGCCACCCCCATTTGGCTGATCCCTCCAGAAGAAATGTTGAACCCGACAGAGCAGAGAATATATATATATATATTATTCTCTGCTCTATCGGGTTCAACATTTCTTCTGGAGGGATCAGCCAAATTGGGGGGGGCAATTATTTGCCAAAATGTGTGTGTAATACAAGTCTGGATATGTATATATTTATAAGAATATAGATATATATATGTATATACACAGTATATCATACCTGTCCTCACCTTCCCCTATAAATTTGCTAAAAATATACACACAAAAAACAAACCACTGCCTGAGACCCTGAGCAGCCCACATGCCACCCCCCTCTACCTGGCTGAATGTATCTAATATATAGAATTAAATACATTCAGGCAGGTAGAGAAAGAAAAAAAAAGGTTTTATTTTATGTTCCCGGAGACATTTAAAAATGTCCTCGGATTTTTTTTTTTTTTTAATGTGTCGCCTTACCTTAGACTGGTGGTCAGTGGGGGCTCCCTGGATCCTGGTTGTGGGGGGGTCTGCCGTTGCCGTAGGTGCAGTGGCTCCCTCCCTGCGCTGCCTGTCTCTGCCACATGCACCTGGGCGGCTAGCCTGCACAGTCGCAGCTCGGTCATCCAGCGGCCGCATGCTCCTTGCTCCTCAATGCTCCTCAAGGGGATCCTTGGGAGGCCCCTGCAGGCTGCCCTCTACAGTGCCGTGTCTGCCTGATGTTTTAGTAACAAGAATGTTTTATCTCATAGGCTTCAATGTTAAAAATAATCCCGTTTTAATTCAATATCTAATAAACCGTTTCTTATAATATTCTACAGTAAAGAGTCTCTTTATTTCTAGATCTTTTTAGTATTTTTTAAGAATTTTTTATACTTTTTTCATAATTTTTTTTTCTTTCGAACCGAACACACCAAAAAGTTCGAAGTTCGCGAACTTTTGAACTGCCAATGTTCGGATCGAACTCCGAACTGATTGAACCGAACAGCTCATCCCTAGTGGCTAACGCACAGCACTATCTTTGTTCCCCAGAAGCCGCGGCCCCGGCGACCATGCAGGTGTTTGTGTCTGGGGGTCCCAACGAGTGCTCTGTTTTCCTGCGTTGCAACTCCATGACTGGGAACAATGTCTCGTACACATGGAGTGCAAACACAAGACAGGGGAACCCTGTGAACACATCCTATAGCCTGTACGATGAAGGACGTTTGTTAACCGCGACCATACGACCTGAACATATGGAGGCATCCTACACCTGCACAGTTGCCAATCATGTGAGCCAGCAAAACATCACCGTGGTGCCATGGGAGAGCTGTTTGAGTCTGTCAGGTAGGAAGAGTTATTATCTATCTCTGTATCTACCCATATGTATCTGTCCATCCATGCATTCCTCTATATATCCTCTAAGTTGCTCCTTTGGTCTCCGCTAACGCCCAACAAGTGGCAGCCAGGATTTTGTTTGAATAAAGAAATTCCAGAGAGCTTTTACAAGGTCTTTTCTGCAGGGGCAGATCTTCTGGTAAGGAGGAGCAGTGATTATAGTGGCTTGCGCAGGGGTCTTAACAAGGACCTAGCCAGCTAAAGGTGACTGTCCCACAAGGAACTGAGAGTGGGATTAAAGCTGCACCCAAAACCAGAGACAGGACTCTATATAAGGGTGAAAGCAGGAGGAAGCTTTATTACGATGCACTCTTTAATATTCAATTTTTGGTGGGAAAAGTAGCCACACCCCTGGTGCCACCCTATCTCCTCTCTGCACTTCCCTGCCACAAGTGTGCTTTCTCAACATCGCATCATCTTTTCCCACTGCTCTCTAGCTGACCCTGAGGGTGTAACCAAAACAGAATGCCACAACAAGAAATAAACATTCTCACAAAACTACATACAGTATTGAATAATCAAGTAATAACACACTGGTGAACAGTAAAACTGGGCACAGCGCCTACATGGTTGTTTCAGTTAGCAATAAAGAAAACACCATTCAAAAGCAAGTGGTGAAATGGTTTTCTGCTACGCAGATTACCTTCCATCATTGTTTCTACTCACGCATTCATATGGCCCACTTTAACCCACAGTGGTAGAAAGTGTTTCTTACTGCGAGGGCATGTCCTCATCAATTAACTGGAATATAGCTACGGATTAGGGATCTGTGTTTCGGGTTTCGGAATTTTCACGAAATTTCCCGATTCGTGTCTTCGGATGTGGCCGATTTTCCGAAAATTTTTAGATCCGAAAATGGCAGATCCGAAAAGTTTTCCGAGCCGAAACGAAATATTTTCGGAATTTTCGAATGTACTTGAAATGTGTCAAATCGAAATTTATTGCTTTGAAACGAGGAGAACAGACGTTCCGAAAAAACGCAAATTTCCGAAAATACGAAAAGTCGATACAAAAACGAGCTAAGTGACACGAAAATACGAAAAACGGTCGATATTCCGAAACCATGTACAATTCCGAAAAACGAACATTTCCGAAAATACAAAAAGTCGATACAAAAACGAGCTAAGTGACACGAAAAATGGTCGAAATTCCGAGAAAAAATGTACACGAAAAACGAGTCGAGCCGAACCGAAACAGAAATCGGTCGAAACGAGCCAAATCGAAAAGTTTAAAAATCCGAAAAATCGAATCGAACCGAAAAAAAAAATCGCTGCACAAGCCTACTACGGATATACCAGAATTGGCATCTCATGCCACTTTGAATCGATGCTCCGGGTTATTATTTTGCCTTCAAGTGTGGATTCACATGGTGCTGGCTGTACGGTCGCTTAACAGACCAAGTGGTGACATTTAGTAGACTGACCCCATACTGGAGTCAGCCTTATATCTGCTACAATGAGATCCTCAATGAGGGGAACTAGATTAAGTTAACTACCCCTAAATAAATGGGGTAATTATTATCGACCAGATACAGGGCTGTATGCCAACCTTGCTGTAAATGTCACCAGAGCTATTGTAAACCTGTCAATGTCTCTATTCCATAGTTTGTTGCTGGTAAAAGGGATCCCCCCCCTTCCCATCGCACTAAACTTTTTCATTCTTTTGCAGGAAAACCTCCCAAGACCCAGAGCTACCAACAGATCCTATGTATGGCTTCAGCCATCGCTCTTGCATTTGTCTCATTGATGATATGCGTCTTGCTCCTTGTTAAAACTTCAGGTTGGTTGACTAAGAGGAGAACTATGAAACACTTAAAACATATTATTTGTTTTATTTTCCAAGCTTTTAATTTCATTATTTACAATTTTCATGGTTTAATAGTGACCTCCACCCCCCCCCCCGCCCGTCTTCTCTCATGTAGTCAATTCTCAGAGACTGAACGTTTCTTCATTGTGGGGAGTCCTCGCCCTAAAACTGGAGTTTGCATTCTTGGCCCCCAGATCTTTTTGGACTGTATGAGGCTCCACATCTGAGAACCTTGGTAAATGTAGTTGCAAAACATCTGGGGCCCTATTCCCTTCTTAACGCAAAAACGGGGATGCTAACAGGGAAAACCTGCGCCTGCAAATTTCCCCGTAGCGTCCCCATTTTAGCGTGATATTCCGGTGCAGGCGCCGTCTCAGGCCCTCGACCCGAAATGCAGCGCTACCCTCCTGAATACTCTCAGTAGTGCTTCAGCACCACCGTATCACCTCCTGGAGTCCATAGGACTCCATGGAGGGTTGGCACTTCTGGATTTCTCAGTGTTGCAAAGTGAGACTGGGAACTATTTGTCCTCAGTCTTACTGTATAGAACATAAGAAAATAGGTTGTCATTTGCGCTTACCCCTAGAACTACATGCAAAGCAAAGGAGAGGTTTTAGTGTACCATAATGGCCATTAAAGTGCGAGCCCACTTGCCACGGCATGGCATTGGCAAACTCTGTTTAGGTGGGTCCTGACCTAATGAAACCAAAAGTCACTTTCCAAGCAACTACATGTCCTCCTGCTGCTTCTTCACTCACCAAAAACATTTCCACTTTGGGATTGAAAAAGAAAACACGGAAAATGGCAGCAGCAAAGAAAAAAAATTTACCTGGCTGGGGGTAGAACATAATATATATATATATGCAGAGAAAACCATCTCGCTCCTATTCCCTACTTTTGCAGATGAGTAAATCAAAATTATCCAGACCGCTTCATGTATAAAACATAAGAAAAAAGGTAGCCATTTGCGCTTACGCCTATGACTCCATGCGATACCCGCCATAGGGGAAAGCGCAAATGACAACCTTTCTTCTATTACATGCCTGCTGGGGATATTTTTTTCCTGTTACTCAGAAATGGGAGAGAATCTTTATATGAGACATAAATACTTGTTTCTGCATGTACACGTGATCTCATATTTTGAGGTACGAGAGAACTTTCAGTGAAGAAACACCAGAGGGAGCTCCTGAACCGGCACGGAGTCAAGTTCCACATCACCTTCTGAATGACCAGATACAACTCCGACATTATTATGATGATCGGCATTTATAGAACAACAAAAGTTACTGCAGCGCTTTACAATAACCAAAGGGAAGGAGATACAAATAGACAGACATAGGGTGGAGACTAGAGGTGTAGAAGGTCCTGCTCATAGGAGCTTACAATCTAGAGATTATTAGGGATGTGTGTTTCGGGTTTCGAAATTTCGGTGTTTTCACGAAATTTCCCGATTCGTGTTTTCGGATGCGGACGAATTTCCGAAAATTTTTAGATCCAAAAATGTCAGATCCGAAACGTTTTCCGAGCCGAAACGAAATATTATCGGATTTTTCGAATGGACTTGAAATGTGTCAAATGAGGAGAACAGACGTTCCGAAAAAACGAAAATTTTCCGAAAAACGAAAATTTTCCGAAAAACAAAAATTTTCCGAAAAAACGAAAAGTAGATACATTAAACTAGTAAAGTGACACGAAAAATACGAAAAATGGTCGATATTCCGAAAAGTGTACAATTCCGAAAAACAAAAATTTCCGAAAACACGAAAAGTCGATACAAAAACCAAGCACAGTGACACGAAAATACGAAAAATGGTCGATATTCTGAAAAAAAATGTACCCGAAAAACGACCCGAACCGAATCGAAACCGAAATCGGTCGAAACGAGCCGAATCGAAAAGTTTGAAAGTCCGAAAAATCGAACCGAATCGAACCGAAAAAAAATCGGTGCACAAGCCTAGAGATTATCCACTAACCTTTCAATTTATCACCGAATTGCAGCGACCAATGAAATTCACCATAGTTGCAGTTTCGTGCAATTCATCTATTCACAAAGCTGTCGGATTCGTGCGATTCACCGCCACCGAAATTGTCCCATAGAGAACTAATGATTTATTAATGAACTATTCACAGAACTCAGAATCACAACGAAATCTCCCTGAAACGGCCTTATTTTCGTGTTTTAATTTGTCAGGTATAAAGAGGTTAATGTAATAGGTTTTAATGTAATAAATTGAATATATTTTCAATTTTTTTTTTAAAAAGACCTTTTTGAATTTTTTTAAATAATTTTTTAGTATTTTGTAACAAACCTTGCTATGGTTTTAAAGGCCCTTTATTATTTTGACACATTTTTACTACATTTTGATTAGTTTAAGCTCCTGTTTAGAGAAAAGGAGACATACTGGGTGTCACGACCACTACGCGCGCTGCTGCGAAAGATGCCGGGTTAAGCCGCTCACTATCTATCCTAGACCCAAATAATCAGGTGCGCTCATCTACCCGTTCCGGCCACACTTTCTCTCACTACAGGCACGTAGAGCGCAATATACTGATCCCAGGATTGCAACGCAGTACAAGTCTTCTCTTGAAGCGGGTAATGACTACGTCTCTCACAATCCCTGGCCTCACTTTCCTACTCTATTAGTAACGCTGCCACCAGTCCTCATGGACACGACGCGCGTTGCAATGGGAGGCGCAGGGCTTAAACAACTGCACTATCTGCCTACCCTAGACTCGGACAGTGACTACAGATCCCACAATCCCATGCCGTCTCCTGACGACAGCAACTAGCAAATTCTTATATATAACCGAGCTTAAAGCAAATAGCAATACTCCCAATCGCTTAGTTAGCGTGGATCTCATCAGCCAGAAGCAGGAACTTAAATACGATTTGTTTATGATATAGAGAAATCACAGTGCATTGTTACAGGAAAAATTATAACTAGAATAAATCAATTAATTACACACTACACAGCAAATAAAAGAAAAGGGTTAACCACAGAGCAATTACTTACGAAGAACTAATCAGTAAGCTAGCATCGATGTTCTCCTGGAGCCTGGAGATCGGAACATGGACCGATCAGTCCTCTTTCGAAGGTACCCCAAGTGATCAGCCCCAGCACATGGCCAGTTTTCAGAATTTATACACTTCTTGTTCCTTCCAATCCCCACCCCCAAATGGCCCAGCCTCCAGCACTACATATCCCAGAGTTCCCTTCTACCGAGCATGCTCAGTACGCTTGTCATTAATCTTTAATTGCCCAAGGGTGTCCCTCTTCCCCCCAGACCCCCCTTAGAGATCAAGGATGTGCTTTCTGTCTTTGAAGATAGGGTCTAAATCTTGGTGCCTGGCTGGCTCCCAAGGTGTGATTAATATGTCAAGGTACAAAAGACATCCCATTTTACAGTTACGTGTTATATCCTCCCCCCAGGGGTACCTTTTACCCCTCACCCTCAACAGCTGTGGACATTCCCAAATGGTCAGACACAAATATGAATATGACTCTATATGGAGGAGATATGTATAAACAGGCCGATAGACACATATATACAGGCAGACCCTTATATAGATAGAAATACAGATCTAATCTGCCACACTGGGTTATTCAAAGAGATCAGAAAGGCTGTCGAAAGGTATCCGAACGCTGAAAATCGGTGTTAGTTTACCTTTCCTGGCCATTCGGCTATCCAGAGAGCAGGTAGTTCGCCAAATGTTGGCGAATTGCCTGCACATACAGTGCCTGTTTGACGGCAGTGAAATCCCCATAGAGAAGCAATGCTTCATATATTCAGAGAACAAAAACCCAGCAGTGAAAAGTTGCCGAATTGCCCTGCCATTCGTTGACTTCATGCGGCAGATTCATTCGGGCAAATCCCATAGGCTTCGATGTTAAAAATATTCCCATTTCAATTCAATATCTAATAAACTATTGATTATAATATTCTGCAGTAAAAAGTCTCTTTATAGATTTTTTGGGATATTGTAAGCATTTTTCGTAATTTTTTTGCCATAACAATTTTTCCGATTTTTTTTAAACGTTTTTTCTTTTTTCTGTTACAGCCCTTTTTATCATCATTCATTGGATCTTATATGTAAATTTCAGACATTTTAGCTCAGTAGTTTCTTTGCAAACAACGTTTCACTTTGCAAACATTCAAGCAAACGTTTTTTTTTTCCACTCCATTCGTCTGCGGTGTTGGGTTTTTCCGGCGGCTGCTCTGCGCTGTGATCGGCTCCTGCTCGGATTTTTCCTGTGTTTTCGGCGGGGTTAATCCAGATGTTTTTGCGGGTTTTCGTTCGCCGGGTTTTGCGGTGAGTTTTGGGCGGGTTTGCGGCGACTTTTCCCTGCATTACGACGGCCCTGTGGTGCTTGCTGAATACACCACAGGGTCGCCGAAATGGGATCGCCAAATCGTGCCGAATTGAAGAGAACGAAAAGTCACCGAATGTGTGGTGACTTTTCGATTCTCTTTGAATAACCCTGTTAGTTTTTTCTTCTTTAATATGGTGGAATTTGCCGGAAGCCCTTATTACTTATTGTCGCCATAGTCGGATAACTGCTTCAGACTCCGATTTCGGCAAAATACGGTGAGCATTCGATAAATTGTGAATTCACTGAATTTTTGAAGGAGTTGAATGGCCGAAGTGAGCTGAAATGTGCCAAAATGATAAGCTCCAAAATGAAATTCAATTTCGTTGCCTTTTGAATAGACCCATATGTAGGGACGCGCCAGGTCTGAGCCGTAAGCAAAGCTGCCAACAAGAGTGGAATCGCTTGTCCAGATGTTACGATATAGGCTGGAGCCCATCTGAATATCATCTCCAGCCAATATCTTCATGACAAGACGGGAAGAGGGTCAGTAGTCAGAAACAAGGAGCCACAAAGTTGAAATATCAGCGTGAGCCAATAACCATTACTGCCTCTTGCTTGACATTGCCGTGTATCAACGTCTCGAGTCATAATGTTAAGGAGCCACGAACAGATACCGACAGTGGCACCGGGCTCTGGAGTCTATGGGACAAATTAAGGGCTTGATCTGTTAGGCTTACGCTCGGATTGTACCTAAAAGCACACCTGCCACACTGATCTACAGGGTGCAGCCATCTTGGTAATAGCGTTGGCATGACAATCTGAGGCACAGAGCTGGAGACCGGCAATGACTTCACCCTGCAGTGACAGCGATGGGTGCGCTTTACTATAACTTCATTTATGGCAGGAAATTGCATGTTTCTTAACACACTCTCTGCAACAGGGGTGGACTGACCCATCGGGCACTTGGGCACTGCCCGAGGGCCCGCGAGTCAGTAGGGCCTGGTTTGGGGAAACACTGTGGGCCCCTGCTGGTTTCCTCTGATGATCGTAGGGAGAAATTAAAACGCAGCCAGCGGCGCACTCGGAAAACACCGCGGTGGCGCCTGTGCCGCCCCCTCTGCTGGGGGCAATATATATCTGATAGCGGCAATATATATCCATGAGTGATCTGCTGGGGGTAATATATATCTTATGGGAGCAATATATATCTGCTGGGGCAATATAGATCTGCTGGGGCAATATATATCTGCTGGGGGCAATATATATCCATGAGTGATCTGATGGGGGCAATATATATATATTTGATGGGGCAATATATATCTGAAGGGGGCAATATACATTCATAAGTGATCTGCTGGGGACAATATATATCCATGTGTGAGCTGTTGGGGACAATATATATCCACGTGTGAGCTGTTGGGGACAATATATATCCACGTGTGAGCTGTTGGGGACAATATATATCCATGTGTGAGCTGTTGGGGAAAATATATATCCATGTGTGAGCTGTTGGGGGCAATATATATCCATGAGTGAGCTGCTGGGGGCAATATATATCCATGTGTGAGCTGCTGGGGCAATATATCCATGTTTGAGCTGCTGGGGCAATATATATATCCATGTGTGAGCTGCACATTACTGTGGGTTTTATTGCTGTGGATTCTGTGATACACTCATACACACTGCACATTCCAGTGAGGTTTATTTCTGTGGAGCTCTGTAATGTGCAGTGTGTCAGGATTGTACAGTATCTTTTAAAGTGATGGTCAGTTTCCCACATTTTCCACAGGGACTTTGTGCTGTGCTGCGACTGTGGTACTATGTGCTGTGGCGCAGCCTTAGCTGCAATGAGTGGGTGATGGCTGCTGTAGCAGTGCGGTGACCATCTGTAAGTATGGAGGGGGGGCACATTTCGCTGCTGGGTCCAAGTGGATTTTCAAAAAGGTAATTTTTAGCAGTTCAGAAATAAATTCTTTAGCACAATAATGTACATGTGGGTGTTGCGTTGTAGGGGTGTATTTTTTTATGGGTGTGGCCTACTGTGAGTGCGGAACAAAGGGGCCTCATGACCTCCTATTGCCCGGGGGCCCATTACTTGTCAGTCCGCCCCTGCTCTGGAAGCATCATTTAATAACCGTTGCTAATCAGTCGGTCAGTGGTAATAGTGTTCGTCCATTGAGGTTAACTTTATATTTCATGAAGTTAAAAACCAAGAATGGAAAAATCTTCATAAATCATCATAATATTTTCTCCCGTTTCAGACAAAACAAAAAAGGCTAAAAATGGAAATGTAGAGGCAGCACAAGAGGCAAACGAGAATGCAGAGGATGCTCTGCAGCAGAACCCCGGGTGTATGCAGCGGCTACAGTATGAAGAGAATGCAGAGAATCAGTGTGAGCAGGGTGCAGGTCAGCAGTGCCATGAGGATGCAGAGCAGCGCTGCCAGGAGGATTTAAAGCAGCAGTGCCAGGAGGATGCAGAGCGGCGTTGCCAGGAGGATTTAAAGTGGCAGTGCCAGGAGGATGCAGAGCAGCGCTGCCAGGAGGATTTAAAGCAGCAGTGCCAGGAGGATGCAGAGCAGTGTTGCCAGGAGGATTTAAAGTGGCAGTGCCAGGAGGATGCAGAGCAGTGTTGCCAGGAGGATGCAGAGCAGTGTTGCCAGGAGGATGCAGAGCAGTGTTGCCAGGAGGATGCAGAACAGCAGTGCCAGAAGGATGCAGAACAGCAGTGCCAGGGGGATGCAGAGCTACCATGTGAAGGTCCAGAACATCATCATATCCAGGAAAAGAGAGATAGGAGCCGTGACATGCAAAACTGTAGTGATGCAGCATCGCCCTGGCCTTCCTCCATCCCACTTCTTGCCCCTCCAGCCTATTCTAAATGCAGCTGCCAGGCCTATATGCCTAACTCGACGCCCTGTCTCTTCTGCTCCTCTCTGTGAGTCCCTTCACTCGCTCCTTATTCACAGCAGGATCAAATTCAAATCTTCACCTTGACCTGCAAAGCCCTCACCACTGCCCAGAGACATCTTTATCACGGGACAAAAGGGACAGGTGCCATGGGCCTCACTACTGCATGGGGCCCATGGCCGCTGCACCCTGCCCTATGGCAAAGGCATTTACTGGGGCCTACGTAGGCTGAGCCAAGTGAGTGAAGTGTCTGTCAGGTGGCCCGGCCACTGAGATGTCTAGCAGCCTGGCCAGAGTAGGAAGGAGTTAGATTTTTAAATCTGAGTGGGAGTGGTGCCACTGCTCTGTCACTCACACTAAGCTGCAGGCTGGTTCGAGGTCACTGTGCTTGGTCCCACTGTTCCAAAAAGAGGCCCCTAATCCACATAATGCTCCGCCTGGCCCTGCAGAGAATCCAGCAACCGAGAGCCTCTGCCCACATAGAGCTCTCCTGCCACACAGGGCCATGGAGCGAGGGCCAGACTGAGATCCTACCCCCACCACTGTATGTATGAAGGGAACGGAGTCAGAGAGCATGTTTCCGTGTGACAGCGTACCACATTGCACATTACTATGAGTTTTATTGCTGTGGAGCTCTGTGATATGCTCATACACACCACACATTACGGTGACGCACTGTGATACACTCCTACACCGTACACTGCTGTGGAGGATTTCAACCCACATGAGTGGCAGATGTATATAAAAGAATTGAAAATAAAAGAAGTGTCTTCATTTTTATGTTACTTCACCCTTGCGCTCACTAGGATGCAGCAATAATTACAGACAGGTAAATGATCTGCCTTTCCAGGTCGTGGGACCCCAGTATGACTGAGACCTTTGGCAGTCGCCTATTTTACCTAATTATAGTCCTGCCTCAAGTCAAATGCTAAAATAAGGGGAGCTGAATGTCACGGGATGGCCCAGCACCCTCAGCCAGGGGCGGTGCAGTGACAGTGGTGACATGGACACTCGGGTGTGGTGGCACGCACCTTGTTTTTCGTTATATTATTTAGATGTGACATTGTGTGGTGTTAATAAAGTGTTCCCCGTTGGTTATGGTGTGATGTATTTTTCCCTGTGTTTGCCTTGCTCGCCGCCATTTTCCGATCCTTGTGGCGCAGTTGGAATTTCGATTCGGAAAATGGCCGATTCGAACCATCCGGTTCGAATCGTAAAATGGCCGATTCGGACCATCCGGTCCGAATTGGCGACTCCCTGAAGGCTAAGGGCCAATGGGTCCTGGGAGGGCGGGCAAGGAGTCCCATTGTATTCTAATTATGATAAGAAGTAATAAAAGTCTGTACTGTAAACAATAAAGGCAGTTCCTGCAGTACATTCAGCTGTGTCTGGTGTGGCTTGATTCTCCGCCGTATTTCGGATCTGAGTGTCCCCCGCGGCCTCAGAATACGGTGCCCATCCGATCCGAATCGAGCGCGCTGACCCTGCATCGAGCATCAGGGCAGCGGCGCTACATAAGAAGATTCGATCGGGGGAAATACAGCGATCCGAACCGAACGGCCCCGCCGGGAGCCGCGCATCGACCGCCGCGGTAAGACCCGAACTTCCCCCTGGTCCCGCCCGATCCGAAGCGCCTTCCCTACCGACCCGAAGCCCTCCAGTTCCGAACCGACCCGCCATCCCTTCCCGACTCGAAACATCACCGCTCAAGATCCGAAGAAACACCCGCCCCTCGGATCGGAAACGTTTCCCACCTAAGAACCGAAACGTTTCCCCATAAGGTCCGAATCTTCCTCCGCGGCCGCTAGGGCTGATCCCCGCAGGCGTCCCACACCCGCCAGGTCAAGGAACCAGTTGCTCGGGACGCTGAGTGCTGTAGAGCCCAGTGGTCGGACTGGTTTCAGGCAGGGGTCCCCTCCACCGCCCGCTAACCCTACCCTAGGGTCACGCCAGGCCGCACGAGACGCCGAGTGGGCGCCACTCGGTAGTCGGGCCAGCGGTAAGCGACGGGGTAACGCAGATTGAGCACACCCGCAGGCGGAACAACATCTCCATTCCGTCATACTGGTGGCAGCGGTGGGATCGCTCTCTGCAGACCCCAGGGGGACCCGCAACATGATCAAGTATTCTGCCTATAAGCGGGACGTTCTGCGCGGGATGCTGGAGAATCGGGGCGGGGTCCCGGGCTCCAAGAGTCGGGAGACCCTGATAGAGGAGTTGAGGAGGATAGATCAGGCGGAGGCGTTCGCGGAGTTGCCCGCGGACCCAGTACCGGCTGCCGTCCCCGCTGAGGCCGAGGACAGCGAATTCTGCCGGAAGATGCGGGAGCGGATCTCCATGATGGGTCCGGCTCCATCGGAGGCAGAACTGAGGAAGCTGGGTCGGGAACTCGGACAGGAAGAGGAGAGAGAGAGAGAGCGGGTGCACGAACTGCGGCTGGCCGAAGTGCGAAGCCGGCGGAGCAGCCGCTCGCCATCGGACCGGTATGCCGACCGAAAAGTGCCGTTCCAGGCGTTCAAAGAGTTCCGGGAAGCTGAGGAAGAGATTGAAAGCTATCTCCAGGACTTTGAGCGCCTGTGTCGGGTGCATGACGTGCACCGCGCTGACTGGATCCGGATCCTGGCGAGCAAGCTGACTGGTCGGGCCGCCGAGGCCTATCGCACGGTGCCGGATGACGAGGCCACTAGCTACTCACACGTAAAGCAGGCGCTGCTGAGTAGGTATGCCGTGACCCCTGAAGCCAGCCGGATGAAGTTCCGGAATTCTCGCCGGCCCAGTGGCGCCACTCACGTGGAGTGGGCCCATCGGCTGCAGAGGGACCTGCGCACCTGGCTCTCGGGAAGCCAAGCGGAGTCAGTGGCCGAGATCACTCAACTGCTGCTGCTCGAGCAGTTCTTCGAGCACACACCCTCCGCTGTCCGGGAGTGGGTGCGCGACAGGAAGCCCTATACAGTGCAGCAAGCGGCCACCTGGGCCGACGAGTACACGGACACCCGGAAGCTGACGGGGGGGGAGCGGCCTCTGGCCAGCCGTCCCATTCTACCCACCCCACTACTTCCACCACCTCCACCACCCGTGGTCCGGGCGCCTGTAGCACGGGCTCCCAGCCGGCCCACCAACATGGCCAATGTCCGCTGCTATGGGTGCAACCAGGAGGGGCACTATAAACAACATTGCCCCAACCGCCCGGAATTGACCCGGCCGGCCGGCAGGCCCTCGCTGGCGGCCCATTGTTGCGACGCCGGAGCTCCGTGGCCGGAGGCCCCGGAAGAATGGTGGGAGCAGCTGCACGAAGCCGACCCAGTGCAAGCCGCCGCGGATGACAACCGCCGACACCACCGCCAGGCGGTGTGGATAAACGGGCGGCCCGCTGAGGGGCTGCGAGACTCCGGGGCTACCATCACCCTCGTCCGGCCCCACTTGGTCCCGCCAAGCGACCGCATGCAGAGCACCGTAGCGGTACGGGTGGCGGGAGGGAAAGTGCTCCGGCTGGAGACAGCCCGGGTGTACCTGGACTGGGGGAACGGGGAGAAAGAGGTGCGGGTGGGGTTGCTGAGACACTTGCCGGCCGAGGTACTCCTGGGAAATGATCTGGGGCAGTTAGTGTCCGCTTATTCCACAGATGCAGCTACCCCGGTTACCACTAGGCAACAGAGCCGACGCCACGACCAGAGCACTCCGAATGGGACCCAGGTGAGATTCCCACCAACACCCTCCCGACCTCCCAAGCCTTCCAAACCTCCCAAATCGCCGCGACCTCCGCGACCCCCCGACCCTTACCGATCCCCTCGACCTCCCCGACAGGCCAAAACCCCAGGCCCGTCCCGCCCTCCCAGTCCGTTATCCCCTCCCCGACCCCGACGGGACTCGATGCTTTTCCCTTCGCTTGACCTCCCTTCCCCGTGGTGCACCCCGGAGACTCTGCGCCACCAGACGCAAACCGACCCCACATTACAGGGCTACCGGGACCGAGCTGGTCAGGGCCTGGACGGCCAGGGGAAAGACAAGGTGGAGTGGGAGGACGGGCTGCTGTACCGCTACACCGTGAGGGAGGGGGCCAAGAAGAAGCAGATCCCTCAGAAGCAGCTGGTGGTGCCGCAAGGACCCAGGCAGGAGCTTCTGCGCTTGGCCCACGACATTCCCCTGTCGGGTCACTTAGGCCAGTCGAAGACCCGGCACAGGTTGGCGCGCGCGTTCTACTGGCCCCGCCTTAGCAACGACACCCGCGATTATTGCCGCACCTGCCCAGTCTGTCAGAAGGCTGGGAAGGCTGGGGACCATCCGAAGGCGCCCCTGCACCCCATGCCCATCATCCAGGAGCCCTTTAGCCGGGTGGCGGTTGACATCGTAGGGCCGTTGCCACGGCCCAGTGCCACCGGTAAGAGGTATATTCTTACCGTGGTGGATTATGCCACCCGGTACCCCGAGGCTGTGGCCTTGGCCAACATCCAGGCGGACACCGTAGCGGACGCGCTCCTCAGGGTGTTCACGAGGGTGGGGTTTCCCCGAGAAATCCTGTCCGATCAGGGTACCCAGTTTACCGCTGAGCTCACCCAACAGCTCTGGCGTCTCTGTGGCGTTAAGGCGCTGCACAGCGCCCCGTATCACCCCCAGACCAACGGGCTGTGCGAGCGGTTCAATGGGACCCTGAAGCAGCTCATCCGGGCCTTCGTGCACGAGAACAGGGATTGGGAGAAGTATCTTCCCCACTTGCTGTTCGCCTACCGGGAGGTTCCGCAGGAATCCACCGGGTACTCACCGTTTGAGCTGCTGTATGGACGCCGGGTGCGCGGTCCTCTGGATCTGGTTAGGGCTCAGTGGGAGGGGCCGCCGGAGGAGGACGGTGTCCCCGTGGTGGAGTATGTTCTGAGGCTCCGGGAGCGCTTGGCGGACCTCCAGGGGTTCGTGCAGGAGAACATGGAGACGGCCCAGGCTCAGCAGAAGGCGTGGTACGATCGCGCTGCGTGCAGCCGCTCGTTCTGTGTGGGACAGAAGGTTCTGGTGTTGAAACCACAGCGGCAGAACAAGCTGCAGGCGGCCTGGCAAGGTCCCTACAAGGTGGTAACCCAGCTGGGGGATACCACCTATGTGGTTGTAAGCTGCGCGGACACCAGAATCCAGCGGACGTTCCACGTCAATATGCTGAAGGCCTTCCATGAGCGGCCGGAGTCGGTGGACGCCATATGCGCGCCGGCGGCCGAGGAGGCGGAGCCCTTTCCCTTGGAGGAACTCCCGGGGGTGGCTAAGCAGCCTTCCGGGGTGGAGCAAGTGCAGTTGGGGGAGGAGCTAGGGCCCGAGAAACAGGCGCAGGCGCGGCAGCTGCTTCTCGCCTATCCGGGGGTTTTCTCGGCCCTTCCAGGATATACGGACCAGGCCGTCCATCAGGTGGACACCCCCGGCCAGAGGCCACTCCGACAGCCCGCCTACCGGATCCCGGAAGCAGTCCGCGAGACCATGCGGGCTGAGATCCGGGAGATGTTGGAGCTGGGGGTCATAGAGCCGTCGGCCAGCCCATGGGCGTCGCCCGTGGTCCTGGTGCCCAAAAAGGACGGTACCACCAGGTTCTGCGTCGACTATCGGCGGGTAAACGACTGTACTGTTACGGACGCTTATCCGATGCCCCGAGTCGACGAGTTGCTAGATCAGATCTCCGGGGGTCATTTTCTGACCACGGTGGATCTGTGCAAGGGGTATTGGCAGATTCCCCTTGCCGAGGAGGCGACCCCGAAGTCGGCCTTCATCACCCCGTTCGGCCTGTACCAGTTTCGAGTCATGCCGTTCGGGATGAAGAACGCCCCTGCTACTTTCCAGCGGTTAATCGATCGCCTCCTCGATGGCCTCCAGGGATTCGCTTGCGCGTACCTGGATGACATAGCCATCTATAGCCAGACCTGGGAGGAACATCTGGAGCATGTAGGGACTGTCCTGGGCCGGATTAGGGACGCCAACCTGACCCTAAAGCCGGAGAAGTGCAAGGTGGGGATGGCCGAGGTGCAGTATCTGGGCCACCGGGTGGGGTGCGGGATACAGCGGCCGGAGCCCGCCAAGATAGAGGCTATCCTGGACTGGCCCACCCCTGTGACCAAGACTCAGGTCCTGGCCTTTCTGGGTACCGCGGGGTATTACAGGAAATTCGTACCTCACTACAGTGATCTGGCCAAACCCCTGACTGATTTGACCAAGAAATCCCTGCCCCGCCAAGTCCTGTGGTCCCCGGAGTGCGAACAGGCCTTTCGACAATTGAAGGCCGCCCTGACCCAAGCTCCCCTGCTGGCAGCTCCCAACTATAATAAACGTTTTATTGTCCACACAGACGCGTCCATGTTCGGACTGGGAGCTGTCCTGAGTCAAGTGGGGGACGACGGGGGGGACCATCCGGTGGCGTTTATTAGCCGGAAGTTGTTGCCACGAGAGGTGGGGTACGCTGCAGTGGAAAAGGAGTGCCTGGCCCTGGTCTGGGCCCTACGGAAGCTCCAACCCTACGTCTACGGTCGGTCCTTCACCGTGATGACCGACCACAACCCCTTGGTATGGCTCAACCGAGTGGCGGGGGAGAACGGCCGCCTGCTGCGGTGGAGCCTGGCTCTCCAACCCTTCAACTTTTCCATCCAATATCGGCCCGGGTCGCAGAACGGTAACGCAGATGGGTTATCGCGACAGTCGGCCCGGAACCAGGGGATTGGGGAGCCCCGACTACCTCGGTACGACCCGGTGAGGTCCAACCGAGTGCGTCGGACCTGGGGAGGGGAGGAGTGTCACGGGATGGCCCAGCACCCTCAGCCAGGGGCGGTGCAGTGACAGTGGTGACATGGACACTCGGGTGTGGTGGCACGCACCTTGTTTTTCGTTATATTATTTAGATGTGACATTGTGTGGTGTTAATAAAGTGTTCCCCGTTGGTTATGGTGTGATGTATTTTTCCCTGTGTTTGCCTTGCTCGCCGCCATTTTCCGATCCTTGTGGCGCAGTTGGAATTTCGATTCGGAAAATGGCCGATTCGAACCATCCGGTTCGAATCGTAAAATGGCCGATTCGGACCATCCGGTCCGAATTGGCGACTCCCTGAAGGCTAAGGGCCAATGGGTCCTGGGAGGGCGGGCAAGGAGTCCCATTGTATTCTAATTATGATAAGAAGTAATAAAAGTCTGTACTGTAAACAATAAAGGCAGTTCCTGCAGTACATTCAGCTGTGTCTGGTGTGGCTTGATTCTCCGCCGTATTTCGGATCTGAGTGTCCCCCGCGGCCTCAGAATACGGTGCCCATCCGATCCGAATCGAGCGCGCTGACCCTGCATCGAGCATCAGGGCAGCGGCGCTACATAAGAAGATTCGATCGGGGGAAATACAGCGATCCGAACCGAACGGCCCCGCCGGGAGCCGCGCATCGACCGCCGCGGTAAGACCCGAACTTCCCCCTGGTCCCGCCCGATCCGAAGCGCCTTCCCTACCGACCCGAAGCCCTCCAGTTCCGAACCGACCCGCCATCCCTTCCCGACTCGAAACATCACCGCTCAAGATCCGAAGAAACACCCGCCCCTCGGATCGGAAACGTTTCCCACCTAAGAACCGAAACGTTTCCCCATAAGGTCCGAATCTTCCTCCGCGGCCGCTAGGGCTGATCCCCGCAGGCGTCCCACACCCGCCAGGTCAAGGAACCAGTTGCTCGGGACGCTGAGTGCTGTAGAGCCCAGTGGTCGGACTGGTTTCAGGCAGGGGTCCCCTCCACCGCCCGCTAACCCTACCCTAGGGTTACGCCAGGCCGCACGAGACGCCGAGTGGGCGCCACTCGGTAGTTGGGCCAGCGGTAAGCGACGGGGTAACGCAGATTGAGCACACCCGCAGGCGGAACAACATCTCCATTCCGTCATACTGAAGATCTTGATTGCTTCTTCGCCGTGTTTGCCCCCCCTCCCCAATATGTCTATTTCTTCCTCATTGTGCTACAGTCCACTCCTTTTACATAGGAGGCTTTTATCCCACTGCTTCAACCTCAATTGTGCATGTCAGACATGGCTGCATGGGCCACTTAACATTTAAACTTTTACCTTTTCTGGTTACCCACTTACTTTTCCCCATTTGGTCCCTGTTTCCCCGAACCATCTATCCAACGAATGACCCTGGCCTGCCCCCAGGCATCCTCCCACCAACGGCGCTCTTTAGGAAGCCTGCCCTACCTGGTGTCTTGATGTGCTACAACGGGAATACCTACCTGGCGAAACACACACAGTAATCATGTGATCCGCAATAAGAGTAAAATATAAAACACAGACAATAACGATATTAGCAATAACAGTATTCATACATAACACAGACACCCAGTACCCTTAAAGGCACAGGGTGACTTGGACATAGGAGAGGGTTGTGAAATAATATTTCAAATCAGTCCCCCACCTCCCAGCAGTAATGCCAAGTCCAGTTACCGCCAGTTCAACATGACTCTCATTACAAGGTCAAACAAAAAAAAAATCAGGTGATCACTTATTAAGCCACGGAGAGTGAAGAGGAATCACTCCTAATCTCTCAAACCTTCTTATGACGGATTAACCAGGTTCAAACAAGGAGGCGGAGTGAAACATTTCAGTTGGATTGTAGCTTGTCCCATCTTTGCGCCAACAGGAGTTCAGAAAAAACGTGTGGCTAAGACCGGAATGAAGGGAAAACCGGGGAAATTCAACAAATTTCTCAGATAAGCGCAACTGTATCAAATCGAATGAAAAAAACCTGAGTATTGTAGGATCTCCAGCAATGGCTCAGATTATGGTCAAGGAATATACGCATCCTCAATCTAGGAGTGTTTTTTGAGTGTGGAAGCCTGGTCAAGCCTTTAAGATTCCAATGTTGATGCTTGTCGCTGACAGTATTGTAGAGCGAGGCTCTGAAACTTCAGGTCATGTTGATTCGTATTGAACGATATCGATTTTCAGCAATACTTTTTCCTGGAGATCTTCTTATATGAACATCGGTGACTCTGCGAGCCTTACAGCAGCATAGGTGACAGTGTTTGGATCCTGAAACAAAGAAGAGACATTGGCAAAGAAAAGCATTCCGGTATTTTTTTAAATAAAGCAGGGATGGCCATTGGTAGACCACCAGTCGTAGAACTCATGACTGTACCAATAACAAGGCACCAACAGCTTGGGTCTACCTGTTGATCAAGCCTATCCTACAGTATAAAAATGACTTCCAATGATGAGCAGTATATTTGATGTAAACAAACATCCAGGTATGGATTCAAGTTATCTGCCCAAATTTAATTCAATTATAAAGTAACAACATAACCAACACATAACCTGGGAACAAATCTAGACTAGTCATCCGTAATATACTCACAGGTCGAATACTTGGAGTCAAATGTCCTGAAAGAGTACGAAAAAAGTGAATGAGTAATAGGAGAACACTTTAGAATCATAATTGGAGGAAATGGTGGCACTTGGTCTAACAATCTGCATAATGGTGTATAAAAGGATTTAGCAAAACAGCAGAGACCAGTTATATTCACCATTGCCTATCTAGTTGTCTCCCCTCCCACCCAGAAGAAAACTAATCAAAAGGAGTTTCAGCTTCCGTGGACATTGTGGAAAACTTGGTTTATTGCTCCACCTATGCAAGTCATGTCCCAGGAAGTAACTGAATATCTGTATTTATGTGAGAAAGAAGATCATCAATCTGTTGTTACCCCAAGCTTTTCCAAAAGCAAGTTGGTTATATCCGATCCAACGCTACTGTAGCACCGGTTACATACCCAATATATCAATCATAGGAAGAAAATATGATTTCTATGGATTATCCAAAAATCTAACCTAAACTGAGTATGGAGGGAGACATTACTGAACGAGTTTGACTCACCTTGCCCTGAGTGACTTATTTCGCTATAGGTGCAAATATCTTCTTGGGGAGAAAGGACACTGGCAGGCGCTACAAGACAAAAGAGCAAGGCCAATCGGACAAATGTAGGAAAGCGTGTAACGCGTGGAGGTCGCATACAATATTAGCCATGTGGCATAATTAATCCGGTATTGTATCAAAGTTTCTGTTCTGAATGGAATCCTTTATCCTACTAAAACATCAAAAGAAAGAGTGCATGGGCCATCGAGCACCAAGGGCAACGCATTTCAGGTGGAATAGAGGGAAGGTGTCTGCGCTAAAGATCTTGAAGTGTGTCTGTCTTCTTTACCTGAACACTGAGGTATTAATGACCTGAAGATCAGATACAACAGCCAAGGCTTGAAGTCATCAGTATTAAAGATGGTCCTTGGCATAAATAAAGACCTAAAAATAAATAAAACATGGTCCTTGACCAGTGATAGCAGCCCCGACAATATCAATCTTTGGGATGATGGACAACTGGAGTGCCCCGTTGACCAACGTTAACATAGGCTTGGATATGCTTTAATGCTCATGGTCTTTGCTGCTAGTGTGCTTTGTATAATTTTAATTTATTTTTTGTAGGAGATAGTCCTACGTAAATATGTCTATATTATACTTGGTGTGATGAGCGGCCGCCCCAATGTTTATTTGCATTTATTTTTCCTGACATTTCATTGCCCTGGATTTAGTGTAAAATGTTATGAGAGACATTGGTTTTTTTTGCATTCGTAATCTGCAACCATTTGCCCTGCTTCCCCCACCACCCCCAGATCTGTCTGTAACAATAACTCTTTATCAGTTTCCTTTGTTAGAAGACCAGGGTGTGTGTGGGGGGCGGCTTTGGAAGGATATGGGTGTAGAGAAGCGCAGGGGTGTGTTTTTTACATTTGAGTGTATGTAACTGAAAACCTTTGAATAAAGGCATTCTGCGTTTTGGCGTTCAAGAAGCAAGGATTGATCTCACTGTTTGTGTCGCCTTCTCTGTGTGGGTACGAATACCTCCTGGTTCAGCGGAAAGGGGTGCCTGGGGTACCAGGATCTGTAACCCTTTGAGTTGGGGAGCCTCAAACCAAACATACAACAGGATGAAGACATTAATGAGGACAGGTTTGCTTTCCAGGCTGAGGAAGAGCATGAAGGATTATCTGAAAAATGCAAGGGGAAGTTACCTCTCAGCTGTGGAAAATGTCTTCTGTAGTTGAAGATGATGACAGTGGGGATGAGGATGGTCAGCAGAGCAGCCACCAGGACTGAAGCCAGGAAAATGAGACTCTTTTCTTTGGAAGGAAAGGTTTAGACAGTGGTTTCACTATTTCGGTAAGCTTGTTATTTGTGCTGCTGACTGACAAGTTATTTTCTTTTCCCACATATTATTAATGCTCTCAAATTCGACAAAAAGTCACAATACATGGTCTCTCACCAACCCGGAACATATCTGCATTATCGAGCGTCCAAGGGTATCAGAGTATGGTGCAGCCACTTCAGAGGATGTCACGCATGTGGTCAACCTCTGTGACCGGCAGCCACATCAACCTAGTGCATATGTTCATCAAGATTATACAACCATGTGAGCACCACAAGGTTGGCCACAGTCTCACCTTTGTGCAAGGAAAACCACCAACCACCTCTTTTTTGCTTTACCCAGAATTTGCCAAAAGTTTTACTGTAATATGATAGTATTAATATTACGGCTTCATGCAGGGGTCGACAAGAAATAAATCCGACACTCGCCTCTCATCCCGCGGCAAGATGGGCAGCCCAATCCACCACTTCTTGTCGCTGGGATAAGAGTGAAACTGGAAACTATCCCTTTGTGATCACTCCATGGCTCGGTGTGATCTCCCGGCCTGGAAGCGCAATCCTCCATGGAAGCTATGGACTCCAGGAGGTGATACGCACGGCAGCGCTACCGTAAGTATCCCAGTGGTTAATGCGGTGTTCTCGGGCAGGTGCAGATTTTCCCCGTTTGCACACCATTTTAGCTCGAAGAATGGAATGGTGCCCATAGAGTGCAGTGCTTACTTTAGTACATAAAAATATATAGAAATTGTTTTTCAAGCGTGACCTTTTTACACGATTTTTGTCTTGACTAGTATTGAGCCCTTACAAAGTGTGTAGGTGTTGAGGGCTCGCTGGAAGGGAAACACTTGTGTGTGAAAATGTGTGATGTGCTGTAGATTTCCTGCAGCTGTAAAGACGTAGTCCCCAGCGAATTCAGTGTTTCAGCTCACATCTGTCCCGATCAATGTTACAATAACAGGAACTCGTGCAGACGATGTGAGAAATGAGTGCATTGCAGAGCGCGACATAATCAGGAGTCAGCAGGGACTTAACTGGTAAGCATTGTGCATTGTTTAGGGCATGAGGATGGGTCGCCTGCAACTGGGGCTAGTATTACATTTAGTATAAGGGTGAGGGTTACTATTTGTGCTTGTGTTAGGGTTAGTGTTAGGATTAGGTTTACTCTTTGGGTGTCATGTAGTGGTGCGGATGGGGAGATCGGTAGGTGGTACTGAGCAGGTCACTGGGTCCAAGGCGACGCTACAAAAAGGGGACTCAGATAACAAGGTCAAGGCAGTTCTTGGTAGGGGCAGGCAGAACAGGTTTGAGGTCAGAAGGCAAACCAAGGTTAGAACACGGGTGAAGGCAGACAGTGAGCAGGGAACAAGAGAAGGCAGGTACAGGCACAGGAAATTCACTCACTGACAGCACAGAACTACTGAACACCTTGCCTGCGGACAGGCCTGCTGATATAGGGATGGCCAAGCCCACTGTTGGATCAATCCATCTGCCTATGTTCCCTGGCAGAGTCTAGAACTGCCCATCTCTCGCCACCCCACCCTCCTGCCATGACGCAGCTAGATGGTGGCTGCCAGGCATGACCACGCGCAAGGATGAAGAGAGTTTCCCTGACGTCTGGGTGTCCGAAGCTTCTCCCTGCATCCTGAACGCCAGCTGCAGTTGTGCACCATGAGAAGGAGCTGCGCCACCTAAGGTAGAGTCTGCGCCACCTAAGGTAGGGCCACTCACCAGAATAACCCTAAATTCCATTAGAAGTTGAACTTTTTACCCTTAAATCCTCTTTCCCCAATCACAACGAATTCCAGACATTTCTATCGACTCACCTATTTGAAGATGTACCATTTTGCTCGTTTTCTTTATGTGGTTATCGCGGGTTTTTGCTTCACAGGTGTAGTTTCCAGAATCAGCTGGACCGGCTGTATTAATCTGGTATTTATTCGATAATCCAAACTCACGCAGTTTCTGCCCATCCTTATAAAAGACAAAGTGCAGTTCTGTGTCCACCCTGAGGGGGCAGAGGTCTAGGTCACATGTCAGGGTCACAGCGGTCCCCACTGTTGGCAGAATGGGGTCTACTTTAATTTCTGGTTCGGAGAAGAGCTCTGAGAAAACCAAAATAATTTGTTAGTATTTCCAGAATGTGCTCAGCATAAAGATTTCCCCAGGTACAGACTCCCCCCCCCCCTTTCCACTTTATCATCTTTGTCATGTTATATATTGTTTAACCCTTAATACAAAGTAATCATCCAACGAAAACACTGTCAGGAACCAGTGTTTTTTTAAAAAAAATACTTTTTAATGAATTATAAAGTAAGAAATATTTGGGAATATTCCCAGTTTATCGCTTACTGTAACAACCTATTTGACAGGCAGATGTTGCCATCTACTGGCCAAAAGGAGTTACTGCAGTTCAGGGATCTGTGCATGATCAGCTGGGGAGATGTAATTAAGACACTTTCTCCAGTTAATGTCAAAAAAGTGTTCGAACCTCGGATGTCCCAGGGTGCTCAAGAGTTTGGGAGCCCCTAAAAAGACACCCGCACACTACGAAAATATGGAGGAGACCCTAAAGACACCCGCATATCCTGAATATATGGAGGAGCCCCTAAAAAGACACCCGCACACCCTGAATATATGAAGGAGCCCCTAAAAACACACCCCGCACACCCTGAATATATGGAGGAACCCCTAAAAACACACCCCGCACACCCTGAATATATGGAGGAGCCCCTAAAAACACACCCGCACACCCTGAATATATGGAGGAGCCGCTAAAAAGACACCCCGCACACCCTGAATATATGGAGGAACCCCTAAAGAAACATTCACACCCCAAAATATATTGGACACAGACTCAGAGGATGTTAGGGTAGAAAGGTAACCAAACAGATTTTGTATAGAATGTAGCTCATTGGATTTAGGGAAATCTCAGCTCACGTGTAACTGCTGAGAGGCGGAAAGCGGCCCAAAGTGGACCTTACACCAGATAACCTTTGGCCTACAATGATTACAAACAAATCAGATTTTGAGTCTAGCAGGGTTATTCAAAGAGATTCGAAAAGTCACTGCACATTTGGTGACTTTTCGTTCTCTTCAATTCGGTTCCTTTTGCCGATCCCATTTCGGTGACCCTGCGGTGTATTCAGCAAGCACCACAAGGCCCCCCCAAATTGCAGGGAAAAGCTGCCGCAAACCCGCCGAAAACTCACTGCAAAATCCAGCAAATGCACACCGAAACCCTCAAAAACATCTGGATTAACCTGCCGAAAACCACAGAAAAACCCGAGCAGGAGCCGATCGCAGCCTCCGACACAGCAGAAGAGGCAGTGAATAAATTAGCAAAACAGTTTGCAAACAGCGTTTCACTTTCACACATTCATACAAAGAAACTACTGAGCGAAAATGTCTGAAATTTGCATATGATCCAATGAATGATAATAAAGAGGGCGGTTACAGAATAAAGAAAACTTTAAAATAAAAAAAATTCAGAAAAATGCTTAAAATATCCTAAAAAATCTATAAATAAAGAGACTCTTTACTGCAGAATTTTATAATGAACGGTTTATTAGATATTGAATTAAAACGGGAATATTTTTAACATTGAAGCCTATGGGATTCGCCTGAATAAATTTGCCGGATTAAACCACCGAATGGCAGGGCATTAGGGGAACCTTTCACTGCTGGTTTGTGTTCTCTGAATAGTCGAAGCAGTGCTTTTTCATGGGGATTTCACTGCCCTCGAACAGGCACCGAACAGGCACCGTATGTGCAGGCAATTCGCCAGGATTTGGCGAATTGCCTGCTCTCTGGATAGCCGAATGGCCAGGAAAGGTAACCGAACGCTGAATTTCAGCGTTTGGTTACCTTTCTCAAGCAATTCGGATCTCTTTGAATAGCCCGGTAGGTCTGCGCACAATATCGAATCCCAACACATAGGGAGCTGAAGGTCAGCACACAAATTCGGGGGGGGGGCAACAAAATTGTTACCTGTGACGTTTACAGTTGTCGTATCTGTGTGCGAGTGATACCTGGAATTATAATACACTTCTTTTCTGCATTTATAGGTCTCCGTTCCTGTTCCGTTCAGCTTGCCAACTTGGATCTTGTCTTCCAAAAAACTGAGCCATTTACCGTCTAGGGAAAATGTCGTGTTCCGGGCGTTACGTCCAGGAAAACTGTGACATTTCAGAAAAAGGACATCTCCTTCGCAAATCAGTAGGGGCGCTTGTAAAATCACCCAGCCTGAAAAATAGAAAATATATTTCCCTCAGACATGAGTTACAATGTTCTTTTGAGGACAACTCTAGCAACCAGGACAAAAGTAACACAGTTAACTGGTTCTGGGGATCTGAGGGTCTATCCCACCCCCCCTGTCGACTCACACATGGCTGCCCCATCTGGCTCTTACAGACTTAAAAAGCGGAGGCCACCGTCTATCCGGAAGGCTGACAATTGGCTCACTTGACAGCCTTCCAGGGTTCCAAAACAAGTGCCGCAATCTCCAAAATGGCGGGAGCCCACCGAAATCAGCGCCGAGTCACCGTGTGTGGGGGCGCCGACTGTCCCCCCTCCTCATCCAGAACACCAAAAGAAACGGGTCTCAGGCAGCTGGTTCCAAAATTTATTCAGGGAGGGAAAAACCCCAAGGAGTAAGAAATCGTGGTGACGTTTCGGCCTCAAGCGGCCTTAATCATACATGTTTACATGAGACATCATACATGTTAATATGTTTGTGCCAAACCAATTTCATTCGCGTTTCGGCTCCGAGACACTCCCGTAAGTTTTAGCAGGTTGGTCATGATGCTCGTGGTGTTATTATTTTTATAGCTTAATTCCCAGCTGGCTGCTGCCACTCTATATAAATATGTATAAATGACATCTCCCCAGCTGATTGCTTATAGAGATCTGAAACGCAGTAACCCCCTTTGGCCAGCAGGTGGCAGCATCACCCTGCCAATCAGGTTATTACAGTAAAAAAAAAAAACATTGGGAATATTCAAGAATTTCTTACTGATTAGTTAAAAATTATTTCCCAAAAAACCCCACTGGTACCTAAAATATATATATTTTTTTCTTTCAAAAAATAATTGGTAGTGAAGGTGTGCGTCCATACAATAGATTTTTAGGCCACGTATTGCTCACTCACCACCCAATACACTCATTTTAGCCGGACGGCTCCGTTGAGTCTGGTTAGTCTTGCACTGGTAATTCCCAGCATTCATTTCGTCGGCAAATTCAATGGTAAAACTCTGGTTATTTGTGTGTAACTTCCTGTTGTCTTTGTACCAGTAAAACCAATGGGCGCCTGGAGCTTGCACGTTGCACGTTATAGTCACAGACTCGTACACAAATATCTTCTTCCAGTTGGGTGAGAAGGACACAACGGGGGTATCGGCAGCTTCTAGGAAAAACAAACAAAATGGTGTTAAAAGACGACTTGCTGTTACAGACAAGATAAAATAAACACAGCTTTTAATGTGAAATATTAACTATTTTTCAGTGTAGGCATTTCTGGAGGTTCTCGATGTGAATAAGGTCTGATCTTTGTGATGCTTTCCACAAACGTGTTTATATTCCTACTTTATTAGTTGACGTGTATAAAACCAGTCACTTACTTCTGGGTAACCAAGTGGTAGTTTATTAATCTGTGTAGAGCAGTTTCCTCACAGAGCTGCCTCATAACCCTGCTCTGCTTCAACCGCCATTTTACATCTCTCTAGAACATTCCCACCAATAGACAACAGGAAGTGAGAATCACCTCAGAGCAGAACAGGAAGTAGAGAGGCAGAAGAAAAGCAATGCATCAACCACAGCCAACAACATATACCTCACAACACAATACACACACCATACATTCTTACACAGTCTAACAACCCATACACTGCAGTCTTTTTCTAGTTTTTTTTTTTTATCCTTTCATGCAAGCCAATTACCCAAATGTATCAAATAATAGACGGCCCTGCCTGTAGGATTATTGCCCTGCTTGTATAGCACTTTAAACTAGGCTTGTGCACCTTTTGTTTTTTCGGTTCGATTCGATTTTTCGGATTTTTAAAAAACTTTTCGATTCGGCTCGTTTCGACCGATTTCTGTTTCGGATCGGCTCGACTCGTTTTCCGTGTACATTTTTTTTTTCGGAATTTCGACCATTTTTCGGATTTTCGTGTCACTTAGCACGTTTTTTGTATCGACTTTTCGTATTTTCGGAAATTTTTGTTTTTCGGAATTGTAAATGGTTTCGGAATATCAACCATTTATCGTATTTTCGTGTCACTTAGCTCGTTTTTTGTATCGACTTGGTATTTTCGAAAATTTTCGTTTTTTCGGAACGTCTGTTCTCCTCGTTTCAAAAGCAATAAATTTCGATTTGACACATTTCAAGTACATTCGAAAATTCCGAAAATATTTCGTTTCGGCTCGGAAAACTTTTCGGATCTGCCATTTTCGGATCTAAAAATTTTCGGAAAATCGTCCGCATCCGAATACACGAATCGGGAAATTTCGTGAAAATTCCGAAATTCCGAAACCCGAAACGCACATCCCTACTTTAAACAAGTACATAGACAGACACCCCGTGAGTTTACAATCTGAAGGACAACGCTATGGGGAACAAAAGGGGCGGGGGGAGGGAGCAGGGTTAGTTAGAATATAGGAGAAGCTGCATAGGGAAAGATCAAAAGCTTAGACTTGATAAGGTTAATCAAAGAGTAAAGTAGCTGTAAGGGAGAGCTATTAGATTAGGACAGGGACTGGGTGGGAGGGACTGTAGAGGGGAGAATGGAGGAGCTGGCGTGGCTGTGAGGGGTAACAGAGGAAGGTGAGCTGTATGGAGAAATAGACACAGATTTCATTGACTCACTATTAAGAAACAAATGCTCAGATTTAGGTTTGCACGTGCAACGCGGGTGCGATTATAAGTGTCATAACATTCTGATCCAAAGAGATGTGAAAGGTTTCAGCTTCTGCCCGAAATAACGCAATATAAAACACGTGCGAGTCTATATATTGTTTCCCAGAAACAAAATCAGAACTCATCGTTAGCCGCTTATAAATTCCACACTTACCGGAGTTTCCTGTAATCGAATCTGCAAAACAGGGAAGAGGAATTACTGAATAAACCATAGTATGCGCTTCCCAGGGACAGTCAGTCTGTAATATGACCGCTATCCAATACACCATGATCATAATTATCTTTATTAAGTCTTTGTTATTTCATTTCCTATATTCCATCTATTCTTCTATCATTACATTGTGCCTGGTCAAAGATAAGCCACACCTTGGATTTAACCAAGCCGATAACTGTGAGCCTTCCATTGGATAATTACTGCAATGTGATTAATAGGTTTAACAGCATAAAATGAGGTCATGTGACTCCCTGAATATACTGAATGAGCGGGTTCTTCCATCAATGGGGTTTTTCTCCCCTGATGGCACAGCGGGCATATTCCAAGATGGCAATGCCAGGGTTCACCGGGCTCAAATTGTGCAAGAGTGGTTGAGGGAGCATGAGACATCATTTGCACAGATGGATTGGCAACCGCACAGTCCAGACCTTAACCCCTACCCCTTTACGCAGCAACTCTCCCATCATCAATACAAGATCTAGGGCACAAATTAATGGGACGCTGGACGCGAATAAATGCTGTGACATAGCATGAGCTTCTCCACACAATGCCGCGGTGAATGCGTTCCGCAATCACAGCAAAAGTCGACACAAACACATATTACAGCGTGTGACTTATGGCCAAGCAGGTTATATACATTAAATATCTAATATCTGCATATCCATGATCTGTCTAGATCTGGCACAGTCACAGAACACATGGTATCATATAGGTCATTAATAAAACACTTTTTCATTATTTATCGTCTATATTTCCAGTTGCCTTTCATTACTTGGATGGTAAGAAACACATTAGGTTTGACAGGTAAGATCTAGATGAATCAAGCTACAAGAAAAGCGAGTGCAAGTGAAAGGAACGTAATAAATGAAGCAGGTACTTACATACTGTGGTCATCAATAGGAAGGCTGACATGTCTACGAGGTGTGATAACTGCAGGATATTGTATGTGACCTCAGATGGTGAAGATTAAATGAATAAACGATTGGTTTTCTTTGTGGCGGAGCAGGTGATGTGTAAACTTGCTTTCACATGTATTTAAATGCCTTCATGCAAATGTGTTTACGAGTCCCGGAAATGCCACTAATAACTGTATCGCTTGGTCTACAGGAAAAGGTGAGGCTGGTTAACCAAGCAAAGCGACGGGCACGCACTACCTTCACCAAAGTATATAGACCCAGGTACAGAAATTCTGCAAGTCTATCGATCTATACAGTAAAGAGATATATTTAAATATATATATATAAAAACCAGCAAGCTCTCCTTAAATTGCTTAATTCCTGCAAACAAAAACCGTTAACTCGCCCTGGTGCAGTAGTCCTCAAATACATATATATACACCAGCGATATGGATGCAATCAGGGTCTTATACTTAAAAAAAGCAACATTTATTTGTATCCCATTAAAGATCCAATGTTTCGGCTCAGAGCGGAGCCTTTTGTTTATTGATTATAAAAAATAAAAAAAAGACTTGTCAGCTTAAATATTGGATTTTTAATGAAAAAAAAATATTTACACACACACACACACACACACACACAAATATATATATTCTAGAACAAGGCTGCACTTCAGGATTTCATCTAAAGTAGATTACAACACTTTAAAACATAGGATCAATGTTTTGACCCACCGAGGAACTTTATCAGTATTAAACCCTGGTAAAGGTCCCCAGTGGGTCAAAACGTTGATCCTATGTTTTAGGACAGTGCAGCGGTGTATTTGTAGCTGTGGACCGATGCTCACATCCCTCAGATTATTCACCCTTTAATTTGATGCATCAAAGAAATGAGGTTAAAGGTGACATTGACACAGAGGGTGATGTCAGGGTGTGAACCTGTGGCTGAGGATGAGGTGTAGGATATGGTTTGGATTGAGGTTGTGGTTACGGTGAGTGATGTGGTCTTAAATGTGAACTGGATTCGCTCGAAATAAGGAAAGTGCAGCTTTATAAACACAGGAAATGAGCTCAACCCAGAATTCAATTTGTAAGAAGAATTACAAGATAACTGACAAATGATTTTGCATTTGCAGAATGGTTTAGCGCTAGCTTTTAGAAGGTGCTAAAATTTTGCCGTGCGCTTCCCGTCCTTGATTAGCGCTAAAACTTTGTAACACGTTATCAAAAGCTATATATGGATTGCTCATCCTATGCTTAAAATGAAGAGCGCAAAGTACAGTAACCTCGCGAAAGCTCGCGCAATCACCGACATACTAACAGATTACAAATAGGGGTAGCACCAGTAATGTAATATGAGGGCAATGCGTTAACGTCACTTATCCTGGCGGTAACACACATCTAGACGCTACCGTCATATTTAACTATGGAATAGTGCCCTAAGGGTGTTAACACATCCCTCAGAGAGAGGGAAAGAGATCACAAGAAGAAATTAAGCCATTATGGGATGAAAGAAGAGGAAGCAAGGAAAAATACATCAATCTATAATTTCCAACACCCAATGGCTCCGCCATGAAAGATGACCAAGAGACGTACAACAAGGCTTGAAGGATATAGATCTATCAAGGCAGTTCATGCTGAAGGCAGTTTTCTCTAAGAGCAGAGGAGGAGGTAACAGGAGACCAGTGCCACCATAGAGTCTTGTGTTATTGGAAGTTTGGAACATGTTGTTGCAATGCATAACTCACATTAAAAACAGGGACAAGTGGAAGCTAAAGCCGATAAGCATCGGATTCCTCCGATTTGTGGAATGCTGGATAATAATCCATTATGGAGCAAAGGTGCGAAACGGTAACAATCAGCAATAAAACCATCCCAGTAGAAGACCTATGTTATAGAGGAAAGTTCTATTGTTTGCATTGTGTGGATATGACAGCATTATACCTCCGATAGTTTGTTCATTAGCACCACTGTACAAAGAATGCGAGGTCTGAAGGACAGGATCTCGAGCCTACAGCAGAGGACAGATTTTCAGAAAGAGGTATACAGTTTGAAAGTCTTTGCCTATTTAATTTTTGAAGAGTCTTCAGCGCTGAGCCATTTCACGCTTACCCACGTACATCAAAGTTACATTTTAACACCTCTTTCAGGTGTTTTTTTATGTAAGGTACTTGGAAAAAAACAAGGTATAGCTTGTCTATCAGAAATTTGCATATTTATTCATGTATGAAATATCACAATATAAAAGGAAAAAAGCTACAATGTTGAGCTATTTTTACACTTTGCATTTTAAACAACGTGATATTAGTTATTTTCTAATTATTATACATACACATTTTATGGTTCCATGTTCACTTCCATTCTTTTATAACATCTTATGCAGATAAAGAGGAGGAGTAAAATATGAGCTATAAAAGTATTAGGATTTTTTTTATAGTTTTTGAAAGCTATCTCCCATTTTGACAGTGTTTGAGCACTTGTACCCGAGCCTGAAACTAAAGTTGAGTAAATAACAATAGAAAAACACAGCAATCATAAAATGGCATGCACCAAAACCCTCTGAGAAATAAAAAATACTATCTTACATTCCACCAGTACCATTATTCTCACCATCTGCAATTTTTCATTATTCTCTAAATATTGGAATAAAAATACTGAGCCCCAACAGCAAAACCACTATAAAACGATGCAAGCGGATAATCACAGTTAATAATTCATAACGATTGCAATGTTCATTTGACAGGAATATAATCAATGGCTCATTTCAATGGTGGCAAAAGCCTCTTACAAGTAAAGTGTCTTGTGATATATTTGTATATGGAATGTTGTCACGAAATAACTTGCGCCGCGACGAAGGACGCAGGGTTAGGCAGCTCACTGTCTATCCTAGACCCAAATAATGACTACGCGGACAACAATCCCCCTGCGTGGGCTTGCCTAACTGTCCCATCAACGCCTTCGCTCGAACAGGCACGTAGAACGTGATGCAATGGTCACAGGATTGCAATGCAGTATCCGTCTACTCTCGACCTGGAGTACCGACTAAGTTTCCCACAATCCCTGTACCCACTTTTCTTATTCTATTCGTTACACTACCACCACAAACCAACCATTTTATTCAAGAGGCTTACTGCTGGACCCCAGAGACGGTTTGAAACTCTGGTCCTGCACCTCAAAATAGGGGAACCGTACAGCGACTGCATCCCAACTCACTATTTAGTAGATAGACTCAAGCGTAAAACAAAAGGCAACTCTCTAGGATAATTCAATCCTTCAGTTAGCGTGGATCGAATATCAGGCAGAAACAGGGCTTAATAAATTGTAGATTTTATTTATGATATAGCAAATTATGTATATCACAGTGCATTTAGGCTTACATAAAAATGAATACGATAAAATCAATTACACACACAAAACAGCAAATAAAAGAAAACGGATTAAAAACACGGACCCTTACTCAAGTCAGTAAGCTACCAAGACATCCGTGTCCCCCTGGGGCTGGAGATTTGAAGACTGGCAGCTTCCCACGTTCTTAGGTAGCCCCACAGAAAACAAGCCCAGACACATTGTGTGCTCCAGAATATATAGGGTTTTCAGTTCATTAAGAGTACAGCCCATGCACTACAATTCCCAGCATTCCCCCTCCTGTGCACGCTCAGCGCGCTTCTTCATTAATTTTAATTCCCAGGTACATCAATCATCTCCAAAGACCACCCCTAGTGTGATCAAAGGATGTGATTGCTTCTTTGATCTACGTGACCTCTTACAAGTGCTGCCGCTAGGTCTGGGCTGTGCATTTTCCACTTGCCCAAGGTGTGAAATGCTTGCACGAGACCAAGGAAATTACATTAGACCAACTGGGCTAATTTTCCCTCCTTATCATGCAGATCAAAGAAGACGCATTCCCCTGGTATTCTGCAAACACCTGGGATATCCTTTAACCAGGGCTCAGTGATAAACATCTTAATTGCTTTCTTGGAAACTCCAGCATTTATTACTACCGCAGCGCAAAATGGTCACTGGTATCAATAGATAGCCATAGAGATATATATGTACGTATAGATACACAGATAGATAGGCATATCTACCTGGGACATATGTCCCCAGTTATTTAAAAATAAATCTAATTCTGTATTTGTCATGATAACCATATAGCAGCAGGACAGACAGAGGTATTCTTGTTTTGAAGATCCTGATAAATGCTTAAAAACAAGGGATCATATGTCCTCCTATATTTTTTAAATGGGGCATCAAAGGGGTCACCCACCTCCCTGCATCTACTCATATGTACTCTGCTATATTAGATTTCGCTTTCCAAAACAGGGTTCTGAATGATTCTGAGTACCATAGGAGGTAAATAAAAGTGATAAAAATAAACAACCACAATGGTGCACAGCAGAGGAGTAGACCCCTAATAATAATAATAATGGTATTTTTATGTGGATTATCAGTTTTTTTCAGTGGAACAAAGCGTCATTTTGAAGAGGAATTTTGATTAATTTGATTTTAGGGTAACCTGCCCCAGTAGGTGATGAAGTGGGGAGAAAAAGGGGAGACATTACAGGCCTGCTATTCACCAGCTTAGGCTGAGTGCGTCCCAGTGACCACACTTCTCTGCATCCGTCACAGTTTTGTAAAGGCTGGACAGGGAGGGCCACACGTTGTAGCATGAGCACGAATTGCGCGCGTTACCACCAGAACGGATTTAAGCCTCTCAAAAAGCTACAACGTACGTAGCACAGGGCTACAAAGCGCGATCCTCCATAGGAGGATGAAGCCTTGCAGTGCTGAGCACACTATGGTCAGTGAGGTGGCCAGACGGGTGTCAGAGTCGAAGGAACATCCACTCTCACGGACGCTCCTTCCGCTCAAAGAAGGCTCAACTGACACCAGCCTAAACTGTAGTTTAATTACTTCTGCAGTTTTTATAGTTATCACCTGTATTCAATACGGACAAGTGACCATTTGCATAGAACCAAAGGACTCTGGTCTTTCGGAAGTGGGGTCCCCTGTCTCAGCAGGTCATAGAAGGGTGAATATAGCCCCTCCACCCTATCTCAAATCAGCAAAGATTATTTTTCTTAAAGTACACGTTCTCTTTCAATATGTAGGTCGTCCCACACTAGAGTCTACTTCCAGGTTAGCCAAAACACTGGAGCAATTTTGGAGATGTTCCAGACATAAAACCAGCTTCAAATAGCAACCATTAAACTCACTGTAACAAAAAGTACAAATAGATTACTGCAGCATTCCAGCAGCCAGGGATTTGTCAGAATACAGGGAAAGCTGTAGGGTCACTCAGTGCTGTACAGGGATAAAATTCAGATGGGGTTATAATCTGTGTAAATCCCTGTACAGTACAGACACAAGGTGTTGCTGTAATTGTCATACACAGGCATTATGCGGCACATACAGATACAAGGTGTTGCTGTAATTGCCACACACAAGCATTATGCAGCACATACAGCTACAAGGTGTTGCTGTAATTGCCATACACAGGCATTATGCGGCACATACAGATACAAGGTGTTGCTGTAATTGCCATACACAGGCATTATGCGGCACATACAGATACAAGATGTTGCTGTAATTACCATACACAGGCATTATGCAGCACATACAGATACAAGATGTTGCTGTAATTACCATACACAGGCATTATGCAGCACATACAGATACAAGGTGTTGCCGTAATTACCACACACAGGCATTATTCAGCACATACAGATACAAGGTGTTGCTGTAATTGCCATACACAGGCATAATGCAGCACATACAGATACAAGGTGTTGCTGTAATTGCCATACACAGGCATTATGCAGCACATACAGATACAAGGTGTTGCTGTAATTGCCATACACAGTGTAAGCAGGAGCTCTCGCCATTTTATTATCTGTCTGCAGCACTTTTACGATGTCTGCCTGTATACTGATAATGCAGACCCCATGTGATATTGTGTCAGATAAAGGACACCATCTAGAGCTCAAAATCTTACATTTCAACAATATTTCTGTAAAGGATAAACGAATACATGATAAATTAAAATGAGCAAATTCACATTATTATAATTATTTTTAACGATCTTACAATAACAAATTCTGTGCAAAACTTCACCCTATATTTAATTGTTAACGTCATATCCCATGTTTCAAATAAATGTTAGGATAACATTTTCCTTAACAAAAATTGCTTGGTAGTGAAGGGGTTAAGGTCCGATTGTTATTACCAAACATAGACCAAGATGTATTAAAGAACATTGCTAATTGGGTAGGCTGTATTTCTTCCACCAGACGCAGCATCATTTTGTCGTATCTAAAGAGTAATTCTGTGCAAATTATAGGCAGCGCAGAGTGGTGATAAGCGTCGGGTGTCTGGTTTAAACTTTATCGGTTTTGGTTTCTTGTTGTTTCAGATTTTTCATATATCGTATTTATTCAATGCATGAAATTCTCGTAGATGTTGGAACTCGAGTCGGATATTCCCTGGGTGGGATCTTTTACTTTGTCCCCTGTTGCAGTCAGACACTTCACAGCAGAGTATGTGACCGAGTAATCGACCTGAAAGAAAAATCAATCGGACATAAAACATGTTAGGAAGACCCAAAACATGCATATACAGTTGTGTTCAAAATTATTCAACCCCCACTGAAATTGAGTGTTTTGGCCAGTTTGACATTGATTTTGATCATTCAGTCATCTTGCTTACAATTAAATCAAAGAGGCACGTGTAGGTCAGACAAATATAACATAACATTTATAATGAAATAACCACAAATGTCTTTTCTGTGCTCACATCATTATCAGTTTTATTCAACCCCCAAGTGACATTCAATCTTAGTACTTAGTACAATATCCTTTTACAGTTATAACAGCTTTTAAACGTGAAGCATAGCTTGACACAAGTGTCTTGCAGCGATCTACGGGTATCTTCGCCCATTCGTCATGGGCAAAAGCCTCCAGTTCAGTCACATTCTTAGGCTTGCGCACTGCAACTGCTTTCTTTAAGTCCACCAGAGGGTCTCAATCGGATTTAAGTCAGGTGACTGCGATGGCCACTCCAAAATGTTCCAGCCTTTAATCTGCAACCATGCTCTAGTGGACTTGGAGGTATGCTTGGGATCATTGTCCTGTTGAAAGGTCCAACGTCTCCCAAGCCACAGGTTTGTGACGGACTGCATCACATTGTCATCCAATATCTCCTGGTACTGAATAGAATTCATGGTACCTTGCACACGCTGAAGCTTCCCTGTACCTGCAGAAGCAAAACAGCTCCAAAGCATGATTGACCCCCGCCAAGCTTCACAGTAGGCAAGGTGTTCTTTTCTTCATAGGCCTTGTTCTTCCTCCTCCAAACATAGCGTTGATCCATGGGCCCAAACAGTTCTAATTTTGTTTCATCAGTCCACAGAACACTATCCCAAAACGTCTGTGGTTTGTCCACATGACTTTTGGCATACTGCAGTCGACTCTTCTTATTCTTTGGAGACAGCAAGGGGGTGCGCCTGGGAGTTCTGGCATGGAGGCCTTCATTACGCAGTGTGCGCCGTATTGTCTGAGCTGAAACTTCAGTACCCACATCTGACAAATCTTTTCTCAGTTCCTCAGCAGTCACACGGGGACTTTTCTCCACTCTACGCTTCAGGTAGCGCACAGCAGTCAAAGTCAGCATCTTCTTTCTGCCACGACCAGGTAGCGTTTCAACAGTGCCCTTTGCCTTGAATTTGCGAATGATGCTTCCTATGGTCTCTCTTGGTATGTTTAACATCTTTGCAATCTTCTTATAGCCATTGCCCTTCCTGTGAAGAGTAATCACCTCTTCTCTTGTCTTCCTGGACCATTCTCTTGACTTCACCATGTTTGTAACCACACCAGTAAATGTCTAGAAGGAGCTGAGTATCACAGTCATTTTAAAGCTGCCTAATTGGTGCTTATTATGCTTTATTGCTGCTCCGTGACATCCACAGGTGTTTTCAATACCTGATTGAAAACACTTGAATGAACCTCTGTTCTTCAGAGTGGTAGTCTTTAAGGGGTTGAATAATTGTGTCAATGAAGAATTCACAAAATAAACATTTACTACTGTATTACAAAACCAATTGATGTCATTTTAGTTGCATATGGTTCTTTAAAAAGTCCTTGTAGGATTTCATTCTGAATACAATTACAAATGTCACTAAATGCCCTAAAACCCTTTACAGCATTGGGGGTTGAATAATTTTGAACACAACTGTAGGTTTGTAGGGGTTATAGTAACAACCAGATGATGCTGATGGAACATTCCACACGAACATATGAAAACACATTAAAAAATAAATTTGAGGGGGGCGGAGCTAGCCGAGGAAGCGAGCGGCTGCATGTTGGAGGAGCTCTGTGATAAACACGGTTTTTAAAGTTATTTCCGCCACTTGCTCGCACTTGAGAAACGCTCTACGGTCTCTGGGGGCCTCGGTGAGTTTGCCTTACCCCCGAAATTGACGCTCCGGAGCAAATTAACCCCCGCGGCACAATCAGGGGCCTAGTACTAGCGGCCATTTTAGAAGCCTGGAAGGAGATTGCTAAGACCTTTTACCGCTCTTCCTCCTTGTGCCTGCGCTTTTGGTGACATGCCCACCGGTCGCTCACAGAAGCTGCGGTCCAGACAGAGGGACATTCGGGACTCCAAGAGAGGTGGGTCCACTTCGAAGGGAGATGCGATCTCCTCCTCCCTCCCCCCGGGCTATGACTTTTCAGAAGATGAAGAGGACCCCTGGCACTCGGGTGGTAGCTCTGCGATGACCTGGATCTCCCCACAATCTCGGACACCAGACTCCCAACCACTATCTGCAGCAGCAAAAAAAAGGGCCCAAAAGAAACTAAAAGCAGCGCTGACGGCGTCTTTGAGTGCCTCACTTACTGCTGGTGGCCTCTCTGACGGGGATTCGGCCGAGGAACACCAGCTTTCAGCCAGCAGTAGTGTGGCTTCATTACGACAGGACATTTTGAGACAGGGTGCCCAACCGCAACAAACGAGAGCGACCTCACTCGAAACCCGTATGACACAGCCTGAGGAAAGTCGGCAGGAGGAGGATGATGATCTTCCTCTTACGAAGAGAGACCTTCGGAGGATCCTGGACGAACTCCGGGAGATATGGAAGCCTGAGGTGGCGGCGGTTCGGGAGGAGGTTGCAACAATCAGTGCGCAGGTGACAGCAGTGCAGGCGACGACCTCTACAGTGCTATCGGAACATACTCACCTGTTGAGACAGGTCGCTGGTCTAAGATCCCAGGTCGAGCTTTTGTCCCGCTCTGTGGAGATGCTGGAAACAAGACACCGCCGTCGTAACGTCAGGGTCAGAGGCATCCCGGACTCTGTGTCGTCGGATGAACTCCCAGCTTATGTGTCTCGTTTGGCCCTTCGAATGGCAGGACTCCCTCCTGACAAGCCAGATGTGATCGGATCGGTATTCAGAGTTTGGAGGCCTGCGGCGCTTTCGAAGGGGACACCCCGTGATGTCGTGGTGGCCTTTCGTTCATAGCATTTAAGGTCAAGCTTATGTCTGCTCCTGGCGCGAGAGATCCAGTGAAATTTGAGGGCTCCACGTTGGCTTTGTATCACGACCTTCCATTCCAGACTCTGCTTGTTAGCAGGCGGTTCCGTCCTGTGACTGCGGTTCTTCGTCGGAGGGGGATCCGTTATCGGTGGGGCTTGGCGGGAGCATTGGTGGTGACACATAATAATGTCCCCTACACCATCACTGATCCTGAAACCGCCTGGTCCGACCTTGAAGCGGCGGGCATCTCGCCGGACCCCCCGGAGCTTCAGCCAGACTGAAACCTGAGCGATATTGTTTATCCCCCCCCCCCAGCTTTTTTTCTTCTCTGTTTACGTGTCACTGGTCTATAGATAGGCTCGGAGTATAATTTATCAGGACAATTTGTGGCATTTACGTTGATAGTCCTACATGCTTATGTGTTTCTTTTGTGTTTTCTCTCTTCCCTGAGGTTGGGACTTCTTGCATTTTATTATTCCCTTATTGACCTGTTATTACTTGCATCATACATTATCTGACTGGCTGACCGTAGTTAGTTTGGCCAGCCCTAGACGGCTGTCTTTTCCTACGTTTGATTTCGTGAATTTCTTGTTATGTAGAATTCTCAAAATAAAGAATTTAAAAAAAATAAAAAATAAATTCGAATGTTAATGAATTTAGTATCAATTCCTAAAAGCGATAAAACTGTGTTGATAATGTCAAATAACAAAACTCATTCTGGGTTTGTCAATGTGATCTAAATCAAGGCTTGTGATTGTTTGAGGTCCCAGGATCACACATTGAGTGTTATTAATAGAGAGTAATTCTGAGGCAGTGTGCGAAGAGTATTGAGCAGGAGCATCCCTCTGGTTTCCATGGTGATTGCTCCACATTTACACATTAATGCACCTAGACCAATCAACCTTATTACACTGATCTCGGAGATACTTACAGGAATGGGGAGTGAAGAGTCTGAAAGAAAAAACAAATAGAATAACCAGTTTATATGATTATCGCATATAAGGAAAGCTGCAGGAATTCCATGAAAAACCGAAGAAGAGGAATGTTAATGGAGATACTGAAGAGATTTAGACTCCGGGAGCTTATTCTAACTCTGGTGTAAACTTAACGGGAGCAGTTGTAAACTTCCCAGAGCCATGATAGCCTACGACAGAGATTTCAAACTATGGCCAACCATGGGCTCTACTACATAGCGGCCACTAAAATGTGGATGCTAAGGTGGAAAACCAGCACCTGGAAGTTTCCCCTTCGCATACCCATTTTAGCTCCATATTACAGGGCAGGCGCTGATTCAGCAGCCTGCCCCATAACACAGTGCTAAGTTTCTGGATACAGTAGCACAGTGGGATCCGGACGTACAAATACCCCTGTCCTTTGTGCTGAAAAAGGTTTCAACACCAAGGACAGCACCCACCGAATGCAGTCAGAATTAAGAAAAAAAAAAGCCTGGTCTTTTTAAAATAATTGGGAATCCAAAAATTTCACATTAAAAAAAATACAAAAAAGCAACACTCAAAAAATAAATAAAAAAAAACAATAAAAGATTTTTTCTGCAAATGAAAAGAATAAATGGCTGAGTAAAAAAATATTAACACGAAAATATTATTTTACATTGAAAACTATGGGATTCGCCTGTCGAACTGAATCATTCACTTGGCTGCCAGTGCCACCAAAGACCGCTGAATCACATCAAAAAGCACCATATGTCGCTGTCCATGGCCTGTGGTGCTGAACACAACAGATTCAGCACTATGGCCAATGGGCAGGGATGCGGTGCGGAGTCTGAGTGAAACAGTGTAACAAATTGATTCGTAACAATAAAAACAATTTGTTATATACCTTTTCATTTTGATTTCGTTCCAGTTCAGACGAAATCGATTCGTTATTTTGTGCTTCCGAAATACGAATCAGCATAAATTTGCGTGAATTGCGATTCAGAACAAATCAAAACACACATATCTATGGCAAACTCCTAAACAGCAGCGAGGGCAAGGGTTAAGGAGAGAGCCAATACACAGGCACCAGCAGCATACAAGGAAACCCTAATCTGAACACCAGTTCTTAGATGGCCATCTCTAAACTAATGGTGGGTACAGGACAGCTGGGTGAAGCACACAGAAATAAAACCCAGAGACCTAGAAAAAATAACAAGAGCTAAAGTTAAGAACCAGATCAGATTATAAAACAAAGACAAGGGTCAGAACCATAACTGGTACTCATACAATGCAAGGAGTCAGAGCTAGAATGGAATGACAGACAAAGCCAGGAATCAGAGCCAGGACGGGTAATCATACAATGCCAGGAGTCTGAGCCAGAACAGGATGTCAGACGAAGCCAGGAATCAGAGCCAAAACGGGTAATCATACATGCCAGGAGTCAGTACACAGTACATCAGATATCGCAGACACAGAAACTAGGGATGTGCGTTTCGGGTTTCGGAATTTCGGAATTTTCACGAAATTTCCCGATTCGTGTTTTCGGATGCAGCCGAATTTCCAAAAATTTTTAGATCCGAAAATGGCAGATCCGAAAAGTTTTCCGAGCCGAAACAAAATATTTTCAGAATTTTCGAATGGACTTGAAATGTGTCAAATCGAAATTTGTTGCTTTGAAACGAGGAGAACAGACTTTCCGAAAAAACGAAAATTTCCTAACTTACGAAAAGTCGATACAAAAAACGAGCTAAGTGACACGAAAATCCGAAAAATGGTCGATATTCCAAAAAAAAAAAAGAGTACACGAAAAACGAATCGAGCCGAACCGAATCGAAACAGAAATCGGTCGAAACTAGCCGAATCGAAAAGTTGAAAAATCTGAAAAATCGAACCGAAAAAAAAAAATTGTGCACAAGCCTAACAGAAACACACTGATCAGGATAAACCAAAACTAACCAAACGGCAAGGACAAGGCAAAAAGAGTAACAGACAAGGGAAACAGGGAACCAAAAATAATCACCAAATAAACAAAGGGGCGAACAACAGAAAACTACTAGGAGCAGGAATAGAATAACAGGCAACAGATATACCCTAATGACAGAGCGCTGCTGAATGGGAGAGGCTGCCTTATATTGTGAGAAAGCGAGCGCTCTATGGGTCATGTGGTCAAGGACCTAGCAGGCTACAGGCAAATCCTGGAGTGGAAAGTGGAGATGGGTGGTCTAGACAGGGGTATGAGTCCGGATCAGCTCTCCTATAGAGCTCATGGCTGGAATTGCGACATCTATGCAAGCAATGCACACTGGAAAACCTTAAAGAGTGGAGTGGAGTGAGTGGAGACCGTTTTACTTTACTTTGTAGTTTTATTTTTTGAAATCTTTTTATTTGTTGGCCATTTGGCCAATAGAATTTATAGACACAGAGGTTTATGGTCTTTCAAGAGAGTTAATGGTGTTCACTTTAAGTCGTACCAGGAAGACCTACCTTGAGGCCGGCAGCGGATATCAATGTAGCTGTAACATATGTCGTCTCCTTCAAGGACATCTCTTGCCGGCACTGAAACAAACGCGTCCGTAGAAGATTCGTTATAAAGCAGATTGGTCATTACTGGAATATGGGCATGGCCTTGATACGCCAAAAATCAGTGTGTGTTTCCAATGCTTAAAATCTATTCATTCACTCTGTATTATTTTACAAAATAACATTGTCAATGCTTATAATCGCACAACATAGTGACAGCTGATGATGGCGAAATGCGTTGTCTGCATCTAATAACTAGAAATAATGATGGTTCAGAAGATTTGTAATACAATAGGTCTCAGTGTTAATTAAAGCTCCATTACCTTTGTAAGAGTTTAACCCCTTCACCACCAAGCAGTTTTCTATAATGCCACTGCCAGGTCCAGTGGATTTATGGAAAAAAAAACCTTAGCAGTGGCCATAAAACGTAAATGTGCTGGGAAATCTCAAAAGCAGATTTTCATACTGTAGTTACTATTTGACAGGCAGATGGTGCCACCTGCTGGCCAATAAGCATTACTGCATCTCTGTCGAAATAATTAAAAACCCAACTTTATTTTATCGGATTAAAAAAAGGTTCAACTCTGTATCCAGCCTTTTTACAAGCCTTTTAGCCAGTGAGAGACACACACACACCAGGGGACCCGCAGCCATGATACCCACTTGTATTTGCTCCGGTGCTGACCGCTGCCGAGGGTATACAACTCATTAACCTCCCTGGTGGTATTCCCGAGTGTGACTCGGGGTTAAATTTCACTACCATGGACGGTAACCCCGAGCCGCACTTGGGCTGGATGCATACTCACCTCATCCTGCGCTCCCTGGCTGTCCCCCGCAGTGTGATCATGGCGAGTTGCTTCCTGGTAAGGCTCCATGTGAGTCACACGATGCAGGGGGTGGGACCAGGCAGCAAACTTAATTTTTTTTTTTATAATACACTGTATAATCCAATGTGCAATGTTTATGAACGGCCACTAGGTGGCACTACAGGATGAGACAGACCATACATCGTCTCACCCTTGTTTTCAGATAGATTTCAGTGTTTTTTGTTGTATTTTGTTGCATATCATTTATTTGCATTATTTTGGATAATTATTTTTGGGATAATAAGTTATTATGTCGTGTTTCAAACTTTATCGGACTCCGTGTATTTACTATTTTTTATTTATAAAAGGATTTTACCAGTAAGGACTCTTTATTGCACAGATTTCAGTGCTTGATTCCCAATTATTACAGACTAACTATGTACAAAAACAGGTTACCTTATAATAAAAAAAAAATTGAGACACTTTTAGACACGAAATTTGGAAAAAATTAGACCGCCAGGAAGGTTAAAGAGGTGCGCACTCTTGGAGGCTTAACTATATCTTTTTGTTTTTTGTGGTATTGCAAAGTTTGCATTTCAGTTCCACAGAGGATTTTTTTCAGTTTGATCTTGAAAGATATTCTCTGAGGGACTGAAACGTCGATTTTGCACTACCAAAATACAAAACATAATCAGGGTTATTCAGAGAGCGTGAAAAGCAGGAGAATGACTGGAGAAAGAAAAATTCTAGGTCAAAATAGCCAAACCAGAAAAATTCTCCCTTTCATCTCACTTTCCAAATCGGCTATTTTGACCTAGAATTTTTCATTCTCCTGCTTTTCACGCTCTCTGAATAACCGTGATAGTTAAAAGACTCCAGGACTGCACACCTTCTTGATGAGTTATATACAGTTGTGTTCAAAATTATTCAACCCCCACTGAAATTGAGTGTTTTGGCCAGTTTGACATTGATTTTGATCATTCAGTCATCTTGCTTACAATTAAATCAAAGAGGCACGTGTAGGTCAGACAAATATAACATTTATAATGAAATAACCACAAATGTCTTTTCTGTGCTCACATCATTATCAGTTTTATTCAACCCCCAAGTGACATTCAATCTTAGCTTGACACAACTGTCTTGCAGCGATCTACGGGTATCTTCGCCCATTCGTCATGGGCAAAAGCCTCCAGTTCAGTCACATTCTTAGGCTTGCGCACTGCAACTGCTTTCTTTAGGTCCCACCAGAGGTTCTCAATCGGATTTAAGTCAGGTGACTGCGATGGCCACTCCAAAATGTTCCAGCCTTTAATCTGCAACCATGCTCTATTGGACTTGGAGGTATGCTTGGGATCATTGTCCTGTTGAAAGGCCCAACGTCTCCCAAGCCTCAGGTTTGTGACGGACTGCATCACATTGTCATCCAATATCTCCTGGTACTGAAGAGAATTCATGGTACCTTGCACACGCTGTAGCTTCCCTGTACCTGCAGAAGCAAAACAGCCCCAAAGCATGATTGACCCCCCGCCATGCTTCACAGTAGGCAAGGTGTTCTTTTCTTCATAGGCCTTGTTCTTCCTCCTCCAAACATAGCGTTGATCCATGGGCCCAAACAGTTCTAATTTTGTTTCATCAGTCCACAGAACACTATCCCAAAACTTCTGTTGTTTGTCCACATGACTTTTGGCATACTGCAGTCGACTCTTCTTATTCTTTGGAGACAGCAAGGGGGTGCGCCTGGGAGTTCTGGCATGGAGGCCTTCATTACGCAGTGTGCGCCGTATTGTCTGAGCTGAAACTTCAGTACCCACATCTGACAAATCTTTTCTCAGTTCCTCAGCAGTCACACGGGGACTTTTCTCCACTCTACGCTTCAGGTAGCGCACAGCAGTCGAAGTCAGCATCTTCTTTCTGCCACGACCAGGTAGCGTTTCAACAGTGCCCTTTGCCTTGAATTTGCGAATGACGCTTCCTATGGTCTCTCTTGGTATGTTTAACATCTTTGCAATCTTCTTCTAGCCATTGCCCTTCCTGTGAAGAGTAATCACCTCTTCTCTCGTCTTCCTGGACCATTCTCTTGACTTCACCATGTTTGTAACCACACCAGTTAATGTCTAGAAGGAGCTGAGTATCACAGTCATTTTAAAGCTGCCTAATTGGTGCTTATTATGCTTTATTGCTGCTCCGTGACATCCACAGGTGTTTTCAATACCTGATTGAAAACACTTGAATGAACCTCTGTTCTTCAGAGTGGTAGTCTTTAAGGGGTTGAATAATTGTGTCAATGAAGAATTCACAAAAGAAACATTTACTACTGTATTACAAAACCAATTGATGTCATTTTAGTTGCATATGGTTTTTTAAAAAGTCCTTGTAGGATTTCATTCTGAATACAATTACAAATGTCACTAAATTCCCTAAAACCCTTTACAGCATTGGGGGTTGAATCATTTTGAACACAACTGTATATATATTTTATATAAAATAATTTCTTCAATTATTTTCATTGTGGTTTGAATTAAATATCCATATAAGCTATGTATCCTCCTACCCCCTTAAAACGAAAGCCTGAATCATTGCATTTCCTTACAGTTTCTGTATTCTGATTGCTCCTCGTTAGATATCGGAGGGCTCGTCTCGTGTTGGGGTATCAAAGCAGGCCTGATAATTAGAAAGAGCAATATAACATTAATTCATGGTTATCAGTTATGCTATCAGAAAGGCTCCAGGCTACAGAGTTCAAGAGCTGGAAGAACAAATTATTTGAGGGAAGCCAAATACTTAGAACAACTATAAATTCTCCAAAAAAAAAAAATGGAATAAATACAGCCTAAATTTGATTCATCGAAAATCTAATCTATCGGCGGATAAAAATCAGATAACTAGCGGGATTTATTATCTATGAAAATATGTAATATGAACTGTTTGCATATACTTGGAAAATTGATAGAAAGTATGTAAAAAAAAAAAACACATCTATAATAATAATTCAATAAAATACAAGCTAAAATGGCTATTTTCCATTTTTTTATTAGAAGAAATAATGTGATTTTAGATCCTCATGAAACAGTTCAGAAAGCGCTATATACAAAATAAACAAATTCTATTTCTATTTTCAATCTACTTCTATGTGGAAGTTTACTGTGAGTAACCTACACTTATTTACAATCACTACAGGATGGTATTTCATTTCAATCATTTCAGGGATCTTAGAACATAAATTAACTTCTGAAAATAACTATTTCTAGTCATAGAAAAAAAATTACAATTTTTTTAAAGTATTTAACAAAACATCCGTAGTTGAGTTTGGCTGAAAACATTTCCTTAAGAGTGTTAGATTTTAATTTTATGTATGAATATAAATTTCCTGTGATTGAAATACATACCATATTTCAAAATGCATTAGTGTGAAAAGCCTGTTCTGATAAAAAGGGGGTCACAGCCCATTTTAAGTGTCAATTCTGTATGTAGACAGTCTTTCTTACACAGGATGTTAGCCTGCGAAATTTAGCCACATTTCCTGTAAAGTCTCTGTTAGATGAAGTGTAGAAATGTATCTGCTCTGATTGGCTGTTATATCACATTCCTATGTGGGGTGGATAGGAACCGCTTTTCTACAACGAATGTTTCTATTGGATGTTGAAATAATAAACTGGTCTAACGACGAGATATTCAGACATGACCTGAAGCTACATTTTGTGTGTGGCTGATTTTGGTGTCTCCGCCATGGCGTAGCACAGCGTCTTGCTTCATTTTGATATATAAGAAAGAAATGACAGACTTTTTGGGATTCCATACATGGTAATTATAATAGGAAAATTGTTTTTGTTTAGGATTAGAAATTAACAAACAGCAGCATTAGGGCTTTGGAAATAGAATTTTTTTGTAAGCGGGAGATTTAATGCAAATGCATGTTACTCACCTGACATTGATTTTGGAAAATCTCTCATCTGAAGGGGGAAAAAAATACACTTTTACAAACAACACCGCAAATCATATGAATATTCAGAAATTCCAAAAAGCTATTTTTAGCCACAACCATTCTATAAGGTTATTTTTTTACCTTATTTCACAGAATTGAAAATAAAGTGAACTTTTTGTGTAAGGGGATATGCTATTTTTTTCAATCAATTCCCTCATCTTTTTTTTTTCTTTCTACTTTCTTTATAAAATCTGTATTAGGATTTTAAAACATAAATAACCACAGTATTTAGTGAATTCTACATAAAAACTATTGGAGCCTTGGATATAAACCTGCACATTATCATAACATGTATAAAAACCTAGTATAGGTAGAGTACATATGTAGATTATTTGGTACTAGAATGTTTTGGGATATAAAATGATTATATATATTATATATATTATATTATATATATATAATATATGAATATAATATATCCCAAGTATAAAATATATAGAAACATTTATCTATCTATATATCTATATATATATATAGATAGCAAGGATGCAAGCACTCATGGGATTTGCAGAAAAAGTTTTCTTTAATGAATCCAAAAAGGTCAACGTTTCGGCTCTTTACAGAGCCTTCATCAGGTCAAATATACATACAACCCAATCCTGTGTCCAGCACCGGGTGTGAGAGGAACTTCACTGTGAACCGTGAGTGCAAAGACCTTTTGTTCATTCTGTATAATATATATATATATTATATATATATATTATAAAATATATATTTATTCTATAATTATCACATTTTATTAATACATTATATTATGACAAACCTGTTCTTTTAATTATTATACATCAGTTACTATTATCATTATTATTAAATATCATAAAATATATTATTATTGTATTAAAAGTAACAATCTTTGTGATGCTCCAATGTCTACACACAATGTTCATATTTACACACCTTCTACACCGCCTTTTATAAAGTACTTTTAAACCTTATATCCTCGTCAAATGAGGTCAGGTGGGGGATTCTCACCTTTAGTTGTCAGTTCGGTGCTCAAAAACATTTCAGCTTTTGGATAATTTCAAAATTTCAGGTAAGGGTTACTCAACCTGTATTATCTAGTCATTTTAATTTTATTTATTTAAAAAAAAAACTGGCACACTGGCTTTGTGCCTGAATATAACAGATAAATTGGGTGATATCGTGTAAATTATAGCTCATAAATACCCTTCTCAGCAAAATAAATACCCTGCTCTGCAAAATTATCACCTGAACAATGAGACAGGGAAACAAATATACAAATATGGGATGTATTATGTAATATTTTACCTGTCTGGTGGTTTTTAATAAATGGGAGGGACAGTTTGTGTCTGTAGGTGAAGATCAGGATGGAGATAACCAGAAGTATCACAAACAGGATCAACGAAATCATAACAGCCTGGAAAACAGATACTTTCCCTACGGGTAGAAAAGATCAGACATTGTTCCAGTGGTGATTTATTCACATTACTACACTGCCGAAGCATAAAATGATTGACCTGGGACAAGATAAAGCCCTGTGCCCGCCATCCTGCTGAATACGCATGTTCTACATTCCACTTAATTGGTTGGTGTCTCTACGCCATCCATGGACCAACGCTAAGGTCCAACGGTTGTATCGATGTGTCAATGTTTACTTTTCAGTCTGTATTAATGAGTGTTGCTGTGGTTTACCTCAAACCTACAATCCTTAAGCAATGGAGAATGAAACGGGCATCTGTTGTAGGAGATCAATACACAGGGTCTATGTGTTTATTACTCATTTGCAGATACAGGGTGATTCATATAGACCCAAACCTAAAGCGTTCATTATAGATCACAAATTAAAGAGTGGAAACGAATAACCGGTTCAGGAAATGAGCCGCCTTATATGTTGGGCACATCCCATCAGAGCTGCTAGGTGAAAACTGTCTGCAACAGCACAGCCACGAGAATAGCACTCTCGCAAAGTTACCTTATTACATTTTGGGAAAAGCTCAGGGTTTACTCCCGTCACGAGAGAGAGACACCACACATCACGAGTCAATGGCGACAATCCAGGATCATGAGGACAGGGTCATTTAGAAGATTCTTTGGCCACCTATGTCTCCTGATCTTCACAACCTGGACCTGTGGGGCTATCTAAGCATGTACCAGAACAAGCCATGCACGACTGACGCATTAGCGTATAACATTCGGAACGAGACATATTTTGTAATGTTCATAATAAAGCTTTCATTTTAAATAAAGACGCCGCTCCTCATGGGACTCACCTGAGACACTGATGGTCAGGATGTTGCTGTTTACGGTGAAGGTTTTGTCTGGTGGGAATTGGTTGATGGCCTGGCACTGGTACGTCCCTCCATGTTGAGAGTCAACAGAATCTATATATAATGTATTCCCGGACTCTCTGATCTGGTACAGCCCTGCCTCGTTATCCACCTTCTCCCCATTGTGCAGCCACAGGAAGGAAGGAGAGGAGCCTCGTTCCACCCAGCAGGTAAAGGTCACATTGTCTCCGGCCACCATCTCCAGGTTCTGCCTGTCTATGTCGATTATGGCACCAGATACAGGCACTGAGAGAACGATAACGACACAAATACAAATGTATAAAGTAATCAGTTTCCTCAAAATGTAACAAACGTGGAGATGGTAACAATTTACTTCTATTAAAAGCCGTTTGTAAAGTAATGGGGGAAAGAGCCACCAAAACCTAAAACGTGGCAGGGGGTTGATTAATTATAATTTCCTTTGTTTTATTATTCCATTGGAAGCTTGGGGACATGACATCATGGTCCGTAGGTGTGGACAAATGGCAAAGAAGTCTATGAATGATGATCATTTTAGTCCAGAAGGAACCAAGCGCCCGGACAGTAGCCATTACCATCCTGCATATTAACAGGAGGTGACGCTCCATTTACACATATTCAGATCAACCACCTGCTAAGTGATAGTGTCTTTTGTTACAGGAATATCCCCCCCCCTCAAAATAACGGATTCAGTTGCAAAAAAGCATGAGCTGAATTTCAAAAAATTTCCCCGTTTAATAAATACAAATAAAAAAAATAAAAAATAAAAAAATCGGTCAGTTAAAAAGCCTGAAAAACTGAGTGAGTACATGTGCACGGATGCTTTTTACAGTATCGCATTGTCTTAATGTACTGGGGGGTTTCAAAATGATAACCCGGACAAACTCATTGTGCTATAAAGTCCGGCACCTACACGTCTGACTGTAACCCCTGTAAATGTGTGTTTTACTGTTCGCTTAGAGTAAAAAATGTGCACGTCTGGAACTACCATAAATGTGAGTCTTACTGTAAATCCCTGACTTGCACGTTGTAACGTTAAACGTGGATGGAGGTATCCCGCATGTTCCTACTTTAAACATTTCACTTATATATATAACCTGCAAGTCCCGGCTTTAATATTTCACTGCTAATGTACAACTCGCAAGTCCGTACTGTAATATTTCTATTTTTAAAGTTACAACGTGCAAGTCCGAGATGTGCAGTAACACTCGCATTTATAGATTAAAATAAACGCATTTACGGGATTTACAGTAAACGCATCTACGGGGGGGATTTACAGTAAACCATGCATCTACGGGGGGGATTTACAGTAAACGCATCTACGGGGGTGGTTTACAGTAGAACCCGCCTTTGCGGTATATCAGATTACAACACGCATGCCTGAGGGTTTTTTGGTTTGGTTTGTCCTAACTTTTGGCCTGGCTATTCCTATTCTTTGTTTGCCTGCTTTGTGATTCCTTGGTATCCATTCCCTACACCTTGAAGTTTTTTGGGGGGTTTTTGAGGCCCCCTATTTTCTGTTTTCTTTTTCTCTATGCATCACCACTTCCAAAGGTTGCCATACCATTAAACCTTTTTAGCAATTTGTCTCTTGCATCCATCTCTCAGTATCATACATTCAATCTAACCACACATTGATAGTTTGAGCTCTTAGGGGAATTACCCCTTCAATATACACCGCACAGTTAATATATTACATGCCTATTGCAGCAACCCTAGTGAGTGAACAAAGCACACACAGGCATTACGGGGTCCCCACAACTGTGTCGGTAAACACATTTTACTTATTTATCAATAAAGAATGTTAATGTTTTGTATAAGTGTGGTCACCCGGCACCTGTAGGGAGTTCCACGAGATGGGAAGCTCACATTAAGGTAGCCATTAAGTCCATTGTCCGAGACAGATTTGTGTTGTGTGGTGGCGTGGTTAGGTGCCTGAAGAGAGCAATTGCATGTCCGAGCAGCTCCTGCAGACTCACTCTGATTTCAGGTGCTTTTTACGTTGCTTTCGGACTATTCCTGCCTCCCCTTACACAGCGACACACCCGGGACTGGGTGGTGTTGAGATTTTGGCTGGGGGACTTTTACTGGCTTGTCCGGACTCAACCGCTGTATTTCGGGCCTAATGCGGGGAGACACTGACCGCCATCTTAGCGGCCTCGTGATGCCTCGTGCCCCTTCTTCCTCCACTATTCCAGCAATGGGTAAGAAGAAGACTGGAACGGCGGAGTGTCCCAGCCTTCCGGACATTCGGGTCACGCTGGTGGGCCCGAAAGACGCGAGTACCCTACCCCGACCGCCAGCGGAGTCGACACCTAGTGGCGTGGGCCCTGTTGACCCTCCGCGAGCCCCACAACTGACTCTGAAGGACCCGGAGGATCATCCGGCAATGAGACGTGACATCTGCGCCCTTCTAGCGGATGCCCGCTCCTCGTGGTCATAGGAGATAGCGGAGGTGCGATCCGACCTCTCTTCTCTCTGCACGGAGGTGGCGGACCTTGACTCCTGGACCTGCACCTTAGCGGTCACACAAGACGAGGCCTCTTCCCAGGTTCGGGCGCTCCAGGCCCAGATCGCTGGCCTACAAACTACCTTGCTGGCCATGGAGGCCTGACATAGGAGACGGAATCTAAAATTCAGGGAACTTTCGGACGCTATCCCGGCTCCTGACCTGCTGCCACTGGCCAACCAGATGATAAAATCCATCCTGGCGCTCCCTGTCCGTGTCCCTGACCCAGTGATATCGGCGCTCATAGTCCACAAGGCGGCGACGGCCCCTCAGACTGCCACGAAGGACGTCATCATGGTGTTGAGAGATGTCCTAGTGCGCAAACATTTTCTAGGGGTGACAATCAGAGCCCCCCCGGTTCAATTTGAGGGAACGGATGTCACAGTATTCCGCGATCTCCCGTTTCTATCCCTTGCAGCATGGCCACAATTTTAACCGGTTACGACCACGCTTTGAGCCCACGAGGTCCATTACCATTGGGGGGTGTCGGGCTCCTTGCTCATCCATCATGTCACTGAAGTTTTGGTAGCCTCGACGCTGGAGGAGGCGCGGACTCACCTGTCGGCTTTGGGCCTTCCATGCTATCTGGACGCTGCTACCGGAGATCAGCCGCAGTCGCCTTCGACCGAGCAACCTTACGACCCGGACTACTCTCTGAGACTAGTCTGATCTCCACTCCCCTGAGACGGAGATGGGTCACTAATGGATTCTGGTTTTCTTCTGATCAGATGTGTGATGACTTCAGGCCTCTCCCCCACCCCCTCATACTTCGCCCCACATCCTCCTCTCCCCCTTCCTCCCACACTAGCTTATCCATCCCCCCACTTTTTTTTTCTTTTTTGAGCTTCGAGGCATGGTTTTGCCAAGGGTGAGCCACGGGATAGTCACCTAGGCTCTCGCTGTCACATTGGCCCTTCGGTGACCTTTGCCCTGTGGTTCCCTCTGTGGCCCTCTGTTTCCCTGTGGGGTCTCAGGGGTGCGCTGCTGAGTACCACCTTTCTTGGGCTGCCTTTCCCATCCTCTCGGTTATATAAGAGCTTTTTTTTTTCTCTCTTCTTTTTCCCTTTCTCTCCTTTCCGCCTTACTTCTTTCCTTCTCCCACTCTCCCCCCTTTTTTTTAGGTTCTGTGACCGCTTACAATTCTTGATGTCATAATTTATGTTGATTGAACCTACATATCTCCCTCGTTGTATTGCACCATACTCTGTTACTGGTTTGACTTCCTTGCTATTTTTTTATATCTGGCATGGTCCTGTGCGGCCTCCGTTTCTCTGACTTTAATTAGTTTATTTGTGATGTGCATAATTATAAATAAAGAAAAAAAGATTTGTGTTGTGTGAGACCCAAGAAACGGCACACATAACTGGCCCTCTGGGTCAAGCTTTACAATCAGAACGACTTATTTTTACCAAAGCTTGAAAGGTCATTTAACCCATTATTTTCATGGTTGGTGAGTGATTGGAAGTCACTCGTGCTGACTCTAGGGATATAGAAAATATAATGGAGCTTTTGTGTCAATCGTGCTACGTTTAATGTAATGTTCTTGTTATATTCTTGGGGTTTTATCTGTATATAGCAAGGGCTCTCTCTTCGTGCTAGAATGTACATCATAAAATCAGGGCGGTCAAACTCAGGCACCCCAGATGTTTCTGAAATCCCAAGATTCCCTGGCCATCTATTGCATTCAGAGAATTCTGGGAAATGTAGGCGTCAGCATCCATTGGGGGGGGGGTTGGGAGTTTGACAGCCCTGTCATGAATTACTTAATAAAACAGCTTACTCCTCATGGGACTCACCTGAGACCCTGATGGTCAGGACGTTGCTCAATACGGTGAAGGTTCTGTTGCTTGACAATTGGTTGCTGGCCCAGCACTGGTATGAGCCACCATGGTAAGAGCCGGCGGACTCTAGAAATAACATTTTCCTGGACTCTCCAAACTGGAACAGCCCAGACCGGTTATCCACCTCCTCCCCATTGTGCAGCCACCGGAAGGAAGGAGAGGAGCCTCGTTCCACCGAGCAGGTAAAGGTCATACTGTCCCCAGCCAACACCCCCAGGTCCTCTCTGTCTACGTGGATTCTGGCATCATACACCGGCACTGGAGATGATATGTTTAGCAACAGGTAAATTAACCACTTCAACTCCAGAACAAACCAATAGAATTTAAGATAGAAATGTAGATGTGCATCTTCACTTCACTTTGAAGGGACCACATCTATTTGAAACAAAGACCCTAAAATCCACTTCTTTCCTGGGATTGAAAAGGTATGGTGGGTGACATGCAAACTCAGAATTTCAGACTGAACAAGATAAATGTTATTGCATTTAATTCCACCAACATGTCCCAGTGATTAGGGGTGGGTGATATTCTTTGGATTCTCAGTTATCTTTGTGACCTGTGTGTATTTTCTTACCGATTACAGATATTTTCACAGTTTCACTCCGGATCTGAGCTTGAAGCTTGGTGACGGTCACCGAGCAGTAATATTCTCCACTGCAGCCCTTCACCACAGACTCCACCACAAAATGTGCCTCTTGTGATCCCATCAATTGCTTCTTCTCACAGGTTCCAACATCTTGTCTGCACCAGCTGAACTCCAATGTCCCCGACCCTCTGTCCACAAAGCAGGTCGCCTCCAGCCTCTCTCGTTCTAGGACCAGTCCTCCAGGAGGCTTCAGGACAACTCGGACTCTAGCCACGGATACATCTGAGGATCGAAAGACAGTGTAGCATGACAGAGATATGAGCATGTAGTTGGATGTGTGGTCCTCTTGACATCACAAGAGCCAGTGTCAGACGAGCGCCCATACGGACGTGCCTTCCGACGCAGTGTTGTGATGTTTCGATGGGACCAACCACGTGCTGTAGCGTGTGTGCGATGGGGCTGCAAAGTGCAATACTCCATAGGAGGATCGAGCTTTGCAGCGCTGAGCGCACTAACTGCACTCAGCGAGGTGGCCAGACGGGCATCAGAGTGGAAGGAACGTCCACTCTCATGGACGTTCCTTCCGCTCTGAAAAACTCTCGTGTAACAGTGTCCGAAGTCAGGGATCACAAACTACGGCCCTCCAGACGTTTCTGAACTACAACTCCCATGATTCTCTGGCCATTTATTGCAGTCAATGAATTCTGGGAAATGTAGGCAATCACCATGTGGGGGCAAGAGTTCGAAATCCATGTTATATGTATTGTACAAGATGCTTGGTAGAGCTTGGTCTCCAAAAACCACAAACCTACAGGGTGTCCATAAAGTCTCTTTACAATGTCAAACACTTATTCCAAAGGCGAATGAAAAGACAGATAAGTGAAAATTGTTACAAAATGAGACGTGTAGCTTTAAGGTTTTTTTGCCTCATTTAATACACCTCTATATGGGCACCATTAGTTGCATGAAGCACATCAAGACGGTACTGGATTGCTTGCCATGTTGGCTGTAGCTTCCCCTCATCAATGGCGTCAGTGATCCTCTGCTTTAGATTAGGGATGTCCCTTTGTTCCACACACCATATCTTTAACATAACCCCATAGAAAGAAGTGGAGGGAGTGATATCTGGTGAACGAGGTGGTCAGGGAATTGGGTCACCCCTTCCAATCCACCGCTCTGGAAAGGTTTCATTTAGGAACCCACAAACACGCCGTCCCCAATGTGGTGGTGCAGCATCTCGCTGGAAAATGATGGTTGCGTGAAGGTCACGTAGTTGTGGTGCCGCGTATTCAGTCAAAAGGTCAAGGTAAACATTTGCAGTAATTGAGGTCTCGCCAAAGAAAACCGGACCAATGATTCGATTGCGCATGATCCCACACCACACATTCTTCTAAAGCAGAGGATCACGGATGCCATTGCCACAGTAACCCTAACCCTAAAACAAGCAGAATAACTAACCCTACCAGTAAGACGAACCATAAAAAAAAATCAGAAATAGCAGCTTTAACGGTAACCCTAACAGTAACCCCAACCATAAAACAAGCAGAACTAATAAGTAACCCAATATATTTTGACCAATCCCAAGAGAGAATTTCTGATCCTAAACCAAACCAATATTTTTCGCTGTGCACAAGGCTAGAAGGCAGTGACAGCTGTGTGGTCTTAACTACGTTTATCATTAAATCATTGAACATTAAAGCTCTTCCTGTAATGAAGACAGATATTAGAATTAGAATGTAGCACAGATTTACTCGCACGTGCAGAGCGGAGCCGAGGGACCACTCACCGTCACTAACGTCCAGTGTGAAGGGATCGCTTGTATCGCCGCTATCAGTACAGCACTGGTAATCGCCGCTGTCATCTCGCTCCGCAGAGTGAATGGTAAAGCTCTTTCCGGAATAATAGATATAATCACGGCCTTTGTACCAGTAATAGGCCTGGGATCCTTCATCTAGAGAATCCACATTACATGTCAGAGTTACAGAGTCTCCAGTGAATATCTTGCCTGTGTTTGGAGCAGCCGAAATCCCAGGTCTGACCGCGGCGCCTGAAAAACACACATTATACAGATTATTCAACATGAAGACTATCAGGGTAATTTAAAGAGATTCAAAAAGTCACCGCACGTTCAGTGACTTTTCATTCTCTTCAATTCGATTCGTTTTGCCGATCCCATTTCGGTGACCCTGCGGTGTATTCAGCAAACACCACAGGGTCCCCGAATTGCAGGGAAAAGCTGCCGCGAACCTGACGAAAACGAACCGCAAAACCTGGCGAATGCACGCTAAAAACCCGCAAAAACATCTGGGATTAACCCGTTGAAGACGCCGGAAAAACCCGAGCAGGAGCCGATCACACGCAGCGAAGCCACCGGAAAAAGCCGACACCGCAGAAGAAGGCAGTGAATAAATTAGCAAAACAGTTTGCGTGAATGTTTGAAAAGTGAAACGCTGTTTGCAAAGAAACTACTGAGCGAAAATGTCTGAAATTTACATATGATCCAATCAATGATAATAAAGAGGGCTGTTACAGAAAAAATAAGTAAACTTAAAGAAAAACGGGAAAAAAAAACGGACTTTTTAAAAAAAAAAAAAGAAAAAAAAAAGAAATCCAGAAAAATGCTTAAAATATCCTAAAAAATCTATAAATAAAGAGACTCTTTACTGCAGATTAAAATAATAAACGGTTTATTAGATATTGAATTAAAACGGGAATATTTTTAACATTGAAGCCTATGGGATTCGCCTGAATTAACTTGCCGAATTAAGCCACCGAATGGCAGGGCATTAGGGGAACCTTTCACTGCTGGTTTGTGTTCTCTGAATAGCCGAAGCAGTGCATTTTCATGGGGATTTCACTGCCCTCGAACAGGCACCGAACAGGCACCATATGTGCAGGCAATTCGCCAGGATTTGGCGAATTGCCTGCTCTCTGGATAGCCGAATGGCCAAGAAAGGTAAACCGAACACTGATTTTCAGCGTTCGGTTACCTTTCTCCAGCAATTCGGATCTCTTTGAATAACTCTGTTTGTATTCTGAATAAGATCCAATAACACGACCTGCGAGACGTCCCGTGATCGAGTTAAGAGCAGCGGCGACGATGACAAGTAGACAATTTATATAAAACAGTTTGGAGTAAAGTTACCCTGAACATGGATAAGATAATAGACGTTTCATTCCATTTTCATGAGGATAGAAAGGCTTATGAGGAGCTAGGACTGGCGGAAACACATTCCAAGAAACACTAGAGCCAAAGTGGGCAGAACTTCCAGACACCGATCTCCATTCACATCCATAACCAAAACACTCACCGTCATTAACATCCAACATGAAAGGGTCACTTCTGTCACTAGTACTGGTCTTGCAGTGGTAGTCACCGCCGTCCTCCTTGTCATTAGACTGAATTTCTATGGTCTTTTTATTAGTATTCATATCGAGACTCCCTTTGTACCACTTATATGTCTCATAGTAATTATATTGAGAATTCAGGTTACAGGTCAGTGTGATCGATTCTCCTCGAAATATCTTCCCCGTGTTCGGTGAAGCCGAGATCTCCGGTCTGGCAGCTACAAAACAACAACACGTAACACACGGTAAATGATCAGTCGTGCACCAGGAGGAGATTAAGACTGAGACTCGATACAGAAACATACAAATACAGTGTGCAGGGCCAAACGGGAACTCTGCCCCTTTTGCAAAAATAGTGGAGGAACTACATTCCCGTTTGTCCTAGACTTGGGCACCGATTTTTTTTTCAGTTTGATTCGGTTTGGTTCGTTCGTATTTTGCAAATTTTCGTTTCGACTCATTTCGACCGATTGCCGTTTCGGTTCGTTTCGTTTCTTTTTCGTATAGACTAAATTTTCGTGTTTTTCGGAACGTCTGTTCTCCTCGTTTCAAAGTGTCTATTCGTTTTGACGTAATCTAATGTTTTTTCGGATCCGATATTTCTGTCGATACGATAAAAAAAATTTGTTTCGTTTCGTAAAGGTTTCGTTTTCGGGAAATTCGGATCTGAAAATTTTCGTAAAATTGGCTGAATCCGAATGCACGAATAGGGAAATTTCGTGATAATTCCAAAATTCCGAAACCCGAAACGCACATCCCTAGTTTGTCCCTGTTCGACTTGACCACCCAGTATAGTGTCTGCGTGTCTGTCTGCAGCCTTAGTGTCTCTGCCAAACTCAAAGCGAGAGGACGGGGCAGTTTGTTGTGAGATGGGATCACGGTCTCTTTACCACATAAAGATACATAATACGACCTTGTGATCTAGAAGCATTTGGTAAGCAGACATGAGCGGATTCTTCAGACCCACCGGTAACACCTTGGACAATGGGTATTAGTTCTTCCTTACTAGTTCATGGGTTAGTTACTTATCGTTATTTTAATTATGTAAAATCCATCATTAAATAATAAAAAAAAACACTCACTTTCAGTCGTTATCTCCAATTTTCGGCTGGTTTTTTTCACATTCCCATCTACAGTTCTTGCTTCACAGGTATAAACCCCAGAACGAAACTTGTCGAAGTCTGGAATTTCATATTTATTGGATCGACCCGGCATAGGATTCCGACTCTCTCCATTTTTGTAGAAAGTATACCGCAATTCTGTTTGCGCTCTGGGCGGGGCTAGGCTCGTGTCACATGTCAGGGTCACGGCGGCGCCTTCTGTCACCAGATACGGAGAGACTTTAATTTCCGGGTCAGAAAAGAGATCTGGAAGAGACGAAGATATTTAGAGATTTATCAATGGAGATGAACAGATTTATGAAGCTTCACCTCTATTCACAGAGAGTACATGCACCATGACAACTCCTAATACAAGGAGACCACCAGCAGAGTCTCTCTGCACATGGAGCCTCAGACCATTACGGATTTAGGGATACCTCATTTTAAACCCATCAACAAATCCCTAAATCATCTCAGGTCCCACGGGGCACAGGGCGTCTGGTATCGACGGAGGCAACAAATAGTTCCCAGTGTTCTTCCTCCAGCTCCTTCCACATCCCTTGCACGATCCTCCTCAAGTGAGTTCTCGCAGAATCTGTACAAGGTGGTGCTGGCCTCCATGGAGTCCCGTGGACTCCAACAGCTGGTACCCATGGCAGCCTGCAGTGCGCTGACTGGAGATGCGAACATATCGGCTGGGTTGGAATAAGCTCCATAACAGGGAGCTGGGAAGGGAAAACGGGAGATGTTCTCCATCGCCTGCTCCTCCTGGTTACTGGATAGGTTGGAACTGGGCCCTTGGTATTTTTTTACCCATTGCATCATCCTATGTGAGATGCCTGATATCCTCAATCGCTGATCCATGCCTGTGTGTTTCCCGAATCCTTGTCTGACCTCCTGGTCCAAACCCTGGAACATGTATAATTTCTGTGCAGAGGCTTTAGTATTAAATAGGGTAAATCATATTTCTGCACTTTTTTTTAATACAATTCTCAGTTCAATGACTTGTATCTCATTACTGACCATGTTTATCTCGGTTTTGCATCCAGTCTGTGAGCTTTGGGCAGCTTCACGTCTATTCCAGGTAAAGGACTGACGGAGAAAAACATCTAAAGGACCACAAGTGACCCAAAAATATGGTATAATTAGATGCTTCAAGACCTCAGGGGCTGAACCCCCATCCAAATATTCCACAACTACAAGAACGTGATGGCAAACCTTTACTCTGTCCGGGCTGACACAATAAGAACAAATAATAATAATAATAAGCTTTATTAATTAGAAAACTAAAAAAATATGTTTTATCGGCAGTATGGCTATTGGTTTGACCAAGGCGCCCACATAGTTTGGGGACCTGTAAGCTGCGTCCTTTCCACAAGGAACATTACAGGGAGGGACCAAGGCATCGTCACGTACTTACAAGCTGTGTTTTATAAAATGTATTAATATTGTTACATTTCCTGTCATCAATTAGTCTTTCAAGTCCCACAAATGGGAATAATTTAATACTCAGCGTTTTTCCCGTCTGCCGGCACTGGGGCAGGTCCATGGCTGCAAACTTCTCTTCAAATAGAAAGGAGATCGAGAGAACAAACTGCGACAAAACTTCCCATGGATTTAAAGAAACATAGAAATATCTTAAAATATACCTCTGGGCAACATTTACATATAATAATGCAAATTTCACAAACCCCAACACAAGGGAAAGCAACGAACCCTGACTGGAACAAACTGAATTTACGCTGTGGCTCGTCTTCTCTCCTCTTCCTCTTTTGCTGCGGTGGGATTTTTATTTCTCTTCTTCCCCTTTTATTCGCTTTCTTCCTTTACACCCACTCTTTGTAGAATCTTTATTTTCCCCCAGACCCTGAACCCTGACATTTTCTCAAACACAAACCCACGTGAAGTAAAAGTAACATACAGTATAATAACCCAGGCTCCTGGATCAGTCTACTGGCTCCAGCTCCCCTCGATCACCAAACCCTCTGGTCACCCCTGTTTGTATCAGAAGCCTTTTCATACATGATCCAGCATCTACTGGTGTGAATCTAATGGAACGATCAGCCAAACCAAAACCCAACTGACAATGTATCGGTTTTGTATGTTTGTCATGCTGCTTGTGCTCTAATCCGTCCAGTATCGGGATCAGATTTCATTGTACAATTCAAGAGGGTACAGACAGGAAGCTTAGTTGGGTGCGAGGTCAAAGGTCGGTCCGGGTGGAGCAAATGAAAGGTCAAATGTATCCTTCCTGGTAAATTACTTTATAAATAGCAGAATGAAGGAACAGCAGAGGTGAGACCATGCGGAAACCAAAGTGAGCCAACATCTGAGCACTGAACAGAGTGAAGTCTGGGATTAATTAAGGATCTGCAGCCAATCACTCCACTCCTAGGAAAGAGCCGACCCCTCACCGCCCTTGTTTCTATAGACTAAGGGCAGTGGCCGCCTGAGTGTGCAGCGTGGTTCCTGCCCTACCTCCATGAAGGCCATGGCGACACAGGGCCATAACCACTCAAAATATCCAAAACAAAGATAAGCGATGCTACTTTCAATAAGGAGACACGGCAGCCCACCTGTGGGCGTCGCAATTCCACACGGAACCCCGGTAAAGGAGGAGACCAACAGCCCACAGCCACTGCAGACTTGAGACGGAGATGCCATCGCACCACCAAGCGCTCTGAAGCGTGGGGCGCAGAGACATGTCAGTCGCCATGACACCCTGGCCTGGTGAGGGAAGGCAGCCGGGTGACGCATGACAAAATTGTATCTGTTAAAGGTGTGACTTAACTTTGAAAACACAAGCAATAGGACCTCCCACCCGTCTGGAGCCCAGTAAATTATAATGTTACGTTTGGTTGTACGGCACAGGAACAATAACAGCATTTCAAACACAATTACCTAGCACACACAGAGAGAACTCAAAGTATTGTATTGAGTAAAGATACTTGGTAAAAGAAAACACACGCTTTGTTTTATATTCTGATGCAACCGCACCCACGCAGAGAGGAATATTGTATCGGTACCGAATATGTGGTGAGAACATGCGAGTCAGCTGAAGTGGGAGATACTGAAAGTAGTGATGAGCCAAACACCTCCGTGTTCGGTTCGCATTCAAACAATTTCAAAAGTTCGAGTTCTAACTCGAACTCAATGCAAGTCAATGGCAGTCAAAAGTTCGGTTTTTAGAGTGCCCTCCAAGAGGGCATATATGCACGATATTTGCCATAAAAGGTGTATGTGGGTCCGGGTAGTGCCCTGGGGGACAGGAAACAATGACAAAAAATTTTGTCAAGACGTTTTTAAAAGTTTTCCATAAAATAAGGGTTAAAAATAAAAATGAAAAATTCCTTCAAATGTCGTGCCTAGGAGGTCCCCATAACCTGCCCGTGAATTTGTAGGATGTATAGAAACACTGCCATCAGAGACCCACACACGACACCTAGCCACCCTTAAGGGGTTAAAATGCACAGGGACTGGCTACTATCCTGTTAGATGAGGGAATGTATTATATGTATAAAGCAAGGTATATATGACAATGGATAGTCAGAGACTCTAGGCACACAGCTTGTACGCTTTATGATAGACATTTCTAACACAGTAATAATTATATGCTGACATAGGCCCTTCGGGAGAGGTACATGACATACAAATACCGGAATATTACCTTTAAATCTAAGGAGTGTGATAAAGATTTTATTAAGCCCTTTGTGACGGAACGGCTGCCACTATACCGTAGCGCGGTACAAATTCTTAAAATGTTGATTTGGTGTGGTGTATTAAAGAATTCGTTAGGTTGTATTTTTATAAGTTCCCCCTGTAATTCTCCCCATTGTTGACCTGTTCCCCGCCTGTCCACAGCCCCAGGAAGACGCCCGGTCTGTGAATGCCTCGAGCCGCCGCTGTCTCTGCAAAGCCGCCCAAACTTGCCCGCCTTGCCCCGCAGTGTGGAAACCACGCAGAAGAGCGCTTCTTGGCCAGTATGTTCCTAAAAATAGGTTCTTACGGGGGTGCAAATTTCAGAACGAAGCGCCCCGGGAAACCCGAACTCCGACCAGGGATCCCTCGCCGGGAGCGCGGCCGGCAAACAGTGACTCTTGCTCGGGTACAGCTGCCGGACTTTCCCCCTCCACAGCTCGGGCTCCGTTGATCCGATCAGGGCGCTTTTTGGACTGAACCAGCCCCCGGACCCGAGCTACCAGGCTGTACCCCCAGCGTGCCGCCGCTCCTAGGGGATCACCCCGAAATCCCTGGTAAAACCCCAAACTCGGTCTGAAAGCCACAGGGAGCCGCCAGGACAAAGGAGCGCTCACACCACAGGGGGGCCGGCGCTGCCCGGACAGGGAGAGGTTCTGGGAGGGGGGGGGACAGACGAGCTGGCGCCGAGACCCGAGATAAGGGCTGCGCACCGCAGGGGTCCCCCAGGTTAACCAAGGCAGATTGGGCAATGGCTCGAGGCAAAGGTAAAGATCACCGCAGGAGGACTGAGGGCGGGCCAGGGGAGAATAATGGTTTCATTCCCCATAAATACCCCTGTATCCCCCATGTTAAATAAACTGGTACCTGTTTGAACCTTTACTCCTGCCTCGGCCAGTGGCGTAGCGTGGGTTGTCAGCGCCCGGGGCCAGCAAAGAATTGTGCGCCCCCCCCCCAACCTGTGGACGTTATCGATATTGCCCCAGCTCACACATGGATTTGCCCCCAGCTCACACATGGATTTGCCCCCCAGCTCTCACATGGATTTGCCCCCAGCTCATGGATTTGCCCCCAGCTCATGGATTTGCCCCCCGCTCATGGATTTGCCCCCCAGCTCATGGATTTGCCTCCCAGCTCATGGATTTGCCCCAGCTCATGGATTTGCCCAAGCTCATGGATTTGCCCCCCAGCTCACTCATGGATTTGCCCCAGCTCACGGGGATTTGCCCCCAGCTCATAGATTTGCCCCAGCTCTCACATGGATTTGCCTCAGCTCTCACATGGATTTGCCCCCCAGCTCACTCATGGATTTGCCCCCATCTCATGGATTTGCCCCCCAGCTCACTCATGGATTTGCCCCCATCTCATGGATTTGCCCCCCAGCTCACTCATGGATTTGCCCCCAGCTCACTCATGGATTTGCCCCCAGCTCATGGATTTGCCCCAGCTCATAGATTTGCCCCCAGCTCATGGATTTGCCCCCAGCTCACTCATGGATTTGCCCCCAGCTCATGGATTTGCCCCCAGCTCACTCATGGATTTGCCCCCCAGCTCATGGATTTGCCCCAGCTCATAGATTTGCCCCCAGCTCATGGATTTGCCCCCCAGCTCACTCATGGATTTGCCCCCAGCTCATGGATTTGCCCCCAGCTCACTCATGGATTTGCCCCCCAGCTCATGGATTTGCCCCAGCTCATAGATTTGCCCCCAGCTCATGGATTTGCCCCCAGCTCACTCATGGATTTGCCCCAGCTCATGGATTTGCCCCCAGCTCACTCATGGATTTGCCCCCAGCTCATGGATTTGCCCCAGCTCATGGATTTGCCCCAGCTCATAGATTTGCCCCCAGCTCATGGATTTGCCCCCCAGCTCACTCATGGATTTGCCCCAGCTCATGGATTTGCCCCCCAGCTCACTCATGGATTTGCCCCCATCTCATGGATTTGCCCCCAGCTCACTCATGGATTTGCCCCCAGCTCATGGATTTGCCCCCAGCCCTTACCTGGATATTGCCCCAGGCCCCAGCTCCGGCGGGGGTTGAGGGGACCGGGACCCAGATGCCGGCAGCGCGGGAGCGCCTGCCCGGTCTTTAACAGTCCGTCCTGTTAGGTGATGCCGCGCAGCCGGTCACGTGGTCCGGCCAATCAGGTGGTACAGAGACTCCGTACCACCTGATTAGCCGGACCACGTGACCGGCTGCGCACGCCGCGCAGCCGCATCACCTAACAGGACGGACTGTTAAAGACCGGGCAGGCGCTCCCGCGCTGCCCGGCATCTGGGTCCCGGTCCCCTCAACCCCCGGGCCAGTTTTAGGGGCGCAAATGCGCCCCTAACAAAACTGCGCCCGGGGCCACGGCCCCCCCAGCCCCCCCCCCACGCTACGCCACTGGCCTCGGCTAGTAATTGGGGATAACAGGGCTTGGGGAACCGCGACGCTTCAAGGATCGTGCAAAAGCGCTTAATCACTGCCGAATTCATACAGCCCGCTACCCCTGACTCTACACCTCCAGACAAGCTCGGCGCTGACGGCGGATCTACCCGTGCAGGGTAGCGGTGATCCGTTACACCCTTGATGACTAATGACGTAACATCTACATCATTAATGATTGGCTTTACAGAGCCCTGGTCCTTAAGGGGTTAGGCTGAGGTCAGACGAGCGCAGTTATCACGTACGTGTTGCTGCACATTTGTACGTCCGTGGCAGCATATCATTCTGACCAATGGAGCCCCACACACGAAGTACGTCCGCACAGAAGTGCGGCTGCATGGCGGACGCGGCAAACGGACGCAGGTTAGGCAAGAACGTAATACTGCTAGAACGGACGTGCGGAGTGCGCCACGTCTGTAACGTCCGTGTAGCTTTGTATGTGAGTGATGGAGCGTGGTCAGATGGGCGGCATTTATACGTCCAGCATTTTTGACGGACAGAATGTTTTTTCATTGTAATTTATTTTCCCTGCTACATCCGTCAAAAAATACATCAGTGAAAAAAACGGACTGTGTGGCCACTACCTTGATGTCAGTCAGTAAGTACGTCCGTACTGCACGGACGCACAGTCCGTACAAAATGCGCTCATCTGACCCTAGCCTTAACCTATAGCCTTAAACAGCATATCGGAGAGGATCATATAGTAGAAATGAACACTTCTTAGAATTCAAAACAAGCACAGTGTTTGTTCATACATGTGCAGGAGCCCCCACCCAGTGAGGAGCCCCCAAGCAGTATGCAAGCAATGTATCAAATTTGTTAATTAGAAGCACATGTTATTTCCAAACACTAATCAAACACCTGTTGTTTACGCCGTTTGAGAGCACAGGTCATTTAGAGGTGAGAATCTTTGCACCTAGACATTAGTTTTTAATTCAATATCTAATAAACCGTTGCTTATAATATTCTGCAGTATAGAGTCTCTTTATTTTTAGATTTTTTAGTATTTTTTTAAGCATTTTTTATACTTTTTTTTTTTTTTAAAAAATGGAACTCGAACCGAACACGCCAAAAAGTTCGAAGTTCGCGAAGTTGCGAAGGGCCAAAGTTTGAATCGAACTCCAAACTGATCGAACCGAACAGCTCATCCCTAACTGAAAGTGATAGAGAGAGCAGGCAGTCAGTGACACATTGGGTAGAGGAGAAGCCGGCTCCTGGGTCCATTTTCCCCAATAAATTGTCTCAGTACCTGAAGCCTAGGACTTTATAAAATAACACAGCACTGAAAGCAAAGTAACATTAGTCTGTAATAAACATTGATCAGATTCTACTTTCTCCTAAGCTATCCATTAAAGGGTTAACTCAGGTTTTCTAGAATCCAAGAGAAAATTTCAAGCTCATTATTGGTTTTATCTCCTAGCCACCCCCCCCCCTTCCAATTTCCTGTATAACATACCAGTAACATCTTGTTTTTCACTTTAGGGGTTATTCATTAACCTCCAAAATTGCCACGGAATTGCACCGCGCGGTGAATTTCACCAGTTAGACGAATTGCTCCAAAATAGCACGATTTCACAAAGCTGTCAATTCACGAAATACAGGAGAACTGACAGCAGAATACGGTGCACTTCCCTGCAATTCACCAGAAATACAACAGCACAGAAATTTTCCCATTGGAAACAATTTATGTATACGCAGAACGCCAAATTGCATCGACAGGTTTAAATGGGCAAATCCCATAGGTTTTGATGTAATAAATGGATTATACTTTTTTTATTTTAAAGACCATTTTTTTTTATTTTAAAGACCATTTTTCTTATTTTTAAAAGATCTTTTTTCATGGTTTTTCTTAAACCGATCATTTTATTATTTTTTTTTTAAAGGACCTTTTTTTATTAGACACATTTCTGCTTATTTACGCTTCTATTAGGAGAATATCCTATTTGGCGGATATCGCTCCAGTGACTCGAAATTCAACAAAATACGTTGACCATCTGCTAAATAATGAATTCACCAAATTTTCAGTGACATGAAATCGAAGTGCACCGAAAAGGGGCTGTCACGGAACGGACAGGAGAGCTCTTTTCAGCGAGCCACAGGACTAAAGACTGAACCCTTTTTAAAGACCATTTTTCCTGTTTTCGTTTTGGTTTTGCGTGTGAGCCTATGGACCTCTTATTTTATTGCTAGATGTGGTTTTATTGGTGTGATGTAATTAAAAATGTACCCTGTATGATGTGACTGTAAAAGTATGAAAGAAACCGTTTGTATGTGTTTTTCCCTGTCGCCATTTTGCTCATCCCAGCATGGTTTCACAGAACAAAGGATCTCATGCCCCAAGATGGAGGATGCAGCGGGCCAGAGGATTGGAGGCTTTTCCAAGACCTCATCTGCCTAATCCCTGGACAATGGTTAGGCTGAAAGGGACCTGATAGGGAACAGGAGGTTGGGAAAGGAGCCAATCAGTGCTGGTTATTTGGGTGGGGGAGTTGGTAATCTGTTTGTGTGAAGTTGTATAAATGACCCTGTTGAAACCCATAAAATTCAGTTAACTGTTTTAAAGCATACAGCCGCGTCTGGTGTCTTCATTTCAGAGCTACAATCACTATTGCAGGAGACACTCAGCGGTCTCCTGCATCACCACTCAACCCAGGAACGGGATCCCCAAGGCAACAACGCACCATCTCTCCAGACGCCGGACCAACGCCATTTTATCCTCCAGGCCGCTCGAGACGCCGAGTGCCGTGCCACTCGGTAGTCGGGCTGGATGCCATGTAGGAGACCGCTGAGTGTCTCCTGCAATAGTGATTGTAGCTCTGAAATGAAGACACCAGACGCGGCTGTATGCTTTAAAACAGTGAACTGAATTTTATGGGTTTCAACAGGGTCATTTATACAACTTCACACAAACAGATTACCAACTCCCCCACCCAAATAACCAGCACTGATTGGCTCCTTTCCCAACCTCCTGTTCCCTATCAGGTCCCTTTCAGCCTTCCCATTGTCCAGGGATTAGGCAGATGAGGTCTTGAAAAAGCCTCCAATCCTCTGGCCCGCTGCATCCTCCATCTTGGGGCATGAGATCCTTTGTTCTGTGAAACCATGCTGGGATGAGCAAAATGGCGACAGGGAAAAACACATACAAACGGTTTCTTTCATACTTTTACAGTCACATCATACAGGGTACATTTTTATTACATTACACCAATAAAACCACATCAGATAGAGCAGGACCGCAGGCGGACTTCCATCCCGTCACAGGGGCGAAACACAAAGCACCAAAATTGTGGTTAAAATAGCAGAGACACTCAGTAACACTTACCTGCTACAGTGATATGAGCTGATACCTCATAACGATAACCTGATTTACATTTATATAAACCAGCATCAGAGCGACCCACGATCCGAAGCTGAAATTCGGGAGTGTCTGAAGATTGAATATAATTGTTTTCTTTGTATATGGCTCTATATCGGTTGGAATCTCGTTCCCTGTAACTGCATCTTACACGCAGGACGTCCCCTTCATACACGGCAGGTGGTGTCTGGAGGATGACCGCCTCTACAATAGAACAGGAAACATAAGGTGTGTTTATATGTAACGTAAGTAACCAATGAGCGTCAAGACGAGGGTTTTACACCCGATTGTAAGCATTTCTCTTATGACAGGGGAATGGGGACAAAATCATAAACCTATATAAACTATAGACAAGTAAAGACAAGTCAAGCTGCAAATGTCAGCCATGCTCATAAAATAATACGTAAGTCGTGGGCGTTCAAAACGTATTGGACACGATACACCCAAATATAACCATAATAATGCACAGGGTACAGGAATATTACCAGCACCTACACAAGATGTCTCATCAATAAACTAACAGATCCACAGAACTCAATGTATCAGCAAATTTCAAGCAGTAGGCGGAGTCTAAATCAGGAATGTCAAAGGTGTACTAGATAATGTTGACAGCTAGCATGTGGTATATGTATATTAAATGAACTCTCCAGTCATCCTTCCTGACCACTTTAACTTTTTAACCCCTTCGCTGCTGACGCATTTCACCGCTGTGTGCGGAGCTCATTTTTACCGGTTTCGCTCATCATGTTTAAACGCGATTTGAAGTCACATTTTATTATACGACCCAGACATATTATATATCGTCCTTTTCGGCAGACTAGGCAGATTCATGATATATCATTATTATATGTATACATCATGTCCTGCCTGTATATTATAACAAAAAATGCACTAAAATTAGAATTTTTAATCATCTGCCGCGTGTAAAGTGTTTTTTTTCACATTTTATCATATGAGCGTTTGCGGTTATATTTTCTATGGGGTGCGCTTGTACAAAAATTAGAAATGGGGACTTGTTACATTTTTGGGGGGGAAAATACGTGATTTTTAGCAAACGCACCCCATAGAAAAAAATCATTAGTGCAGCATCATTGTTCACTTTATAACTGAAATGTGAACAATATTGCTGCATTAATAAAAACAACACAAAATAATAAATCATGGTTTCTTTGTATTTTATTTTTTTATTATTTTAATTTTTTTACTAACTTTATACCTGGTCTTGTTGGATATCATTCGAAAGGCCATGCTCAGGCCTTTCAAATTACATCCTCCTAGCTAAATTACCCCTAGCTGCCACGGTTCTGGAGATATCGGGGTTCAAAGGAACTCTCTATCTCCACATGGGGATTTCCTTGGGCAGCTAGGGGTTCCCCGGCTAACTGTTGTCATCACACTATGCATGATGACGTCAGGCAGCGAGTGAGGACACGGGGGTGGAGCCACCATCCAAGATGGTAGCCCCCACCGGAGCTAGGCCGCACTTCGGCAGCGCAAGGCACTGAAGTGCAACCCGGTGCCTAAGGGGTTAAAGCCAGGCACCGCTTAAAAGGGGAGACTCTCCCCTTTTAAGCGGTGCCTGGCTTGTGGCGCTGCTCCTTCCCGATCGGGAGGGAGAGGGATCCAAACGAATCACCCCCTCCCTTCCAGGCGATCTTCTGCATTGCTGGGGGGGGTCGCCTGGAAATGACGTTATAGCGCATGGCGCGATGACGTCATTTACATCGTGAGGGGCTTAACTTCAGCGTCTGAGGATGCTGAAGTCAGACCGCCGCGGGACCCCGGACAGAGAGGTGAGTATCTCTGCTGGGGCTCCCGCAAAGCTGATGACTTGTGGGGCACGTCCTCAACATATAGCGGGAGTAAATGAGGACGTGTCCCACACGTCGTCAGCAGTGAAGGGATTAAAGATGCCAGGATGAGTATAGTCACCCCCCTCCTCCTTCCCCAGTCTGGCAGAAATGCGGAGTAAAGTGGAAGAGTTGCCTCCACCCCACCCAGTGTCATCAGTAGTCAGGATTTAGAATTTCCCGGCTGCTGGTCACCAGGTCGTTCTGGTTTCGGGAATCCTTGAGCAGAAGAGGAGGAGCAGCGCGCGGCAGCGGAGAAAAAGGTGAGTAATGTCACCAAAATTTAAAAAAAAATAAAAAATATTCAAGCAGACACTGTCAGCAGGATCTGTCCAATTATTTAAGGGCAAAAAAAGAACTATATTTTTAATAGAATATCCATTTAATCACCCGTTCCCATACGTTACATAGAGAGGGATTATTTGCTTTGTATGACGGGTTATCCCTCACACCGTGACTGTAAACAGGTAAGGGAGAGAGATTATCAATCTTGACTTTCCGCGCACTATGAGCAAGGCCGGGTATCTCACCTGTACTGACGTCCAGTTTGATCGGATCACTGAGGCCTCCTCTATGAGTCTGGCACCGGTACTCCCCAGTATCCCGTGTTTCCGCAGACGTTATGGTAATGGTCTTCCCAACCCCTCGTATAAAGAGATCGTCTTTGTACCAGTAATATCTCTGGTCAGTCTGATCCGTAGCGTCCGTGTTACAGGTTAGGGTTATGGATTCTCCAGTAAATACCTTCCCCCAGTCTGGTGAGATGGAAACCACAGGTCTGGACGCAGCTCCTGCAGGAACGACACATCGTACAGGAAGGAATATGAAAGGTTTACAGTAATGAGTAAATCAGCCATCTCTCTGCACTTTATCTCATTGCAGTCGTTCACTGGCAGGAGGCTCTGGTGCTCGCTCACTTCCAGAGACCTGTGCACCATGACCACATTGTGATCAGGTGACCACATAGAGTTTTAGGAATCCTTAAAACTAAAATTAAACAGTTTGTTTTTGTGACTTGAGAATTGCCGGTTATAACACGACACGTCCAAGGTGAAGATTTTAGTATGGAATGATGACAAAAAAAATAAAAGTCATAATCAGTATGGTTCCTGGATGGAGAATAGGATTGTGATGGTAGCCACTGAACCCCTTCACTACCAGAAGATTTTTTTTAATTTGTTTTCATAACATTTATAACAAACACGGGGCCCACTTAATTATATCTAGAGTAAAATATAAAATTTGTAAAGAAAGTGTTCGGAGATAAAATAAGGTAAAATTGCTCATTTTTAATCTTTCATGTATTTGTTCATCCTTTACAGAGATATCAATGGGATGAAAGGTTCTAAACTCTAGATGACATCCCATATCTTGCACAATGTCACACGGGGTCTGCATTATCAGCATATAGGCAGAAATGGCCTTTGTGTCAGTAAATGTGCTGCAGACAGATAATATAAATGGTGAGATCTCCTGTTTATGGGGATTTGTAGTGATCAGAATGAGATTATTAACAATGCAATATCTGTATGTGCCGCATAATGCCTGTGTGTGGCAATTCCAGCAACACCTTGTATCTGTATGTGCTGCATAATGCCTGTGTGTGACAATTACAGCAACACCTTGTATCTGTATGTGCTGCATAATGCCTGTGTATGGCAATTACAGCAACACCTTGTATCTGTATGTGCTGCATAATGCCTGTGTGTGACAATTACAGCAACACCTTGTATCTGTATGTGCCGCATAATGCCTGTGTATGGCAATTACAGCAACACCTTGTATCTGTATGTGCTGCATAATGCCTGTGTATGGCAATTACAGCGACACCTATCTGTATGTGCCGCATAATACCTGTGTATGGCAATTACAGCAACACCTTGTATCTGTATGTGCCGCATAATGCCTGTGTATGGCAATTACAGCAACACCTTGTATCTGTATGTGCTGCATAATGCCTGTGTGTGGCAATTACAGCAACACCTTGTATCTGTATGTGCTGCATAATGCCTTTGTATGGCAATTACAGCAACACATTGTATCTGTATGTGCCGCATAATGCCTGTGTATGGCAATTACAGCAACAGCTTGTATCTGTATGTGCTGCATTATGCCTTTGTATGACAATTACAGCATCACCTTATATCTGTATGTGCTGCATAATGCCTGTGTATGGCAATTACAGCAACACCTTGTATCTGTATGTGCCGCATAATGCCTGTGTATGGCAATTACAGCAACACCTTGTATCTGTACTGTACATGGATTTACACTCTTTATAACCCCCTGAATCTTATCCCTGTACAGCACAGAGTGACCCCACAGCTCTCCCTGTATTCTGACAAATCCCTGGCTGCTGGAATGCTGCTGTAAAGAGTTTGAATTTTTTGTTACAGTGAGGATTGGGGCTGCTATTTGCAGCTTGTTTTATCTCTCTGCAAAATTGCCGCACTTCAAGTGATATGATGGTGACATTTTAGTCAGATCACGGACTTGACAAAGACCATTGACCTGATCAACATGCTGCCATTTTCCAACATGTACAATAAACCAATGGATCATTTGAAGAAGTGCAGCACCGTTACTCTAGTCTATGCTACAGATCTGGGGGTAATTGGCCCTCTAATTCTTTGATTTGGCAAGTGTGTGCTTACTAAAAACTGTATTATATGTATTTTGATCAACAGTAGCAGCAAAGCCAACACAGATCCCCACCAGGAACATCCCAGAGCCTGGACATTTATTTCACTCAGTCAGTACAAAGGCAATGTTAACATTGCACCATAGATTTTTTAGAGAAGACTCGCGCTCACCTTCTATTCTGATATTTGTTGATCGGCTGGTTTTCTTAACGCTCTCAGATGAAGTCCTGGCATCACAGGTATAATTCCCTGAGTGATACGGCTCAGCTGACTTAACTCTGTATTTTCTGGATCTACCAAATTCTTGCACTTTCTGACCATTTCTGTAGAAAGCAAACCGCAGTTCAGTTTGCGCTCTGGGCGGGGCTAGGCGTGTGTCACATGTCAGGGTCATAGCGGCGCCTACTGTCAGCAGATACGGAGAGACTTTTATTTCTGGGTCAGAGAAGAGCTCTGGAAGGTAGAGTAAGGACACTAAGATTTATCTTCTGTTAATGGAAGAGAAACATGAACATGCGGAACAGACTGAGACACGTGTAATGTTTTACATGCTGCAATGTGTCCACTTGGTTCTAGGGGCGTAGCATGAGGGCACCTCAGATGAAAGAAACCTGTGCCTCTAAGAATTTGCGTTATGAAGATGGCGGCAGGACCGTCTCTTTGTGGGTGTAAGAGGCGCACTGTAACCTGCCCCTCTATTGTGCAGGCCATGAGAGCCAGTTCTTTAATGAACTGATCAACCTTGGTATTCAAATGCTAGTCATCATTATCCGGCTGCATGGCATGGATTGCAGGAGCGAGGTGCTGACAGAATCTTAAACGGACTCAGAGATGAAAAGGGCCACTATTCAAGTGAACTGTGGGGCGGGATTTAAAATATTTTGGAGCAGGAGTAAAAAGAATTGGGGGAAAAAATAAAAATATCTGAGCACAACTAAAAACTGGGAGAAACAAAAAAATTAACTGAGAGCTGAAATAAAATGAACGGGGAGGAGCAAATAAAATGAACAGGGAGAAGCCAACAAAATGAACTGGTGGGGGAAAAAAAAAAACAACAAAATTTTACCAGTAAACAAATTCAGCATATATGTGCGAAGTACACAGAATTGCTATAATCGCCAAAATATATTGCCCTTGGCACCACATGAAGTAACGGAAGTCAATCCTGATGAGCACTTTGCTTGTCGAATAGCTTTAGATTTGCTTTGATGGGTGTACAAGTGGTGAGGTGCATGAGAGATTCACTAACTTTGTTAGAATGAAAGCAAAACAAGTTTGTATGAGATTTCTGAGAACAGACGACAGTTACAGTGCCCTGCCCTACACTGGGTCTCTGCTCAGGTCTCAAAGTTTTACCTCGATGATGCCATTTCAAAGACTGAACCATATGCATATCAGTCTATTACCCAGCAAGGGCAGTAAATACTGAAATACTAAGGAAGCCATCTGTGTACGAAGGGTACAGCAACCCCAGACAATCGTGTCAGCCTTGTTGGGCCTCATCAAGAGGCTTTAGTGGATACTCCTCTAGGCACCTCAAGCAAGCAGTCCACCTCTGGTTTACCTTGTAGACTAATAGTGAGCAAAAGATGGATGTAACCTTGTGAGACCTGAGTGGGGACCGACTGTATGGCAGGACACTTATGCTGTTGACCGTTCTCAGGACCCTCACACACCTTGTGACGTTGCACATTCTCAGGGCCTTCACATAACATTGCTCAGTATCTTCTTAGAAATAATTGTAACGGTCACAGTTCCAGTTGCCATTTGTGAAAATGTTCCTCAAAACGTAAACCGTGCAATACTGTCGATTGAAATTTCTCTCAATGTAAATTCCAATTCTGTTTCTGAAACATTTGTATTGGTGGCAATAAATCAGGGTATGTTAGCAGTCCATGGGCTAGGAGGCACAATACTTGCCTTGCGTCAGGTGCTGATAGCGTGGAACCAAGCAGTGGCATACTAAGTATGGGAACTGTCACTGTGATATTTTTAATTTCCTTTATGAATGTATATATACTGTGATTCAAATACATATCTTGGCCAATATGCCACCTTTTTAATTTTTCAATAATATGTGCACATATCTTTCAAGTCACACATTTCCTCTCAAAGCTAGCCGATGGAATTTGAATTAAAAGCAGACATCCTGTATAATTCTTGAGTTACCGTTCCCAGACACTCGAAGAGAGCGCAAAACTCTAACGCGCAGATATAGAAAAAACATTTCTTTCGTCTGGTCAGAATTAATTACATATGATGTATGTAATGGGCTGAAATTTGCAAATGATGTCTGACGTTGAAAGTGTTTATTGGTCTGTAATCCACGACTCTATGTCCGCCCGCTGCAACAAAAAGAAATGTTCTGCTTGCAGACCTTCAGAATAGGAGAAATCTTTTGAAACAGCATTTTGTCTGTCTCTCTGTTCTCCACTTGAGTGTATAGCTTTTTTTATTCTTACTGGATCAAGCGAGAATCAACAGATCTCCATCATCACACAACTAGGGTCCTGCTGATTATTTGATGTAACCATTTCAGTCACACATAAATCTGTAGAACCATCCAGGGCCTATTTCTGACAGCGCTGTTAATAGCGACTCTGTCATGGCTGGGTGGAGTAGAGGTAACATCCCTGCTCTATGACTGGGGTCACAGGTTGGAATCCCAGCAAGAGCACCTCTCCAGTAATTGTCCTTGGGCAAGACACCTAACGTTACATACCCGCCACCCAGGAGATACTTGAAAATGAGAGAAATCTCAATGTATCCTTCCTGGTAAAATCCTTTATAAAAAATAAATAAAAAAATGGATTTATTGTGTGTGAGCCGTTATCCATTTGTGGTTCCCTATTAACGGCATGAGGTGCTGTATTAATGGCTTGAGTCGGATTGTCTGAGAGCCGCTTAGCAATCTGCTGCCACTCTCTCTTTGAGCCCATAAAACACTATGGAGACAAGACAGAACTTGCGTATATGTGTCTGCACCAGAACCATGGAATGACAATGGGAACTATCTGTTCCCACTGTTTTGCTGCATATAGCTAGAGGTGGAGGTGGAACGCTTGGCCTCCTGCACTGTGGGATCAGAGGCAAGTTTTGGAATTTTTGGCATAAGGTTTTAAGAGAATTTTCAAAAGCAAAAATCACTGTACACCCGGGTCTGAGAGCCAGAAATACTTCTAGAATACTAGGAGCCAAAGAAAACAAGTGGCGCTGGAATAATCGCAAATTAATGGTTCCTACACAAGGTATATCAAGTATAGACACGGTTAATCTACAGTAAGCAGACCTTACATTAACATTTATGACTTGAGCAGTTAGTCTAATGGCTTGGTTGATATGTAGTGGCAATGCTGGAGCGGCCTAAAAGAGTCACCTCCACCCTCCCTACAGGATTATAGAGAGACTCCGAGACCAGATAAGCAGATAAAACTGTCATAAACGGTACGAACGTAGATATACAAGACCGAAACGAGTCATATACAGTGTATATATATAAATATATATCATTACTAGACACCTAGGTTAACAGTCACAGTAAAGGTCCTATATATAGAAGGTCTGGTGGTGTCATAAAAGTAGCACCTGTAACAAAGGAAAAAGGCCAGATCCTGTTGCTCATGCCAAAACGAGTGTGCTAAATGGGAAAACCTGCGCATGCAGTAGCGTCCTCAATTTTGTGCTGCTGAATTAGCGCCTGCCCCAGAACGCAGCCCTATCCTAGATGATACTCGCGGTAGAGCTTCCACGCCACCACGAGTATAACCTCCTGGAGTCCATACGATTCCATGGAGGGTTGCGCTGCCGGGACGCAAGCCCTGCACAATCTTGTTCTGCCGAGATCACAGCAGACCGCAAAATGATCGTGAAGGGAGACTATTTGTCCCCAGTATCACTTTGCACCCAGCGGCCAGAAGCAGCGGATCAGTCTCACCGCAGGATGACAGGAGAGTATTTAATGGTGGGGGTGGTTAGCTGGTGCTAACTGATCCAGCAGAAGCGTAACAGCAACGGTGTGTTAAAGCTAGCACTATGCAGTAGTACAGGCCTCAAAATTTCCACTCGCCTGCTCGCATTTGGCGAGTGGAAATTACATGAGGGCGAGTGGGAATGCAGAGGCAGTGAAGGAAAAGGGTTAGGTGGGGCAACTAGTGGTGAGTAACTCTTAAGGCCTGGCTAGTAGCTCAGGACTTGAAATTTTGAGGCCTGCAGTAGTACCTTACTTATCCTAACGCTAATTACTGATTGCGCATCCTATACTGAACATGGGGAGCGCAAAGTACAGAAAATGCAGTAAACTCGCGGAAGCTACTGCAATCACTGATGCACTAACAATTCCTTCTACCTTTTAGCGTTAGGAAGGCAATAAGGGCCGGGGGGGCATGCATTAGAGCCCCTTATCCTGAGATTAACCCTTACGTATCCGAACGCTAACATTAGCATTCACAATCTAGACCGAAGAGTCTAGAGAAACATAGATCTTCAAAAAAAGAACCGTAGACCAATTTACCTCTTACAGTGATCTCTGCCGTGTCTCTAGAATAGGTGTCTGAGTTTTCACGGCGAAATTGTTTTGAACACGAGTATCTACTCGAATCCGCTGTAGCCACATTTGTGAGTTGCAGTACCGAGTCTGTCTCTGATTGCGGAATTTTCTTGTCTTGTTTGTAGAATATTGTGTTTACTGCAGTAAATCCCTTCCGCAGGTGACATCTCAGACTTGGTGAATCCCCTTCATACACGACAGGGGGTGTCTGCAGTATGACCGTACCTGAAATGCAAAACAAATAGCGCACCGTGATCCAGAAACATAAAGACATACAGGGTTATTCAAAGAGAGTCAACCTGGCCCCGAATTGTAACCGAACAATGAATTTCAGCGTACGGTGCCAATTCGGGGCCATTCGGCTAGTCAGAGAGCAGGCAATTCGTCAAATGTTGGCGAATTGCCTGCACATACGGTGCCTGTTTGAGGGCAGGGAAATCCCCAGAAGCAATGCTTCGTCTATTCAGCGAACAAAACCAGCAGTGAAAAGTTGCCGAATTGCCCTGCTGTTCGCTGGTTTAATTCGGCAGGTTTATTCAGTTGAATCCCATAGGCTTCAATGTTAAAAATATTCCCGTTTTAATACAATATCTAATAAACCGTTCATTATAAAATCCTGCAGTAAAGAGTCTCTTTATTTAGATTTTTTTTAGGATATTTTAGGCATTTTTTGTCAACATTTCTTTTTTCTGTAACAGCCCTCTTTATTATCATTCTTTGGATTTTATATGTAAATTTCAGACATTTTCGCTCAGTAGTTTCTTTGCAAACAGCGTTTCACTTTTCAAACATTCAAGCGAAAGGTTTTGTGGTTTTTTTTCACTCCATTCGTCTGTGGTGTCTGTTTTTTCGGCAGCTGCTGTGCACTCTGATCGGCTCCTGCTTGGGTTTCTCCGGCGTGTTCGGCAGCGTTAATCCAGATGTTTTCGGTGTGCAGTCGCCAGGTTTTGCGTTAAGTGTTCGTCAGGTTTGCGGCGGCTTTTCCCTGCACTACGACAGACCTGTGGTGCTTGCTGAATACACCGCAGGGTCGCCAAAATGGGATCGCCGAATCGAAGAGAACGAAAAGTCACCGAATGTGCGGTGACATTTCGATTCTCTTTGAATAACCCTGTAAGAAGTGGAATCTGATGTATTCTGAAGAAGGCTGAATAAGTAGGATTAAAGGGCCAGTACCACCAATAAATGAAATTATTTTGTTTATGTTGCTGATATCTTACATGTGCTTTGTTTCTCTCTTTCATGTTTAGAAAATATTTCCCTCTATATGTGTCACTGGGTGCATCCATTGTGTAATATTTTCCTCTATATGTGTCACTGGGTGCATCCATTGTGTGATATTTTCCTCTATATGTGTCGCTGGGTGCATCCATTGTGTAATATTTTCCTCTATGTGTCACTGGGTGCATCCATTGTGTGATATTTTCCTCTATATGTGTCACTGGGTGCATCCATTGTGTGATATTTTCCTCTATATGTGTCACTGGGCGCATCCATTGTGTGATATTTTCCTCTATACGTGTCACTGGTGCATTGGCGTCGTAACGTGGGGGCGGTGGGTGCGGCCCGCACCAGGTGACACCCGCCTTTAGGGTGACACCGTCACCCTAAGGGCGGGTGTCTCACCCACCGCCCGCCACCGCCGCGTATTCGCTCCGTGCGAGCGTCCGAAGCATGCAGCTTCGGCGCTCGCCTGGAGGAAATACGTCACCAGCCAATCGCGGCTGGTCACGTGGCTCCCCAGACGAGCGCCCAAGCTGCGCGCCGCCGGACGCTCAGAAGGAGCGAAAAACGCGGCGGAGAGGTGCTGCTGGGCCGCTATCCATGTGCTGGGACCAGGACCAGGAGGTGAGCTGGGGCAAATCCATGAGCTGCTGGGGCAAATCCATGGGGGCCTGGGGCAAATCCATAACCTGCTGGGGCAAATCCATGAGCTGCTGAGGCAAATCCATGAGCTGCTGAGGCAATCCATGAGCTGCTGGGGCATATCCATATGGGGGGCCTGGGGCAAATCCATAACCTGCTGGGGCATATCCATGAGGAGCTGGGGCAAATCCATAACCTGCTGGGGCATATCCATGAGCTGCTGAGGCAAATCCATGAGCTGCTGAGGCAAATCCATGAGCTGCTGGGGCATATCCATGAGCTGCTGGGGCATATCCATGAGCTGCTGAGGCAAATCCATGAGCTGCTGAGGCAAATCCATGAGCTGCTGGGGCAAATCCATGGGGGCCTGGGGCAATCCATAACCTGCTGGGGCATATCCATGAGGAGCTGGGGCAAATCCATAACCTGCTGGGGCATATCCATGAGCTGCTGAGGCAAATCCATGAGCTGCTGGGGCATATCCATGAGGAGCTGGGGCAAATCCATGAGCTGCTGGGGCATATCCATGAGGAGCTGGGGCAAATCCATAACCTGCTGGGGCAAATCCATGAGCTGCTGGGGCAAATCCATGAGCTGCTGGGGCAATTCATGAGCTGCTGGGGCATATCCATGAGCTGCTGGGGCATATCCATGAGGAGCTGGGGCAAATCCATGAGCTGCTGGGGCATATCCATGAGAGAGCTGGGGCAAATCCATAAGCTGCTGGGGCAAATCCATGAGCTGCTGGGGCAAATCCATGAGGAGCTGGGGCAAATCCATGAGGAGCTGGGGCAAATCCATAAGCTGCTGGGGCAAATCCATAAGCTGCTGGGGCAAATCCATGAGGTGCTGGGGCATATCCATGAGGAGCTGGGGCAAATCCATGAGGAGCTGGGGCAAATCCATGAGCTGCTGGGGCAAATCCATGAGGAGCTGGGGCAAATCCATGGGGGCCTGGGGCATATCCATGAGGAGCTGGGGCAAATCCATGAGGTGCTGGGGCAAATCCATGAGGTGCTGGGGCATATCCATGAGGTGCTGGGGCATATCCATGAGGAGCTGCTGGGGCATATCAATGAGCTGGGGCATATCAATGAGCTGGGGCATATCCATGAGCTGCTGGGGCAGTATATCCATGAGCTGCTGGGGCAGTATATCCATGAGCTGCTGGGGCAGTATATCCATGAGCTGCTGGGGCAGTATATCCATGAGCTGCTGGGGCATTATCAATGAGAGCAGCTGGGCAGTATATACATGAGAGGAGCTGGGGCAATATCCATGAGAGGAGCTGGGGCATATCCATGTGTGCTGGGGCAATTATCCATGAGAGCTGGGGCAAATCCATGTGTGAGCTGGTCTGGGGCAATATATCCATGTGTGAGCTGGTCTGGGGCAATATATCCATGTGTGAGCTGGTCTGGGGCAATATATCCATGTGTGAGCTGGTCTGGGGCAATATATCCATGTGTGAGCTGGTCTGGGGCAATATATCCATGTGTGAGCTGGTCTGGGGCAATATATCCATGTGTGAGCTGGTCTGGGGCAATATATCCATGTGTGAGCTGGTCTGGGGCAATATATCCATGTGTGAGCTGGTCTGGGGCAATATATCCATGTGTGAGCTGAGGCGCAATATATCCATATGTGAGCTGAGGCGCAATATATCCATATGTGAGCTGGGGCAATATATATCCATGGGTGAGCTGCTGGGGGTAATATATATCCAGAGCTGCTGGGGGCAATATATATCCATGTGTGCTTTCACTGCCTTCGAACAGGCAACGTACTTGCTGGCAGTTGGCAAAAAGTTGTGTGAGCATATGAGAGAGTTCCACAGCAATAAACCTCACAGTAATGTGCGCTGTGTGTATGAGCATTCAGTGTTATATGGGAGTACTGATTTAGGAGTAAGAGTAGTTAAAAAAAAAAATCTGAAACTCGGGGGGGGGGGGGGTGACACCATAAATTACCGCACCGGGTGACACCGACCCTAGTGACGCCACTGACTGGGTGCATCCATTGTGTGATATTTTCCTCTGTGTCACTGGGCGCATCCATTGTGTGATATTTTCCTCTATATGTGTCACTGGGTGCATCCATTGTGTGATATTTTCCTCTATATGTGTCACTGGGCGCATCCATTGTGTGATATTTCCCTCTATATGTGTCAATGGGTGCATCCATTGTGTAATATTTTCCATTATATGTGTCACTGGGCGCATCCATTGTGTGATATTTTCCTCTATATGTGTCACTGGGCGCATCCATTGTGTGATATTTTCCTCTATATGTGTCACTGGGCGCATCCATTGTGTGATATTTTCCTCTATATGTGTCACTGGGCGCATCCATTGTGTGATATTTTGTATCTTTCCATCACTTGCTCCTCACTGTGTGGCTTTGGTCATAGCATGGAGTGAATGGGTCAGTCACCGACTCACATCATTGTATTGTGTGGGATGTATTCAAAGGACATCACCAGGGGGGGGAGATTATAAATCTTTTAAGCTCCCTGTTTTATCCCATTCATCTGCCAGCTCTCATGTTGGGTTGCCTGGAGAACACAATACACCCCCTGCAGCCTTTTCTAAATAGTCACTCCTCCACGTCCTTATCTGTTAAATACTGTAGACTATAAACCACAGCGTTAAAAAAAACTTTAAATGTATGTAAAAATATACCAAATGAAAATGTGAGATAAAAAAAAAAATATCGAATTTTTCCTTTTTATATGCAATTGCTTCAAAGAAAAAAAAAATCACTGGCATGTGTTTTAGAAGGTGGGTAATAAAGTGATTTTGTGTGTAATGTGCAAGTAATCTATGTATCTTAGGTAAGCGGTAGTTGTCCTATTACTGCCCCTAGGCAGAAAATGAGTAAATATTTCCACCTGCTAAAATGTTTGTATTGCCTGACTCACTGACCAAAATTATTAAGCCAAACATTAAAGTAAAAAATAACACTGGAACAGATCCCAAGGGGTGTCACAGAATCCTATGGTTTCATCGGACACTTTCAGGGTAATTCAAAAGAGATTCGAAAAGTCACTGCACGTTCGGTGACTTTTCGTTCTCTTCAATTCGGTTCCTTTTGCCGATCCCATTTCGGTGACCCTGCGGTGTATTCAGCAAACACCGGGTCCCCGAATTGCAGGGAAAAGCTGCCGCAAACACGACGAAAACTAACCGCAAAACCCACCGAATGCACGCCGAAAACCCCCAAAAACATCTGGATTAACCTGCCGAAAACCACAGAAAAACCCAAACAGGAGCCGATCACAGGCAGCGAAGCCTCCGGAAAAAAGCCGAGACCGCAGACAGAGCGAAGTGAATAAATTAGCAAAACAGTTTGTATGAATGTTTGAAAAGTGAAACGTTGTTTGCAAAGAAACTACTGAGCGAAAATGTCTGAAATTTACATATAAAATCCAATGAATGATAATAAAGAGGGCTGTTACAGAAAAAATAAGAAAACTTAAAAAAAAATCTAAGAATCAGAAAAATGCTTAAAATATCCTAAAAAATCTATAAATAAAGAGACTCTTTACTGCAGAATTTTATAATGAACGGTTTATTAGATATTGAATTAAAACGGGAATATTTTTAACATTGAAGCCTATGGGATTCTCCTGAATAAACCTGCCGAATTAAACCACCGAATGGCAGGACATTAGGGGAACCTTTCACTGCTGGTTTGTGTTCTCTGAATAGCCGAAGCATTGTCTCTCTGGGGATTCACTGCCCTCGAACAGGCACCGTATGTGCAGGCAATTCGCCAGGATTTGGCGAATTGCCTGCTCTCTGGATAGCCAAATGGCCAAGAAAGGTAACCGAACGCTGATTTTCAGCGTTCGGTTACCTTTTCTCAAGCAATTCGGATCTCTTTGAATAACCCTGTTTGTATCGACCGGCTTGGCCCGTGACAGGTCTAGCACTGCAGGATGACACAGTGGAGTTGGTCAGTGAAGCCTCAATTTACAGTAAAGTAGTTTAAATCCCTGTATGTCACAGACAAACCCATCAACAAATACACAAACAATTGGCAATTTCCAAAATTATATTTAAAGAGCGTCAACTGTTTCCGCAGCGCTTAATAACAACCATTAAAAGGTATTCTCCATTAAAAAATACCACCCCCACCTTTCTGCCCTTAATGATCGGGCAGATGCAGTTTTATCCCTCAACACACACTGCTCTTTCCTTTCAGCACAGGGGCTTTGGCTTCCAAAGTGTGGAAGTTCCTGCAACTTCCAATACTTTGCATGTACCTACGCAACTTGTGTAGCGCAGGCAACTCAAACGGTGCTTCACTTGGGATTTGCGCACTTTACGTATGCAACGATGGATCAGAGCTGCACGTGCATGCGTGGGTATAACGTATAACCCTTAGGTCTTCATGTTGTTGTCCTGTATAAATTTTCAGGCCATCAACTCCACTGAAGAACCTTTAGGTGGCCCTATCCTCAAATGACTTTAATGGCAGGTCGGTGTATGAGCAACGTGTCTCCAACAATATGTTAGATATCGCATGACTCCACTCGTTAGGGACATCAGGACAGAACATCAAGCTGCACTAATTGGTATCATGTCCTGAGCCAGGCTGGAAAACTCACCATAAGTAACTTTTAGTGTGAAAGGATCACTCCTGGCTCTGTTGCTTAACCCGCACGTGTAATCTCCGCTGTTCCATGATCCAGCATTATCAATTGTAAAGCTTGGACCGCTTTGTTTCCAGTCTTTGTCTTTGTACCAGTGATAGTAATAATCCATGTGATGGCTTTCTTGGTCGGAATCCGCGTTACATGTCAGAGTTATAGAGTCTCCAGAGAATATTTTCCCCCAGTCTGATGAGGCCGAGATCACAGGTCTGACGGCGGCTCCTGCAAAAACCAACGCATTTCACAGTTAGCATGAAAGTCAAAATGTGTTTGCTTATAATGAGTGTTTAGCAGGACGGAGCAGCACCCCCAGGTGAAAAACATGAGACTAACAGGTAAAAGAGTAAATTCCCACCAGCCGGTGCAGATATGACCAGTGTCTGATCCAATAAAGTTTGAGTAGATCATGTTTGCGTTTGGCGCTTAACGTTCAGAGGTCCTTTATTCAGACCCATTGATGTATTCAGTAAATCTACGGATAGCATGGAATTCTAACCAATTTCCAAGGACGGGATCCACGTGACTACACATGCTGATCTTTCTTTATAAACCAGTAAAGATATTAGGGATGTGCGTTTCGGGTTTCAGAATTTCGGAATTTTCACGAAATTTCACGATTCGTGCGTTCGGATTCAGCCAATTTTACGAAAATTTTCATTACTGAATTTCCCGAAACCGAAAACATTACGAAACGAAACGAAAATTTGTTGAGAATTTTCGAATGGACTAGAAATGTGTAAAATCGAAAATCATTTTCGTTCCATTCCTGATTTCGGTTCCATTTCAGTAATTTCGGACAACGTATTTTTTGGTTATATCGCTGATTCTGTAATTTTGTATCATTCCCATCTCAATGTATCCTTCTTGTAAAACCAGAGAAATCTCAATGTATCCTTCTTGTAAAACCAGAGAAATCTCAATGTATCCTTCTTGTAAAACCAGAGAAATCTCAATGTATCCTTCTTGTAAAACCAGAGAAATCTCAATGTATCCTTCTTGTAAAACCAGAGAAATCTCAATGTATCCTTCTTGTAAAACCAGAGAAATCTCAATGTATCCTTCTAGTAAAACATGAGAAATCTCAATGTATCCTTCTTGTAAAACCAGAGAAATCTCAATGTATCCTTCTTGTAAAACATGAGAAATCTCAATGTATCCTTCTTGTAAAACCAGAGAAATCTCAATGTATCCTTCTTGTAAAACATGAGAAATCTCAATGTATCCTTCCTGGATACACCAGAGAAATCTCAATGTATCCTTCTTGTAAAACATGAGAAATCTCAATGTATCCTTCTTGTAAAACATGAGAAATCTCAATGTATCCTTCTTGTAAAACATGAGAAATCTCAATGTATCCTTCTTGTAAAACATGAGAAATCTCAATGTATCCTTCTTGTGAAACCAGAGAAATCTCAATGTATCCTTCTTGTAAAACATGAGAAATCTCAATGTATCCTTCTTGTAAAACATGAGAAATCTCAATGTATCCTTCTTGTAAAACATGAGAAATCTCAATGTATCCTTCTTGTAAAACCAGAGAAATCTCAATGGCAGAATTATCGTATCGACAGAATTATCGGACCCGAAAAACCATTAGTTTACGTCAAAACGAATAGACACTTTGAAACGAGGAGAACAGACGTTCCGAAAAACATGAAAATTTACGAAATTACAAAAAAAGTCGATACGAAAAAGAAACGTAAAAGAAACGAACACAAAACGGAAATCGGCCGAAATGAGTCGAAACGGAAATTTACAAAATACGAACGAACCGAACCGAAAAAAATCGGTGCACAAGTCTAAAAGATATAACCCGCTCTATATGTCTTGTTATAAAAGGACCCCTGAATACTATTTTATGTATGTCGGTACCGACCCGGGACCAGCAGCTTTATATGTGTTCTCTGGACCCCACATGAACCTAATCTCATTGATTGAGAATTTGTAAAGAGGAACACGTTGTGCTCTCCACCGATCTCCTGACCAATGTGGCACTGGTTATGGTTCCATTTTATGACAAATTCAGTCGCTTATTTCTGTCCTCAAAGTCTAAGCACTACATAGTGTGTGACGTGATACATAAACAGCATTAACAGAACTGCGTTAATACCATGCACCAGGGCAATGAACCCAGGTTTGCCCATTGAGACATTTTTTTATAAAACATACATTTGTGGCATCACGAGTTGCCGCTGTCATGTTTGGGGCTCTTGGCCCCTTCGGTGGCCGGCAGCGTCTCCCTCGCTGGACGTCTGCCAGTGAATGATTTAGATTGCTGGCACCAGGGTATGAAGCACCAGCTGGAAAGGGGCACAGCGTTTGGACGCAGGCCAATGGGAAGTGCCCACCAGTTCAAATGTCAGAATTCCCTTCTTACAGGTGCCCAGTCATGGTTTCCATTGCTTGAGAGTAGAATACATAGAAAAATCACTAGAGAGGCTAGAGTCAGGGATAGGGTTAGGTTTAAGGTTCGGTTACGGCTTGACTTAATCCTATGACACAGAAAGTCACCTTAAGGTCAGGGCTAGGCCTAGAGTTAGGTTAAGGCTAGCGTTAGGTTACAGTTTCTGCGTGTCCTATGTTTAGCACTAGGGTTAGGTTAGGGTTACCATTTTTTGTTTAAATGTTTTGCTTCGCTTTTTCAATGAAATCTGTATTATTCAGGTCCTGGCAGATTATAAATCAGAAAAATTCTATATTTTCTTCATTTGGAAAACAATTCGGTTCGAACATCAGTCATTCGGATCGATCCCAATTGCCAGATTAACAATGTTTTGCATCATTTCTGAATAGAACTGAACCAAATCGCCCATGTCTAGTGGATGCTTTAAAGACCCAGATCATGCCCAGCCTCCCAGTATACAAACCTTGAAGGAGAAGGTCCAGGCGTTCCACTAAGGTGTCAGTGTAGCTTTATTGGGAAATTAGCAATGTTTCGGTGATAACATGGCCTGTCTCAAGCTCTAATCACCCAAACTTGAGAAAAGCCATGTCATGGCCGAAAGTCGCTGATTTCTCAAAAGCTACGTTGTCTGACACCTAAGTGGAACACCTGGACCTTCTACTATACAAAGCTTTAATGCTCCTGCACCTGTAGAATTTAACATTGAGGTATCACGCGCACACTTTCACAGCTTTACCTTCTAACAGGTTAAATTAAATTATGTGATACTTTTACTCACTTGACTTGCCCAGTACCGCAACTGCAAAAAAAAAAAAAAAAAACAGAACAGACCGGGTTAAAAAAGCCACACATACGTTTAATTGTTTTTTAGTCAAGTATGGAGAACTCTGCTCCTCAACAAATCACAAATTCATTTTATTTAATCAACCATTTATTGCCTATTAATGTAAAATTAATTTTCCCATAAATTAAAGTCCCTTTTCTAGCTGAGATGGTAATTGGGCGCCACAAATGGAAAAAGGTGGAGCGAGCTGTTAACCATGAGCAGCTCCTAATTACTGGCCGCAAGAGGCTCGACTGGTAATACATAGGAGCCGGCAACAGATACCAGCACTTTGGTCGAGTCTCCTGGAGAGTCTTTCTGCTAGCAGCGGAAGGTGGTGGCGCACCTTGCGTCCAGGGATGTAAATAGATTAAGCTTTAATTTATCTATTTATTAGTTTTAAGTGATTTTTATCAAATGAAAGCTGGTATTTTTTTCTGTAACAGCTCGATGAAAATACCGTGTTTAAAGCTGGAGCTGCACATTATTCTCTGGCTGTCCACCAATTAATCTGATACAAACAGCCGTCAAGTCAACAAGATCTCATGGGAACGTAGTTCCTCCTCTATTTTTGCATAGGGAAAGTAGTTCCCATTTGGCACATTCTGAAAATCATTTTTATACAGTTTCAGGTCACAGTAAACATGTGTTTTTATGATAATTAAAAGAGGATTCCTTAAAACACAGACCCCTCTATACTTTCATGACCAAATTTTAGTGTGATCCAAGGCTGGGATGTAAATGGGTGCTTGAAGGGGTAGGAGGAAAATTTGGGGAGTTTCCACACTTCTCTATGTTGGACTTGACCCGTGTTTATAAAATATAAGGACGTGTTTATTTACAGGAGGCAGCTGCAAGAGCCGAGCCACAAGCAACTCTTGCAGCTCAGTAAGACAAGAGATATTATCATTAATTAACTAGTGGGGCTGATATAATTAATTGGTCACTTGTTACGACCCCATGTATGGAATTAAGCCGATCCTTGTCTGTGCGTCGCCCGTATTATAGACTATTTAATTCTATATACAGAGGACGCTGAACATAAACTCAGACGGGATATTTATAGTGTTTGATCTCCTTATTTCAGTTCTGGTGCCACAAATACTAGGGTTATGGGGGGGGGGTCTTACCACCCAAACCTACAGCAACCCTCCATCTCCAGTATTAGAATATATATACGCCATATATAATAATACAGGAAACAGGGGGGGGTGATGGCGTTTTTCAAATCAGAAACAGGATGACAGAGAAATGGCTACAAATCAGCATGCGGTTAACAGCGATTCTACGATCATGTTAGACAAAACCCACAAACGCCGGCTTCTGTAGTGAATGCTGCTGGGAAATCATCATTGGAGGGGTTATTCAGAAAGCATTGAAATTTCAGTACTCTGCTATTCTTTTAAAAAGGTGTTTAAACCAATAAAAAAAAAATCATGAAAATGTGTGTAAATAATAAAACAGATCCTATAAAAAAAATTATTTAAAAATTCCGTTTGAAAAATCAAAAATTTTGTCCAAAAAAAAGAATTAAAAAAAATACAGAAAATGTTCTGAAAAAATAAAGACGGTTTGCTGAAAATGAAAAGGATAAATGGTTGAATAAAAAAAAAAAAATAAAAAAAATACCATAATATTTTTTACATTGAATCCTACAAGACCTGTCAAACTGACCCACCGAAAATCAGGGCATGTCACCAACACGTCGGTGCTCTCTGAATAGACTAACCATTACGTTTGTATGGGACAATTTTGCTGCCGCTTAAGATCCCCAAATTGCGGCGATCTGCACCGTATTTCTGCCAGTTTGCCAGTATTTGGTGAATTGACAGTTTTGGGAATAGACCAATTGGCATGAAGGTGCACCATACGGGGAAATTCACCTTTCAGGCAATTCGATGGAAAGTTTGTCGCTTATTATATAACTATTTTATGTTAAAAAAGGGTAAAAATCAAGAACGAATCTTCTTTATAGAAATCAGAAAATGCTCTTGCTCGTCACTTTGTAGATTTTCCTGCATTAATTATTATTTAAATAAGATTATATTAATATATTACGTCATTATATGAATATATATAACGTCACATAAAACGTGTTTGGGCTTCATGAAGGTATTTAATGTAACGCAAATCAGTTTGACATGTCACCGTGTTACATATCCTCTTTATAGCCCTGGTTACGCCGATTCCAAAGCTGTGTAATAATATGTTCTATGTTTATATTATAAATAATCTCCGTACTTACAGATGATGATTATGAAGCTCAGGAGCGACATGGTGACTCGAGCTGGTACGAGCGAAATAAGATGGTCTGCACTGAAAGAAGAAGTTACCATCACTCTCACTTCCTTCTTTCTTGAGAATTATTCCAGGAAGCTGCATTATTCTTTATTTTCCGCACCAATTAGTAAAAAAAATTAAAAAAAGTATTTATTGTCATGAAAATGAATGCTCGCATCAGATGTGATGCACAAGACAGGGTGCAGGGGTCACGTCCTACAAAACGATGTGCGAGAACTCCATGATTTCTGTCCCCACTTAGAAATGATCATCTCACATGTAACGAACACAAACTCGAATCTGACATATTTATGTTGAGGAGAATTCCTAGATTTATTGTGACTTAACATTGAAAGTTAAGCTTGAACCTTGTAGTCCGGTGTCCATAGTGTATGGGATCAGTGGGAACTCCGTCTCCCCTGCAAGAATAGTCCCTACGCGATCCCCCTCGACTTGACCCCGGCACTGAATCTCAGGTATAAAGACCGCGAGAGGACAACCAACAAGCAGGGGTCAAGTTCTGGGAATAAAAAGTGAGGGAACTCAGCCACGAATTCCACAACCCCCATTACCTGAAGAAAAAATATATATATCATGAGTATAGCCGGACAAGCCGGTGATACCATTTTTATTGGGTTAACTTTACATTTAAAAGACAAGCTTTCAAGAGTGTAAACTGGAAACTATACTGATCAGTGAAAGGTATCACTACGTACAGGTATACTCGTGATTGTGGCAACTGGACTAACACATTTTATATATAATATATATATATCTATCCAGGCACAGACCCCCAGAATTATATACACAGCTCTGAACCCCCAAAATAATATACACAACACTGTGCCCCCAGAATAACATACACAGCTCTGAGCCCCCAGAATAATATACACAGCACTGTGCCCCCAGAATAACATACACAGCTCTGAACCCCCAGAATAATATACATGGCACTGGACCCCCAGAATAATATACACAGCACGAGCCCCCAGAATAATATACACAGCACGAGCCCCCAGAATAATATACACAGCACGAGCCCCCAGAATTATATACACAGCTCTGAACCCCCAAAATAATATACACAACACTGTGCCCCCAGAATAACATACACAGCTCTGAGCCCCCAGAATAATATACACAGCTCTGAGCCCCCAGAATAATATACACAGCACTGAACCCCCCAGAATAATATACACAGCACTGTGCCCCCAGAATAACATACACAGCTCTGAACCCCCAGAATAATATACACAGCTCTGAACCCCCAGAATAATATACACAACACTGTGCCCCCAGAATAACATACACAGCTCTGAGCCCCCAGAATAATATACACAGCTCTGAGCCCCCAGAATAATATACACAGCACTGAACCCCCAGAATAATATACACAGCACTGTGCCCCCAGAATAACATACACAGCTCTGAGCCCCCAGAATAATATACACAGCACTGTCCCCCCAGAATAACATACACAGCTCTGAACCCCCAGAATAATATACACAGCACTGAGCCCCCAGAATAACATACACAGCTCTGAGCCCCCAGAATAATATACACAGCACTGTGCCCCCAGAATAACATACACAGCTCTGAACCCCCAGAATAATATACACAGCTCTGAGCCCCCAGAATAATATACACAGCACTGAGCCCCCAGAATAACATACACAGCTCTGAGCCCCCAGAATAACATACACAGCACTGAGCCCCCAGAATAACATACACAGCTCTGAACCCCCAGAATAATATACATAGCACTGAGCCCCCAGAATAACATACACAGCTCTGAGCCCCCAGAATAATATACACAGCACTGAGCCCCCAGAATAATATACACAGCACTGAACCCCCAGAATAATATACACAACACTGAACCCCCAGAATAATATACACAGCACTGAACCCCCAGAATAATATACACAACACTGAACCCCCAGAATAATATACATGGCACTGGACCCCCAGAATAATATACACAGCACGAGCCCCCAGAATAATATACATGGCACTGGACCCCCAGAATAATATACACAGCACTGAGCCCCCAGAATAATATGCACAGCACGGAGCCCCAAGAATAATATACACAGCACTGGTTATATGGATATATTTTCCCCAGTTCACATGGATATAAAACTAGGCTTGTGCACCGATTTTTTTTTTCGGTTCGATTTTTCGGATTTTTAAACTTTTCGATTCGGCTCGTTTCGACCGATTTCGGTTTCGATTCGATTCGGTTCGACCTGTTTTCGGGTACATTTTTTTTTCGGAATTTCAACCATTTTTCGTATTTTCGTGTCACTGTGCTCGGTTTTTGTATCGACTTTTCGTTTTTTCGAAAAATTTTCTTTTTTCAGAAAATTTTCGTTTTTACCAAATTTTCGTTTTTCGGAAAATTTTCGTTTTCCGGAAAATTTTCGTTTTTCGGAAAATTTTCGTTTTTCGGAAAATCTGTTCTCCTCGTTTGCCACATTTCAAGCCCATTCGAAAAATCCGAAAATATTTCGTTTCGGCTCGGAAAACATTTCGGATCTGAACTTTTCGGATCTAAAATGTTTCGGAAATTCGGCCGCATCCGAAAACACGAATCGGGAAATTTTGTGAAAATTCCGAAATTCCGAAACCCGAAACGCACATCCCTAGATATAATTGCCCCCCGTTCACATGGATATAATTGCCCCCAGCTCATATGGGTATATATTGCCCCAGCTCTCATGGATAATGCCACATCTCTCATGGATAATGCCCCAGCTCTCATGGATAATGCCCCCAGGTCTCATGGATAATGCCCCCAGGTCTCATGGATAATGCCCCCCAGGTCTCATGGATAATGCCCCCAGCTCTCATGGATAATGCCCCCCAGGTCTCATGGATATATACCCCCAGGTCTCATGGTTAATGTCCCCAGGTCTCATGGATAATGCCCCCAGGTCTCATGGATAATGTCAACCAGGTCTCATGGATAATACCAACCAGGTCTCATGGATAATGCCCCACAGGTCTCATGGATAATGCCCCACAGGTCTCATGGATAATGCCCCCAGGTCTCATGGATAATGCCCCCCAGGTCTCATGGATAATGCCCCCCAGGTCTCATGGATAATTCCCCAGGGTCTCATGGATAATGCTCCCAGCTCTCATGGATAATGCTCCCAGCTCCCATAGATAATGCCCCCCAGCTCCCATGGATAATGCCCCCCAGCTCTCATGGATAATGCCCCCAGCTCTCATGGTTAATGCCTCCCAGGTCTCATGGATAATGCCCCCAGCTCCATGGATAATGCCCCCCAGCTCCCATGGATAATGCCCCCCAGCTCTCATGGATAATGCCCCCAGCTCTCATGGATAATGCCCCCAGCTCTCATGGATAATGCCCCCAGGTCTCATGGATATATACCCCAGCTCTCATGGATAATGCCCCCAGCTCTCATGGATATATACCCCAGCTCTCATGGATAATGCCCCCAGGTCTCATGGATAATGCCCCCAGGTCTCATGGATATATGCCCCCAGGTCTCATGGATATATGCCCCAGCTCTCATGGTTAATGCCCTCAGGTCTCATGGATAATGCCCCCAGGTCTCATGAATATTGCCCCCAGGTCTCATGGATATGCCCCAGGGTCTCCTGGATAATGCCCCCCAGCTCTCATGGATATTATTCCCCCCAGCTCACCTCTGCCGCCGCCGCACATTGCCGTAGATTCAGAACACCAAGACACATGGCGGCAATACAAGAGACATTCGCCATTTCTACTCTCTCAAACCTGCACTTCCCAGCCTATTCCTCCCATACCCTCCCCCCCTATTCTCCTCAATCGAAGTCTATGCCGTCCAACTCTCCCGCCCAACGCCTTTACATGTTGCAGTTAACTACCGCGCCCCCCCCCCAGAGATCTCCTGGACGTTTCTTGGAGCATTTCTCAGCCTGACTCCGTCACTTTCTGTCATCTGACATTCCATCTCTCATCCTTGGAGATTTTAACATTCCTATCTACTCTCTGACCAACCCCCTCATTAGCAAATCAAGTCCCAATCCCGGGAACAAAATCCACTATCTTTTCTATCTCCAGTGTCACGGCGCCTCGCTCACCTTTGTGGTGCTGTGCAGCCCGGGTTCAGGTGTCAGATGTGGCCTCCTGGTCAGGGTCTTCCTGTCGCTTGGGGTCTCCCTCCTGTCCATCATCGCCCAGGCTTGCCGTGGGGTTCCCCAGCGATGTGGCAGACTCAGGGTGCCCGAACCATTCCGTGGATTTCAGCGCATCCTGGCGTGACTTTCCTTTACTCTTTGTATTGCGGGGGTGCGGCATGAGCACGACCTAGGTCCATTCTTAACGGGACAGACACCAGGCACTACAGGTCTGCGCATGCACAGACACAACCTAATGTTGCATAAACAAGTCATTTTAGATGCCCCTTATCTGGCTCATGATGAATAACTTGAAGACACATTCTATCCCTTATTACTGGCTTGTTATTGCTAAAGAAAAATGTATTTTCTACTAAATAAATGTAGCGCTCACTCCCGGAGGAGCCGCTGAATACACCTCGGGTTAGTCTCTCCGCGCTAGGGAATAAATATATACCAGCACGGTTGTGGATTTTATAAATTCTATACTTTACTGATCCCAATAAAGTGACATATATAATACAATTTCGGTATAGGAACGACAGGATTTTCGTAATGCGGGAAAACACGCGGCGGCAAAAAGAAAAGAATTAACCCCCTCAGTTCTGGAGTGTAAGTCCTGTGAGTGTAAGGTCTCAAAAAGGTGTATGTGTATTGATTCGGGTACCCGGGTACTGTATTCAACTGGCCAGTGAATGTGATAAGCAAATCTTCGACTAGTCAAGTTGGGGCCCTGTAGAATTGAAACAATAATGCAGCGTGCTGGATTTTACTTGGACTTTCGGCCTGCAAGGCCTCTTCACCCATCCGTTATACAGTCTGTCCCCCTGTCTGGTCGACGATGTCTCTCCGCTGGTCCTCCGGAACTCTGTGCCACCATATTCGCTCTCTGGCCTGTCCGATCTCCGAGTCAAGAACCACGGCCTACCGCCTGCACTCCCTATGGGTCGTCGCGGTCTCCTTACAGGGGGTCCAACTGGAACAGAAGTTCTTGTGTACACCTACCGGTGATGACGGGTATGCCTCCGCAAGTTACTGTCCCGATCTCCAGCGCCCAACAGGTAGCGTCTGCGCTCCGGCCTGGTCTCGATCCCGAGCAGTCTCACTTGCGTCCTCTCTCTTTCGTCGCTCCGCTCACTCATTTCCTCCTCACGAGGCTGCCTACGTCCTTCCTCCCTGTCCCACCCACTTCCTGTCTCCGCCGCAAAGCCTGATGGATATTGTAGTTCGTTCCCGCATTGTCCATATGGCTTTTTTCTCCCTCTGCTGGCTAGAACCCAGTAATACAGCAATACAGTTTTAAACAGCGCTACATAAATATAATTTTTCAATTGATCAAAACACTGTTGGCGCACACCAGTGCCGAGCACGTTAAAGGCTCACGCGCAGCACCTGTAATAAGGGGATGTAAACCAAAAGGAGGGATTCCCTATGAAAGAGCAGTCTGGACATGACCTCCTTGCTGGTTAGTTGTAGGTTCTCCTTCTCGTAATTCCAGTGCTTTCCTTTATCCATTTGGCTTCTATTTATTGATTTTGCTCTATTGGATCATTCTCGGTACCATTTTACGTATTCTCTGCATAGGGGTCTTGCGCCATACCACCAAGTCCTCCAACCATGACATCCAATCACCCTAAAGTGAGATAAAACAAGCTGCAAATAGCATTATGCAGCACATACAGATACAAGGTGTTGCTGTAATTGCCATACACAGGCATTATGCAGCACATACAGATACAAGGTGTTGCTGTAATTGCCATACACAGGCATTATGCAGCACATACAGATACAAGGTGTCGCTGTAATTGCCATACACAGGCATTATGCAGCACCTACAGATACAAGTTGTTGCTGTAATTGCCATACACAGGCATTATGTAGCACATACAGATACAAGGTGTTGCTGTAATTGCCATACACAGGCATTATGCAGCACATACAGATATTGCATTGCTAATAATCTCATTCTGATCACTACAAACCCCCATAAGCAGGAGATATCACCATTTTATTATCTGTCTGCAGCACATTTACTGCATCTGCCTGTATTCTGACAATGCAGACGCCATGTGACATTGTGTCCGATACAGAACGCCATTTAGAGTTTACAACCATTTCATCCCAGTGATATTTCTGGTAAGGTTAAACCAATATACGAGAAATTAAAAACAAACAAAATTTAGATTATTTAAATTTTTAGAATTTTGCAAAACTTATCTTTTACCCAATATTTAACAGTTACCCTTGCATGCCATGTTTAAAATAAATGTTACTTTGATTTATTTTCAATAAGTGCTTTGTAGTGAAGGGGCGAATATTGTGCAACATCCCTTTTAAGCAAAAAAAGATGATGTACTTCTGGACACTGATAAAATAGTATATTGATAGAACCTTTATTAATCGCCAATTGGCACATATAACCCCAACATAAAGCCACGATTAAAAACATAAAAAATGAGTGAGAAGTTGCTTCTCGTTGCTGCTTATGTGCTCGATTAGTCACAATGCACTAATTGGTAGGATATATTGCACACTCACAGATAGGTGTTGAGTCCTATGTAGTAGGTGCTCAATGTTACAAATATGCCTTGACTTGGACATTCACACACGGTTGGGCTGGTAGTACAGGTGGGTACGATAGTAACATTCCTTTTAGACTTTTATAAGTAAAATACAAGATCAAATCAATAATTGATCACACATCTCATCGGGTCTGACCCCACAGGATCAACAGAATCCATTGCCAAGGTAAAATGTGATCAAATAGGCCTAACGCGCCCTCATTGGATAGGGGCAGAAACACCACTAGGAGTCAAGCAGACCACCAGCTATGTAACGATTTCATAAACCGTTAAAAAGCATGTCATCTCGACGCGTTTCGCTGCTAAACCAAGTGCAGCTTTATTTATTCGTGCTCACACTAACACCCTGTGCAAACATCCACCTGCTTTAACACACATTCACTTTAACACATTCTGTAGCACACACATGTACTCACCTAAATGTACACATTCGTTAACCCTTCTCAAACATGTAACAACACATCACAACATTACACACAAATCTGTGTTCAACTGTGTGTACTAACATGGAATTTTATGCAATCACTCACACTGACATGTGAACACACATACCCACTTTTACACACAATGGTATTACATGTAAATTCATTTCAGCAACCCAACACCACAAGCTTATACACCCCATTACTAATTCACACGCTGTACACCACTTAATTCACTTGCACCAAACTATACCCTCTGTCCTTATTCACTCTCAAAGACACCATACCCCCCTTTATTCACACAAACACGATGCACTGACAACGAACACTTCTTTATCTGCTTGCACCGACACAAAACCACTCTTGATTCCCATACGCTCACACTACACCCCCCTTGATTCACTTGTGTTGACACTGTACAACCCTTTATTCACTCGCACTGATACTATACACCCCCTTTATTCACTCGCACTGATACTATACACCCCCTTTTTTCACTCACACTGATACTATACACCCCTTTATTCACTCGCACTGATACTATACACCCCCTTTATTCACTCGCACTGATACTATACACCCCCTTTATTCACTCGCACTGATACTATACACCCCCTTTATTCACTCGCACTGATACTATACACCCCCTTTATTCACTCGCACTGATACTATACACCCCTTTATTCACTCGCACTGATACTATACACCCCCTTTATTCACTCGCACTGATACTATACACCCCCTTTATTCACTCGCACTGATACTATACACCTTTATTCACTCGCACTGATACTATACACCCCCTTTATTCACTCGCACTGATACTATACACCCCTTTATTCACTCGCACTGATACTATACACCCCTTTATTCACTCGCACTGATACTATACACCCCCTTTATTCACTCGCACTGATACTATATACCCCTTTATTCACTCGCACTGATACTATACACCCCTTTATTCACTCGCACTGATACTATACACCCCTTTATTCACTCGCACTGATACTATACACCCCTTTATTCACTCGCACTGATACTACACACCCTTTATTCACTCGCACTGATACTATACACCCCTTTATTCACTCGCACTGATACTATACACCCCTTTATTCACTCGCACTGATACTACACACCCCTTTATTCACTCGCACTGATACTATACACCCCCTTATTCACTCGCACTGATACTATACACCCCTTTATTCACTCGCACTGATACTATACACCCCTTTATTCACTCGCACTGATACTATACACCCCTTTATTCACTCGCACTGATACTATACACCCCTTTATTCACTCGCACTGATACTATACACCCCTTTATTCACTCGCACTGATACTATACACCCCTTTATTCACTCGCACTGATACTATACACCTTTATTCACTCGCACTGATACTATACACCCTTTATTCACTCGCACTGATACTATACACCCCCTTTATTCACTCGCACTGATACTATACACCTTTATTCACTCGCACTGATGCTATACACCCCTTTATTCACTCGCACTGATACTATACACCCCCTTTATTCACTCGCACTGATACTATACACCCCCTTTATTCACTCGCACTGATACTATACACACCCCTTTATTCACTCGCACTGATACTATACACCCCCTTTATTCACTCGCACTGATACTATACACCCCCTTTATTCACTCGCACTGATACTATACACCCCCTTTATTCACTCGCACTGATACTATACACCCCCTTTATTCACTCGCACTGATACTATACACCCCTTTATTCACTCGCACTGATACTATACACCCTTTATTCACTCACTCTGATACTATACACCCTTTATTCACTCACTGATACTATACACCCCTTTATTCACTCGCACTGATACTATACACCCTTTATTCACTCGCACTGATACTATACACCCCTTTATTCACTCGCACTGATATTATACAACCCTTTATTCACTCACTGATACTATACACCCCTTTATTCACTCGCACTGATACTATACACCCCTTTATTCACTCGCACTGATACTATACACCCCTTTATTCACTCGCACTGATGCTATACACCCTTTATTCACTCGCACTGATACTATACACCCCCTTTATTCACTCGCACTGATACTATACACCCCCTTTATTCACTCGCACTGATACTATACACCCCTTTATTCACTCGCACTGATACTATACACCCTTTATTCACTCACTCTGATACTATACACCCTTTATTCACTCACTGATACTATACACCCCTTTATTCACTCGCACTGATACTATACACCCTTTATTCACTCGCACTGATACTATACACCCCTTTATTCACTCGCACTGATATTATACAACCCTTTATTCACTCACTGATACTATACACCCCTTTATTCACTCGCACTGATACTATACACCCCTTTATTCACTCGCACTGATACTATACACCCCTTTATTCACTCGCACTGATGCTATACACCCTTTATTCACTCGCACTGATACTATACACCCCACTTTATTCACTCGCACATATTTTTGTTACATTGGGGGTTGGAATCTTTAGTCCTCCCACTTTTTTCTAGGACTTAACACCCTAAGTTCACAGGAGGGTAACTTGCAGATATTTTATTGAGAAACTAGTTGCTCATTTCTTGATGGGGACCTGCAGCATTTTGACATTTCACTGCAGAGTATACGACAGAGTATGATTTCTGTAAAAAGACAAAAAAAATTAAAATCAGTCCGTGATACTCTTACATGTAACATCTTTGAATGCAATGTCAGCTCTGTATGACTCGGCCATTTAAAGATATTTCAGGAACACGGTGACTCAATAAATCTTTCAATCTGGGTAATGTCAGGTGTTACATGATCTTTAAATCTGAGCGAGACTCGCATGGTGTATCTTCGTAAATCTTTTATTAATGGACACAGCTAACCCTCCCACCAGAATAAGACACGAGGAGCCTCTAGTGACAGCAGAATGAAATGCAGCAAGAGTAAGAAATAACAGGGAACAGCATACATTCAATGCACAAGTGACTGAGAAATCCTGGGAACTATCCCACACGTACACAATGTGCCACACAAACACATGCAGAGGCGGCTCTACAATCAGGCAAGTAGGCGGCTGCCTAAGGTCTCACTCACACGGGGCCTCGCATGATGGAATATATATGGAATGTCAGTGTGCACATGACATTCCGCAACATATCTCCCTATACTCACATTTTACCATTTACACATAGTGCATAGGGAGCTTTAAACTAGATTACCTACGTTTCGCTATTTTAAGAGGGGCCTCACATTAGAGCCTCAGCTAAGGTCGCACTATCTCTAGGACCACCTCCAAACATGTGCATTGGGCGATATAACCTTAATTGAAATCGCTGATATACTCACAGCGCCGGGAGCCAACGATCCTGAAAGACCAAAATAAATAGAAACTATTACAGTTTCTGACGGGTATTTTCTGTTGCAGCGTTCAGTTATTGCAGCAAGAAAACAAGTGAAAGTGATGAAGAAGATGAGCAACTGATACTTTACATTATATTATTACAACTGAGGATTTATTAATGTTCATTGAAATAATCAATTAACTGTTGCAGAGGAAGACTTTCAACAGGTGTTCCGTAATGCATAAAAAAATATATTATACGTTTTTACAATATGTGAATATTGCACGATATTAAGTTCTCTGGACACTCACATGGCTAGAGCCTAAACTGGATCTGATCGCCTTTGTTTTTTTTTCTACTAATTCTCAGGTTGCCAGTCACCTTCCACTTTTTCTAAATGTATTCTTAAAGAAAAGAGATATAACAAGGTATACTCCCTATTAGCGTAACTCTGTGTACAATGTATAGGGGCGATAAAGCTGCCGGGAATCCCAATACATTTTGACCAGTAACTAACTCGAAAGAGAGACATGGAAAAATCTAATTAACCACGGGTGTTTTTAATTAAGGGGGTATAAAGGAGGGCAGGATTTTATACAAAGTTAGATTCAATTTGCAAGCTTAAACAGCTTGAAACAGGTTTGCCGGCGAAACGCGTCCTGGTCATTATTTTAATAAAAGCACTTGACTTATATCCTGCTTACCCTCTTCGGATCGTTTTGGAAGGTTTAGTGGATTTTATCCAGAAAAAATCCATATGCACATATCCAAGAGCCAGGGTGGCTCCACCAAGAGTAAGAGTGCAATTGTCGTATATTGAAGATTGATACATTGTACACAGAGTTACGCTAGGGAGTATTCCTTGTTAGATCTCTTTTCTTTAGGAATACATCTAGAAAAAGTGAAAGGTGACTGGGTACCTGAGAATTTAAAGAAAAAACCCCGAAGGCTATCAAATACAGAGCCAGTTTAGGCTCTAGCCATGTGAGTGTCCATATCTTGTATGTACATATTGCATGAAAAAAAAATGTGTGCAATACATAACACCTATTGAAAGTCTTCATCTGCAACGGTTACTGTAAACACGTGTATGTATACCAGATTCCTTGCGTGCTGTACCTTCACCACACAATTTTCCAGGATTTATCTGTAATTGGTTTTGGGGAAACCACCATTTGGTTTAGGGCAACAGGAGGGGGGATGTGGATATTGATTGGTGTGACGCTCCACTATATGCAATACTTCAATGATTTTGATTGGTCGACTGTTTTTTTTACCTCTTAGTCCCTGAGAAGCATATAATAAGAATAAAGACAATGCTCTATCAGAAGAGCTGTTAAGTAACCACAAGTTGAGTCTGTGGCTCTTTCATTCAGCTCCTTTTTGTGACTCCAGTTCTTCTCCGGTGCCCGAGGGCCTGATCAGGCTCAGAGAGAGAAGGAGAAAGTCTGCAGAAGCCAAAATAGCCACCCGGGTGGAGAATTATCAGTCTATCAAATAATGAATGTGTGTTTATATTTGTTAAGTGTATTAACAAAAAAATATTCTATTAAGGGGCAGACTGATTTGTGAAAGAGTTAAATCTGCCCGTGTCTGATTCAGCCATAAGGAAGACTCACTTCGGGGCATGGCATTGACATCGATGTAGCTGTAACACACGTCATCTCCATCATGGGCGTTTCTGGGAGGAGCTGAAAGAAAACGAGATACAATAAAAATATTTGGTACATGTGGGCTACAGAATACATTTGTCTTAGCAGTATAATATTTTGAAATTAATGTAGAGCCCATTCCAACACTAACCGTAAATACAGAAGTGGAAATTCAATTATTTCCTCACACTGACACTTCGTAAAATCTACGCCTTGCAATACATTTTCATAATAAACGCACAGACTGAGAAGTTCTTGCTTTGATATATATTAGGCTTGTGCACCGATTTTTTTTTCGGTTCGATTCGGTTCGATTTTTCGGATTTTTAAACTTTTCGATTCGGCTCGTTTCGACCGATTTCGGTTTCGATTCGATTCGGTTCGGCCCGTTATTCGGGTACATTTTTTTTTCGGAATTTCGACCATTTTTCGTATTTTCGTGTCACTGTGCTCGGTTTTTGTATCGACTTTTCGTAATTTCGGAAATTTTCGTTTTTCCGAATTGCACATTTTTCGGGATATCGACCATTTTTCGTATTTTTCGTGTCATTTTGACCGTTTTTTGTATCGACTTTTCGTTTTTTCGAAAAATTTTCGTTTTTCAAAAATTTTTCGTTTTTACAAAACTTTCGTTTTTCGGAAAATTTTCGTTTTTCGGAAAATTTACGTTTTTCGGAACATCTGTTCTCCTCGTTTGACACATTTCAAGCCCATTCGAAAAATCCGAAAATATTTTGTTTCGGCTCGGAAAACATTTCGGATCTGAACTTTTCGGATCTAAAATTTTTCGGAAATTCGGCCACATCCGAAAACACGAATCGGGAAATTTCGTGAAAATTCCGAAATTCCGAAACCCGAAACGCACATCCCTAATATAAATATTCACAGTAATCCAACTGCGCTGCTCCATGGATAAACACACATCAAAATACAGGATGTATGAAGAAATCCGTTACCTGTCCTTGGTTCGGCCCGGCGGGTTTTAATAAAGAAGATGGACAGTTTGTGTCGAAATGTGAAGATGAGGATGAAGAGAATGAGAAGTAACACCAGCAGGACCGTGGAGATCAGGAAAGCTTGGAAATAAGACGTCATCTCTGTGAATTGAAAACACCAGGAATGATAATGATGAAGTATTAGTCATTTCCTACCACCAAACCGAGAATCCTTATGTTCCCAGTCAATCCTCCCAATCCACACAACCTCTACCTGCCGAAATCTCCTAGATGCATGTGAATACATTAAAAAGCACTCATGGCTTTACCAAAAGTTACAAGTTGGGCGAAGAGATGTCCACTGGCCTCCACCAAGAGGTCCTAGTGAAGACTTAAATGGGAGAACTCAATATGAAAAAAACAACATAAACATTAATAAACTATAATAAAATTGAAATCTGTGAATTAAAAATATTTTAATTGATAAAAATCAACAAATACAAATTTTTCTTAAATATCAATCGTTTTTTTTAAGTAAGAGAATTTATGCAACTTTATTAGAAACCTTCTTAGATATTTGTCCTATGCATTGGTGGTGTCCAGTAAAATCCGAATTATAAAACTTACAGTATATTAACCATTTTCTGATTTTTTTCTTTTTCCCCCCTTTTTTTCATAGTGTCCACGCATGCATAGAAATGAATAATAACTGGTTTAATTCATTAATAATATTTGAACAATTTATTGCCGCAGTTGTAACTTTTTATCAATTAGTGCTTTTGTCTATCGGATTCGATTTGTCACATGGTTGTTTGATAATTTGCTAAACTGCACGGTTTGTGGTTCTGACCCAGGCTTGAAAAAACCCTATTTGGGCTGAAATGTTGCCGGATCCCTCTGCAGAATGATACACAAATTAGTCTTGAAATTTATTCATTTAATCTATTAAATCCTAAAATGTCATTCCAGCCAATAAAATCAAAGGAACACTGAGCTGTAAGCAGAATTTCTTTTTTTGTGCTTAAATAATTGGGCAGATACTGCCGACAGCCTCTGCCCAATTATTTTTCATAAATTTTTCCTAATTTATGGTTATTTTACTTAACCTAGCACGGCTATTCAGAGAGAGGTGAAAACCTTGAGAGTTGGCAGGAGAATGAACAATCTAGACCAAATAGCCAATTTGGAAAGTGAGATAAATGGGAGAATTTTTCTGGTTTGGCTATTTTGACCTAGAATTTTCAATTCTCCAATCATTCAAGGTTTTCACCTCTCTCTGAATAGCCCGGTTAGTCCCTCGGAGTGTACTGCTCCTCCTCTTCGGCTCGGAGCTGTCGAATCCGGGGGGGTGCACTCCTTCCATCCTGAGGACTTAAAAGCTAAAGTTGCGAGCAGAATGTCCCTGTAACCCATCCAAATATTAATTCTATAAAACTTATAACATTACCTTATTACTTAAAACCTGGTAAAACTGTACCAATGTGTTTCATATAAAAATATGTTAGAAAAGTGTGACCCATAATCTGCACATCAACAGGAATATATTTATTACTATTAGGGATGTGCGTTTCATTTCGTAACGATTCGTTTTTCTCACGAAATGGGCCGATTCGGTGCTTCGGATTTATCCGATGTTCTGAACCGGACCAGCAACGAAATACACACCATCTGAAATATTTCACGATACAAAAAAAAAAATTGTTATTTCGTATGGACATGAAATTTGGCAAATCGCAAATAATATTCATTCTATTCACGATTTGGGTTAATTTCGGACAACGAATTTTCGTATCGTTTCGAGTCCGTTTCGGTTCCGTTGCTGATTTCGTATCTTCACTTTTTTTCCACTTGTTCCAGTGCTTTCTTTCTGCATCAATAATATATTTATTTTAAATATTTAATTAGCTTTTCCCTAAATCCCCAGTCTAAATAAAGTTGCGCAATGCATATTCAGAAAAAAATGGATCTTTCATAAAAAAAAAAAAAAACGATACGTCCGAAGGAACGAATTGGCAGAATTACCGTATCGACCGAAATATCGGAGCATCCGAAATACCATATGCCTAAAGTCAAAATGAAAATCCGAGGATGGACCCTTTGAAACGAAGAGAACAGATGATCCAAAAGATCGAAATTCTCCGATATCACGAAACAAAAATCGATACAAAACACGGAGACGAAACGAAACGAGCCGAAATGAAAATGGGCCGAAACAATCAAACTTTAGAAAAACCGAACGTGCCGAAATGAGAAAAAAAAAAAAAACACGTGCACATCCCTAATTACTATCATAAATAATAGAATGCCAAACTTTGAGCTCAGCAGGTATGAGATCTGTATGGATAACCACATGTGGGAAAGAGGAGGAATGAAGCAGACTTTAAAGTAGGGGGTGAAGAAATGACGAGCTTGGTATTGTGAAGAGAGAAAGTGTAAAACAGGGATTAACAAGAAGTGGACAGTGTGGTGCCTACAGTATCTTCCGCGACACCCAATGTGACGCCAGGTTTAAGATTTAATGGTCACTACTGAGCCCAAGTGATCAATGAAAATTCCACTGTTGCAAATGGTCAAATATTCACTAGCCCTACTAAAATCATTTCTCCTTAGACAAGAAGGCGAGTGGAAATTTTGAGCCTTACTATCATAATTTGTTTTAGTTCACCATCAAACTGTAGTAAAAATCAGAAACAAGAAGTCAAAGCAGAAAAATTTTCACCGTACATGAAAAATTAAAACATACCATGATTACCTTTTATCACGATATTTATTCCTCTGCTCGTTTTCTTTACACGGTCGCTTTCAGGTCTCACTTCACAGGTATAATTTCCAGAGTCTACTGGCTGAACGGAGTTAATCCAATGTTGGCTAGATTTACCAAATTCCTGCACTTTTAACCCATTTCTGTAGAATGCAAACTGCAGTTCTGTATGCGCTCTGAGTGAAGCCAAGCGAGTGTCACATGTCAGTGTCAGGGCAGCGCCTTCTGACAGAGGATACAGAATTCTTATTTCCGGATCAGAGAAGAGCTCTAGAAGATACAATAATGACAGGTTTGTAATGCCCACAGACTGTGGGAGCAATAAAGAGATTTTCTAGTGTAAAATGGACGTCTCATTACAATAAAGCCTGTATTTTGACTGTATTGGCCCAAGGAGTCACATGTTTCAACTCTGTAAATGTGTTCTATGTAGCACACAACCAGTAAGCCCATGTGTCAGCTGTTTGCCAGCAGTGAAAGAAGACAGACTTGAGCACCAGTTCTGTCAACCAAGGCACAAGTTTGCTTTTAATATTTTTGGCGAATGGGCTAAAACATATGATACTGCAGGATGCTTGGGCTAACATGACATGCGGTTTTAAAATAGGATACATTCTACTTCCCTACAAGAATCTTATTCTCAATATCCATTTTAGAAATGTTTTGGAACCAGTGGAAAAGTGCAGCAGGGTTTGTTTACCTTTCACAGTGATATATGCGGTGTCTTCTTCAGAGAAATGCTCTCCAGAAGATAAAATTATTACTTTTCTACATGTGTATGTGTCCGTGGTGGTTTTATCCACATTTCTTAGATATACAGAATCCTTACTGTTGGATTCAAGGGTCTGGTTTCCTTTGTAAAACATTGTGGAATTTACAGAATATCCTCTGTGGTTACACGTCAAAATCAGTGAGTCTCCTTCAAACACCGGGAAAGGAGATGAGTGCAGGATGACCTCACCTGGAACACAAGATAATATACTTGTAAAAAGACATCTACAGTCACTAGATATTATTTTGATTATAAAAAAAAATCGAATCAAATAATGTGTAACAAGGAGTATACCGCATACTGATACCTTGCTATGTGAATCTCTACAGTGCCTCCAAACTACAGACTAGATCAGTGCATTATGTATACTTCATTGAGTTAAAGTATTACTGCTGTCTGACTTAGAAGGATGGATTCAAAATGTTATTAGGTGTTACAGATCTACAATAAAGCACCTGGGACTCAAAATTGTATACAAAATAATTACAATTTGGGTCGTGCGTCAAGATTTCTGCAGCAGTATCTCAATACACACACAATATTTAACATAAAAATGCATTTTTGTGATATAAAAATCACCTGCAGTGGGGTGTGATTACAGAATCAAACAACTAGTGATCATTATCCAAAAATATGACAGTTTTAATAACCCATGCAAATGCTACCTGTGTTTGTATTCATTATGCTTTGTGAACGCGCTTTGTGTGATCTTTGGATAAAAATTACTTAAGGCCTTATTCCAAAGTTGTCGTCATGCATTACGTTCGAGAGCACAACATAACAACAGATGTTATTAATTTATTTTTTTCCTGTCCTATTCCAACCTTGTCATTAAAGAAGACATTCTGATCCTTGTGTCTTGCATCTGCTTACTTTACTCAGTATCTCCTATACTTTACATGGGAAACGCATGTGGTTAAGAACCACATAAACTATTCCAAGATCATCATGAATAAACTTAACGTCTTGGTGCAAATCAGTGAAATGTAACCACTCCTAAAAAGCTTGTGTGACACTCATAATGACATGTAAAACCTTGTGTAACTTCCCTGAGGATTTGAATACTAAGGAGCTGTTAAAGCTCTAGTTACGTTTACACCAGGGCGGATCCAGACAACGGTTTCAGGGGGCACTCTATCAGTTTTGATATCAGTTGTCGATTCATTGTACACATTGCAATTTGCCTCCAATCACTGTGATCAATGTATTTCCCTGGCAATTCACCAATATTTGGTGAAGTGCCAACCTTCTGAATAGCTGAATTGCCATGCGATTGCACCATACGGGGAAATTCACCATTCAGTGCAGTTGGGTGGTGTAACGTTGGGAGCTTCCAGCCCTACCTGTGTGCTTGAGGGCAGCATGTCTGATGCTGCTCGCTGACCAATGCCCGGTTTAAATGGAGACAGGCAGGGAGGTGGTTGCATGAGGCGCGGCTTGAGTGGGCGGCGTGGCCTGGTGAAGGTCTTTAAAAACCCTCAGTGTATTCTCAACAGTTGCCAGATCGTAGTTATCCATACCTGAGCTCCTTGTACCTGACTGCTATATTGAATTAACCCGTTATTGACCTCTGCTTGTTTCTGACTATTCTGCCTTCTGTTGCCCTAGACCATTTTCTTGTACTACGCTACTGCTCTGATATCGACCCGGCTATTCCATTTGACCATTCTGAACTCTGTATTCCTGATTCTGGCTCGGCTGACTACTCCCCGTGTTGTTAACCCTTTCTGTCTAGCTAGTTTACCTGGCCAATTCTAAAGACCAGACAGTTAGAGATCTTTCACGGCTACTCTGTTGGTAGCTTCTGGGCTCTGTGGAGTGTGGGGCGTTAAGTACTGCGTGGTGGGATCTGGGAACCGTGACAGGTGGCAAGTTTGGTACTCTTTGAATAACCCCTCAAGTGATTTTCAGGAAGCAATTACAGTTTTTGGAAAATAACTTCATTATACAGCAAGAAATATTTTGGAATATTCCTGATGTATTTTTTTCTGTAACAAACTATTTGGCAGGCAGATGCTGCCATCTACTGGTCAAACGGCGTTGCTGCATTCAGAACTGCAGCTCGTGGCTCCGTGCATTGGCTGATGGCTGGGGAAAGCCATATACATCAAGACATTCCCAAGCTGATTTTAGTTTTAGCACCTTGGGCATAATCTTCACAGGACTACAACGTTGAGGGCATCTTCTGTAGCCCAAAACCAAATTAAATTTCACTTACAACAAACTATTTTATTTGCAATCACACACTATTTCCCCAGATCGGGTTAACATGATCACAGGCTGCTACCCCTCATTGTTTATACACCCGTAGTGAAGGGGTTAATCCTGAATTGGTATAGCGCCCGAGACTGGTTGAAATATTTCCAAGTCCACTTGTGGTGCACTGATCATAACTCCACGCAGGTAAATATAGAGCTAATGAGTGATTTAATTACTGCTCTACGGAATAAAAAAAGAAGACAGGACGTACGTAATGCCGCTAGATGAGCACAGGTTACTTACATGGGGTGAATACTATTTTCTTGAGTAAAGCCTTTAAGCCCCAAAACCACAGAATGTGTGTTCAGTTTTTAATTATTTTTAAAGGACAACAGTTACTTGGTCAGACAAACGTACTCCAAAAAGTACGTGATATGAATAGCTACAAGGGAGGCAGCACTCTTCCTGCACTGTGCATAACGAGCAGGTGCTTCTCAAAACAAATACAACAATCCACGGGGAGAACGCTTTATAACAAAGATTTTATACATATAAAGTGTGATGTTTTCCACAACCGTGTCTATATTCTTACTTAATTGGTTGTCTTGTATAAAAACAGGCACTTACTTGCGTATAAGCAAGTTGTAGTTTATTAACCCCTTAGTGACCGGGAGGTTTTACACAAATCAGTCCTTTAGTGACCGCTACTGTTTTAACATTTCTGCGCTGTTCATATTTAGGTCAAATTTTCCTCTTACTCGTTTATTCAACCCACACATATTATACACCGTTTTTTCCGCCATTAAATGGACTTTCTAAAAATACCATTATTTCCATCATATCGAATAATTTACTATAAAATAAAATAAAAAAACTATGATATCTGGTGAAACAAAAAAAATGGTAAAAACACACTTTTTCGTAATTTAATCCCCAAAATCTACAACCACCAAAAAAGACCCCGGCTAAATAGTTAAAGTTTGTCCTGAGAATAGAAATACCAAATTTTTACATGTTTTTGCTTTTTAACCCCTTCACTGCTGAGCCCAGTTCACCTATGTGCGCTGCGCTCATTCTGACCGTTTTGTGCTAATTATTTTTAGATGACAGGCTAGGTCCTATTTAACTAAACACCCCCAGACAATTTTTTTTTTTAAAAAAAAAACCCTTTTATTTTATTTATAATTTTTTTAAATTTTATTTTTAAACCAAACCTGGTCATGTTTGGTATCATTGGAAAGGCCATGATCAGGCCTTTCCAATGATGTCAAATATGACCATCTATCTGCCACGGATCGGGACATATGGGGATCCCCTTATCTCAACATGGCAGCTAGAGGGTTAACTGGCCCACTGACATCCTCACATATTGTGAGATTGTCAGTGAGTGGGGGGCCCTGGAGGCTTGACTGATATCCAAGATGTCAGCCCCCTCCAGGTTTAAATCGTGTTTTGGCGCCAATTAGCACCGAAACCCGATCCGGCACCGAAATTGTTAATGCTATAAACCGGGGGAGACTCTCCCCTTTCCTGCGATGCAAAAAGCATCACTGTAGCTTACATGGTTGGGGAGATAGAGGGCTCCAAAAGGAGGCCCCCTCGCCTTCCTGTATTTTCACCTCTGGCGCCTGCCGATGACATCATCACGCATGGTGATGACGTCATCGGATCGGCCGGCCCCCAGAACACGACAAGGCAAACTTGAAGCTTGCCATAGACGCCGTGGGAGCCAGCAAGGAAGGTGAGTATCGGGCAGGAGGGAGGTTAGGAGCCGCTGACGTACTATGTACGTCTGCGGGTCTAAGGGAGACCCGTGGGCAGGACGTGCATAGTACGTCAGCGGTCCTTAAGGGGTTAATTGGTGTAGAAGTTTCCTCACAGAGCTGCCTCATAACACTGCTCTGCTTCAGCCGCCATTTTATATCTACCAGAACATTCCCCAACTGACAACAGGAAGTGAGTAGACACCTCAGAGCATAACAGGAAGTAGGAAGGCATAAGAAAAGCAATGCATCAACCACAGCCAACAAAAGTCAATACCTCACATTACACACACACTATATATTCTTACACAGTCTAACAACCCATACGTCAAAGATATCAGTGGAGGAGGTTTTATACGGCATTGGAGAAGCACCCTCCACTGGTTATTGTAGCAAATAATAATGAGAAGAATCATTTTGTAGCTGTAAAGACTATCTTTGAAATAAAATTATAGAACTGGGGTAATTCCCCATCAATTCACTAGTTAAAGCAGGATCAGAAACTTCAGCCCTCCAGATGCTCTGGAAGAAGTACATTTCCCATGATGCTCTGGAAGAAGTACATTTCCCATGATGCTCAACCAAACTTGTAAGTGGAACGAGTGAGCAGGATAACGGGCGCATTGGAGTCACCTGGCCATTTAGGGGAGAGGCAAGACCTCAGAAATAGAAATACAAGGTTTCTTCTAGAAGAAAAACAATAGGATTAATTACAAAAACGTTATCGGGAGCTTTCGCATCTTTATAGGTTAATAGATTTTATTTTCTTCAAAACATGGCACAACACATACACACGAGACTCACCGAGTGAAGTCAGAGCAGCCGCTGCAAAACAGAACAAGACTTAAAGTTACACGTTTTGATAAAGCGCTAACAAGTTCCATAGCGCTGTACAATGGGAGATACAGAATAAAAAAATATACAAACAAATATGATTATTAATACGTTATTAAAATTCTTAGAACCACTGGCCGCTTCACGGCACCTCTTTACTTTTTTTCCTTGTTTTGTTTTATACATTGACTGGGCTGTTACTCCTGGCAGTTGCTGCCGCTCCGGTGAGTATGGGCGCGACGCCATTTTTTCTGTATTTATGTATATCATGCTTGTAACACCAGTCCGTCGTCCTGCAGCTGTTCCTCTTTCCATGTATTTGTTTTTAATCCCAAATGGGAAGTGTTTGGTGCGTGTATAAATAAAACCCACCATGTCTGCCTCGCCTTGGCTGAAAAGCAGCTGGAGGGGCTTGGAGCTGCTCAGTAGAGCGGCCTTTTGGTTACAATTGTTAGGTACTCACTCTGTAAAGAGGTGCCGTGAAGTGGCGAGTGAGCTTACGTTGCAATGGCCATTGAAACAAAAAGAAACCTCAGTTTTGTTGTACATGGAACACATAGAAACGAGCGCAGATGACACCTTTTTTCCTTGTTATGTTTTATACATTAACTGGGCTGTTACTCCTGGCAGTTGCTGCCGCTCCGGTGAGTATGGGCGCGACGCCATTTTTTCTGTATTTATGTTTGTACTATATGGTTCTGGATATTGCAGATCATTACATTTGGCACAATCACCGAACATCTTCGTGTATGCATTTTGACAATTTGGTATGTTTTGTACATGGTTCTGCCCATTATTATCTTTTTTTTGCTGCAGAGTACTAAATTCAGCACTATAACATACTTTATCTCTTTTATAGTTTTGGGTTTTATACGTGTTCTGCATTATATTTTCAGATTACTATATTTTGTGATATAACCATACATTTTAGTCTATCCCTTTTATAATTGTGTATACTTTATAATTGTTTTGTCCTGCCTGATGGGGATGATGCATGTTTGTCCTGCTTGATGGGGATGATGCGCCTCCTGAGGAGGCGCAGGTCACACACACACATGCACATCACTTGCTGTGAACCCGGCACATCTGCTCACAGGGCACCTGAACTCTGTGCCAGCCAATCACAGTCCCCCTCAAGTGCCGAGTAATGGGCATTATCTGGGAAGCAGGGTGGCAGCATCCCTCTGTGGACCGCACTGCCCCATTCTGTCAGCTTCACAGGCCGCTGGCTTCCCCTCCAGCCTCAGGGACTGAGCCAGCGTGAGACACCCCAGACAAGCCCCACACCGCTAAGCACAAGGCTAGTGAGGCCTGAGGCACCGCTCAGCCCAGCTGAAACAGACCCGCCCCCAAATCATGGTGGACACCGGCAGCAGACCGTGCAAATGCCGCTCACAGACACCAGTGCCCGTGAGCAAACACCTTGCCGATCCCTGCCTTTGAAAGGGCGGCAGAATGCCACCCCTGACAAAGGGCTGCCTGGAGCGGCTGCTCCACCCTGCTCCATTGACGGGCTGCCCCTGGCTATTGTCTGGTCTATGTGTATGGGACATCTGTTGAAAGGATTAACATCCCAGTTTACCCTATCTCAAGAATGCTTATCTGTTTCTGTTTGAATAGGTTGTAAATCTGTTGACTGTAACCTGTTATCCTGATTCCCATTGTCCTGCCTTGTTAGAAAAGTTATCTGATGTTTGATTTAATTGTCGGTCTCTAATGTGATTATGTTTCACCTTCCAAAAGGCAAATGTTTGTCCAATTATCGGTTTCGGTCTGGTTGGGTCCCCTAGCAGTTTCTTGGGATGGGGGGGGGGTTTGTGTCTGTATAGGATCCATGTATGACCATATAAATGTATGTAGGTGTCCCTGATTAAACCGGTTCTATTCTAACCCTGAAAGGCCTCAGATCTACAGCCTCATCTTATTTCTGGGGGATGCTAGGGGGCTCCATATGTGTCCTGGTCCTTGAGCTTAGTCTGAGGACTGGCACGGGAGTCTACCTGGGAAGAACATGGGGGGGGGGGTCCTTCAAGAAAGCGCCATTTGCAGATGTGACCCTGTCGGGGTACAGAGATCTGGTACAGAACAGTAATATAACACAGCAAAGTGTTCGTGATCTGGAACAGGGATCAAAGTGGCAATGTGGCGGGGCAGTCAAAAGGTTTTATCTCTACACCAGTGCTTCCCAATACTGGTCCTCGGGTCCCCCCTCCCTCATAGGTTTGTAGGATATGTGCAGCACAGATCAGGTGAATTTTTTTTTTTTTTTTTTTTAAAGGATTTTACCATGAAGGATACCTTGACATTTCTCTCGTTTTCAAGTATGTCCTGGGTGGCGAGTATGTACCGTTAGGTGTCTTGCCCAAGGACACTTACTGGAGAAGTGCTCGTCGGGATCGAACCCATGACTCCACAGTCTCTCTCCACGCAGAGCAGTGATGTTACCTCTACTACACCCAGCCGGTATGATTTCATGCTCAGTGATTGCAGGATTCAGTCTGCATTCCCCAAGGGAATCCTTAAAACCTGGCCTGTTAGGGAGTCCTGAGGACCAGGTCTAGGACCACTGGACTAGGGTGCACAAAATCCTCGCACCTTGATGGAGAACCTGTTCTTTAACATTTTGAACCCCACCACTAATATGTCTATAAATGTATGTGTTGATGTTTAGTTTTCATCCACTCCTTACATGATTTACTGGTCTCCATTTCTTAATTCTATGTATTTTCAATTATTTGTGTTGAATGAGGAGTCACCAAAGTACAGTTGTGTTCAAAATGATTCAACCCCCAATGCTGTAAAGGGTTTTAGGGAATTTAGTGTACATTTGTAATTGTATTCAGAATGAAATCCTACAAGGACTTTTTAAAGAACCATATGCAACTAAAATGACATCAATTGGTTTTGTAATACAGTAGTAAATGTTTCTTTTGTGAATTCTTCATTGACACAATTATTCAACCCCTTAAAGACTACCACTCTGAAGAACAGAGGTTCATTCAAGTGTTTTCAATCAGGTATTGAAAACACCTGTGGATGTCACGGAGCAGCAATAAAGCATAATAAGCACCAATTAGGCAGCTTTAAAATGACTGTGATACTCAGCTCCTTCTAGACATTTACTGGTGTGGTTACAAACATGGTGAAGTCAAGAGAATGGTCCAGGAAGACAAGAGAAGAGGTGATTACTCTTCACAGGAAGGGCAATGGCTATAAGAAGATTGCAAAGATGTTAAACATACCAAGAGAGACCATAGGAAGCATCATTCGCAAATTCAAGGCAAAGGGCACTGTTGAAACGCTACCTGGTCGTGGCAGAAAGAAGATGCTGACTTCGACTGCTGTGCGCTACCTGAAGCGTAGAGTGGAGAAATGTCCCCGTGTGACTGCTGAGGAACGGAGAAAAGATTTGTCAGATGTGGGTACTGAGGTTTCAGCTCAGACAATACGGCGCACACTGCGTAATGAAGGCCTCCATGCCAGAACTCCCAGGCGCACCCCCTTGCTGTCTCCAAAGAATAAGAAGAGTCGACTGCAGTATGCCAAAAGTCATGTGGACAAACCACAGAAGTTTTGGGATAGTGTTCTGTGGACTGATGAAACAAAATTAGAACTGTTTGGGCCCATGGATCAACGCTATGTTTGGAGGAGGAAGAACAAGGCCTATGAAGAAAAGAACACCTTGCCTACTGTGAAGCATGGCGGGGGGTCAATCATGCTTTGGGGCTGTTTTGCTTCTGCAGGTACAGGGAAGCTTCAGCGTGTGCAAGGTACCATGAATTCTCTTCAGTACCAGGAGATATTGGATGACAATGTGATGCAGTCCGTCACAAACCTGAGGCTTGGGAGACGTTGGACCTTTCAACAGGACAATGATCCCAAGCATACCTCCAAGTCCACTAGAGCATGGTTGCAGATTAAAGGCTGGAACATTTTGGAGTGGCCATCGCAGTCACCTGACTTAAATCCGATTGAGAACCTCTGGTGGGACTTAAAGAAAGCAGTTGCAGTGCGCAAGCCTAAGAATGTGACTGAACTGGAGGCTTTTGCCCATGACGAATGGGCGAAGATACCCGTAGATCGCTGCAAGACACTTGTGTCAAGCTATGCTTCACGTTTAAAAGCTGTTATAACTGTAAAAGGATGTTGTACTAAGTACTAAGATTGAATGTCACTTGGGGGTTGAATAAAACTGATAATGATGTGAGCACAGAAAAGACATTTGTGGTTATTTCATTATAAATGTTATGTTATATTTGTCTGACCTACACGTGCCTCTTTGATTTAATTGTAAGCAAGATGACTGAATGATCAAAATCAATGTCAAACTGGCCAAAACACTCAATTTCAGTGGGGGTTGAATAATTTTGAACACAACTGTAAGCTCCTGCGAGTAGAGCCCATCGGAACTCGATTTCTATCAAAATATTGTCATTTTCAGGTGTTTAACTTTTCCATTTTAAAATGCAACACGTGCAGTAAGTAATGTTGATGTTTGTAATAGAATAGTAATAATCTAATGATACATTGTAATTTATTTTATCTATCAAGGATTTGTTCATTTGACTTTGTATCAACAGGATTCCCTGGTTTGCAGCCCGAGGGGACAGATCACTAGGGAAGGGAGTAAACTGTCTTAACCTAAGGGGCTAATAACGGAGCTGAACTTTTCATGCAGATTATTTTTCGATATGTGTAACCTACTTCGCACTAAACAGATGATTAAACTGATTTAACCAAGATGTAAGAAAACCAATTCATGTGTCTGAGCAAAAAACACACAGTGCTCAGACACTAACAGGGTTATTCAAAGAGATTCGAAAAGTCACCGCACATTCGATAACTTTTCATTCCCCGCACTTCGAGGCGATAAGGCAATTCTTAATTCGCCTACCCTGCCGTGTATTCAGCAAGTACTGCAGAGCCCCCGAAGTGCAGGGAAAACTTGCCGCAAACCGGCAGAACAGCCACCAAAAACCCGTTGAAACCGCCGCAAAAACCCCGCCGAACAAACCCGACTAGCCGCCGATCACAGCACAGAGCAGCCGCCGGAAAAAAAAGACACGCAGACGAACGAGCGGAATTTTTTTTTAAAAAAAAATTACGCTTCAAAGTTTGAAATTTGAAACATTGTTTGCAAACAGAATACTGAACGAAAATGTCTGGAATTTACATATAAGATCCTATGAATGATAATAAAAAGGGCTGATAAGGAAAAAAGAAAAAAACGGATAATAAAAATAAAAGTGTTTGCAAAAGAAAATAAAAAAAAATAAAAAAATGCCTAAAAGAACCTAATTTTTTTTTATCTATAAATAAAGAGACTTTTTACCTCATAATAAAATAATATATGGTTTATTAGATAATGGATTAATACGGGAATATTTTTAACATTGAAGCCGATGGGATTCGCCTGAATAAACCTGTCGAATGAAAACACCGCCCATCAGGGCAAATTCGGCAATTTTTCACTGCTGGTTTTTGTTCCCTGAATTGATGATGCATTGCTTCTCTATGGGGATTCACTGCCATTGAACAGGCACCGTATGTGCAGGCAATTCGCCAACATTTGGCGAACTGCCTGCTCTCCGAATAGCCGAATGGTCAGGAAAGGTAACCGTACGCTGAATTTCAGCGTCCGGTTACATTTCGGGGCCAGATCATCTCTCTTTGAATAACCCTGTAAATGAGAAAATTTAATAAATCCCATTAAAATATAAATACAACGTATAATTGGTAAAACACCTGTACAATAACCAAACTAATGTGTTTTTGTTCACAACAAAACTGCAGAATACTGTATGTTACTGTATTGTAAATTAGATTATAATAATCTTAGAAAGTTTTTAGTACTTACCACTTAAGAGCATTAATATGAGGAGCGACATGGTGACCAGCACAACCTGAATGAGATCTAAGAGACGCACACAGCAATTTACAGCTCAAACCCACGTCCGCTGCTTTTGTCGCGTGTGCCTCGATGGTTTAGTGCAAAAGTCTAAAATCTATGAGAATATTTTCCTAATACGTTTTGTCCACGGGGGACAGTCTTACTCGTTTTATCACTCACAACATATTTTAAAAAGGGTGTTGCAGGCAGTCAAGAATATAGAACGTCATGTTGCCCCTTTGTGATTTCCACTGAATATTAATGAAAATACACCTTTATATAAATTTAGATTATGGTTTTCCCATTCCGGATTGATGGCCATGCTGAGACGCAAAAGCAACAACTGAGCACGTCAACATCTTTGGGCACTTTAGGAAATCTGTCCCATCAGAGTGCTGTTCGCACATGCTCAGTCTGCATTTCCTCTTTTGATATTTTTTTCAGCCATGATTATGAGAACAAACTCTGTTGAGGTCTCTCAACTCTGATTTAGGTTTACAAGAGAGTTTATGAGAAGCATTCCATTTACCTTGCAAGGATCTAATAAAGCCGATAGCATCCTGTAATACTGGTTCACTTGTAGTGTTTGTTGAATTTGGATTGTTCAGAAAAGAGGGCGATCCTTAGACAGGTGAAGCACTGGAATGAGAAGAATTTAAAACAATATTTACTAGAAAACAGCATCAAAATCAAAAGCATGTTAGGGCAAAGCATTCAAGAAGTTGCTAAACATATTCAAGTCACCAGGAGACTCTGGATGAAGAAGCTCACTCAAGGGAATTGATACACAAACAGACCACAGTGCAGGGCTGTCTTTAAAGTAGGGCAAAAGGGGCAGTTGCCCCGGGTCATTGTTGGAGGGGCCCAAAGCAGCTGCCCTTGGACCTGTGTAAACCGTTAATGCATTCTGCTTGCAGCCCCCTACACTGGCCTGGTCTTCCTCCGAGCCCCAGCGTTCTCCCTCGCGCGGCCATTGTCCTGTGAGGGCTGTGACGGCCTACAGGCGAGAGCGCATCACAGCCTTCAGAAGCCGGCGGCCACGTGGAGGAATACACGGTCATCTGACCCTGAGGTCTGTACTGGGTAAGTATTATTCTGGGGGTCTGTGCTGGGTACATATTTCTGGGGGTCTGTGCTGGGTACATATATTTCTGGGGGTCTGTGCTGGATATATATAGAATTCTGGGGGCCTGTGCTGGATACATATACACTATATTGCCAAAAGTATTCGCTCACCCATCCAAATAATCAGAATCGGGTGTTCCAATCAGTTCCATGGTCACAGGTGTATAAAATCAAGCACCTAGGCACGCAGACTGTTTTTACAAACATTTGTGAAAGAATGGGCCGCTCTCAGTAGCTCAGTGAATTCCAGCGTGGAACTGTGATAGGATGCCACCTGTGCAACAAATCCAATCATGAAATTTCCTCGCTCCTAAATATTCCCCAGTCAACTGTCAGCTGTATTATAAGAACATGGAAGTGTTTGGGAATGACAGCAACCCAGCCACGAAGTGGTAGGCCACGTAAACTGACGGAGTGGGGTCAGCGGATGCTGAGGCACATTGTGCGAAGAGGTCGCCAACTTTCTGCAGAGTCAATCGCTACAGACCTCCAAACTTCATGTGTCCTTCATATTAGCTCAAGAACAGTGCGCAGAGAGCTTCATGGAATGGGTTTCCATGGCCGAGCAGCTGCATCCAAGCCATACATCACCAAGTGCAATGCAAAGTGTCGGATGCAGTGGTGTAAAGCACGCCGCCACTGGACTCTAGAGCAGTGGAGATGCGTTCTCTGGTGTGATGAATTGCGCTTCTCCATCTGGCAATCTGATGGACGAGTCTGGGTTTGGTGGTTGCCAGGAGAACGGTACTTGTCTGACTGCATTGTGCCAAGTGTAAAGTTTGGTGGAGGGGGGATTATGGTGTGGGGTTGTTTTTCAGGAGCTGGGCTTGGCCCCTTCGTTCCAGTGAAAGGAACTCTGAATGCTTCGGCATACCAAGACATTTTGGACAATTCCATGCTCCCACCTTTGTGGGAACAGTTTGGAGCTGGCCCCTTCCTCGTCCAACATGACTGTGCACCAGTGCACAAAGCAAGGTCCATAAAGACATGGATGACAGAGTCTGGTGTGGAGGAACTTGACTGGCCTGCACAGAGTCCTGACCTCAACCTGAGAGAACACCTTTGGGATGAATTCGAGCGGAGACTGAGAGCCAGGCCTTCTCGTCCAACATCAGTGTGTGACCTCACAAATGCGCTTCTGGAAGAATGGTGAAAAATTCCCATAAACACACTCCTAAACCTTGTGGACAGCCTTCCCAGAAGAGCTGAAGCTGTTATAGCTGCAAAGGGTGGAGCGACGTCATATTGAACCCTATGGATTAGGAATGGGATGTCACTTAAGTTCATATGCGAGTCAAGGCAGGTGAGCCAATACTTTTGGCAATATAGTGTATTTCTGGGGGGGGGGTCTGTGCTGGATACATGTATTTCTATTAAGATATTAACATGACTTTTCTCCCAAGAACATATAACTGTTAATAGAAATATATGATGAGAAAGAGCCTAGAAGAGGCTATAATTGGCTTGTACGTACTGTTACAGATCAATCTAAGGACTTGTTCGTTTATGAGACATTTCTTTAGGTTTACATTATTAAAGCTTTTTGAAACAAGTCCATGATGTATTTGTTTGTTTTTTTGGGATGTTGGGGGTGGAGAGCAAAATTATGTGGTGGGCAGGCTTTCGGGGGGGGGCAAGAAAATGTTTGCTCAGGGTCCAATCAATATTAAAGACGGGCCTGCACAGATGACATTGTATGGGAGACTAATAATCTGATTCATTAAACACCACTTATTTGTTATTATCCTTCTTCTAGATCACGGTTTTTGAGAACTTATTTTACCAGGAAGGATACATTGAGATTTCTCTTGTTTTTAAGTATGTCCTGGGTGGCGAGTCTGTACCGTTAGGTCTCTTGCCCAAGGACACTTACTGGAGAGGTTCTCTTGCCGGGATTCAAACCTGTGTCTCCACGGTCTTCACAGTCAGAGCAGTGATGTTAGCTCTACTCCACCCAGCCAGTACACAAGCATGTCCCACTAACAGGCCAGTTTGCAGGATATCTACAGCACAGGCGATATGTGATTGCAGGATTCAGTCTGCATTTTCCAACAAATCCTTAAATCCTGGCCTGTTGGGGAGAGCTGGGGACCAGAGTTGGGGACCACTGATGTAGATCATACTCCCCAAAAAGTGTCTTGGTTGTGTTAACTAACTGCTCCAGCCACAATCAACTGTTGGAATCGGGCCCTTATGAAACCATTAAAATAATAGCATCTTGCACAGGAAACGTAACACTTCCTTAATACTATGTCTATATAGTCCGTACCTTTGTTTATGTCCTTCATTTTGCAGATTTGCTCCTGATATTTCTGTTTCAAAATACACAGGCGTCCTCCGTGCAGGGCACTCATCCTCCACCATACAGGACAAACCTGCTCCAGGTTGTGTTTTTGTCACCGGTTTGTTCAGCAATTGCACGGCCTTCTATGGGGAGGTTATAGGACTTTACCCACCAAGGAGAAATCGGACGCCATCTGGGGTCAAGAAAGTTTTTTTTCCCAGTATGTTGCATATTTGGCTACGCTTCCAAGGGGGTTGTTTTCTTCTGTTGGATCAACTGATGTGGCAAAGGCTGAACGTGATGGAGGCACATCTTTTTTTCAGCCTATGTACCTATGGCCCACTGGGCAGGCCTTCTTATAAGGAGCTCTTCATGGGACGTATATTATGATACTGACGCGATTTGTATGAATGTTGTGCGTGGAATCACTGGCAAGATATCGATATGTTTTGCACAAGCTTTATTACACCTCGAAAGATACAGAAAAGTGATAAAGCTGGATCCTACAAACATAATTTTGCAATCCACAAATAAAATAGTGCCCCATATTAACCCCTTCACTAACAAGTTGTTTTTCATAAACCCACTGCCATGACCCAAGGAGTATACGGAAATCCACTATCCATTGCAGACAATGTATTCAGAAAATACATTTTAGAGATAGTAAGCTTGACAGGCAGAGGACCCCCCTTCTGGCCAAAAAGTGCTACTACAGCTGCAGTTCCATGATTCTTAAGACAATAGGATGTCTACATTGTTTGAAAAGCTTCAGCACCTCGAATGACATGTCCAAAGTGCTGAAAGTTTGGGAGCACATTCTGGAGCCTCTTTGCTATTGCGAACACATTTCGTTATTAGTATTCAGCAGCGGTTCTCAACCCTGTCCTCAAATACCCCCAACTGGCCAGGTTTACCAGAATTCTGAAGCACAGCACAGGTGAAATGATTTCCTGCTCAGTGATCGAAAAACCCAGCCCGCATTTCTCCAAAGTGACCTGTAAAAGCTGGCCTGTTAGAGGTACTTGAGGATAGGGTTGAGAACCTCTGGCATACACAATCCCTTTGTCTTGCTCCGGCATAAGACCATATAGAATTTACTCGATCACAGGCTCCTGCAAGAGATTTTGAATATCGAGTATACTCAATCAGGTTAGTGAAAGGGATAACTTATTTATCAGAGAGCAGTCTTTTAAAGAATAGTAACAAACGTAAACAAATCTAATCAAACCAAATAGCTGAGATAGTAACCAGGAAACATTCAATTAGAAGATAGACACGTTACAATCACGGAAGCGAAGCAAAACAATTCTTTTTGTAGCACAGTTAGTGCTGCGTTCCAGGGCAAGGTGCTGAACCAATTCCCGGCCCAGAATTCTATTGTAACATTGGGATCCTAAAGGGAAACCTGCAGGCGCAGATATTACCCATTAGGGTCTCCAGGTTAGCGTTATCCATGTAATAGTGACCATTATCTCCACAATAGCCGTTTCTGCAGGATCTGAAAGAAAAGGTACAATAGCGGAACAAAATTTGGATTTATGTAGAACCCAACCCATCACATAAAAAAAAAAAATATATATACACAAGCACCAGCTTACATTCATTTATTTATTTCCGCACACTGACACTATACAAATTTAACTCCTTACAACACATTTTCAGAATTGATTAGTTAGGTTTTACTCCTAAATGTTCGCTGTCACCCAACTGCGCTGCTCCGTGGAGGAACACTTGAAAAACCAGGTTGTGTCTAGAATTCAGTTGCCTGTCCTTTGTTCCGGTCGACAGGTTTTAATAAATAGGATGTAAAGTTTGTGTCGAAATATAAAGATGAAGAGCATGAGAAGTAACGCCAGCAGGATGGTGGACTTCAAGAATGCTTGGAAGTAAGATTTTGTCTCTGTGAATCAAAAACACCAGGAATGATAATGAAGTAGATGCACATTGGCGATTTCCTACCACCAAACCAAGACAACACCCCCCCACTGTTTGAATAAAAAACACCAGTAGTGATAGTTCTGCAGTTGTGTGCGAAGTTGTATATAGTTTGCTACCCTGATGAAGTACATGTATGTCCATTGATGATTCCCTGCCACCTGTTGATTGTTTCTGGTGAGTGCTGCTGGACCCTTGCCAAAGGCACTTGGGGTGGCTCTCATGCTCGTAACTCTTGGGTCAAGAGGGTCCCGCTACTCCCCCATGACGGGCTAGACTGTGGCCTGCCACTGGTTTTGAGCAAGAGTCGCTTTCATAGCTGGCCTTGTCTTGGAACTCATGGCATCTCTGTCATATGACAGGTAATCCAAAATCCCCAAAAGATCCCAAATCCAAAATACTCCTGCGGCCAAGCATTACAGACAAGCAGCAATACCCCATCTTTATCAAACAAAAACAAATTAATGAGAGCAGTGACATTGAAAGCGTCGGATTTGCATATGGTAACGTCGTCTCTGTAATGGCACCATCGAGCTAAAACCTTATGAGCTCTGAGTGGGGACCCAGCAAAGCTCAGGCCACTTATGCAGCTGCTTGTTCTCTATGCTCACATCAGGGTTTAAAAGGTTTAATTCCTAAGGTGCTAAACCAGGCTTAAGATATACTTGCCACTTATGAGCCCAAGTGGTTAATGAAAAGTTCAGTGTCGCGAAGAGTAAACTATCCACTAGCCCTACTTAAATCATCACTCTCCCTGGGCGAGAGGGCGAGTGGAAATTTTGAGCCCTGCTACCATAATTTGGTTTTGTTCACTAAATCAACCTGTAGTAAAAAAAATATTTAAAAAAGTCAGGAACAATGAGCTCAGTCATAGCAGAACAATTTTCCCCGGACCTGAAAAATGAAAACATACCATGATTACCTTTTATCACGATATTTATTCCTCCGCTCGTTTTCTTTACACTGTCACTTTCAGTTCTCACTTCACAAGTATAATTTCCAGAGTCTTTTGGCTGGACTGCGTTAATCCGATGTTGGCTAGATTTACCAAATTCCTGTACTTTTAACCCATTTCTGTAGAATGCAAACTGCAGTTCTGTATGTGCTCTGAGTGAGGCCAGGTGTGCGTCACATGTCAGGGTCATGGCTGCGCCTTCTGACAGCGGATACAGAATTCTTATTTCCGGATCAGAGAAGAGCTCTAGAAGATACAATAATGACAGGGCTTTTAATGCCCACAGACTGTGGGAGAAAATAGATATATTGTAGTGTAAAAAGGACATCACTTGTTACGATAAAGCCTGTATTTTGACTGTAATAACCCAATGAATCACATGTTTCAATCTATGCAAAGTGTTGTGTGCAGCACACAACCAGTAAGGCCATGTGTCAGACTTGAGCACCAGTTCTTACAAGACACAAATTTGTTTTTAAAAATTTTGGTGCATTGGCTAAAAACACATGATTCTGCAGGCTGTTTGGGCTAACACGACATGCTGAAATAAAATATGACACATCCTACTTCACTACAAGGACCATTTAAAGATACAGAATATTTATTAGAACAATAACATGTCTGATTCTCAATGTCTACTTCAGAATTTTTTTAGAACCAGTGGAGAAATGTAGTAGGGTTACTTTACCTCTCACAATGATATATGCAGAATCTTCATCGAAGAAATGCTTTCCAAAGGATAAAATGATTACTTTTCTACATGTGTATGTGTCTGTGACGGTTTTATCGACATTTCTAAGATATACAGAACCGTTACTGTTGGAATCCAGGGTCTGGTTTCCTTTGTAAAATGTTGTGGAATTTACAGAATATCCTCTCATGTGGATACACGTCAGAGTCAGAGAGTCTCCTTCAAACACAGGGAAAGGAGAGGAGTGCAGGATGACCTCACCTGAAATACAAGATAATAGATACTATTTTAATTATTAAAAAAATCAAATAAAAAAAAACTAGTAACAAGGGGTATACCTCATACTGATGCCTTGTCTGTATGAATCTCTACAGTGCCTCCAAACTACAGCCTAGATCAGTGCACTATGTATTATTTATTTATTTATAAAGGATTTTACCAGGAAGGATACATTGAGATTTCTCTCGTTTTCAAGTATGTCCTGGGTTCAAGAACATTGAATTGTTACAGAAATACAAAGTTACAGTTACAAGTACTTATACAGCGTCAACAAATTCCATAGCGCTTTACAATGGGGAAGCACAAACAGCAGACTTACATGATACAAGAGGAAATAAAACCCTGGTCGTCGAATAACAACTCTCCAGGTTATACATCACTTTAAACCAAAAGCTCAGGCAGACATCCCATGAGCTTACACTCTAAGGGACTAGGGTAACTGAAACAAATGGGAGCAGAGGGAAGGTGAAACTGGTGTCCAGTAGAATATCATAGAGATTGCATGAAATGGACCAGATTTTTTTGTCTTAGTAAGGGTAATTAGTGAGAGAAGTGGAGACAGCTGGAAAGGATGCCTGAAATTAGGGAAAAGCCCTGGGTGGGCGGGTGGATGGGGAGGGTGGGTTGGAGCCGCAGAGGGAAGGAATGGAGGTGAGTCTGTGATGGAGTTTGCTGTGGAAAGAATGACGTTTGTGACATGCACAGATAACACCAATTAACAAACATGTGGGGGAGGAGGAGGAGGAGGGAAACAAAACAGATTTTTTCTATCTGAAATGGAGGGAGATTCAAAATACTTTACAAGGCTAGTCAGAGAATAATAAATGCAGACATAAAAATACATTTGCAAGGTTATGGCAGCCTGGGGTATGATGTTGGACGCCTTGTTGAAATGGTGGATACCTTGAATGCTTGGTTCAGGGCTGCAGAGGGAAGGAATGGAGGTGAGTCTGTGATGGAGTTCGCTTGAATGCTTGGTTTGTATACTTCATTGAGTTAAAGTATTACTGCTGTCTGACTTGGAAGGATGGATTCAAAATGTTATTAGGGGTTATAGATCTATAATAAATCACTTGGGACTCAAAATTGCATACAAAATTATTTCATTTCATGTCGTGCTAGGAATCGTGCAGCAGTATCTCAATCCACACACAATTTTCACCATAAAAATACATTTTTGTAGGATTAAAAAAAAAGAGTGTGATTACAGAATCAAACAACAAGTGATCTTTATCCAGAAATATGACAGTTTTAACAACCCATGCAAATATTACCTGCTATTGTTTTTATTGTGCTTTGTGAACCCGCTGTTTGTTATATATGGATAAAGATCACTAAAGGTTCTATTCCAAGGTTGACGTCATGCTTATCATTCGAGACTAACATAAAAGCAGACATAAGAGTTCATTTTTTTCCCGTCCTATTCCAAGCTTGTCATGAAAGAAGACGTTCCGACCTTAGCGTCTTGCGCCTTGTGTTTGCTTACTGTAGTCGGCATCTCCTATACTTAACGTGGGACACGCAAGTAGTTAAGAAATACAAGAATTGTGACCTATTCTGAGGTCATGAATAAACATTAACGTCTCCACCTCTTAAAAGCTTGTGCTCATAATGACACATAATCCCTAGTGTAACTTCTAACTAAATTTTAACATCTCCAGTCACCTTTAGCATCTTGACCTGTGCTTTAGTTGGAATACGGATGTAAAAAGCGATATGCCAATGGCTAATGCTTAATATTTCCTTTAGCGTCTAACTTTTAATGGCAACCTTGGAATAAGGCCCCTGTTGTTTGAATCTGTAACCATGATCCTCTACAGGGGATTTTATAAATCACAAAATCCCAAATTTATAAGAATATTTATTAAATGTTCACTCTGGAACAATCTAGGTGAACGGATCTTGAAAACATTGGGGTTAGAGGAGTCAGGAGCAACTTTAACCAAAGTTCTGATAAGCTTATCGACTTCGTAGACGTTAATGGTTTGAAGTTTAACAAGTGATTTTCCAAAACTCCACGGTCACGAACCAGTGATTCTTTTGGAAAATTATTTTTAATTATGCATTTAGAAATAATTGGGAATATTCCCAATGTACGTTTTCTGTAACCACCTATTTAGCAGGCAGATGTCGCCATCTAGTGGCCAAACGGCGTTGCTGCATTCAGAACTGCAGCTCGTGGCTCCGTGCGTTGGCTGGGGAAAGCCTGATACATCAAGACATTCCCAAGCCAATTTTAAACAGTTTCAGCACCTGGGGCATAATCTTCACAGGGCTAAAACTTTGCTTTTGAGCTCCAGAAGGTGCCCTCAAACCAAATTTCACTTGCAACAAACTAATTTTATTTGCAATCATACACCATTGCCCCAGATCGTGTTAACACGGTTATAGGCTGCTATGTTTGCTACCGCTCATTGTTTATACACCCCTGGTGAAGGGGTTAAACCTGAATTGGTATACAAACCCTGAGACTGGTTTAAATATTTCCAAGTCCAGTTGTGGTGCGCTGATAATAAACCCCCCCCCAAGCAGGTAAATATATAGAGCTAATGAGTCATTTAATTACTGATCTACGGAATAAAAACGAGACAGGACGTGCGTAATGCCGCTAGATGACCACAGGTTACTTACATGGGGTGAATATTGTTTTCTTGAGTAAAGACTTTAAAGCCAAAAACTGTCACGGACCGCGTTGGTATCGCGGCCCGCGCTGGATCTAGGGGGCGCCTGGCAGCGGCTTCCTCGCTGTTCGCTGGCCAGGCGCCGAGTGATAACGCAGCCGGCTGCGCTCACGTGGGGCGCCAGGGGGCGGGACTGGCGTGATGACGCGGACCCGCCGAGTTTAAGACCCGGCTTCACTATTCACCGGTGCCCTGACGTGGTAGTTACTTCCCGCAGAGCTCTTGTATAATTTGGCAAACGACTATTCTGTGTATGACCCTTGGCATTGGCAAACGACCACTCTGTGTATGACCCTTGGCATTGGCAAACGACCACTCTGTGTATGACCCTTGGCATTGGCAAACGACCACTCTGTGTATGACCCTTGGCATTGGCAAACAAATTATTCTGTGTGTGACCCCTGGCATTGGCAAACGAACCATTCTGTGCGTAACCCCTGGTATTGGCATTAACTCTTCTTATTCTGGTATTGAGGTCAGTCTGTGTGGCACCCTAAGCACACATCAGACTACCTCTTGTCTGGTTAGGATCTTGGGAAGAGCTAAATTATTCTAGGTCTTGTGTATCGTTCTAGTGTCATTCTTGTGGATACACTATCCTGTCATATTCTGTGTCTGTCTAGTCGTGCCGACCAACCTAAGGATCGGAAGGGTAGAGAGTGTCCTGCGTATAGGGACCACTAGTCAGATAGCTGAGGGATCCGTGACAATATCTGGTATTCTCTCTTGTATGTGATCTGTGCTGCCATTCTAGTAATCTGTCTAGTAGAGCCGACCACTCAAGGATCGGAAGGTTAGAGAGTGACCTGCGTATAGGGACCACTACTCTAGTATCAGGGGGATCCGTGACAAAAACCACAGAATGTGTGTTCAGTTTTTAGTTATTTTTAAGGACAACAGTTACTTGGTCAGACAAACGTACTCCAAAACGTACGAGAAATGAATAGCTACAAGGGAGGCAGCACTCTTCCTGCACTATGCATAACGGGCAGGTGCTTCTCAAGACAAATACAACAATACACGGGGAGAACGCTTTATAACAAAGATTTTCGACACGCAACGATAAAATTATAGAACTGGGGATAATTCTACCATCACTTCAATAGTTAGAGCAGGATCAGAAACCTCAGCCCACCAGATGTTTTGGAACTACATTTCCCATGATGCTTATGCTTAACCAAGGTAGTGAGTGGCGAAGCATCTTGGGAGATGTAGTTCCAGAACATCTGGAGGGCAAGGACTGCTGACTGCCTGCGTTAGAATACACCCCAATAGTCTTGTGTTTGAAGACTCGGACACGTGTTCGCGGTGTTATGGGGTTCGAGTGAGCAGGATAACGGGCGCCTTGGAGTCACCTGGCCATTTAGGGGAGAGGCAAGACCTCAGAAATAGAAATACAGGGTTTCTTCTAAAAGACAATACCGTTTAATTACAAAAACGTTATCAGGAGCTTTCACATCTTTGTCTGCTGTTTATTGATTTTGTTTTCTTCAAAAGATGGCACAACACATACACACGAGACTCACCGAGTGAAGTCAGAGCAGCCGCTGCAAAACAGAACAAGACTTACAGTTACACGTTTTGATAAAGCGCTAAGAAGTTCCGTAGCGAAATACAATGGGTGAGACTGAACAACAAATATACAAATAAATAGGATTATAAATACTGCACTAAAATTCTTAGAACCAGTGGCTGCTTGATTGAATGGTTTTGGTCCTTATTTATGACTTTGCATGTTTGTACTATATATGGTTCTGCCCAGAGGCGTAACTAGAAACCCCATGGCCCAGGAACTATGACAAGCCGCCCCCCCCTTAGGCAAAAACATATTTTGTCCCCCCTCCCATAAACATGCATTGGTCCCCTCCAGGTCTACAACGTTGACTCCAGTGTCCCATTTTTTCCAGGTTCACTATGACCTCTTCAGTCCATCCCATTTTTAATGTAATGTGCACTATGTGTCTCATAGAGCTCCACAGCAATAAACCTCAAAGTAATGTGCAGTGTGTATCAGTGTAAATCAGAGGTTTACAGCAACAAAACTCACAGTAATATGTGGAGTGTATGAGTGTATCACAGAGCTCCAAAGTAAAACTCACAAATTAGTATAAAATTAAAAAAATACTAATATATATATATATATATGTCCCCCTGGACTCAAGGGCCCGGGTGCAGTGGCACCCTCTGCACCCCTGGTAGTTACGCCCCTGGTTCTGCCTATTGCAGATTACATTTGACACAATCACCGAATTCTTTTTATATTTTTTTCACAATACTAAATTCAGCACTCTAACATACATTTAATCTCTTATAGTTTAACGTTATACATGTTCTTCATTATATTTTGCAGATTACTATATTCTGCACCATAAGCATACAGTTTAACGTTTCTATAATGTATCTTTTATACATGGCTCTGACTTTTTTTCATCACAGATCAGTACTTCTCGGCACAATCTCTGCACTTTAGCTTTTCAGCAGCTGTGTATTTGTACGCACAGTTTCGCTTTCTTATATCTATTATAAACTGTATTGAAGATTAAATTATAATAATCATATAAAGTTTTTGGTACTTACCACTTAAGAGCATTAATATGAGCAGCGACATGGTGACCAGCACAACCTGAATGAGAGCTAAGAGACGCAGACAGCAATTAACAGCTCAAACCCACTTCCGCTGCTTTTGTCGTATGTGCCTCGATGGTTTAGTGCAAAAGTCTAAAATCTATGAGAATATTTTCCGAATACGTTTTAAGTGAAGGCGAGTCCACGGGGGACCATCTAACTCATTTAGAACATATATTAAAAGGGTGTTTCAGGCAGTCAAGACTACAAAAAGTCGTATTTCCCCTTTGTGATTTCCACTGAAAAAAAATGAAAATACACCTTGATATAAATTTAGAGAATTGTTTTCCCATTCCTGATTAAAGGACGTGCTGAGAGGCAAAAGCAACAACTGAGCAGGTCATCATCTTTGGGCACTTTAGAAAATCTGCCCTGTCATAGTGCTTTTCGCACACGCTCAGTCTGCATTTCCTCTTTTGTTTTTATTTTGAGAAAGTATTTTACCAGGAAGGATACATTGAGATTTCTCTCATTTTCAAGTATGTCCTGGGTGGCGAGTGTGTACCTTTAGGTGTCTTGCCCAAGGACACTTACTGGAGAGGTTGCTCGCTGGGATCAAGCCCATGACTCCACAGGCTCTCTCCATGCAGAGCAGTGATGTTACCTCTACTCCACCCAGCCGGTACAATTTTGTTATTTTTTTTCAGCCATGATTATGACAACAAAGTTTATGAGATGCGTTCCATTTACCTTGCAGGGATCTAATAAAGCTGATAGCATTCTGGAATACTTACTGGTTCACTTGTAGTGTTTGTTGAATTTGGATTGTTCAGAAAAGAGGGCGATCCTTAGACAGGTGAAGCACTGGAATGCAAAGAATTTAAAACAATATTTACTAGAAAACAGCATCGAAATCAAAGCATGTTAGGGCAAAGGATTCAAGAAGTTGCTAAACATATCCAAGTCACCAGGAGACTCTGGATGATGAAGCTCACTTAAGGGAATTGATACACAAAAATAAGACCACAAATGACATTGTATGGGAGCCTAATAATCTGATTCATTAAAAACCACTTATTTGTTATTATCCTTCCTCTAGATCAGTTGTTAACAAGCATGTCCCACTAACAGGCCAGTTTTGCAGGATATCTGAAGCACAGCACAGGTGATATGTGATTGCAGGATTCAGTCTGCATTTTCCAACAAATCCTTAAATCCTGGCCTGTTCGGGAGAGCTGGGGACCAGGGTTAGGGACCACTGATGTAGATTATACTCCCCGAAAAGTGTCTTGGTTGTGTTAACTAACTGCTCCAGCCACAATCAACTGCTGGAATCGGGCCCTTATGAAATCATTAAAATAATAGCATCTTGCACAGTAAATAGAACACTTCCTTAATACTATGTCTAAAGAATCACCTCCATCGCTTCCCTCTGCTGCCCCAGCCCACCCAGGGCCGGTCCCTAATTTCAGCTCCCCTTTCCAGCTGTCTCCACTTCTCTCACTAATTACTCTTACTAAACCCAAACATCTTGTTCTTTTCATGCAATCCTTTACGATATTCTACTGGCGACCAGTTTCACCTTCCCTCTGCTCCCGTTTCAGTTACCCTAGTCCCTTAGAGTGTAAGCTCATGGGATGTCTGCCTGAGCTCTTGGTTTAAAGTGATGTATTACCTGGACAGTTATCCTACTACCAGGGTTGTATTTCCTCTGGTTTCATGTAAGTCTGCTGTTTGTGCTTCCCTATTGTAAAGCACTACGGAATCTGATGGCGCTGTATAAGTACTTGTAACTGTAACTTTGTATTTCTGTAACAACATTTCAATGTTCTTGAACCCAGGACATACTTGAAACAGAGAGAAATCTCAATGTATCCTTCCTGGTAAAATCTTTAATAAATAAATAAATAAATAAATAGTCCGTACCTTTGTTTATGTCCTTCATTTTGCAGATTTGCTCCTGATATTTCTGTTTCAAAATACACAGGCGTCCTCCGTGCAGGGCACTCATCCTCCACCATACAGGACAAACCTGCTCCAGGTTGTGTTTTTGTCACCGGTTTGTTCAGCAATTGCACGGCCTTCTATGGGGAGGTAAAAGGACTTTACCCACCAAGGAGAAATCGGACGCCATCTGGGGTCAAGAAAGTTTTTTTTCCCAGTATGTTGCATATTTGGCTACGCTTCCAAGGGGGTTGTTTTCTTCTGTTGGATCAACTGATGTGGCAAAGGCTGAACGTGATGGAGGCACATCTTTTTTTTTCAGCCTATGTACCTATGGCCCACTGGGCAGGCCTTCTTATGAGGAGGGTCTTCATGGGACGTATATTATGATACTGATGCGATTTGTATGAATGTTGTGCGTGGAATCACTGGCAAGATATCGATATGTTGTGCATAAGCTTTATTACACCTCGAAAGATACAGAAAAGTGATAAAGCTGGATCCTACAAACATAATTTTGCAATCCACAAATAAAATAGTGCCCCATATGAACCCCTTCACTAACAAGTTGTTTTTCATAAACCCACTGCCATGAACCAGGTAGTACTGTAAATGGAAAACCCACTATCCATTGCAGACCGCGTATAAATGATTGCACTATTCATTAAATACATTTTAGAGATAGTAAGCTTATTTGACAGGCAGAGGGCCCCCTTCTGGCCAAAAAGTGCTACTACATGTATAATGATACAGATGCAGTTCCATGATTCTTTAGAGAATAGGATGTCTACGTTGCTTGAAAAGCTTCAGCACCTCGACTGACATGTCCAAAGTGCTGAAAGTTTGGGAGCACATTCAGGAGCCTGTTTGCGAACACATTTTATTAGTAGTATTCAGCAGCGGTTTTCAACCCTGTCCTTGAGTCCCCCTAACAGGCCAGGTTTTCCAGATTTCTGAAGCACGGCACAGGTGAAATGATTTCCTGCTCGGTGATTGAAAACCCAACCGGCATTTCTCCGAGATCATCTGTAAAAGCTGGTCTGTTAGAGGTACTTGAGGACAGGGTTGAAAACCACAAGTATACACAATCCCTTTGTCTTGCTCCAGCAGAAGACCAGATAGAAATTACTCAATGTCAGGCTCCTGCAAGAGCTTTTGAATATCGAGTATGCTCAATCAAGATAGTGAAGGGGATAAATTATTTATCACAGGGTAGTCTTTTAAAGAATAGTAACAAACGTAAACAAAACAAATCTAACAGCAGAGTTTGTAACCAGGAAACGTACAATTAGAAGATGAACGGGTTACAATCACGGAAGTGAAGCAAAAGTTCACAAGTCTTTTTTTAGCATAGGAGGTGGGAACTTTGAGTCCTCACACATTGTTTAGTGCTTGACCCCTGTAGATACATGGAGCATAACGTGCAGATATTTGGAAACTAGTTGCACATTTCTTGACGAGGACCTGTAGTATTTTGACATTTCACGGCAGAGTACAAGACAGAGTAAGATTTCTGTAAGAAAAAAATATATCTGACATTAATTGGGGATACATGTAATATTACGGATTGCAACAGCACGATGATATTCTCAGGGTAATTCAAAGAGAATCGAAAAGTCACCACACGTTCGGTGACTTTTCGTTCTCTTCAATTCGGTTGGTTTTGCCGATCCCATTTTGGCAACCCTGCGGTGTATTCAGCAAGCACCACAGGGTCCACGAATTGCAGGGAAAGGCCGCCGCAAACCCGACGAAAACTAACCGCAAAACCCAGCGAATGCACCAGAAAAGCCACAAAAAAACATCTGTATTAACCTGCCGAAAAACCTGAGCAGGAGCCGATCACACACAGCGAAGCCGCCAGAAAAAGCCGACACCGCAGGCGAATGCAGTGAATAAATTCGCAAAACAGTTTGCTTGAATGTTTGAAAAGAAACTACTGAGCGAAAATGTCTGAAATTCACATATGATCCAATGAATGATAATAAAGAGGGCTGTTACAGAAAAAATAAGTAAGGTTAAAAAAAAAATCCAGAAAAATGCTTAAAATATCCAAAAAAAAATCTATAAATAAAGAGACTCTTTACTGCAGAATTTTATAATGAACGGTTTATTAGATATTGGATTAAAACCGGAATATTTTTAACATTGAAGCCTATGGGATTCTCCTGAATAAACCTGCCGAATTAAACCCCCGAATGGCAGGGCATTAGGGGAACCTTTCACTGCTGGTTTGTGCTCTCTGAATAGCCGAAGCAGTGCTTTTTCATGGGGATTTCACTGCCCTCGAACAGGCACCGAACAGGCACCGTATGTGCAGGCAATTCGCCAGGATTTGGCGAATTGCCTGCTCTCTGAATAGCCAGGAAAGGTAACCGAACACTGAATTTCAGCGTTCGGTTACTTTTCTCCAGCAATTCGGATCTCTTTGAATTACCCTGTATATGTTTAGCATCTAAAGATATAGCAGGAGCGGCTGTATTTAACAAAACCTCATGCTGGTCTGGATAGTGTCAGGGTCTCTATTGTTCAGATTAATTAAAAGAATATTTTAGTGTTCTGGATAATACTGAAGTGGAATCAGGCTGGAAGATGGTCGCTATTATGAGCCAAGCAGCCATCTTGTTCAGAATATTGGTTCATTTGCAAATAACTAGATAGATTTCACTAGACACTAGAATGAAGCTTACATAGAATCTTAGGAATGTGGTAGATTAGCAGAGAAGCAATAAACCCAAGGGAAAATCCGGCCAGCTCTTGGCACGGAAAGACAGGATGACAAATGGATACTGCAAGGTCACTGAGACTTGCCGAGAGACAAAGAGAGCGTAGAAACCAGACCATGCTTTATCTGTAACAAAATAAACATAGCCTTTAGGGAGGTGGGCACGGCCCGGATTGAGTGCGGCAGCAAATCACAAACTGTCAGACTAACATGAAGTTTGCCAATTTACGGTCAATGTATGAAATGCCTTTGTACTAATAATGGGAGGTATTAACCCACGTGGGGTGGAATAAAGTGTCATCGGGAGGTGGGCTAATTGGGATGTACCTAATTATGTATTTGGGGTATAAAACCCTTGTCGGGGGGCTCACTCTTTGCGATTCAATCCTGTGTGAGCATTTGTGTGACAACACAATAAAGTTTGCATTTCCTGAAGAGACTCGTGTTCAGACAATCCTTGCTTGTGTCCGGTGCCGTCCTGAAGTGAACCTAGTGATTCCGGTTACAATACGAGACGTCCTTTTCTTTTCATTAATAGGTTTATGAATAAAAATGGATCCCCAACTGTCAACAACCAACCGCCAAAAGAAACCCCCAACTCCCCCCCTATTGGCAGCCAGCACAGCACATTAAAACGAATAGAAGTGTAAGCCATGTAACCAAACACGGGTAAAGAGTGATCGAATGTTAACGTCTGAAATCTCTGATACTCACAGCACTGGGAGCCAAAGATCCTGGAAGAAAAAAAATAAAAACCATTGAAGTTTCCAAAAGGTATTTTCTGTAACAGCGTTCAGTTATCCTCGCAATAAAATAAAGTGGTGGAGATGAGTAACGGATACAGTAAGATTATTTCAATTGAGGATTTAGACACAAAAGCCCAACTTCTGGAATGTTTAACATTTACCGGAGTAATTATTCAGATGAAAATATATACTATAAGATAATAACAAATACGGAAAGCACATTTTCACGGATATAAAAATAATTAACAAAAAAATCCACATATCCCATTGAGGGTCAGACTTTATCGCACACGTGTTAATTCTGTTCGTGTCTGAGGGCCGGTGCATCCATTAGGCCAACTAGGCAGTTCAAAGAAAAACAAACCTCAAGCACAAATACTGCTCGAGGGACATGCTTACAAAAATTGCCTAATGGCACCAATAGAAAGTGTTATGAGCTAATGTACCGGCAGGCACTACGGCAGAGGTTTTGCGGACAATTTTGTGCTGACGTGGACCTTACAGGAGGAGACTTCTCCTTCTGTTAGCAAAGGACACCTGATAGCTGTGAGAGCTAGGTTGCTGTGCCCTGGTCTAGACCAGTGTTTCAGAAAACCTCTCCTCTGGACTCCCAACCAGGCCAGATTTTGCAGATGTCCTTGGGGAGATGCAGACTGAATCCTGCAATCACTGAGCAGCAAATCATATAACCTGTGTTGTGCTTCCTATATCTGGAAAACCTGACCTGTTAGGGGGACCCGAGGACAGGTTTGAGAAACACTGCTATAGACCCCACAAGAGCATGAGAGGTGTTAAGGGAACAGAGCCAACATTTGGTGGGAAACACCGGGGAGTGGAGGAGATGTTAAATCCATGCACTGGGTCTGCTGATGTCGGCCGTAAAGGAAGACTCACCTCGGGGCATGGCGCTGACATCAATGTAGCTGTAACACACATCATCTCCATCATGGCCATTTCCAGGAGGAACTGAAAGAAAAGGTACAGCAGCAGAGCAGAATTTTGGATTTATGTAGAACCCAACATACGCCATCAAAACATACAACAGTAACCGCTTACATTCATTCATTCCCTCACACTGACACTACACAAATTTAACTCCGTACAAAACCTTTTCAGAATAAATGCATTGATTGATTATTTAGGTTTCTCTCCTAAATGTTGGCTGTGAGCCATCTGCGGTGCTCCATGGAGGAACACACATGGAAAACCAGGTTGTATGAAGAATACAGTTACCTGTCCTTGGCTCGGGTCGGTGGGATTTAATAAATAGGACGGACAGTTTGTGTCGCAATATAAAGAGGAGGATGAAGAGAATGAGAAGTAACGCCAGCAGGACCGTGGAGATGAGGAATGCTTTGAAGTAAAACGTCGTCTCTGTGGGTAGAAAACACCAGGAATGATAAAGTACATTGGTTGGTGGTAGGAAATCCTCAATGTTCTAGACAAGACTCCCCACTGCTGGAATAGAAAACACCAGTGACGGTAGTTCTGCTGTTGTGTGGAATGTTGTATATAGTTTGCGTCCCTGGGCCTGATGAAGTACATGTCCATTACTGATTCAGTACCACCACCTACAACATGATCCCAATGCTGGTATGCTCACTGTTGATTCACCATGATCTACACATCCTCTACCTGCCAATATCTCCCAGTAGCACAGGGCTTGACTAATTTGTTTTGAATCTAGGAGCCAGATAGAAAAAAGGTTAGGAGCCATTTATTTTTTATGGTAATAAGTGAGCGATGGTCTCCAGTCTCTGCCGCTGTCGCGGCTAGTACAACTTGAAATGGACCAAGTTCTTAAGGATCCTAAGGAGGTTATTAGGCAAAAGCGGAGACGCGTAACTGTGTGTAAACCTGCAATCTGTAAAGACACACATCAGAGTAACCTAAGAGAAGGTGTGCTGAGCATTCATGTCTCTGTGTGATGCCTGGGAGGGGGGGGCAGTGGGGAAAACTGGCCCCCTGGCAATCGGCGACAGCGTGAGGTGGAGCCCCCCAGAGCTGCAGGGCAGATGCTGCACAGAACTGCAATAAAGATTTCTCACGCCTGTGCCAACAGTGAATGGGTGTACAAAACCTCAGGCGCCAGGACACAATTTCTAGTCGCCATGGCGACCCGGCGCCTGGGATTTGTCAAGCCCTGCAGTAGCATACACGAGAGAGTGCCCATTGGTTTCTCAATGTCAAAGGGCAACAAAGACAAATGCACTTATCCCCCTCAAAAGGAGGACACAAAAACCACGCAAATAAAAAAATAATCTGAAACAGATTTAAAATTTGGTGAATTAAGAATTCTATATTAATATAACAAACACAATAGGAAGGTTCCCAAGAGAGATTTAAACACCATTGTAACCGATCTCAGAATCCTGACTGGGTCACAGCTGTCAATGCCGCTTTCTTACCGGACCCCCTTGTTCTCACCAGCAGGCTTTCGTGCCATTCTCCAGTACTTAGACAAAGCTTAAGGACCAGGATACATAAAGAGCCTTGCTAGCATCCCCCAGGAAAAAAGACAACGCTGTATATTTGGAGATTTTCATTGGACAGACACACTGAACACCTTTATTGAATATATAAAGTCCCAGGAGGGAAATTACACCCTGGAGCCCTCCCCCCATTCTCAAGTGAACCAGACATGTCCAGACATGAAACAATATAGTGTCATGTAATTACAGCCCGAGCATCAGACTGTCTGAATACAGTAGGTAACAGAGGAGAGGTTACATAAGTGGACCTGGTACAGACCAGGGAATAAACTTCACTCAACACTTCCCAAAATGGTAGTCGTTGATGGTAAACAGGATTACAGTCTAAAAAAGCAGATAATGGGGCAGCGTTTGCCTGACAAGCCAGATCAACAAGACTGTCCAAACGTACAACAGATTTTCACACATTCCTTAGCTGGAAAAGGCTAACAAAGACCAGCCAGCAATCCTTTTAGCAGATAGACAATAACTTTATTCATACATAACACAGATTACACAAACACCCTGCACACAAGAGAGGGAAAGGAAATAATATAGATCTCCCTGCACCTCCCAAATACATTTCTAAGCCCATGTACCCCAAGTTAAAAGTGACACACGTCACAACCATTACTATTATGTTATATAAAGGTCTTTATAATTCTAATAGCAGCACATGTGGATATTTGTTGTACCTTTTCTATGGTGTCTTTTACAATGCAGATTTTAAAAGGTTATAGTAGCCTGTAGCCTCCTTTGGTATTTTTTTTAAATCAGTTTTTGTTTCACTTATATCTGTATATATTTTGCATGAATACACAAAGACATTATCACGGATATTTGAAATCTATTCATGTATAAACATTTTGCACACTTCACTGCTACATATGTGACAGATGTTAAATCAGCACCTCGACCATTCTCTCCGGATCATCCCTTGGTACTGCGACCTGTATTGTCTGGCGCTACGAGTGCAAGTTGAAATGCCCATGCTACAATCACTGGGTCGGCCTCCAGTGTCTGATTCGCAAAAAGGTTATCCACTCTGCAAGGAGGTTCCAACTCAAGTTACCTTGTGACAACATTGGAAGCAGCACACTCATCAAGAAATCCATAACGCCACGTATAGCTCTAAATTGGGACTGTCCAGTAATTATATAGATATATATCTATCTATCTCTCATAGCAAAAGTGAAGCTCCCAATAAGAATATTCATGAAGAATGAGCATCATTATCGCTGCAGAGTTTTGCCCTTACCTGAAGCCGTAACATCTTTAACTCTTATCTCCATATTTATTCCTCTGCTTGTCTTCTTTATGGTGTCATTCTCAGTTCTCACGGCACAGGTATAATTCCCAGAGTCTCGTGGCTGGACTGATCCAACACAATATTGGCTGGATTGGCCAAATTCTTGCACATTTAACACATTTCTGTAAAAAGCAAACTGCAGTTTTGTATGCGCTTTGGGCAGGGCCAGACGCGTTTCACATGTCAGGGTCACGGCATCACCCACCGTCACTGGATATGGAGAGAATTTTATTTCCGGGTCAGAGAAGAGCTCTGGAAGATAAAATAATGATATCAGTCACAGATATCACTCTGTATTTCCGACTCGGGATTTTCTAGCGCAAAAATTACACAGTTACAAAATCACTTGTATTTTGACTCAAATGGAATCACAAGCGTCAATCCCTGCGAAGGTGCTTGTAAAAGATCTCAGTACCCAGACTGGATCACATGTGTCATTGACGCTTTCTTGCCGAACTACCGTTCTCCTCACCAGCAGGCTATCATCTCTTTCTCCAGTCCTTAAAGCACAAGGCTGGGTACACGAAAAGAGCCTTGCTAGCATCCCCCAGAAATAAGATAATGCGTAGATCTGAAGGTTTAGAACAGCAACAACTTGCTCAGCATTTAATGAAATAATATATAACACATTCCAGATAGGGAGAGCTTGGAAAAGGCCACGATAACCCAGCTAGTAAACCCATCAGCAGATAGTAACAGATACACACAGAGAATTCCAGCATTTATACATAACACAGATTACAAAAACACCCTGCACCCTACAGGAACAGTGGGATGTCAACATAGGCGAGGACAGAGAAACAACACAGAACATCAGGCATGCACATCCCAAATACATCTCTAGGCCCATGCGCCACAAGTTCAAAGTGACGTTTTATTACATTGTATTGTTGCGTTTTCAAATAATTGCAAAGACAACAGATGAGGCTAATGCTTATGTTCTTAATAGCACATCAGCCAATCAGTCCATGGGTCAGCTGTATGTCGGCAGTGGAATGGGGTTGTGTGGACAGAACACAACAGAAGTTTCAAGATTAACTTTAGTACCTATTCGCAAATTAAACATCGTGATTATGCATGCTGTTTGGGTTAACAGGACGCATCGATAAATAGGGCACATCCAGCTTCTCTAGAACAGTCCTTCATATATAGAAAGTACATATTGTAACAGTCACATGTATGATTCACGGAGTCCATTTCAAACACGGGTGAGTATCCATGGCCCTACACATGATGCTCAGCCACACATTAGGTTGGCTGAGCCTTATGAGGAAAGTAGTTCTAAAACATTTGAATGATCAAACTTGCACAACACAGAGGAAAAATGTGCAAGTGTTTCTTTACCTTTCACCATGATAACTGCCGAGTCTTCCTCTTTGATAGGTTCCTCATATGATAGAGTAAATAATTTTCTACATGTATAGGTGTCTGTGGCTGTTTTATTTACATTTCTAAGATATACAGAACCCGCACGATTTTGTTCCAGGATCCTGTTTCCATTAGAAAATATTGTGGCATTTACAGAATATCCTCTCCTGTGGTGGCACGTCAGAGTCAGAGTGTCTCCTTCATACACCTGGATGGGAGACGAATGCAAGATGACATGACCTGAAATAGGAAATGATATACTTGTTAAAAAGACAGGAACAAGAGACACTAGATATTATTTCCACAACATAAAAATATTCTCTGAGGTGGAGTATATCTGATACTGATGCCTTGCCTATACAAATCTCTACAGTGCCTCCAATCTATAACTTATATCAGTGTTTTGCTGCCGGCACTGGGTATACCTCAATGTGTGACAGTAATAGCACCCATCTGCTTTACTGTGCATGATTTTTAAAAATAAAAATCACTAAACGTTCAATATGGTACCATCTTGGTAAAAAGATTTTAAAAACACGGTGTAAATTCTAGCAATGCTTTTGATAAACCTACTGACTTAATAGACTTTAAGGACTCTGAATATAGTTCGTGAGCCTGGTTTAAATATTTCCAAGTCCACTTGTGGTGGACTGATAATAATCCACTACAGGTAAATATAGAGCTATTGAGTCATTTATTTACTGCTCTACCATATAAATCGCATCAGTACAGGAAGTGTGTAATGCCGCTAGATGACCACAGTTTACTTGCATTGGGTACATTTTCTCTTCTAGAGTGACGACTGTAAACCACAAAACCACAGAATGCATTTTTAGTTTTTATTCAAGTTATTTTCAAAGAATAACAGTTATTTGGTCAGACTATTTTATTCCATCGTGTCTGATACATATAATATGCACATATAAACTAGTTTCTACATGCTCATCTATAACAGTGCCCTATAGCTCACTTCATCATAGTCAATATGTGTGATAAGATGGTGTGAGGAGATCATATATTCATATACACTCACATATTTCGTAATATTCTGCAGCTAGAAGAATGGATTGCAATGTTGTTCTGAGTTTTAAGGATACCACTTTACCTAGGCTCTGTAATGTCCACGTTGAGAGCTATGTCACGGGGCCTATGTCCTTGCAACCTGCCCCCTCTGTGACCGTGCATTACTCGACCTCCGCTGGTCATTGCAGGAATGAAGTTCCAACATATTCTGATGTTCAGATACAGGGCCGGCCAAAGACCTTGTGCTGCTTGGGTCCAAGAAGGAAATGATCCGCCCAAACCAGGCACCAAAACACGCTCAGGCAAATCACAAAGCGCTCCACAGCAGTAAAACTCATGGTAAAGTGTCGTTACATAGAGCTCCACAACAATGCAACTCGCAGTAATGTGCAGTTTGTACGAGTTTATCACACTCCACAGCAATGGAACTTCATGCCATTTATAGATTATAAATATAAATTATTTCATTTTATGCTAAAGTAATTTAACTATTAAGATAGATATGCATTAAAATAATTCTAAAATTAAATTATAGATTATTAAATCATACATTAAAATAAATGTGTGCGTTTACATTTGTTTTCCGTCCAAGAGGTTTATCGTTATATGGTTAATGGGCTGCAGATTTGAAAGCTGAACTCATTTGCTGCAATCCCTATGTTCTATATGCTCTGGCCAAATTTTGGAGAAAGGATTTTCCCAGGAAGGATACATTGAGATTTCTCTCGTTTTCAAGTATGTCCTGGGTGGCGAGTGTCTACCGTTAGGTGTCTTACCCAAGGACACTTACTGGAGAGGTGCTCGTCGGGATCGAACCTGTGTCTCCACAGGCTCTCTCCATGCAGAGCAGTGACATTACCTCTACTCCACCCAGCCGGTACTCCGTATGAACCAGTGATGTGTGGAAAACCCATTCTGGTGGTATAGTGTAACAGTGATAGTGGTATATGCACAGCATGTCTCCTTTGGCAATTTGTTAAATGTCACTTGGCATCGCCCATTAGAAGACATCAGGACACAATGTCACACTGTGCTATTGGTATCATGTCCTGAGCCAAGCTGGGTAACTCAATCAGGACACAATGTCACACTGTGCTATTAGTATCATGTCCTGAGCCAAGCTGGGTAACTCACCGTCACTAACTCGCAGTGTAAGCGCGTCACTTCTATCGCTGTCACTTATCTCGCACGTGTAATCTCCGCCGTCTTCTGATCGAGCATTTTGAATCGAAAAGATCCACTTGTCTTCGACTATCTTCTGATGGTCTTTGTACCAGGAATATGCTGGATTCTCTCGATACGTAGAATTCATGTGACAGGACAGAGTTACTGATTCTCCGGTGAATATCGTCCCCCTACCTGGTGATAAGAAAACAACTGGTTTCCCGGCGACTCCTGCAAAACATAGTTCTATAAATATACAGTTCTCAGCGGAGGAAATCTTACAGGTGGGCTGCTCACCCAAATGCCCCTATAAGTGTTACAAATAAAGAGGAGAATCAGATGGCAGCTGTTAAAAGGATATTCCATTAAGAATAGAGTTCTGGTTTCTGGCCCTTAAATAATTGGACAGATTCTGCTGACAGCTTCTGCCCAATTCATTTTTGCATTTTTTGGGGTGATTTTACTATCCGTTTGTCCTTAGCCACGTGAAGCTCCTCCTCTTCTTTGGCTCCGATATTCCCGAACCTGGAAGTCCCTTAAGTTTTGTTTGTGCAATTTTCGCTCCTCCATAACTAATGTAGCGTAGGAACTGCAAATTGCACACCGTGGTGAGACTATGTACACAAGCTGCGCAGAACGAGGTTTCGGAGCTACGTGCTCTCCAAAGGTCGACGGCACTAGAGACCGATCTGGTGACCGTCAGCAAACTAAAAAATTCTGTCTGCTGCTGCTGAAGCTGGGTGGGGTGGGGTGGAGGAAACTCCTGAACTTTCCCCAGTATTTTCTGCCAAATTGGGGGAGCTGTAGAGATAGACAGGGGGTGCTCCTCCTCACATCCTGACCACGTTAAATAAATAACTCTCAGGGAGATCATGCCAAACTAATCTTATTGATTTTTTTGATTGGGTAACAAAAATAATAGACACAGGTGGTGCAGTAGACATTGCTTATTTAGATTTCAGTAAGGCTTTTGATACTGTTCCGCATAGAAGGCTTATCAATAAATTGCAATCTTTGAGCTTGGATTCCAATATTGTTGAATGGATTAGGCAGTGGCTGAGTGACAGACAACAGAGGGTTGTGGTAAATGGAGTTTATTCGGAGCAAGGTCTTGTTACCAGTGGGGGACCTCAGGGGTCAGTACTTGGACCCATTCTATTTAATATTTTTATTAGTGATATTGCAGAAGATATTAATGGAAAAGTATGTCTTTTTGCTGATGACACATAGATTTGCAACAGGGTTGACGTTCCTGGAGGGATCAGCCAAATGACAAATGATTTAGGTAAACTATAAAATGGTCGGAGTTGTGGCAATTGAGTTTTAATGTGGATAAGTGCAAGATAATGCACCTGGGACGTAAAAACCCAAGGGCTGAATATAGAATATTTGATACAGTCCTAACCTCAACATCTGAGGGTTGGGATTTAGGGGTTATTATTTCAGAGGATCTAAGGGTAAGTAGTCAATGTAATAGAGCAGCAGGAAATGCTGGCAGAATGCTTGGAAATGCTGGCAGAATGCTTGGTTGTGTAGGGAGAGGTATTAGCAGTAGGAAAAGGGAAGTGCTCATGCCACTGTACAGAGCACTGGTGAGACCTCACTTGGAGTACTGTGTGCAGTACTGGAGACCGTATCTCCAGAAGGATATAGACATCTTAGAGAGAGTTCAGAGAAGGGCTACTAAAATGGTGTACGGCTTGAAGGAGAAAAGTTACCAGGAAAGGCTTAATGATCTTAACATGTACAGCTTGGAAAAAAGACGAGACAGAGGAGATATGATAGAAACATTTAAATACGTAAAGGGAATCCACAAGGTAGAGGAAGGGAGTATATTTAAAAGGAAACAAAGTAGCAAAACAAGAGGACATAGTCTTAGATTAGAGGGGCAAAGGTTTAAAAGTAACATCAGGAAGCATTATTTTACTGAGAGGGTGGTGGATACATGGAACAGTCTTCCAGTAGAAGTGGTAGAGGCCAAAACAGTAATTGAATTTAAGCAGGCATGGGATAGGCATAAGGCTATCCTAAACAAAAGATAAATCCAGGTAAAGTATCCATGTAATTGGGCAGACTAGATGGGCCGAAAGGTTCTTATCTGCCGACATTTTTCTATGTTTCTAAGTGGTCAGGATGAGCAGAGTGCCCCTTTATGACTATCAAGATTTTATCCAATAGTTATTTTTGGAAGATTTACCGTATTTTTAAAAAATCCTTACTATTACACACAATTCACTGGTATGCGTATAACCCCCTACTACAGTCTCGTATAAGGCTAGGGTCAGACTAACGCATTTTTCACGTTGTCCGTGAAAATGTGCGTTCGAAGAATGGACGTATTTTTTCACTGAATACGCAATAGCGGTCATACTATGCGCAGTTTCATCCGTGATTTTGTACGGATCATCAATAAAACACTTCTTGCATCTGGACGTTATGTAGGCCGGACATTAGCAGCGTCTGACGTCTCCAATTCACGCACACACGCCGCTAGCGGACGCAGCGCACTCTGTACGTCAGTACTAGTGGTTTAACGTTCTCGAAAAAATGCGTTCGTTTTCCACTTGCGTTGCGCAGCCGGACTTTTGTGCGACCGTACTTCGTATATTGGCCGTCATTGCCCGGCATCTGCTGCTAGCACGGCCGTGATTAAGTGCGCCAGAACGCGCGTTCGCACTGCCTCAGTCTGACCCTAGCCTTATACAGAGACATGTGATATCTCTATTACTGGGACAGTGAACCTTGGACACAAGTGGTCAAAGGCAAGTCCTCAGTATCAAATTGGAAAGTGACTTTTAGAAGACAAGACAGTCTGACGGGTCACAAAACATCAGTGTCATATTGTTGTCTGTTTTATTTTCATACAGATGGCAATACACACACACACACACACACACACACACACACACACACACACACACACGAGACTCACCTGCCGAGCTCAAGGCAACTGCTGCAAAAATAAAAATTTGTAAAGAAATAAAATAAATACGATTATATACGTATATGCATTTGGTTACAGAGACAGATATTACATTTCCACCTGTTCCATTCTATTTAATAATATTTCCATTTATTGAAGTCCCCTTTTTAAATCATTCTATGTGTCCATTTTCATTTATTAGTGGTCAATGATGAATTGCCAGAAACTGAGCAGAACAAGATTGTAAGCTCCTGTGAACAACTTCCACTACAATTCTATTTTCCATCTTAAAATTTCCAGGTTTTTTAGCTTTTGCGTTTCATAATGTAACACGTTGCAAATAATATCGGAGTCATATAAAATTAATACAATAGTAATAAAGTGTCAATTCTATATCCATACGAAGGATTTGGCACTTTATGGATTCTATTCCCTGGTTTCTAGCCTGGGGTGACAGATCTGTAGGGAAAGGGGGGGACGACCGAATGGCTTAACCATAAAGTGCTAATCAAGGATATTAACTGTGAGTGCTGATCAATAAACCGATTTACTAAGCAGCAAGAAAATCAAATCAACTATGCCATTAATAACGTATTCAGACTCAATAAGTAACATTATTTTAGTTTAAAGCTCATAATGTTTAAACACCTGTACGAGATCCATATATATGTATTGTTTATTAGAAAGCTGTAGAATAGGCTACCAATATATTGTAAATAAACATTATTCGAGTTTAATATGTATCTAATTATATTAATGTAAATAATGTATAATGTGTCCAATTTAAATAATGTTTAATATGTATATCATAATTATGTAAATAAATTCAGCTTAATATATAGTATGTATCCATTAGTGATGTATAATAATGTAAATAAAATTCACTAAATTAATGTATATGTATCTAATAATGAATAATAAACTCATCTATATATTAAATGATGTACATGTATAATATAAATGTATAAAATTTATATATTTCTAATAATGTAAATAAACTCAGCCATATTATTATATATTTGAAAAAAATACTGCAAATTGAATATGTATTATGAATAAATAAAGCTTTAATAATCTTCAGTACTTACCACTTAAGAGCATTAACGTGACGAGCGACATGGTGAATGGGACCAGTACAACCTGAAAGAGACCTAAGAGACGCAGACAGAAATTGACAGCTCAAACCCACTTCCGCTGCTTTTATTGTGTCTCTAGCACAAAAGTCTAAAATATGTTAGAACATTTTCCGAACATGCTTTCTGTAGCGGAGTCGAGTCGGTAGAGGAAATAAGGGACTTTTCAGAGATGCCAACGCTTACGTTTAATTGAAAATAAATTCCAAACCAGAGATAAAAAACATTATTTAATAATGTGTCTGAGGAAGGTAAATCACTAGGAATGAATAGTAAACAGAATCCTTATTTAAAGGTGGAATATCCGTGTATTTCAGTCTTACAGTTTATAACAAATACACAAAATTATTTGGAAAATCCGCCCAGACGAACAACAACCAAGGAAATGTCCAGTAGGATAAATAATATATAGGGGATTTATTCCATCCTTTGATAATCAGAATCTGTCATATGGATAAAAGATTCGATATAATGCAAACACTAGATAAGCAGGAATGGAAGGACAAATTCACTATGGCTACATAGGATCAGTTCCTTAAAGAATTTCATACATGAGATCGTATGTGAAGCCTTAAGGTTTGTGTTTTTAAACAACGTTAGAAATTCAAGAAGAATCAAATCATTTTTATCTTTAAAAGGAACTTATCCTTGAAAATAAAATTGCTTTTGACATAATTATCAACGCAAGCTTGGAAGAAAAACCCCAAAGGAACAGCTAGTGTTAATTTCGACGTATAATAATTTTCTCATAAGACTTCGATGACTAAACTTTTTCAGTGACTAACACTAGACTAAAACTACATAAAAACTGAGGGCCCTATTCCATAGTTCAGGGCTCAAAATTTCAAGTCCCAAGCTAATAACCAGGCCGTAAGAGTTACTGGCCACCAGTTGCTCCACCTAACCCCTACCCAGCCTTTAACTCTGCACCTAAACACACGCCCTTAAATTATCTTATGAAATTATTCTAAATAAAACCTTTAACCGTGTAAAGTTACAAAAATAACATTAATACCCAGACATCAGAGCCCAGTGTGAGCGAATGGGAAGCTCCTCTCCACCCTCCTGCCAGTGACAGAGACAAGCTGGGTCAGGTTAGGCAGTTGATCCCTGCCACCGTGCAGCCTGGGGAAGGGGGGCAGCACGGTGGCACTGCTGGAATACACACAAAATAATTTATTGTGCTGCCTGTGTGTGCATTTCCACTCGCCCTCACTTAATTTCCACTCGCCAATTGCGAGTAGGCGAGTGGAAACTTTGAGCCCTACCATAGTTGATGGTAAAAGGCAGACGCAAATGTGAAAAATTAGCACGAGTCATTAAATATTAACGTCTGCCCGTTACCAATCGTATTACAAAGCTGGTTGGAGGTGTTGGCACTAGAGCACTTAATGTCTCAAAGCGAGGGGTTAGCTTTTCACCTCAAGCTGGTTCAGTGTAACACAATCAAAAAATGAGCATGCAGCTTTTGTGCATGCCTACCTTGCCTTATTATAAATCCAGCCCTGCTGCCAGCGCTATGCTGGACAGGTCTGGAAGGAATCTCCTCTTCCCTGTTGGTGAAAGTAGACACATGGGAGGAATTCAAATCTATACTTTTGGGGGTCCTACTCAACTGGTTCAAGATCCAGATCAAGATCTTTACTCTATTAAATAGGGTATGGTATTTTGTGCATCGTTTTAATTTTTTAACTTTACTTTCTAGTAAAATGATACCATTGGCATGAGACACAAACAGGAAAAGTCCAAAATCATGAAAGCATCATTTTAAGTCTCAGTTTTTATCTTGTAAATGCATTTTTGTTGGTTTTAAAAAGCAGTTATTGCACGTTCCAGTATGTAACTGATAAATTCCCCGTGATTACGTCCGTTCATCTAATAAATAGCTGGAATATTTCACTACCCTTGTGATGTCATACGTGGACTTGTGCCCAACGAGTAGACCCCCAACAGCAAAGATCTAGGAGTGAATGAAAAGAAGTGGAGATAAAAAGGTAAGAACATGCGCAATGGAGATTATTCAGAGACATGCTGTGAGTTAACAGAGATACATTTAAATAAACAATATAAGGAGTAAATAATTTAATATGTAGAGACTGAAATATGCGAGAAATATGCATACTGACTTTACTAAGAAAATTTAAATTCCTTATTTCCTTCTCATTATTATTAACCACAAATTTAATTTAATTACCGAATGCGTAACACACCACCAGGAAATAAGGAGGATTATTCAAAAAACTGGCTTATATGGAATTTATTCGGCGCAAGGTCTTGTTACCAGTGGGGTACCTCAGGGGTCAGTACTTGGACCCATTCTATTCTATTTAATATTTTTATTAGTGATATTGCAGAAGGTATTAATGGAAAAGTATGTCTTTTTGCTGATGACACAAAGATTTGCAACAGGGTTGACGTTCCTGGAGGGATCAGCCAAATGACAAATGATTTAGGTAAACTAAAAAAATGGTCGGAGCTGTGGCAATTGAGTTTTAATGTGGATAAGTGCAAGATAATGCACCTGGGACGTAAAAACCCAAAAGGCTGAATATAGAATATTTGATACATCTGAGGGTTGGGATTTAGGGGTTATTATTGCAGAGGATCTAAGGGTAAGTAGTCAATGTAATAGAGCAGCAGGAAATGCTGGCAGAATGCTTGGAAATGCTGGCAGAATGCTTGGTTGTTTAGGGAGAGGTATTAGCAGTAGGAAAAGGGAAGTGCTCATGCCACTGTACAGAGCACTGGTGAGACCTCGCTTGGAGTACTGTGTGCAGTACTGGAGACCGTATCTCCAGAAGGATATAGACATTTTAGAGAGAGTTCAGAGAAGGGCTACTAAAATGGTGTACGGCTTGAAGGAGAAAAGTTACCAGGAAAGGCTTAATGATCTTAACATGTACAGCTTGGAATAAAGACGAGAGAGGAGATATGATAGAAACATTTAAATACGTAAAGGGAATCCACAAGGTAGAGGAAGGGAGTATACTTAAAAGGAAACAAAGTAGCAAAACAAGAGGACATAGTCTTAGATTAGAGGGGCAAAGGGTTAAAAGTAACATCAGGAAGCATTATTTTGCTGAGAAGGTGGTGGATACATGGAACAGCCTTCCAGTAGAAGTGATAGAGGCCAAAACAGTAATTGAATTTAAGCAAGCATGGGATAGGCATAAGGCTATCCTAAACAAAAGATAAATCCAGGTAAAGTATCCATGTAATTGGGCGACTAGATGGGCCGAAAGGTTCTTATCTGCCAACATTTTCTATGTTTCTATATTAAAAAGGTCAGATTTTAAGAAATAGGATTCCAGATAAACCAAATATCATCTATAAATGAGCTGGAAATGTAAACTATATTATAGCTCTGCATGTCACCTACAGAGGGGATAAGGACACATAAGCTAATAATAACCCCGTCAGGTTGGTTTAGCTGTTCGGAATGAAAATCTTGAAGGTTTCCGAAATATAGTAACAAAACTTCCTTTCAAAAGTACAACTAGGAGGAGACTTTCAGAATTCCCAGTAAGATGACGCGTGACTCAATACATGTTGGTATGTGGGTGTGGAAAAGCACTATATAGTGAATGTGATGGAGCGTTTGTACCCTAACTTAGTACCTCCGTCAGCAGGCTCTCTTCCATGTAACAGTCTCCACTGTCGCCAGAGCAATCTTCCCTAACAGCTCACCCAAACTTTAACCCCAGTCTGTCTGCTTTTTGAATCTCAAGGAAGTGCATCCTTCTTTCAACTATTTATTCACACAGACAAAGCTACCCAGTCAAGGAACAACCTCCTTCATGAATACAACCAAACAAATAACATCACAGATTAAGTAACTGCACAGGACCTTCAGACAATGGACATTGAGACCTCCTGGGAGGAGAAGGAGGGAGGGAGGGAGGGAGAAAGCCGGTAAAACACAAGGAATATTGTATAGAGAGACTGTACACAATAGAGAGAGCAGGTAGTAATACAGAGTTCTATGCTATACAGAGAGGGGATAGGTAAAATTTAAACTTAAATTTGCTTAAATTTAAACCAGTGCAATACCAAATATATTAAAAGGTCCACCAGTTCCCCAATAGTCTTATTCACGGGTCATAGTGACTGGGCAGGAGGCTAGCCCACAGCCTCCTCCAGATGCCCCAGTGACGGTAGGTTACATCACAGGGAAAACCAGGTATACACACATAACCTATATAAACTCCAGTAGACATAAAAAAACAGTGCTTGAGGGATTGTTTTTGGTGGTGGATACGTGTTGTGTGGGGCTACACTAATCATATAAATATTCCAAATAGTGAAAACAGCCAAGAAATTAACAGAGCGTGTTAGAGCATCACAATTATGCAGCTGTCTCTTTCGCTCGCTCCAGATTATATATATATCTATATGACCTGCACTCAATCTGTGTTTCCAAAACAAGACTAGATGCCTTGGTTAGGGATGAGCCAAACACCCCTGTGTTCGGTTCGCATTCAAACAATTTCTAAAGTTTGAGTTCGGACGCGAACACGATCCGAACTCAATGCAAGTCAATGGGACTCGAACGTTCGATTTTTAGAGTGCCCTGCAAGAGGGCATATACGCAAGATATTTGCCATAAAAAGTGTATGGGGGTCCGGGTAGTGCCCTGGGGGACAGGAAACAAGGACCAAAAGTTAAAAAAAAAAAGAAGTTTTTAAAGGAACAGTGATTTTTCCATGAAATAAAGGTTAAGAATAAAAACGAAAAATTCCTTCAAATATCGTGCCTAGGAGGTCCCCATAACCTGCTCGTGAAGTGGCAGATTTGTAGGATGTATAGAAACATTTAAAAATAAAAAAATGATATTTCAAATGACGGTAAATGTTTATCCTTTAATCTACTCCTGTATGAAAAGAGGAGGCGTTTTAGGACACGCACAACAAGTTTAGTGATTTTTTTGGCTAAATTATGGTGAAACTTATGCAGACTTTGGATGAAAGTAACAATAGGTGCATTAAAATTTGACCTTTGGTGCCAGCTAGTGCTTTCACCCCGTAACCCCTCTGGAGGTATTGTGGAAGAGTGCAGGGGTAGACTGTAGTCAATTACAAGCTTCAGGCCAGTGGAAAAGTGCATTGTGGTCCATTGTGGGCGAACACGTGGAAATGTTCGATGTTCGGATCTCGTGTTCGGATCGAACCGCCAGCCCATCCCTAGCCTTGGTGCTTAAGTAAATATGAGCGCGTATATGGACACACTCGAGTTACTAATAAAAAAAAACAGCAATTTATTCAATATTCATTAAAAAAAGACTGAGGTTTAAGATAAATTTTCTTTGAGCCCAAACAATGGCCTTTTTAAATGTATGTTTAATAAAACGTTGGTTTTTTAACAAGTCCTCGTTTGCGTCCACAGTCACTATATACACCGCCTGCCAAAAAAGCCATCACATATATATTTCGTTCTGCCGTCTTTTGCTGTGATTGCATCATGCCTTCGCCGCGGCATTGTGTCAATAAGCTCATGCAATGTCAGAGCATTTATTTGCGCCCAGAGCCAAGATCTTGTGTTGATGATGGGAGAGTTGCAGCGCTGCTCCAGCACATTATCCCAAAGATTAACCTCAATGGGGTAAAGGTCTGGACTGTGCGGAGGCCAATCAATTTGTGAAAATGAGGTCTCCGGCTTCCTGAACCACTCTCGCACAATGTGAGGCCGATGAATCCTGGCATTACCATCTTGGAATATGCAGGACTGAAACATGGTATTACGCATTCGCACATTAAAGTCCATCGTGTGCAACAAAATCCCTTCTTTTTGTTTTGTAACACTTTGGTTAGCAGCTCTGGAGCAAGAAATCTTTCTGCACCACTGAATGAGGAGACCACGCTTTTATTAAAAAAAAATATATTATTAAAATATATTACAGTTAAAAAAATTTAAACCTAAAAATAAAGTATATTTATATTATTAAATTAAAATAAATATTAAAATATATATGAAACCTATCAAAAAACATTAGAATTAAAATATATTAAAAGGAAATTAAATATTAGAATTAAAACTAAAATAAACGTAAATATGAAACATATAAAAATGACCACACCGATACAGTGACCCCCACACTGACCACATATTCACAATGAGACCCCCACATTATACCTGTGACACACACACATTATACATTCTGATAAAAAAAAACTATCTCAGGCAAGCAGGAGGATTTGGGGAGGAAACGTGTCAGATCTGAAAGAGCTATACCAGTGGGCATTGAGGGAGGTGTGGCATTGTGATGAGAAGTTCATTTCACTTTGGTGAATCGATTCAATCGGACGGTTCGATTCCTGAATCAGTTTACCAGTTCACTCCCCGATGAGCATCCCTCCTCTGGCTGCAGGAGGGCCGCCTGAGATGAAGCAGCCGGGGAGCGGGTGGTGTACTAGTACGCCCTGCTGGAGTTAATGTCCACACAACAAAGCCCGGCAGTATTGGGTTAAACCTGTACAGCCCCCATGGTGATGACATGACCCTCCTAGCCTTCAACGGTGATTGGCCAAGCACTATTAGGAATGCAGGGATTGGTTCAGTCTACTGTCAATCTTTCCACCTGTATGAAACGTCGTAACGTAACAAATTCATTATAACGAATCAATCCAAATCGATTCATTATATACTGTTTCGGATGAAATCAGTTATTTCAGACGTTCATCCAAAATACAAAAGCGATGGAATTTTAGATAAATTGCGATTCGTAATGAAATAAAACTCACACCTCTCCGAGTAAATATACTCCTTAATTCACCATTACTGACTACACAAACAGTGCATTATTCACTCACACTATACAGGCTCTGTAGTGTGAGTGAATAATCGTACGATCCCGGCGACCGGCAGCACTTTACTCGCTGGCTGGTCGCCAAGTGAAATAGCAGCTGATCAAGGCAGCAGGTTACTGCGGACAAGGCGCAGCGTGTTGAAGCAGCGCCCACTGAGTTTGAAATCAGACACCTGAACTCCTTTGCCCTGACGTGTTTCAATATCCTCTCAGCGCATTCATTGTATATTCTATTCTTACTCGCTTGTGTATGATCTCGGCTTGTCTGACTATTCCTCTGGCTGTTAACACTTTGGCACTTGGCATTGACTCTAGGCTTGTGCGCCGATTTTTTTTTCGGTTCGATTCGATTATTTGGATTTTCAAACTTTTCGATTCAGCTCGTTTCGACCGATTTCTGTTTCGATTCAGTTTGGCTCGACTCATTTTTCGTGTACAATTTTTTTTCGGAATTTCGACCATTTTTCGTATTTTCGCGTCAGCTCGTTTTTTGTATCGACTTTTCGTAAGTTCGGAAATTTTCGTTTTTTCGGAACGTCTGTTCTCCTCGTTTCAAAGCAATAAATTTCGATTTGACACATTTCAAGTACATTCGAAAATTCCGAAAATATTTCGTTTCGGCTCGGAAAACTTTTCGGATCTGCCGTTTTCGGATCTAAAAATTTTCGGAAAATCGGCCGCATCCGAAAACACGAATCGGGAAATTTCGTGAAAATTCCAAAATTCCAAAACCCGAAACGCACATCCCTAATTGACTCCTGGATGACTATCCCAACGGGTATCAAACCCCTTGTATCTGGCTGACTATCTGTTCTGGTATTTACCCCTGGTATTGTCTATGTATCCTGTTTATCTTTCACTCTGGTTGTCTGTCAATCCTTTATTTGGAAATCCGGCCAGCAAAGGACCAGCAGTGTAGATAGTCTGCGTACAGGGATTAGACCTATACAGGTGTATGACATGTGACAATAATGCAGTGTATTTGTGTACAATAGAGCCCGTTATACATTCGGCTTGACACTATAGCCTCCTTTACCCACTTTATATACTCACACTGACACTTTTCCCATCTTTATACACTAACACTATACACCCCTTTTATTCACTCTTATCTTTTTGTTGCATATGCTTTGGAAACACTTTTCTTTCTAGACCTTGACCTCCCTGTTACGATGATCTGGCCTTGCACAGATATTGAGAAACTAGTTGCACATTTCTTGAGGACCTTCAGTATTTTGTAGGCTTGTGCACCGATTTTTTTTTCGGTTCGATTCGATTCGATTTTTCAGATGTTTAAACTTTTCGATTCGGCTCGTTTCGACCGATTTCTGTTTCGATTCTACTCGTTTTTCGGGTACATTTTTTTTTCGGAATATCGACCATTTTTCGTATTTTCGTGTCACTTTGCTCGTTTTTTGTATCGACTTTTCGTGATTTCGGAATTTTTCGTTTTTTCGGAACGTCTGTTCTCCTCGTTTAAAAGCAATAAATTTCGATTTGACACATTTCAAGTCCATTCGAAAATTCCGAAAATATTTCGTTTCGGCTCGGAAAACTTTTTGGATCTGCCGTTTTCGGATCTAAAAATTTTCAGAAAATCGGCCGCATCCGAAAACACGAATCGGTAAATTTCGTGAAAATTCTGAAATTCCGAAACCCGAAACGCACATCCCTAGTATTTTGACATCTCCCAGCAAAGTATATGACACAGTATGATTTCTGTAAGAAAAGAAAATCATTGGTCAGTGATACGTGTAATATTACAGATAGCAATTCATCCAAAGATATTTCACTAGATATTTACTTAACAGAACCTTCACTCTCTGTTGCCCCAGTTGTTCGTGTGACTAAAAGAAAACAATCCGACATGTGAGCCATGTAACGTCCTACACCTGCATGGGGTGATGTATACTCACAGTGCTGAGAGCCACAGATCCTGAAAGAACAAAAATAATATTTCAGTTTCAAACAGGTATTTTCTGTCTCAGCGTTCAGTTATAGCAGAAATATAGTGACTGAAAGTGAGGGAGATGAGCAATATTTTGACAAAAAACCTAATCTATGTATAGAACAATAATTAGAATTACATACGGGAAAAATGGCGTCGCGCCTGAGACCTACCAGGGCGGCTGCAACTACTAGACGTATCCAGCCCAGTAACATGTATAAAACATAAGAAAGTGTCACCTGCACCTCTCCCTATAACAACGTGTGAAACAAAACACAATCAGAGGTTTTGGTTTACTTGAATGGCCATTGAAGTGTAAGCTCACCTGCCCCGTCAAGGCACCTCTCGGTAAGGTGAGTCCTACCTAATGAAGCCAAAAGCCACTTTCAAAGCAACCTCATATGCTCATGCTGCTTCTCAGTCATGAGGGAGACCGGTGGGTTTTCATTTATACCCTCCCCAGAAACAGTCCCACTTTGGGATTAAAAACAAAACCACGGAACAGGACAGCTGCAAGGATGACCTTGCTGATAAGCATGTCCTTGCAGCTGTCCCGTTCCGTGGTTTTGTTTTTAATCTCAAAGTGGAATGGTTTCTGTAGAGAGTATAAATAAAAAGCCACCAGTCTCCCTCATTACTGAGAAGCAGCATGAACAGACGGGGCTCGCTTATAAGGCAGCTCTTGGTTTCAGTAGGTAGGACTCACCTGAGTAGAGATGCGGTGACGGGGCAGGTGAGCTTACACTTCAATGGCCATTCAAGTAAACCAAAACCTCTGAGTTTTGTTTCACATGGTGTTATAGGGATAAGCGCAGGTGACACCTTTTTCTTGTTACACCAATTATAATGTTTAATAAACATAATGTATAATTACTGGCTATTCAAAATCAATATATAAATTTCAAGGTAGCAACAAATAAAGAAAACACATTTTAATTGATATAAGTATATTAAACAAATCCCATTTAGGGTTAGACTGATTTATGCACGTGCTAATTCTGTCCATGTCTGAAATTTCAAAAGCGCACTACTTTTAACCCTTATACGTTCTGCTTTATCCCCTGTAATGCCATCTGCACCCCATGTCAGATAGTTATTGTTTGGGTCAGTATTAGGGTTACTATTCCTGCTCATTTTTGGGTTAGGGTTCCTGTTTCCACCTGTATTAGGAATATTTTCACACTTACCATTAGGGTTAGGATTAGGGTTACTAGTTATGTTTTTTTTAGGGTTAGGGATAGGATTAATATTCCTGCTTGTTTTAGTTATTAGGGCTTGACTTACCATTTCCGACTGGTTAAGGTCCCGTTCACACCTCAGCGTTTTTCATATGCGCGTAATACGCCCCAAAGAAGCTCCTGTACTTCTTTGGGCGTAGGGCGTTTTACAGCGCGTTCCCACGTGCTGTAAAACGCCCAGGTGTGAACGGGGCCTTGGGGTTAGGATTCCCGCAGTATTTATTAATTGGGTGTGGACGTGACTTTACTTTATGGGACTTTAAACGCATTGACTAAAGTCCCATTTACAGTTGTGTTCAAAATTATTCAACCCCCACTGAAATTGAGTGTTTTGGCCAGTTTGACATTGATTTTGATCATTCAGTCATCTTGCTTACAATTAAATCAAAGAGGCACGTGTAGGTCAGACAAATATAACATAACATTTATAATGAAATAACCACAAATGTCTTTTCTGTGCTCACATCTTTATCAGTTTTATTCAACCCCCAAGTGACATTCAATCTTAGTACTTAGTACAACATCCTTTTACAGTTATAACAGCTTTTAAACGTGAAGCATAGCTTGACACAAGTGTCTTGCAGCCATCTACGGGTATCTTCACCCATTCGTCATGGGCAAAAGCCTCCAGTTCAGTCACATTCTTAGGCTTGTGCACTGCAACTGCTTTCTTTAAGTCCCACCAGAGGTTCTCAATCGGATTTAAGTCAGGTGACTGCGATGGCCACTCCAAAATGTTCCAGCCTTTAATCTGCAACCATGCTCTAGTGGACTTGGAAGTATGCTTGGGATCATTGTCCTGTTGAAAGGTCCAACGTCTCCCAAGCCTCAGGTTTGTGACGGACTGCATCACATTGTCATCCAATATCTCCTGGTACTGAAGAGAATTCATGGTACCTTGCACACGCTGAAGCTTCCCTGTACCTGCAGAAGCAAAACAGCCCCAAAGCATGATTGACCACCCGCCATGCTTCACAGTAGGCAAGGTGTTCTTTTCTTCATAGGCCTTGTTCTTCCTCCTCCAAACATAGCGTTTATCCATGGGCCCAAACAGTTCTAATTTTGTTTCATCAGTCCACAGAACACTATCCCAAAACTTCTGTGGTTTGTCCACATGACTTTTGGCATACTGCAGTCGACTCTTCTTATTCTTTGGAGACAGCAAGGGGGTGCGCCTGGGAGTTCTGGCATGGAGGCCTTCATTACGCAGTGTGCGCCGTATTGTCTGAGCTGAAACTTCAGTACCCACATCTGACAAATCTTTTCTCAGTTCCTCAGCAGTCACACGGGGACTTTTCTCCACTCTACGCTTCAGGTAGCGCACAGCAGTCGAAGTCAGCAGCATCTTTCTGCCACGACCAGGTAGTGTTTCAACAGTGCCCTTTGCCTTGAATTTGCGAATGATGCTTCCTATGGTCTCTCTTGGTATGTTTAACATCTTTGCAATCTTCTGATAGCCATTGCCCTTCCTGTGAAGAGTAATCACCTCTTCTCTTGTCTTCCTGGACCATTCTCTTGACTTCACCATGTTTGTAACCACACCAGTAAATGTCTAGAAGGAGCTGAGTATCACAGTCATTTTAAAGCTGCCTAATTGGTGCTTATTATGCTTTATTGCTGCTCCGTGACATCCACAGGTGTTTTCAATACCTGATTGAAAACACTTGAATGAACCTCTGTTCTTCAGAGTGGTAGTCTTTAAGGGGTTGAATAATTGTGTCAATGAAGAATTCACAAAAGAAACATTTACTACTGTATTACAAAACCAATTGATGTCATTTTAGTTGCATATGGTTCTTTAAAAAGTCCTTGTAGGATTTCATTCTGAATACAATTACAAATGTCACTAAATTCCCTAAAACCCTTTACAGCATTGGGGGTTGAATAATTTTGAACACAACTGTAGTTTTGCACTATAAAACGCACCTAGGTTATAGTGGAGAAAGACAAGAAAGTAAAATATTCTGAACCAAATGGCAGAGTAGGTGTCGTCAAGTGCAGCTCGGCCGTGATCACCGATTTGTACGTTTCAGCCTCAAACATCAAAAAGGACCGGTCAGTGAGCACAGCGAGTTGTCAATATTCACTCCATAAGACGCACTGACAATTCCCCACCCATTTTTTCCATAAGACATAAGTCTTAGGGAGCGAAAAATACAATAAATATGCAGCAGGTTAAAGAGTGATCACTCCATGAGGTAAACCGCGCACACTCAAGCTAACAGTATTACAATTTCTGTTTGTTTTGGCATTCGGGTTCGTGTTACCATTTCGGCATTAGGAGAATGGTTAGCACTAGTATTAGGGTTACTATTTCTGTTTGTTTTAGGATTAGGTTTAAGGATACTCTTTTTTGCTTGTATCAGATTACCTTTTTGGCTTGTTTTGTTTTAGAATTAGGGCTACCATTTCCACTTAATCGAGGATTAGGGTTAATATTAGGGTTAAGGTTGCAATTTTCCGTTGTGTTAGAATTAAATTTAAGGTTAGCATTAGAGATACTGTTTTCACTTGTTTTAGGATTAGGGTTAAGGTTACAATTTTCCGTTGTGTTATTAAATTTAAGGTTAGCACTAGAGATACTGTTTTCACTGGTTTTAGGGTTAAGGTTGCAATTTTCCGTTGTGTTAGTATCTCTAATGCCAACCTTAAATTTAATTCTAACACAATGGAAAATTGCAACCTTAACCCTAATATTAACCTTAACCCTAAAACCAGTGAAAACAGTATCTCTAGTGCTAACCTTAAATTTAATTCTGTTTTCACTTGTTTTAGGATTAGGGTTAAGGTTAATATTAGGGTTAAGGTTACAATTTTCCGTTGTGTTAGAATTAAATTTAAGGTTAGCTTTAGAGATACAGTTTTCACTGGTTTTAGGATTAGGGTTAAGGTTACTATTTCTGCCTTTTTTTAGGATTAGGGATTTTGCATTGCAGAATGAATCCTTTTCCCCAGTTATCCAGATTAAAAGGAATTAGTCCTATTCTATAAGGATCTATTCAATTACATTAATTTCCGATGTTTCTGAAACACAAAGTCACCAATATTCAACTAAACGCCAATTCGGATGGAATTGAATCACACTAAACTAATAGTCTATATCATTACGCTCAACCTCAGAGGGTCGGAGTTTAATGATACATGCCTCTATGGCAGTGGTTCCCAACCACGGTCCTCGAGTATCCCTAACAGGCCAGGTTTAAGGATCACCTTGGGGAAATGCAGACTGAATCCTGCAATCCCTGAGCACCAAATCATATCCCCTGTGCTGTGCTTCAAGTATCTGGGAAACCTGACCTGTTGGGGGTACTTGAGGACCACGGTTGGGAACCACTGCTCTAGGAGGTCATGGAACAAACAAATATTCATTAATATATAGAAAGGATTGTAACACTTCAATGAGCCCTTCTATACATGGATATTACAGAGCGTGGATAACCTAACCCATCCACCTCATGCCTATATTCATCTATGTCCTGCTCCAATTTATTTTGATTGTACCGTATTGATATCAGGACCCAACGTCACAGAAAGGTTTTTAATAACACGTTCTGAGCGAAGCTGGGTAACTCACCAAAAGTAACTTGCAGTGATAGGGGATCACTTCTATAACTCACGCTTAATGCACACGTGTAATTGCCACGGTCTTCTAATCGGGCAGATTAAATTGTGAAGCTCCACCTCGTTCTGTCCATCTTCTGATCGCTTTTGTACCAGGAATAGGTCAGGTTTTCTCCAAACATAAAATTAACATTACAGTTCAAAGTAACAGTTTCTCCTGTGAATACTTTACCCCAGTTTGGAGAGAAGGAAACAAAAGGTCTAACAACAGCTCCTGTAAAACACAAATATGTAAATACAGTTATCAGTGGCAGAACACTTATATGGGCACTTGGCCGAGCACCCTCCTGTTAGTGTTGCAAGTAATAAACAGGGCAAGAATCTGTTGGCCTTTGCTACAATTGTATTGACATTTTATGCATGTGAAGGATTTAAAACATGCTCTTAAAACATACAGAAACCGTTGTATCACTTTCAGGATTTTAATCCTACGCTGTCTTTTTCCTGTATTAATGGTTAGCTGGAGAAACTGAGCATGTCAAGAACTGGGGACATTTTGGAGATCTGCCCAGATCAGCCCAGTTTACACATGCTCAATCTACTTTACCATCCGCCAAGGTCAGGCACCTCAGAGACTCTTCTCTAGGTGCCAGAAAAACAGAATTGCCTTGGAAGAAGACAATACAGAATATATGAAAGCAACTCTGTTACATATAAAACCGCTCGAGAAGTGTGTGCTTACTGGTATCCCTGATGGCTAGATCCAACACATGTCGAATGTAACAACAATGGAATCCCAGCATTCCACTTACAGGCAGAAAACACTTTATCGAAGGTGAAGTAGCAGCATGCAGTGGCCAACCAGGCAGTGGTGTATTTAGGTTTTGTGCTGCCCTAGGCCTGACTAAACTCGTGCACCCCCTAATTTAAATTTGAGGCACCCCTTCCTGTCAAGGGCACACCTCTTCCTGGTTAATCCCCACCCTTCCTCTAAGCTCCACATTTTCCTCTTAGAGCTCCGCCTTTTCCTCTCTTTATATTAAAAGTGGGTACCAAGTGCCTACTTGTATATTTTGTATACCATTTCAAATGTATCGAGATAAAAGAAAATTATGAAAGGTTTAAATTCAAGCATTTTTACAAAGAACAGCCACGCATGTCAAGTATACTGGATCACAGCCGCTCTAATTGTTTGAAAAATAAAATCCACAGAAACGTGCACTGTGTATGAGCATATCAGAACTGCACAGCAATAAAACTCACAGTAATGTGCAGTGTGTATCACAGAATCCACAGCAATAAAACTCCCAGCAATGCAATGTGAGGTGTGTGTGTCAGCGTATCAGAATTCACAGCAATAAAACTGACAGCAATGCCACGCCACTGCCAGAGGGTGCACCGTGTCTTTAATTCCCTTCCCGGTGGGTGTTCAGTCTAGAATAGAGCGAGAGTCCGTGTTAGCGAAAGGGCGGGCAGCTGCGTGCGTGTCACGTGGTTCAGCTCGTGAGACTCAGTACCACCTGACTGGCCGGACCGCATGACCTGCACGCACGCAGCCTCACCAGGAGCCAGGAAGCTCAATGACAAATTTCTATCACTGCAGTGCTGGGTTAAGGAAAGGTCCACTTTAAACATGTCCGATAAAATCTCTGCACGTGAATACAACACGTTTATATATATTGGACTCATCAGCCAAGTCTCCAATATGTCTATATTGGGCTTACTGGACCTACCTCGGCAGTTGCCTCCAATATATCAGGGATTATTATTTCATAAGAAACTTATACGAGACACAAATATCAATCGTTTATATTTCTTAGAAATTATCCTGAATTCTTTTAATTGTCTGTGTTTTGCTTTAAAAAAATACAATAATCGGATAAAAATATATATATATTTATTACGTATACAAAAAAGTTTCAAATCTCATATCATAAACAACAATTTATAAACCACAATCCATCAGCATATAAAAACTAGCTTCACAATATATGCATCTCCGGTTAGTAACTGCATATATGATTAATATCATTTACCTTATCAGTTAGTAACTAATACAAAAATGGTTAATAAACATTTCTGCTTAATACAACATGCATTTCCCAGCAAACAATGTTTAACCAGCCAGCTCTTATAGATATATATATATCTCTATGCTACATGAATCAACAAAAGATGAGCTAATTTAATGATAAGTAATAAAAACTTATTTAGTGAATCCTCCCCTAATCTCGAGAACTTCTAATCTTTTGCCTTTTATTTTGTAGTTATATAATTCCCTGCTTATTAATTTTAATCACAGTAATTTCCAAATTCAAGATATATATTGGTATCAATCTTACAACATTTCTTTAGGAATAAATCCTTATATCCACTTCTTCATATTTCTATCTGCAGAATAGAAATTACTTAGAATTTGGATTTAACTGTATCTGAGAATCTCCGTCTAATGTTGCAAGAATATCTACACACACATATATATATATAATTACATTAATTCCCCTTTTTCATACATTACCTGTCCAATTTGGATGTTTTTAAGTCTGCCTTGGAATTCCTGATGTAATAATTTTTGGAATGTGTGAAAATTATCGATATCAGATAATCAATGCATGTGAGTTAGAGAGTTGGTGAGAATCTTGATTGCCTCATGTCTTGGGACCTGCCTGCATCGTGAGTGTGAGTCTGAGTGTTGGAATCTTGGACTCTCAGAGGGTCATGTGTAATGCATTGCGATGTGAGTCTCTGTCTGCTGGAATCTCCGACTTCAGAGTGTCATATGTAATGGACGTCTGAATGCATTGCGATGTGAGTCTGACTGCTGGAATCTCCGACTGACTTACAAAAACCTTTGCCGCTTATTATAGCCAATTTGACGTCACGGTTAATTAATGGTATATGAATCATAATATATTACTATCCTCTAGAGGGCAGTATTGCACTTTTATTAATTCCAATTAATTCCACCATTTCTTTTTAATTCTTATCTCGGGTCAAAAAGGTCAGACTGACTTAAAGACCTTCTCTTCAGTCACCTAGACACAGTGTGTCATCTGATTATAGCTTCTACTCCCTTTTAGTTGCCTATAGAGTCCTATCAACTAAATTTCTTTTTCTGGTTAACTCAATTCTTTAGTAATTTTATTATTTAACCAATTATATACTTTCTACAATATTTGGAGTATATATTTCATACTGTAATATAATAAAAATATACCTTGATTATAAACATATATTTTTGTGAATATTAAATCTAATTAGAGAACTTTTAACTCTTTTTCCTATACCCAAAAGACAAAATCTCTTTTGTTTTAAAACTTAAGACAGACCAATAAATTTAATTATGACACGTCTTAGCACTTAAAACCTTAGCCTTATCACACACAACATTCTAGGTTCCATTCATGTCTGGCACTTCTTAAAAAAAAATATAAAAGACTTCACCCAGGAATGAACTCTGTAAAAAAAATTCTCGTTCATTTCTAAACCTAGAGAATATTTTGAAGAAAAGAAACTATCTTTAAAAACAAAATGGCTACAAGCATCCATTTTAAAATTCTCTTTTCTGTGTAATATACCCGACAAACAGCAGTAAGCAGACAGGGCTTCATAATCTGCTGATAAATCCCCCCCCCTTTACATGCCATTTACTGTCATCTTCTCTCTCTGCACACAAATCACATCCCCCTCCCCTCTCCTAGAGCTGTTGCGGGGCAGGGGAGGAGCTATGGAGGGAGGAGAGGGGGATTTTTATTCTATTCAATTTTATTCCGTATGCAAACGCCATGCTCCGCTGCTCGTTGTTTGAGAACACAGCTCAAAGCTGACACACAGTGACAGTGGCACCTCCTAGTACCCCCTAATGACACCCAAATAATCACTGGTACCTGGGTCGGCCCGCCCTCCGCCACTCCCCTAAGTACACCACTGCTCTGTGGTATGCTCACACACAAGTTAGGCAAACTGCCAGCAAGTACGGTGCTGTTTGAAGGCATTGCAAATCCCCATAGAGAAGTAATGGTTAATCTATTCAGAGAACACCAAACAGCAGAGAAATGTCAGTGACATGCCCTGATGTTCGGTGGTTTCAATCAGCAGGTTTATTCAGGCGAACCCCATAGGTTTCAATGTTAAAAATATTCCGTTTTTATGCAATATCTAATACATCATTTATTATTTTAATCTGCAGTAAAAAGTCTTTATTGATTTTTTTTTAGTACCTTTTAGTAATTTTTCAGCGAAAACCGTTTCGCTGCTGAGGCTTTTCCCGCCTCTGTGCGGAGCTCATTTTTCCGGTTTCGCTCATCATGTTTAAACATGTTTTGAAGGCTTATTTTAGTATATGACCCAGACATATTATATATCGTTCTTTCCTTCAGACTCGGCAGATTCATAATATGTCATTATTATATGTATACGTCATGTCCTGTTTGTATATTATAACAAAAAATGCAATAAAATATGAATTTTCAATAATTTACAATGTGTAAAGTGGTTTTTTTCACATTTTAAGATGCGAGCAATTGCGGTTATATTTTGTATGGGGTGCGCTTGTTAAAAAAATTAGAAATGGGGTCTCGTTACATTTTTTTTGGGGAAAATTACGCGATTTTTAACAAATGCACCGCATACAAAAATCGTTAGTGCAGCATCATTGTTCACATTATAATTGAAATGGGAACAATATTGCTGCACTAACAAACCAAAAAAAAGAAAAAAAAAAACTTATTTTTTTTTTATAATTCTTTTTTTAAAATATTTTTTTATTTTTATTTTTTTTATTTTTAAAAAAAACTTTTTTCACAGTCGTGTTTGGTATCGTTGGAATGGCCATGCTCTGGCTGATCCAACAGTTCCAAACTTTAACCCCTAGCTGCCACGGATCGGGAGATAGGGGGTTCATTGGAACCCTATATCTCCACCATTGGTGGCAGCTAGGGGTTAACTCTAGGACTGGCGTCATCGTGCTATGCACGATGACGCCAGTCCTCAGGGGGAGTTCCTGGAGGCTTGGCCTACATCCAAGATGTCGGCCAGCTCCGGGAAAGGATCACGAACCGGCGCTTTTCAGCGCCGGTTTGTGATCCGCCTCCCCAGGGGTTAATGACAGCCACCGTTTGGAAGGGCAGGCTGTGCCCTTCCAAGCGGTGCCTGTATTAACCCCCTGCTCCCCGGCGATCGGGAGGGAGAGAGGTCCGAAGGACCTCCCCCCCTCCCTTTCAGGCGCCTCCTCCGCACATGCGGGGGGGGGGGCGCCTGAATTAGATGTCATCGCGTCACCGCGATGACATCTAATGTCCCCGCCGGGCTCCCGAGTGCTGGGCTGACATCCAAGATGTCAGCCCGCACCGGGGGGGGGTGCAGCAATCCGCCGGAATCCGGCGGATTGCTGCCTCCTGTGCTCGGACGCGCTGAGTGCGTCCGTAGCACAGGAGAACCACTTGGCTGGACGCGCTGAGCGCGTCCATAGCAGCCAAGTGGTTAATAGCCAAACTCGAGCCATTAATACATCCATTAAGAAATATTGGCATATTTTGAAGAAAGATCCGGCACTCCAAGAAATTTTAGATGATAGACCAAAGATTATAAATAGGGGTGCCCGAACAGTAAAACAACAGATTGTGAGAAGTCAAACCTGTCGGGATAGAGAAAATGTAAAGGGCTTTGAAATGTTACAGATTAAAGGCGGCTTTTATCGCTGTGGTTCGTGTTTGGCCCGTAAGAAATTAAAACTGGGGAAGAAGTTCTATCCAACCTTTGATTTTAAACGGTCATCTAAAATTAAACAGATTGTCTCTTGTCCTTCGAACAATATTATCTAGGCTCTCGTTTTCCCGTGCCATAAAATATATATAGGTAGGACAACGAGGTCACTATATATTAGAGTATCAGAACATATACGAAATATTCAACGAGGTTATGAAAAACACTCCGTGTCTTTGCATTTTTTAACCACTCATAATGGCTCACCAGAAGGCTTTTTATTTTTCGCCCTACGTAAGATCAAAAAGGATTGGAGGGGCGAAGATTTTATCAAAAAAATGAACCAGGAGGAAATTAAACGGATTTTTTATTTTGATACACTTATCCCAAAAGGTTTGAATAAGGATTTTGAAATTTGTCATTTTTTATAATTCTACTCAGATGTTTGACATTATCCTGTTTTGGGGTTGACTGGTTTCATGTACTTTTTTCCCTGATGGTTTATTTCATTAGGTCATAATTTTTTAATTATTTATTATTTGTGCATATAAGGCAGGACTCAAAATTTCAAGTCTGAAGCTACTAGCCAGGCCTTAAGAGTTACTCGCCACTAGTTGCCCCACCTAACCCTTATCCTGCCCTGCATCTGCATTTCCACTCGCCCTCGTGTAATTTCCACTCGCCAAATGCGAGTAGGCGAGTGGAAATTTTGAGGCCTGATAGAAGGTATTATGTTAACCAGACAAGCAATGGTTGGATCTGCTTAATTGGGGTTATACATAAAAAAACGATAATGTCCGAAAGGAGAGGAGCGTATGAACGCATGTGCAGAATGATCTGGGGGAGTAGCGGTTTATCACCCAAGGAACAGATCCGGAAGTGGAGCCGCGTGGATACAGTACGCATGAATGTGCTACAAACGGAAGTGCGGGGCGGCATGATCGATTACGCCAATTATGTATCAATTAGAGGACTACTATATCTATGCAGCAGACTTGTGACTGTTATTCTTTATTTTATAGATGCCACTGAAGAAGCGCTTTGCGCGAAACGCGTCTGGCCGTTTTTTTATCTTATTTTATTGAAAAATAAATAGTTTTAAACTTCCTTTTTCTTACTCATTACTGGTTTGAGCCTTGTTTCTGCGGTTTAACTGCTTCTCAGGACCACCTAAAGGAAGCTGGAGACTACGGGCAGTCAGGTTGGCCCACGAACAACTTGGGAAGCTAACATATGAGGGCTTGCAGCGCTCACAAACCGTGAGTGGGAATTTGGCTATTTGAATGCACCTCTATGTACGAATTGTAACAATGCTACACTATGTATTGTATTTCTTTATTTGAGGTATATCCCAAATCAAGACCTATACGTTTACTGTTGAAGCTAAAATTGTGAATATAAAGAAAAGAACCTTCCCTGTAGGGGATAGTATCCTCTTTAAGGTACCTAAACAATTTGAAGGTTATTTTTCTTTTAATCCCTTTTTTTCTGGAGCGCTGTTCTTTCTCCCCCCCCCATTTTTTTCTTGACCTTTGTTTTATATTCTAGATAGGATTACTGTGTGGGTTCACTGTAGCCTATTAGCAGATAGTAACAGATAAACCTAGACTATAACGATAATAAAAACAACAGTGTCCATGCATAACACAGACACCCTGTACCCTTATAGGTACAGGGTAACTTGGACAGGAGGGTTGGGAAATAAAATTATGCGTCAGACCCCCTACAACCCACATTAGCAGTACTAAAAGGGAAGTGCTCATGCCACTGTACAGAGCACTGGTGAGACCTCACTTGGAGTACTGTGTGCAGTACTGGAGACCGTATCTCCAGAAGGATATAGACATCTTAGAGAGAGTTCAGAGAAGGGCTACTAAAATGGTGTACGGCTTGAAGGAGAAAAGTTACCAGGAAAGGCTTAATGATCTTAACACGTACAGCTTGGAAAAAAGACGAGACAGAGGAGATATGATAGAAACATTTAAATACGTAAAGGGAATCCACAAGGTAGAGGAAGGGAGTATATTTAAAAGGAAACAAAGTAGCAAAACAAGAGGACATAGTCTTAGATTAGAGGGGCAAAGGTTTAAAAGTAACATCAGGAAGCATTATTTTACTGAGAGGGTGGTGGATACATGGAACAGTCTTCCAGTAGAAGTGGTAGAGGCCAAAACATTGATTGAATTTAAGCAAGCATGGGATAGGAATAAGGCTATCCTAAACAAAAGATAAATCCAGGTAAAGTATCCATGTAATTGGGCGACTAGATGGGCCGAAAGGTTCTTATCTGCCGACATTTTTCTATGTTTCTATCCCCCAACCGTAAAACCAAGTCCAGGTACCCCTGGTCCAAAGTGACTCTCGTCCCAATAACAATAGCTGTGAACGGCTAGAGGACCAGTCAAAACGTTTAATTCCTCAAAAGGAACTTCTTCATGAATAAAAAATGTCCACAGCCATCAGTCAGCTGTCAGTTTGATTTTTTTATACTGCTGAATGATTTGGTAATAAAGCAAGATCCACGTTCAATAACCAACATACAGAGTTTGTGTTTGAATCTACTTGGCGATGACGTCTTTGTAGAGTTGGGAAGAGGTGTGAGGCGCTCCTGGATCTGGACCTTTTCAGGCATCACCTGTAGTATTTTGGAATCTCACAGCAGAATATATGACGGAGCTCGTCTTCTGGAAGAAAGATCAGACACGAATAAAGGATTCATGTAACATTTATAGTTATTTTTAACTGGCCGGTCAACATCGGTTCCTGCGCCATGAAGCTTTGTGTGTCTCGGAATACATTGATCATTGACGAGTGAAAATGTGCATTAATAAATTACCCATGGGTGCACACACAGCCTGGCGAAGATGCACAAAATGTAGCATTGAAAGGAACCCTTTACTCATCCTGACCTCTTTAGCATTTTAAAGTGGTCAGGATGTGTAGACCCCCCCCCCCATGCCTGTATGGAAAAAAAAAACACTGGGTCAAGCGGATGTGTCTCCTGCACCCCACTCAGCAACGCCAGCAGCCAGAATTTTGGCTTTACCAGTTGCCGGTCACCAGAACTGTCAATAGTGATGTTGGCATACAGAGAACGGCTGACATCACCCTCAGAGACCACTGGTGGACTGGTGATAGAGAGCGGTCTCGGAGAAGCAGCCAGTGGGTCTTCTCTGTGCATACGCGAGTAACTACGATCCTTGGCTCTGCACACGCGCTATGAAAGTTGTATACATAAAGTGATCAAAAGTCCCATGTCAGGGCACAATTTGTGAGTCCTACGCCACACAAGTTGCAAAGGAGCCTAAATTGTGCAGAAAAGCTTCCGGGACTTCTGGGTTGGGGAGTCCTCGAGTCGAAGAGGAGGAGCAGCGCGGCGAGGAAGAAGAGGGGAGTAAAGAAAACCTAAAAGAGAAATTCTAAATAATTGGACAGGGGCTGGTAGCAGGATCTGCACAAATAATTACAAGCAAAAAAGGAACCCTTTAATGACTGGTGTGCGCAGCTCGCTCCATCAGGGAACGTTTATTAAATGAAAAGGTACGTTTAGAAGATTTTGCATAAAAGGCACATTTTTCATTATAAATAACAAGCTGTAATCAGAGATACTGTCAGCTTTTATGTTATTCATCATGAACCAGATAAGAGACATCTAAAATGTCAATATAGGAGGTGAAAGAGGACCTCTTCACCCAATACTAGGGTGTGCCTGGGCTACTTCATGCACACACCCTGCGCACATCTGTACCTTTAATGTATATAGCATCTGTATACATTTTTATACTTTATTACCACAATATTCATTAAACGATAGATGAGGGAAATGTGTGATATTTTATTAGTATACGTATTAATAAAAAGTAATCTAGTCATGGAGGGATCCCTTCATTTTATGTGAAGCTTCACATCCCAGTCGCTAATGATCTGAAAATTAATTAACCTTCCTGGCGGGTCTAATTATTTCAAAAATTTGTGTCTAAAAGCGTTTCAATTTTTTTGGAAAGGAAATGTGTTGTTTTATATAGTAAGCCTGTATTCTGTAGGAATAACTCACTGAAATCCGTGCAAGCAAGAGTCTAGTAAACACACGGAGTCAGAGAAGGTTTGAAACACGAAATAATAATTTATTATCCCAAAAATAAATTATCCAAAATAATGGAAATAAATTATATTCAATAAAATAAATCAAACCAAAAACATGCCTCTTTCCTCTGGGTGCTGGGATTCCTGTGCAGATGATGTACACTCCTTTGCCAATGAAATATACAGGACACGGGGGGTACCAAAAAAAAGAGTATTTATTCTCAAAGCAGCTTTACAGAAATAAAAGGCTAAAATGTAATAAGGCTTTGCAATACAAGTTTCGCTGGCGGATCTGGGCAAGCACCAGCGAAACTTGTATTGCAAAGCCTTATTACATTTTAGAAAGGATTTTTGCCTTTTATTTCTGTAAAGCTGCTTTGAGAATAAATACTATTTTCTTTGGTACCCCCGTGCCCTGTATATTTCATTGGCAAAGGAGTGTACATCTAATTCTGAACAAGAATCCCAGCACCCAAAAGGTTTATTTTACAGTATTTTTTTATCTTACAGTTTTTCAAATTTGCCGCCTGGTCCCGCCCCCCTGTGTTGTGTGACTCGCAGGGAGTGGAACCAGGAAGCAAAGTCACCCGGCTGACACAATCACACTGCGGTGACTGCGGAGACAGCGAGGGTGCGAAGGATGCGGTGAGTATGCATCCAGCCCGAGTGTGGCTCGGGGTTACCGATCGCGGTAGTGAAATTTAACCCCGAGTCACACTCTGGAATACCGCCAGGCATGTTAAAACAACAAAAAGAAACTTATGGAAAGACAGTGAGAAAGCGAACACTCTAAAGACAGCTTCCAACACAACACAGATGCAGGAAGAACCGATTACGGGTCTTATTGTATACGGGTGCAAACCATGGAGCTGTTACCCACATAACAGGAAGAAAGAAGAAAAGCAGGGCACACCACGGTTCAGAATACCAGTAGATGGCTTTATTAAATTGCAGGGCAACATTTCGATCCAGCTAGAACCTTTCATGAGCATTTGCTTAACAAAAGTTCCTGCAGAAACCCCAAATGTCCCCCTGCAATTTAATAAAATTAGCTGCTGGTATTCTGAACTGTGGTCTGCTTGGCATTTTTTCTTTCTTATTCCATTATCGATGGGTCGGCTGCCTGAATTGCCTGGTAGCCACGTGTTACCCCTTTGTGGAAAAGTAACTTTAAGGCTAAGGTCAGACGAAAGCAGTTTTAACGTGCGTTTAGCCGCACGAAATCACGGCCGTGCTAGCAGCAAATGACGTCCAATGCCGGGGAACATACGACGAACGGCCGCACGAAAGTTCGTCCGTGCAACGCACTTGGCAAACAAACGCATTTTTTCGAGAACGTCAAACCGCTACTACTGACGTACAGAGTGCGCTGCGTCCGCTAGCGGCATGTGTACGTGATTAGGAGACGTCAGACGCTGCACACGTCCGGCCAACATAACGTCCAGACGCAAAAGGGTTTTATTGATGATCCATACAAAATCACGGACGAAAATGCGCATCGTATGACCGCTATCGCGTATTCTGTGAAAAAATACGTCCATTCGTTCGAACGCACTTTTTCACGGACAACGCGAAAAATGCGTTAGTCTGACCCTAGCCTTAACGTGCGTTTATCCGCACTAAATCACGGCCGTGCTAGCAGCAAATGACATCCAATGCTGGGCAGCATACGAAGAACGGCCGCACGAAAGTCCGGCTGCGCAACGCAGGTGGCAAACGAACGCATTTTTTCGAGAACGTCAAACCGCTAGTACTGACGTACAGAGTGCGCTGCGTCCGCTAGAGGCGTGTTTGCGTGATTAGGAGACGTCAGACGCTGCTAATGTCCGGCCAACATAACGTCCAGACGCAAGAAGTGTTTTATTGATGATCCGTACAAAATCACGGACGAAAATGCGCATCGTATGACCGCTATCGCGTATTCCGTGAAAAAATGCGTCCATTCGTTCGAACGCACTTTTTCACGGACAACGCGAAAAACGCGTTAGTCTGACCCTAGCCTAAGTGTGGTATATCAATCTTCTCACAGTTACCCACATAACAAATCCAGGGCAACCTTCTAAAAAGCAGACCAGTCAGCAGCAGCATTGCACTGATTAGCGATTTCTAAACTCATAGCCAAGTGTATTCTTCATACACGGCATCCGGCGCGTGCAGGCGTGAACCATCCGCCCCACTATCTCTGGGATACTCACAGTGCTGAGAGCCGAGGAACCTGAAAGAAGAAAAATAACATTAAAAGCAATCATTTCATTCCTATCATTCACTTATTGCAACAATACAGGGAAGGGGACTAGTGATGGAGATGGACAAAAGATTCAAGAAGGATCTATACATTATTTACTAGGTGGAAAGCCTGCCCAGAGGGCAGTCTATTGTTAAGTGAAGCAGCTCACATGGGTCTATTTGCCCCTAGCTCACATGGGTCTATTTGCCCCCAGCTCACATGGGTCTATTTGCCCCCAGCTCACATGGGTCTATTTGCCCCCCTGCTCATATGGGTCTATTTGCCCCCCAGCTCACATGGGTCTATTTGCCCCCCAGCTCACATGGGTCTATTTGCCCCGAAGCTCACATGGGTCTATTTGCCCCGAAGCTCACATGGGTCTATTTGCCCCGAAGCTCACATGGGTCTATTTGCCCCAGCTCACATGGGTCTATTTGCCCCCCAGCTCACATGGGTCTATTTGCCCCCAGCTCACATGGGTCTATTTGCCCCCAGCTCACATGGGTCTATTTGCCCCCTGCTCACATGGGTCTATTTGCCCTGAAGCTCACATGGGTCTATTTGCCCCGAAGCTCACATGGGTCTATTTGCCCCCAGCTCACATGAGTCTATTTGCCCCCTGCTCACATGGGTCTATTTGCCCCGAAGCTCACATGGGTCTATTTGCCCCGAAGCTCACATGGGTCTATTTGCCCCGAAGCTCACATGGGTCTATTTGCCCCCCAGCTCACATGGGTCTATTTGCCCCCCAGCTCACATGGGTCTATTTGCCCCCAGCTCACATGGGTCTATTTGCCCCCAGCTCACATGGGTCTATTTGCCCCCAGCTCACATGGGTCTATTTGCCCCCAGCTCACATGGGTCTATGTGCCCCCAGCTCACCTGTAAGTGCCGCAGTGGATGTATGCGCGGCAGCCGGGTAGACGCTGCGAGCGTGTCCAGCTCTACAGGATGTGCGCGCAGCCTCTACCGGGCTGCTGCGTGCACATCTTGTAACCGTCGTGGCACGCGCACAGCCGGCGCGTGCCGCGGTGGTTGCATGCACGCGCAGCCAACCGCTGCTGGTTGCGCGCGCATGTGCAGTACAGGCTTGGCGACGGACACGCCAAGCCTTACTGCATTATAGAATAGATTTATTAAGAGCCTGTAACAGATCTCCGTACCCCGACAGGGTCACATCTGTTAATGCCGCTTCCTTGCCAAACCTCTGTTCTTCCATTAGCAGTCTTTCGCGCCTTTCTCCAGCCCTTAGCCAAAGCTTAAGGACAGGTACCCACAAAAAGCCTTGATAGCATCCCCCAGGAAGAGGCGACACGCAGATCTGGCTGTTTAACAGGCAGAAACTAAACTAGTTTATTGAATCATCTGAACCAAACATATACAGTCCCAGAAGGGACCTAGAAGCCAATGGAAAATTACACCTTGGCCCCCCCCCTCTTCAAGTGAACCAGACATGAAACAATTGGGTGCCATGTAATCACAGCCTGAGCATCAGACTGTCTGAATACATTAGATAACAGGAGAAGTTACATAAGTAGACAATAGCCTGATACCAAAGTCTGTCACAGATGCTGCAAACAAATCCCAAATAGGGTGAGACGGGAAAGGTTACAGTGACCAGACAGTAATTCTATAAATGGTGAACCTGACAGCCTCATATCTGAACAAGCAGAGAGCATAACACATACCCTGCAGGCAAAGAGGTTTGGGTTCCCACCCTAAGAGGACCCAGAGCGACAAAGATTGAGCCTGACATTACGAGGCTCTAAAATCGGTGAGTGTGCTTCATCTTTTCCTTTATTACATTTCCACATATACGCAGCATTACGCTATGGGAGTGCCGTCTCCCGATTCTCTCTACTTTTAGTCTCCAGTACGAACAGAAAGAAGGGAAGTGCCACCCTATATTTGGCTGCAGGCTGTTTCTCCTTGAGCCGGGACCTTGTGGGCTCCCACAAATGTGAGTGGTTTAGATTTTGGTTATAATTCGAGCCTACTCTATTCTGACTGTCTGCACTATCATCCTTTCCTGTGATGTGCTTTTTTTGAGGATTACTGGCGGATATGAGGATTCAGCACCAGCACTTATAAGAAGACCAGCACATTATTCTTCATCATCATTTTTGAGTATTCCATTAATATATACTTGAGCACTTTTTTTTGCACTTTTTGCACATTTGACCTGGACTTTATTCTATGCACCTTATTGACTTGATAATAATATTTTTAATATATTTTTTACTGCTACGGTTTATGAGTTTTTTAATAGATTTTATGGATTTTACATACCCATTGATTTATTAACTTATTAATTGTACTAGATGCGCCGTATGGATATTCGCTTTTTATCTAGTAATTCTATAAACCATAGTAACTAATCAGATAAACATATACAATAATGTTAAATCTGAATAATGTTATTGGAATTAACACAGATGACACACACACCTTACAGGCACAGAGTGACTTCAACATAAGAGAGGGCAAGAAAATAATATAGAACATCACGCCTGCACCTCTCAAACACATCTCCAGGCCCATGTATCCCAAGTCCACAGGGACGCACGTCAAAGAGCTAGACTTGTGCACCGATTTTTCTTTCGGTTCGATTCGTTCGGATGTTTAAAATTTCGATTCGGCTCGTTTTTCGTGTACATTTTTTTTTTTCGGAACAGCGACCATTTTTCGTGTTTTCGGGTCACTCTGCTCGTTTTTTGTATCGACTTTTCGTGATTTCGGAAATTTTCGTTTTTTTCGGAACGTCTGTTCTCCTCGTTACAAAGTGTCTAACTCTATTCGTTTTGACGTAAACTACTATGGTTTACTTTTTTTATACTTTATTTTTTTATAATTCATTTTTGGTTTGTTTTTCAGATCCGATAATTCATTCCGTCGATATGATAATTCTGACGATTCTATCGTGGTTTTTTTTTATTAAATAAAGATCCTTTTTTTCTTATGAATAATTGAATATACATTTCACAACTTTATTTAATCATATTAAAATGGTATGAAAGCCAAGGAACAAAAAAAATGAACAAAACGATTTAAAAAAACGCTAAACTGACCCGAATGCCACAAGAAACAAGTGATACGCATTTACAAATACAAAATTTACAGAATCAGCGATATAACCGATAATAGTTAAATATACGATGTCCAGAATTACCGAAATGGAACCGAAATCACGAATAGAACCGAAATCATGAATAGAGCTTAAATAAATTTCGATTTGACACATTTCAAGTCCATTTGAAAAATCCGAAAATTTTTCCTTCCGGCTCGGAAAACTTTTCGGATCTGTCGGTTTTCGGGTCTGATCCGATTCGGAAATTCGTCCGAATCCGAAGACACGAATCGGGAAATTCCGTCGAAATTCCGAAACCCGAAACGCACATCCCTACAAAAGAGCCAACATATTCCCCAGCGCTGTACAAAGGGTAGAGACAAGGCGATCCTACAACGCACCAAAAAGGCAAGTCCGTATTTCCCCAACAGATACAGGAGGAATTGATGACCCTGTTCCTGTGGGAAATTACAGTCTAAAAATTAACACATGATGGGTGGGCTGTTATCTGGAATTGTTATTTAAAATCAATATATAAAAACGCAATAGAGTGACGCAATAGAGTGACGCAATAGAGTGACGCAATGGAGTGACGCAATGGAGTGACGCAATAGAGTGACGCAATAGAGTGACGCAATAGAGTGACGCAATAGAGTGACGCAATAGAGTGACGCAATAGAGTGACGCAATAGAGTGACGCAATAGAGTGACGCAATAGAGTGACGCAATAGAGTGACACAATAGAGTGACACATGTGGTAAAATCCATTTTATTAGAACAAGGAAATCTGCCATTGGTGGCCGCTGTATGAATAAGACTCACCTGGAGGCGGCATAGCACGAGTATTAATGTAACTGTAACACACATCGTCTCCTTCCCCGTCACCTCTGGTGGGAACTGAAAGAAAACAAGATATGGAGAGGATGAAATACAGGGACAGGCAGTCCAATGTTATGCGCGTGGTCCTAGATAGGGATATTTTTGGTGGTTAGAGAAATTTATAATTTACTAACCCAGATCACCCCAAAAATGCGTGCACTGGTTAAACAGCATAAACAGGACACTGTGCAGATTGACGGCTTTAAAGAAACTTCACAAATTTATTGATACAAATTATCAACATTCCAGCCCGAACACGGACTTTCCTCAAGACAATTGTTTAAGCATCATTCGTTTTGATCCGCCATTTTTTCCTGCAGGGGTGACAGACCCTGACGGATACAAACAACAACATACGACTTCAATATAGCTTTAAAATTCTTAAAAACTTAGGTGAAACAAAACTATGTGTTTTTAGTCAGAATAAATTATTGAATATTTAATAAGTCTGCAACAACATTAGACTGGGAACTGCTGAGATAGGGTGCAGCGGCACTGTGACAAATGCAAAGCACTGTCCTCAGCTGCCAAAATCCTGTCTCCTACACCGTACCCAAACCTGCTCATGGCCAGCGCCAGGCATGCTATATGTACAGTGTCCGTCCTGTTGGCACCCTTGCCGTGCCCTTTTCCCAGGTAGCTTTTTGGTCGTAGTCTATCCATGGAGGTATGCCAAAAATTGACAGATCATTTCAGAAAGCATCTAATAAATTAGAATATACTGTAACATTTTTATAAATCACCCTTTGTGTATAGAATCAGCCCTCACCCAGAGCTTCAATGATTGTTTTAGGGAAGTCGCCAGTTTCAACCTTATCCAACTGAAATCTCTATCGGAGGAACAAGCATAAAAGTATAAGGTGTATAAACTATTCAGTTACCTGTTGGCTCAGGTCGGCGGGTTTTCCGGGCGGGCCAGAGGTATATTTTGTGTCTAAATGTGAAGATAACGATGGAGAGAATGAGAAGTAACACCGGCACGATTGTGGGGATCAGGTAAGCTGGGTACCCCGACGTCTTCTCTGTGGGGAGAAAATACCAGTTATTACATGCTCGTAGTAATGAGTAAACCATGAAGTTCTGTCCCATGGAGTATATGCACATTAACAATCCAATTCTTCCTCAATACCAACACACGGACCTTACCCGTCAGTGTACCAACATACCTCCTGCATGCGGATAACCCCCCCCCAGTATACTATGATGTCAGTGTAGCGCTGTGTTTAAAATCTTACTGTGGCAGTACCTATTTTTGGCCACCGGAGGGAGACAAGCGCGATAAGAGACACTGAACATTGGGACTACGTTTCCCGGCATGCTTTGCAAACAGAGACAGGAAGTGGGTGGGACACAGACGCTGTACATCCTGAGCCTCGTGGAGAACGTGCCAGAGCGCGCCAGGGAGTGCATGAGGGAAGACGCAGTGCTGCAGGAGCTGAACCGTGATTAGGCCGGAGCGCAAGTGTGGCCTATTGGGATCCAAGTGGGGTTATCCTGCCTTGCCAGAAGGAGCCTTACTCATCGACAGACATCGCCCAAGTTGTTATCCAGACAAGCTGAGGACCTCGAGTGGAGTACCGCGAGTCCATTGGATGGGAGAGCAGGCGGTAGCTGGACAAGTCCGGGCCGGAGCACAGAAAGCCTGACCACCTATCCAGTAGCCGGTATCCCAGCGAGGAAACAAACGGAGAGATGTCCTGGGTCAGCGGAGCCTGGGTGATCAACGGATGGGTGAGAGGCCTCCAAGGCCGGTTTTACAAAGCTCAAGAAAGGACGCTGTTGTTTATTTCTGAAACCCACAGGACCCCAACTTGACTAGTCGAAGACATCGCTTAAAAGATTCACTGGCCAGTTGAATAGTACCCGGGTACCATAACACACACATACACTCACAAATCGGGACTTAACCTGTTCGGGACTCACTCCCTAAGATCCGAAAGAAGGGAAAAGATTCGCATCTTAGTTTGGTTTTTTTTTCCGCTGCGCGTTTCTCGTAATTACGAAGCATTGTATTTTCTGCTCGGTCGTGTATTTTTCCAGAAATACGAAGTCTCGCATTTCTTTTTCCCGCTGCGCGTTTACCACAATACTGTAAATATATCTACAAACACCGTGTATTATTATATGCCTTTTACTTCAGTAAACTATATAAATTATAAAATCCACAACGGTGCTGGAGTATATTTATTCCCTAGTGCGGGGAGACTGACCCGTGGTTCATTTTCAGCGGCTCCTCCGGGAGTGAGCGCTACATCAGCAATTAAACATGGCCGTCACTTGGCCCATAGCTCCATACTTTTGGAATAAATGTGAAGCCACATACATATTACATTGACACATTTTATGTGCTTGCTGGCGTTTGTTGTGCACACACAGTATCTGAGCATATGAACACATTTATTTATTTGCTAAGGATTTTACCAGGAAGGATACATTCAGATTTCTCTCGTTTTCAAGTATGTCCCGTATGTCAAGTATGTTTCAATTCGTCACACAGCTCTCTTTGTATGAGATATAGGGGCAACACACTAGATGAGGGCAATAGCCGGGTATGGGCATTATGCTTGTATCATGTCCAACATATTCTGTAAGCCTTGATACTTTCATCATAACAATCTACAAACAAATGCATTCACTTATTTTTGTTGTAAACTGGTGACTAGGCTAGAAAGGAGATGCATTAAATAAACCATTTCATTTTACCTTGTTCTCCACACCATCTCTCTGCTTTTCAGTGAAATTTCGGTGCTATCTGGTTCAGTGCGCTTCGACGACTACATTTCGCCGACCTTGCAGTGAATTCACTATTCTCTGCAGGGTCCCTGAATTGCGTCGAGCATGGAGCTGCCAAAGACCACCGCCCAGACCGCCGAATGCCTCCAAAGACTAGTCTTTAAAAAGGTGTTTAAAACATTAAAATGCATGACAAAAAAAAATAACAGAAGAGGTCTTGTTTTTACAGATCTCACACTCACCTCCTATCTTGATATTTATTCCTTGGCTCACTTTCTTCACGCGGCCAATCACAGTTCTAACCTCACAGGTGTAATTCCCTGAGTCTTGCATTTGACTTGCGGTTACTGTATATTGACTGGAATTACCAAATTCTTGCACTTTCTCCCCATTTCTGTAGAAAGCAAACTGCAGTTTTGTATGCGGCCTGAGCGGGACAAGGTGCGTGTGACATGTCAGGATTACGGCATCGTCTATGGTCAGCGGATATGATGGCATTATGATGTCTGGGTTGGTGAAGAGCTCTGAAAGATATAGCAGACATTGCACTGAAACAATACAGCAGGAAACACGGATTCGTGGTGAAGCGTTAACCTCTTCTTGACGGTCCCGTCCCCCCTCTACAGCTAAGAGGTCACTCGGCACAGCTGGTCAATGTAACATTAGACCCTATTAATATTGGGGATGTAAAATTAGAGATTTCATAGAAAAATAAAGCATGGTTTACCCAGATTTAGTGACACCCCTCATACCGAAACCACAGTGCATCTGTGTGTGTTCTACAGAAATACATGAACAAATTATAACTATTATACAACAGACACTGGTGATGAGAGGTAAATGAAGACGCCTGGCAGAGTACCCTGGGGTATACAGGTTCTTGAAATATGTGCTCCTGTATAGAGGTTCTTGAATCAGCAGGATCTAGTTAAGTTAGAGTCAAAGCGAACAGTTTTGATTTAAGCAAATTAACAAGTATTTCTGCTATGAATTCCTTTTAAAAAAATTGACACATACGAATTAATCCTAAAACCAGACTAAATTAATCTATTTTCAGGTATTTTGCATTAGCTGTGGCCGTGTAAAATTTTTGGGTGTAAATCTCGAAAGAATGTTCATTCTTATTGTTTATGAGATGTGTTCTTTTACGGTGATAAAAAATGAATCTATTGAAACAGGCCAAACTACCTTAAAAATATATATCTATGTAAATTAAGGATGTGTGTACTTAAGAAATTTGATTCGTTATTGTGAAACCAGTACAGAATGATTAAAGAGCCATACTGAAGTCCTGGATTCAGGGGCTATATTGATGCAGATACAGTATCAGGGAACCGTCGATACAAAAAGGCAACACAAGCCTTTACATCTGTGATTTTCAATCATTAAATCTCATGGCACACTGATAAAGAAGCTAAGCACACCAGCAGTTTTAGAATATTTTTAGAATTTTAAAACATGTTAGACTAACACTACTCACTCAGCTTATTTAAGATGCCAGCCTACATGGAGTGTCTCTTCCCCCACTTCCCATGCAACCTCCCAAGTCCCTTTTGGGGGTTACAAATTGAAGTGGAGGAGTTTCCTTCACCCACAGTTGAATCCTTTGCCTGTTGAGGAGCAGAAGTGTTCTTCGAAGACTGTATTTAAAGTTTTATGCAACATGTCTTCGGTCTGAGAGATTAAACTATTTTGCCACTGCCCTGTTCCTGGCACACCTCATTTTGCCATTGTACAGCAAATTTCCCTGACCCCTGAGGACTGTTCGCCACACAACAGTTGAAAATCACTGGTTTGAGTCATGTTGGCTCCCTATTACTGACTCGGTAGCGAGCCAGTTGCTACATGAGCGGCTTAGTGCACCATATTTAGGAGCTGTTATTGGGTACCAGCAGTGCAATCACTGGTGTCCTCTCCTGACATTCATAGGACTCTGGGAAGTAGCACGAGGTCACTGGATCAAGCTGTTCTGGCAGAAAGACACTGGAGAACTAGTTGTTCATGTGTCCTTCAAATTACAAAGAGAGAAGGTAGCAAACTGTGCCCTCCTCTCTGCCATCCATTGTGGGGTAAGATATTTTTAGTAGACATGTGTGATTTGGTTCAGATCAATTCAGAATTTGGCTGAACAAACAGCAATTTGGCGTCTCAGATAAATCCAAATTGCCGATATCCCAACAGAATTTATCGCGGAATAAAAAATTCCCAATTGATCCAGATTGCATTTGTATCTGGCCAATTAGAATTAGATGCTGTATTTGGAATAATTTCGGAATGCTCCACAGCTTTATTGACACCCATGATCCATCCTGTGCATTATTTGTTTTGAGCCTATGCTTCATTCAGGAGGTTTTTCTCTTTTTAAATTCACTGCAGTTACAAATATTGGACCCTTCCGATGTTCCGAATCAGTCTGATCCAAAATATTGGAAGCTTCCGATTCTCTGAAATTTTTGTATTCACAAAATTTCCTAACCATTTTTTTGTCGTCCGTGTGCATGTGTCATTTTTGGTGTCTATAATGTAGTAAGGTACATTGCTGATTCAACGTCACATCATTTGAGCAGCAGAGATTGTTTTATTGAATACCACATGCGTAATAAACAATATCTTTATGAACAACGTTGGAATCGCTCGCTATTCTTTAACTGTCTCAACATTTTCACTTCCTATACAAAGTATATACAGTAAGCAGCCGTAACGGCTGAGCCCAAAGGGTTTCAGGCTTGTCTGGAATAGGATGAGAGACATTACCAAGAGCGGCCATTATACTGAATGGCTCCCCAATATTAATGACTCCGGTGACACAGGAGCCAGGGTATACAGTACATTGTAACGGAAATGTGTCTGATGCTCAGAATGAGTTGGAGGAAATGTATCCAAACATTATTTACCTTTCACAGCGATGTCTACAGAGTCTGCAAAGGGGTTGCTGTTATTATAATTAAGTATCCTTTTTCTACAGGTGTACGTGCCTGCAGCCGTTTTATCCACATTCACAAGATATAAATACTCTCCTTGAAGTGATTCCATGATCTGGTGGCCCATAGAAAACGTTGTTGATTGCACAGTGTATCCTCCCCGGTGGTGACACCTTAGAGTCAGCGTGTCCTCTTCATACACAGAGGAGAGAGACGACTGCAGGATGATTGGGCCTGAAATTAAAAACAAAAAATATTAAAAATAGTATTTGTAAATTCTGTGACACAGGACTTATTTCAAAATCGCAGAAAGAATTGCGCATCTCAGATTTCAGTGGTTTGCAACTGATCTTAACCCTTTCGCTACTGAGAGATATCTCGGGTTTCAAAGTCACCATCTGGTACCCCGATAGAGATATCTCAATCTGCTGATCTGCAGCCAAAAAGCAAATCAAATTTGCTTGCTGCAAACTAATTTTTTTTGCTTTTGGGCTGCAGAAGGTACCTTCAAAGTTTAAGCCCTGTGGTCAGGGCCGTGGGAAGGGCGAGGCGAGTGAGGCACGTGCCTCGGGCACAGCTGTGAAGGGGCGCAGCCATGGCTCGAGTCCTGCGGGAACGCTGCGGGAACGCAGGTTGTGGGAACCTGCGCTCCCGCAGCTTTCCACTGCAGGACTCGAGCCATGGCTGCACCCCTTCACAGCTGTGAAGCGCCCAGCCCGAAACAGTTTGCGAACGGCCGCTTGCTTCCTGCTTTAACGGCCGCGCCCACAGCAAGTGCAGCCGCTCGCCTGGGATCTAACAGGCAGGCTGTTTCATCGATCCCAGGCGAGCGGCTGCACTTTCTGTCAGAGGCCGTTCAAGCAGGAAGCACGCGGCCACCGGCAATGAGAGGTGAGCTGGGGCAATATCCAGGAGACCTGGGGGCACTATCCATGAGACCTGGGAGCACTATCCATGAGACCTGGGGGCAATATCCAGGAGACCTGGGGGCAATATCCAGGAGACCTGGGGGCAATATCCAGGAGACCTGGGGGCAATATCCAGGAGACCTGGGGGCACTATCCATGAGACCTGGGGGCACTATCCATGAGACCTGGGGGCACTATCCATGAGACCTGGGGGAGCATTATCCATGAGACCTGGGGGAGCATTATCCATGAGACCTGGGGGGGGCATTATCCATGAGACCTGGGGGGGCATTATCCATGAGACCTGGGGGGGCATTATCCATGAGACCTGGGGGGCATTATCCACGAGACCTGGGGGGCATTATCCATGAGACCTGGGGGGGCATTATCCATGAGAGCTGGGGGGCATATCCATGAGCTGGGCCATATCCATTTGAACTGGGGAAAATAGTCTGGGGGCTCAGTGCTGTGTATATTATTCGGGGGGGTTGTATATTCTGCTAAATGTTCTTTTGCTATACATGCATGTATTCTGTGTGTACTGTATTTGTACATGTACTGTGTGTGCACTATATATGTAGGGCCCCATCACCTCCTTAACGCTAGCACTCACACATGTGAGCGTTGGTGCTAGGTTAAATGAGGTTACTGCATGCTGCCCATATCACATCCTAGCACAGGACCCTCATATTACAATCCCAACGGTAACAGGTTAAAAAATCCAGGAAATTGTGCTTTTCAGCGCGAGGTTACTGTACTTTGCGCTCCCTATACTTAACATGGGGAGCGCAAAGAGTAAATAGCGTTAGGATTACAAAGTCCTAACACTAATTACCATCCTGCCATAGCTACAAAAGTTACCCACAGCTAGACGCTGGTGCCAAGTGATGCCGCTTCTGCAGAATCAGTCAGCACCAGCTTTTGTTTTTGTTTTTGCCTCGGGTGCAAAAGGAGCTAGCTATGGCTCTGCCTGTGGGCATAATGCCCAAAGAGCTAAAACTGTACAATCAGCAAACGTAATGTCGGATGCTGATACAGTGTTTCAGTAAAAAAAAAAAAAAAAACATAACGTCAACTGTAACTCAATTTGGTTCAATAGATGTTGTCACCAAAACTATGCACGCACTACGAACGACGCAGGGTTAAGCAACTCACAGTCTATCCTAGACCCAAATAATGACTACGCAGACAACAATCCCCCACACGTGCGTACCTAACCGTCCCAGCAACCCCTTCTCTCGCAACAGGCACGTAGAGCGTGATGAAGTTGCCCCAAGATTGCAATGATGTACCCGTCTACTCTCGTCCTGGAGTACCGACTAAGTTTCCCACAATCCCTGCACCCACTTTTCTCAATTTAATTGGTTACTCTGCCACCACAAACCAACCATTTTATTATTTAAGAGGCTTCCTGCGGGACCCCAGAGACGGTTTGAAACTCTGGTCCCGTACCCCGAAACAGAAAAAACAATCCAGCAATCGCAACTCACAATTTAGTAGATACTCGAGCTTAAAACAAAAGGTAAATAATCCAGTCCTTCAGTTAGCGTGGATCGAATATCAGGCAGAAAACTTAATAAAGGTTATATTTATTTATGATATAAAAAATTATCACAATGTATTTGTTACAGAAAAATGGATATGATAAATCAATTACACACAAAACAGCAAATAAAAAAAAATGGATTAAAAACACAGATCCTTAGACATCAATAAGCTAACCGGCCTCTGTGACTCCTGGGGGCTGGAGAATGGAGCATGGACAGATCATCACTTAGCGTGAACCCCCTTTGAAAAGCCCAGACGCACGGCATGATCCAGAATATATAGAGTCTCCAGGTCATTCAAAACAAAACCATAAAATGGTACAGCCCCCGCACTACATTTCCCAGCATTCTTTTCTGTGGGCATTTGTCATTAACTTGATTCCCAAAGATTGTCTCGAGTGATCAAAGGATATGATCGCTTCTTTGAAATGCATGACCACTTACAAATTGGTGCCTCAACGTCTGCAAAAGGGCTCTTTCCATTTGCCCAAGGTGTGAAATGCTTGCCCGAGACCAAGGAAATGCCATTAGACCACCTGGGGGTAATTTCCCCTCCTTAGCCTGCAGATCAAAGCAGACTCCTTTACCTGGTATTCTGCAAAAACCTGGGATATCCTTTCACCAGGCGGCTGTGGCAAAAGGACACTTCGCAAATAGGGATAGCCATAGATATAAATATGCCGCTATATATAGATACACAGCGATATAGATATATAGGTATATAGATACAGAGAGTTAGATCTACAGATCTAATCTGCCACAGATGTCACCAACTACTGACCAAATAAGTTAGTACAGTAAATAAAATCATTGGGAGTATTTTTAAATCTCTTCAAAGAGTGTAATTAAAAAATATTTTCCAAAAACCACTGGTTCCGGAGAATGTTTCTTTTGGAAAAACACTTGGTAGTGAAGGGTTTAAGTACACCCTATTAAAACCATAACAAAAGCACAGGTTTAACTCAATTATGTAATCGTGGTGAATTTGGAAACATTCCTCACAGAGATCCTTGCTCGGAAGCAGAAAAAAAAAGGTTATTGAAAACAATTGTGGTGAATTGTTGCTGCTAAAACAGCTGAATCAGGCTGTAATTTTGTGTTTCTCTGTTCCTTCCTTTAACACTGTTCCAACTTTCATTCTTCCTAGACTTGTTGCTCCTTGTAGCAATTTCAGGGGGTGTTTAGAGTTCCCTTTCTTTCTCTAGTTACATTAATAAGGTTTAATTTATTTGCCTCATGTCTGGTTCTTTGATGCTGTGCGCTTTGCTTCAAGACAATGGAATTGTTTGTAAATGTATAGTAACAATGCTTTGTGCTCGTCTATCAATAGGTGTACATCATGTGGAAATAAAATTGAAAAATACATAAAAATAAAACCCAATGTAAACCAGACAATGTGTTACATAAATTGCACCATAATAGGATAGCTTGTAAATGTGGAGAAATGTGATTGTGCTCTTCCTGAACGATTTCCCAGGCAGCAAATAAAGATAATCCGATAAAGCCAAAGCAGTACTGTGACCTCACTGGGGCATCTGGAGGGGGCTGGGGGTTAGCCTCCTGCCCAGCTACTATGGCTTTGAAAGAGACTATTGGGGAATTGGTGGACCTGTTAAACATAATAGATTTTTCATGGTTTTAAACATCCCCCAGCTAACTAAAGATTTTTGATATTTGTGTGTTATTCCCTTGTGCATTTATTATAGTCTCTTGTGTATACTGTGCACATTCCCTCTTTTATGTATCCTGTAGGGATGTGCGTTTCGGAATTTTCACGAAATTTCCCGATTCGTGTTTTCGGATGCGGCCGAATTTCCGAAAATTTTTAGATCCGAAAATGGCAGATCCGAAAAGTTTTCCGAGCCGAAACGAAATACTTTCGAATGGACTTGAAATGTGTCAAATCGAAATTTATTGCTTTGAAACGAGGAGAACAGACTTTCCGAAAAAACGAAAATTTCCGAACTTACGAAAAGTCGATACAAAAAATGAGCTAAGTGACACGAAAATACGAAAAATGGTCGAAATTCCGAAAACATGTACAATTCCGAAAAACGAAAATTTCCGAAATCACGAAAAGTCGATACAAAAAACGAGCTGACACGAAAATCCGAAAAATGGTCGATATTCCGAAAAAAAAAATAAAAAAAAAAGAGTACACGAAAAACGAATCGAGCCGAACCGAATCAAAACAGAAATCGGTCGAAACGAGCCGAATCGAAAAGTTTAAAAATCCAAAAAAAAATCGAACCGAATCGAACCGAAAAAAAAAAAAAAAAAAAATCGGTGCACAAGCCTAGTATCCTGACTGTATAGTGTACATTCTCTCTATAAGAAAATATTCCTTTGTTTTATCTGCTTCCCCCACTTCTACTCCCAAGAGGTCCCATTGTCAATTGTTTGAAGGTCCTATTCCCTGTGCAGTTATTTGATCCGTTGATGTTATCTGGGATTTATTCATGAAGGGGGTTGTTCCTTAACTGTATAGCTGTATTTCTGTTTGAATAAACTGAGTCTGCCTTTGAATGCTTAACAGGCGCCATCCTTCTTTCAACTGCGGTCTAAGTTTGGGTGGGCTGTTCGGAAAGATTGCTCCGGCGACTGTGGGGACCGTTTTAAATGGGAGAGAGCCTGCTGATGGAGGTACTCCATTATGGTACAGCCGCTCTGTTACAAGTACCAACAGATGAGCACCAGAACTGGGTGGAAGATTAGGTGTCATGCAGCTCACACCGTGAGCGTGGCAGAGTAGCCAAAATCCCCAAACCAAGCGAGGATAGTCATATCCAAAATGAACACACTCAACATGTGCATTCAATCCCAATACACACATTTTCCATTTGTTGGGGTTGATTGCACTTGTTTAGGGTTTATTTTGTATACGAGCAAATAAAGTAGCTTATCCTGAGCCCAGGCGTATAAACTCACCGTCACAAACCCGCAGTGTGAGTGGATCACTTCTATCACTGTCACGTAACTCACACGTGTAATCTCCACTGTCTTCCAGTCGCGCAGATTGAATTGTATAGATCTTATGTTCTCCGTCTATCTTCTTATCGTCTTTGTACCAGGAATATGTCCCGTTTCCTTGATACGAAGGCTCCACGTTACAGGCCAGGGTTACAGATTCTTCAGTCAATATTTTTCCCCATTTCGACAAAAAGAAAATGGCAGGTTTCACAGCAGACCCTGTATAAAACAATTTACAGGTTAAACACGTCCACTCATAGTCAACACATATTTGCGGGCACCTTCTGGAGTCCAAATGCAAACAAAATTCGGCTTACACTTGCGCTTCCTGCCAACGAGCTCTGTGCGACATTGCTCTCACGAGATCGCCCTCACCGCGGAGTGATCATGGAGGGAGACTAGGAACTAGTCATTCCCAATCTTACTCTGCTCCCGGCAAGAATAAGTGGCATTTCACAACGCCCTTTTCGCTGTGGGATTTGAGGCCAGTATGGGATTTTTAGGGGGGGGTTTGGAGCTTGAAGCGTGATAAAGGATTTTACAGAATCAATTAGCACCAGCTTTCAGGAGGTGGTAAAATTCTTAATTTTGCGTCCTGACTGTAAATTGCACCTGCACATTGTAATATATCACTTGTCCAGACTCAAAAAAAAAATTTTAGATTGCGTTTCCTATACTTAACATGGGGAGCGCGCATTCCAGTAAACTCGCGCAAGCTGTGAAGCGCAAACTGATTTCACCACAGTAGTGTCAGGATTGGAATATCGATTCCAGACGTTAAACTTAGTTCTCCTAGTGCTATTACATATCGAGATGCTACATTTGTGACGACCATCTGCTATCTACCCAGTCGTCACGTGCAGAGGAAGCGTGTACAAGGGGTTAACAGCTCCAAGCCTCTGGACTTACTAACTCTACCCCCTCTCAGGGCCCAACGTTATGCCAACCAAACCACCAATACTGTACACATCCTTCCGACTATAAGCTGCCACCACGAAAGTAATAGGGCACTTTCGAAACCCCCTTAATTGTGTACCACCCCAATCCAGGAGATTTACCATACACAGATAATATATCTACCAAATGTTATTCTACAGTAACGCTAAACCAAGCTATACGAGAAGCGCAAATCATCTAGAGCAAAGACAGTACGGGGTTACAAAGTTTTAATGGAATAAAGACAAAAATAAATCGTTACACAGTGCCAACATCACATAAACAAGACATACAAAAAATAATAAAACGTACAAATAAAGTTCATAAAATGGGACTTGCACAGAAAACCTAACTTCCATGGGTATTCCAGATTTTAAAAGCCCCAGAAGGTTCTTAGAGATGTTCATCAAACCTAAGTCCTTGGAGAAATACCCCTTGTAGTAGTGTGTGCTGGCTCTTTGTCTGTATAACCCCCCCCCAACCCATTTGGTTCAGGGTATGGGCCCCCCGATCAAGTTTCTATTCAGCCGAAGAGAGCAGATCAGATGAGGGGTTATAAATACCAGAGGCCTTGCCTAATCCTTTGGAAAGAAGACCGGAAAAATCCACAAATTCTGCATTTAAAATCTGACTCACAGCGCAGAAGTGATGCCTGTGCGTGACAACATTAGCAACAACTATGGAATAGAGCCCTTTATATTGTACATTTCAACACAAGGTTCGGTTTAAAACGTCAAACTGCCCTGACAATTCAAAGCTGTGCGATCATAAACGATCTAACCATAATACAACCACACGACAACCTGCCTAAACGTGAAGAAAATACGTGTGGTCGAGTTATTTAATAGTGCGATTCCTCGCATCATTTTTTTATTTTCTTACTTATTGCTTTTATTTTTATACACTTCATTTTGTAAATAAATGTGTTTGGAACGGTTGGATGGATTTTCCCAGACGCTGTCACAGCAATGGATTTTATAATGACGCGTAATGGAACGGGAGGGGGGGGGGATTTGATATTCGTAAGTTTTTTTCTTTTTCACTAATCGCACAAAAAGTCGTCTTTTTTTCTTATTTGACCGAACATGGCCGCTGTATTTTGTTAATTTCTTTTGACAACCATGAGAGGCCTGGGGGGCCAGTGAAAAAAAAAAATCACTCATACCTGTTACTTGTCTCTTTGGTTTTTGCCCAGAATCCAAATATAGCAACCCCCAACCTGCAGTGCCCACCATGAATACCTATCAACCCCAATCTGTGCCGTCATCCTGATACCCCATCCCAAAGTAATATGAAGGGCTTAAACCATCAAGATGAGGACTGTAGAGAATGTGCATTTTTGTTCTAATGAAAAGGAGAAAAACAACTAATTTTAAGGTCAAAAACTCAATTTACCTTCTCGGTTGTCCTTCTCTAGTTCAACATCTGCTCCCTTTCCATGCAGGGGTCTAGCCCTAAAAACACAGGTGTGGGAACTCTCCAAGATCTCTGGTCCCCATTTAACCATTGCCATGTTGCACTTAACACACCGCTCCTCATGTATTTTCAATGCCAATGATTAAATATAATGCTAGGCGGGGTTTAGGGAATCCTTATGACACATGTAACCCATTTTATAGATTTCTGGTGACACAATAAAGAAACATGATTGAAATCTAACAGAAGATTCTCCATATATGGAGCGAAAGGGCACTGCATTCCCTCTGAGAAAATAGTGAAGGAACTGCATTCCCACGCGTTCCGCTCGTCTTGACCTCTGCTTTACATATTACAGGAACCCTCTCCTCTACACGTTCACACATTTCTTTTTACTCCGAAGTGAAGAGTAAAGATCCAGAATCTCGCTCTACATGATGTGCTCTAGGTCTGCATCTCTAATGGTCAGCGGCCTTTTCAGGTGTTGAGAACATGAAGATGGAAACTTTCTGCTGTTAATGTATAACCCGCGCGACCACATTTTCCTTCCTGTCTCTCCGATGGTTACATAGCTTCTATTTTTGCTTTTCACAGAGTGTTGCACTTTATATTTACTACAGGTCACTAAATTACACATCAACCCAATAATCTAGGGGCTTCTTTCCAGTTAACAAACAGTGGGTGAAAGTGCCCCATTGGTTTCTCTATGTCCATCCATCCACCCTGAGCTCCACCACCACAGTCGACTTCCCTCTACTGAATGGCCACATTCAGTTTTCTGGTAAATGATTGGAAATGGAGGCATTTCATGAAATTTACTCGCAGAGCGTGTCCCTTTAGAGCCCAGCCCATAATGTAAAGAATACATGACTGCCCACAAACAATGAGGTTGTGGCAGGGGCAATGGCGTAGCGTGGGGGGGGGCGGTGGCCCCCAGCGCAGTTTTCTTAGGGGCGCTTAATTACAAAAGAAATTTTCACCCCTAAAAGTTCCCAGCCAGCAGGCCAGGACTGACCCGTCGGGCCCTTGGGCGCCACCCAAGGGCCCACGGGTTGAGGGGGCCCGGAAGCAATGCAGGGGGGTGCCCGATCCTGAATAGCATGAGAGTCTGTGTTGAAGGGGAGGTGGGTGCATGCGTGCGTAGGTCACGCGGTCCGGCCAGTCAGGTGCTACGAAGTCTCTGTATCACCTGACTGGCCAGACCGCGTGACCTGCACATACACCTGCACATGCACGAGCGCGTGCAGCCACCCGCTCTTTCCACGGACTCTCATGCTATTCAGGAAAGGGCACCCCCCTGCATGGCATCCGGCCCCATGCCAATATATCCATGAGAGCTGGGCAATATACAGTCAGGTCCAGAAATATTGGGACATCAACACAATTCTAACATCTTTGGCTCTATACACCACCCCAATGGAGTTGGAATGAAACAAACACAATGTGCTTTAACTGCAGACTGTCAGCTTTAATTTGAGGGTATGTACATCCAACTCAGGTGAACGGTGTAGGACATACAGCAGTTTGCAGATGTGCCTCCCACTTGTTAAGTGACCAAAGGTAATGGGACAATTGACTTCTCAGCTGTTCCATGGCCAGGTGTGACATTCCCTCATTACCCCAATTACAATGTGCAGATAAAAGGCCCAGAGTTCATTTCAAGAGTGCTATTTGCATTGGAATCTGTTGCTGTCAACTCTCAAGCTGAGATCCAAAGAGCTGTCACTATAAGTGAAGCAAGACATCATTAGGCTGAAGAAACAAAACAAACCCATCAGAGAGATAGCAAGAACATTAGGCGTGACCAAAACAACTGTTTGGAACATTCTCAAAAAGAAGGACGCACCGGTGAGCTCAGCAACACCAAAAGACCCGGGAGACCACGGAAAACAACTGTGGGGGATGACCGAAGAATTCTTTCCCTGGTGAACAAAACACCCTTCACAACAGTTGGCCAAACCAAGAACACTCTCCAGGAGGTAGGTGTATGTGTGTCAAAGTCAACAATCAAGAGAAGACTTCACCAGAGTGAATACAGAGGGTTCACCACAAGATGTAAACCATTGGTGAGCCTCAAAAACAGGAAGGCCAGATTAGAGTTTGCCAAACAACACCTAACAAAGCCTTCACAGTTCTGGAACAAGATCCTATGGACAGATGAGACCAAGATCAACTTGCACCACAGTGATGGGAAGAGAAGAGTATGGAGAAGGAAAGGAACTGCTCATGATCCTAAGCATACCACCTCATCAGTGAAGCATGGTGGTGGTAGTGTCATGGCGTGGGCATATGTGGCTGCCAATGGAACTGGTTCTCTTGTATTTATTGATGATGTGACGCTGACAAAAGCAGCAGGATGAATTCTGAAGTGTTTCGGGCAATATTATCTGCTCACATTCAGCCAAATGCTGTAGAACTCATTGGACGGCGCTTCACAGTGCAGATGGACAATGACCCAAAGCATACTGCAAAAGCAACCAAAGAGTTTTTGAAGGGACAGAAGTGGAATGTTATGCAATGGCCAAGTCAATCACCTGACCTGAATCCCATTGAGCATGCATTTCACTTGCTGAAGACAAAACTGAAGGGAAAATGCCCCAAGAACAAGCAGGAACTGAAGACAGTTGCAGTAGAGGCCTGGCAGAGAATCACCAGGGATGAAACCCAACGTCTGGTGATGTCTATGTGTTCCAGACTTCAGGCTGTGATTGACTGCAAAGGATTTGTAACCAAGTATTAAGAAGGACCTTTGGTCCCTTAACAAGTGGGAGGCACATCTGCAACCTGCTGTAAGTCCTACACCGTTCACCTGAGTTGGATGTACATACCCTCAAATTAAAGCGGACAGTCTGCAGTTAAAGCACATTGTGTTTGTTTCATTCCAACTCCATTGTGGTGGTGTATAGAGGCAAAGATGTTAGAATTGTGTCGATATTTCTGGACCTGACTGTATCCATGAGAGCTGGGCAACATTGGGGGGGGGGGGGGCGAACAATTCTTGGCTGGCCCCGGACGCTGACAACCCACGCTGCACCACTGGGCAGGGGTGTAACTACCAGGGGTGCAGAGGGTGCCAACGCACCCAGGCCCTTGAGTCTGGGGAGCCCACACTCACCTGCCTAGTGATAGATACTATATATATCTCTAGCAGGTCTCAAAATTTCAAGTCCCAAGCTACTAGCCAGACCTTAAGAATTACTCGCCACTAGTTGCCCCACCTAACCCCTATCCTGCCCTGCCTGCATCTGCATTCCCACTCGCCCTCGTGTAATTTCCACTCGCCAAATGCTAGTAGGAGAGTGGAAATTTTGAGGCCTGTCTCCCAGTATCTAATAGTCTGTTTGGCCTGCACTTACGGTTCAGTTGTTTCTCATACCCGGTGCTTGGAGAAGGCCTCCTGAACATAAATTGATGTATAGAATCACCCGCACTCCAGGATTTTTCACGTTCCTTCACTTTATTTGAACAAGTTTTAAGTCATGTCAATTTTGTCATTTTTGTCCTGGTGAAAGTTCCGGAGAGGAACTGAAACGTTGACATGACTTAAAACTTGTTCAAATAAAGTGAAGGAATGTGAAAAATCCTGGAGTGCGGGTGATTCTATACATCAAAATATATATATATATATATATATAGATATAGTGTGTTTATTATTGCAGAAGCCACTTGCACATCACAGCAATTCAATGAATTGCATCTCAGAGCTCCTGTGCCACATTCCCCATATGCAGCAAGGAATTTTGGGTAGGATATGCAAATGTATCTGTCTCACTTTCATGCATCCTGGGTCTGTTATTACACAGAGCCCTAAAATCAATGCCATGCCACAACGTGGCTTTGTAGCATATATATATATACCTTTTCTCTGTTTATTTTATTTTTTTAATTTATTTTATACTTATTTGTGAGTTTTACTTTGGAGCTCTGTGATACACTCATACACACCACATATTACTGTGAGTTTTGTTGCTCTAAACCTCTGATTTAAAATGATACACACTGCACATTACTGTGCGTTTTATTGCTGTGGAGCTCTGTGATACACTCATACACACTGCACATTGATGTGGAGCTCTGTGATACGTTTGTAGCGCTGCTTTAAAAAAAGACTGTTCTGCTGCGTTTACTTATTATGGCCACCAGGGGGAGACAGAGGCATAATGGACTATGAGTGGGTAAACGGAACTACGTTTTCCATCATGCTTTGCGGTGGATACAGGAAGTGAGTGGGACAGAGAGCGAAGGACATCCGCAGGCCCGTCCGAAGGAGAGCCAGTGTGAGCCGAGCGATGAAAGGTGGAAGACGCACGTGAGACTGCCAGGGATTGAGACCAGGCCCGAGAGCAGGAGCTGCCTTGCGGGTGCTGATAATCAGAGACAGTGCTGGCGTAGACCTATCCACACATCGCTGAGAGGTTTTGCGCAGACACAACGTTCCGGTTTGGACACCGAGTAAGGAGACCGCGATGATCCACTGGGAGTGCAGGCGGTAGGCCGTAATTCTGGTTACCGAAATCGGACAAGCAGGAGAAGCGGATCTGGTGGCACAGAGTTCCAGTACAATCCAAGCGGAGAGAGATCCTTGATCGGGCAGCAGAACAGATTGTCTAGCGGATGGGTGAGAGGCCTTCCAGACCACAGTCCAAGTTTAAACAAAGCACGCTGCAGTATTGTTTAAATCTACAGGGCCCCAACGTGACTAGTCAAAGAATTGCTCAATCCATTCACTGGCCAGTTAAATATAGTACCCGGGTACCTGAATCACACACACACACACCTTTTTGGGACATTACTTTTACGGGACTTACCCTCCAGAAATGAAGGGGTTAAACTTTCCTTTTGCTGTGTTTTTCTCGCATTACGAAATCCTGTCGTTCATATACCTATTCACATTATATATGCCGCTTTATTGGGATCAGTAAAGTATATAATCTATAAAATCCACAACAGTGCTGGTGTATATTTATTCCCTACTGCGGTGAGACTAACCCGAGGTTAAATTCAGCGGCTCCTCCGGGAGTGAGCGCTACACGCTCATACACACTGCTGTGGAGCTCTGTGATACGCTTAAACACACACACACACCGCACATTGCTGTGAGTTTTATTTCTGTGGAGCTCTGTGAGATACACATAGTGCACATTACATTATAAATGGGATGGACTGAAGAGGTCATAGTGGACCTGGAAAACCAGGGACACCAATTGTCTGGAGTCAACATTGTATACCTGGAGGGGACCAATGCATGTTGAAGGGGGGACAAAATATGTTTTTGACTAGGGGAGGCCGTCAAGGTTCCTGCACCTGGGCCCTGAGGTTTCTAGTTATGCCTCTGGGTGGTGGGGTCTTGAATCAAATCAAACAGCTAAGAGATGAAAAAGACTGGGGACTCAGCACTCCTAAGGTAAGGACAAGTTTATTTATGAAAACCACAGCAACGTTTAGGCTAACATAGCTTCTGTCAAGCTTGAGAAAAGCCAAACGTTTATATTTTTTTCACAAATAAACGTGTCCTTACCGCAGGAGTGCCGGGTAGCTGTCCTCTCTTTTTCATCTCCATAGGGGTGGTGTCCCTGGATCCTTGAGCATCCACCCTTTGTCTAATATTTCAAGCAAAGTGATACTTGTTTGGGCCCGTCCAGGGCTGGCGCTGCCGCTAGGCCAGCTAGGTGGGCGCCTAGAGCAGAGTGCCCGCCTAGGGCGCAGCCGGCCCGACCATTTAAAAAAAAAAAAAAAATTGGCCCTGGGGCGGCCGCGTGCTGCTGCCAGCCCCAATATGTGCTGGCGTCGCCGCCGGCGTCAAGGAGACAGAGGCGTGGACTTGGTGCTTCCAGCATCAAGTCCACTTCTCCATCTCCTTGATGCCGGTGGCGACGCCAGCATGCAGAGACAGGCTATGAGGAGGCGGAGTGGCAAGGCAAGGCAAGTACCCACGTGTGAGCTGGGGAGTCTGGGGCAGATACCCATGTGTGAGACTGGGGCAGATATCCAGGTGTGTGCTGGGGCAGATATCCAGGTGTATGCTGGGGCAGATATCCAGGTGTGTGCTAGAGGCAAATATACCCATGTAAGAGCTGGAGGCAAATATACCCATGTAAGAAGCTGGAGGCAAATATACCCATGTAAGAGCTGGGGGTAAATATACCCATGTAAGAGCTGGGGATAAATATACCCATGTAAGAGCTGGGGGTTAGTATACCCATGTGAGGAAAGAGAAATGGTAAGCGCCCACAATATGACCTCCAAGTACCCAGCTGACCAGATGAAAGGTGGTTTTCCTCAAACCAAAAGACAAATGGAACAGAGTATACGTATCTGGTCAGCGCGAGACACACGCAAGGGGACTCGGACGACTTCTCAAATGACGTCATCCATAGTTTAACATAGTGGGATAAAAAACACAAAAGACACAGAACTAAGTGCAGTAGGTTATCAAGTGAGTGAGTATTTGTCAAATCTCTTATGGTTGATCAACTCACAAGTGGAGAGCCCAAACACTGGCTCTGAGTGGATAAATGCCTTTGGCTTGTTTGTCTGGAAAGATTTCTCAGGTAACCCTCTCCTTGTTATTGGAGGTATCTCATCACGTTCATTCAAGATGGGAAAGAGAAAAAGAGACAAATCTTGTGTATACCTGACGTGGTAGTATATAATGTCAGACCATGACAAATGGGAACTAACATTTGGTGGAGCTATTCCAAGCTCTAAACGAACAGCGTATGGGTTTCGTAGGTCAAACCCAATAAAGACCCAAAACATGCAGGAACTGGTTCTTTCGGTAGAATGAAGAAATTAATGTCCATGTCAACAGAGGGTCCTTAGGAAAGTCTTTGGTTCAAATCAGATGGTTCTCAGGAGATTCAGGGAGCTTTCAGACACAGGTATGCACAGTCTAGGACTTCAATGTGGAGATACCTCCAATAACAAGGAGTGGGTTACCTGAGAAATATTTCCAGACAAACAACCCAAAGGTGTTTATCCACTCAGAGCCAGTGTTTGGGCTCTCCACTTGTGAGTTGATCAACCATAAGAGATTTGACAAATACTCACTCACTTGTTAACCTACTGCACTTAGTTCTGTGGCTTTTGTGTTTTTTATCCCACTATGTTAAACTATGGATGACGTCATTTGAGAAGCCGTCCGAGTCCCCTTGCGTGTGTCTCGCGCTGACCAGATACGTATACGCATACCCATGTGAGAGCTGGGGGTAAATATACCCATGTGAGAGCTGGGGGTAAATATACCCATGTGAGAGCTGGGGGCAAATATACCCATGTGAGAGCTGGGGGCAAATATACCCATGTGAGAGCTGGGGGCAAATATACCCATGTGAGCTTTTTTTATTGGGGGGGTGCAAGTAGCTGGTCTTGCCTAGGGCGCAAAATAGTCTAGCACCGGCCCTGCGCCCGTCCCCTTTTTTTCTGCATCAACAGATGAGAGACAGCAAACTCCCAAATGTACAATAGTGAAGCTAGTTACAACACCCTTGTGAAGAGAGTCACTTTGAACTTTGGGTACATGGACCTAGTGATGTCTTTGGGACGTGCAGGCCTGATGTTCTATATTATTTCCTGGCCCTCTCCTATGCTGAAGTTACCCTGTACCTGTAGGGTGCATGGTGTTTGTGTAATCTGTTATGTACAAAGACTGTTCCGATCTATCTTCATTGTATGTGTATCTGTTGCTATCTGCGGATAGGATTACTGGGTGGGTTATTTTAGCCTTTTCCAGCTTCCCCTCTCTGGTATGTATTATTAACTGTTGTAGGTTTGAGTGGTCTTTTGTTGATCTGCCTTATCGGGCAAACACTGCCCCATCATCCGATGCCTCAGACTGGAATCCTGTTTACCATCCATGACTGTCATTGTTCTGTCTTATCTAGAAATGTTGAGCAAGGTTTACCCCATTGTCTGCACCATGTCTCAAACTGTGTGAAGCATACTGCAGAACCTTAAGAACATGGGAAACTCACAAAAAAAAATTTCGGGGAGGAATTTTGATGGAGGGGCAATGGAAGGCAGAGGAATCGGTTTCCATTGACAGTTAGGCACTGTATATACTTTTCCATTAAAGGCTGAGCAAGTTGTTGCTGGTCTAAAACTCCCAGATATACGCGTTGTCTTATTTCCGTCTGATGCTAGTAAAGCTTTTAGGCTTTTTGTGTGTACCCATCCTTAAGCTTAGTCAAAGGACTGGAGAAAGGCACAAAAGCCTGCTTTGGGGGGGGGGGAGACTGAGGTCCAGCGAGGAAGCAGTACTGACCGTTGTGACCGAGTTGGGGTACAGAGATCTGTTACAACCGGTATGGACCATAAACCTATTATCAGGCACATTCAGGGATCAAGTGGAGTGGGAACATGTGGGAACGCAGTTTTTGCACTATTTTTGCAGGGGGAATGAAGTTTCCTTTGGTTCCATACACTATTTAGCTAGTATTCAGGTGATCAATCATATTTGCTTATTAAGTCACAATAAATGTAAGATTGATAAAATATTTTTGTGATATATACAGCTCTATGGAATTTACCAGATCTGAGTGTGTGTTTGTGTGAAAAGCTTGATAATAATTGCAGGACATGCTTGAAAATGAGAGAAATCTCAATGTATCCTTCCTAGTAAAATACTTTATAAATAAATAAATTGGGGGACGGAAATCTTGGAGAGTTCCCACAATTCATTTTATAGGACTTGACCCCTGGGCACATATATATAAACAAATAAATATATATATATATATATATCATTCTGCCAGGGATTTCAATTAATAAAATATTGGACTCACCTGATTCGGTCAGAGCGGCTGCTGCAAAACAGAAGTGAGATTAGAGATTAAAAATATTTTCCCAATTTCTGAATAGTCATTTTAAAAACATAAAATATTAAAATTCTTTATTTCCCGTAAAGCCTATCGTTTGACAATACGTTGTGTAGCACAAACATCGTTGTAAGTCATCCACAAGTCCTACTAAAGGAGATTAAAGGCGTATAAACTCTAAATATTATATAAGATACATAAAAACTCAAATATTACAATTGGGTTTTCTCGTTGTACTCCTTTGTGTTAATAATAAAGTGCAAAGTATAACATTGGCTTTAAGAGTCGCGCATGAGTCCTACAGGATCCCTTTGTATTTCACGGTCTTAACATGCTCTGATGACCAATCGGTGCCGTGTCCGGTGAGCCGTTAGAATTTGCGAGTTAAGCAGCTGAATTTATATGGCGACTCGCACATTCTAACTGCTCAGCTACGGATTAAACCACAAGTAACATGCAATTCCACTTTACAGTAGCTCCCCGTTACAGGGACAACCTGAAGATACCAAAAACAATTAAAACAAATGTACAAGGTATTGTTTTTTCAACAAACATTGAAAAAAATAAACATATTGTTACATTATAATATAATAAAAATTTTCCAATTGCAACACCGCCAATAAAGCTTTAAAAACATAAAATATAAAAATGATCTGAGACCCTTTATGGAATAAGACCAGAAGAATGAATACCGTAGATACTCGAGTAGAACGCGACCCGAATATAACGCGATGGATAGAGATTTACTATGGAAATGGAGAATACTCATGACTCGAATATAACGCGAGGAACAAAATTTTACTGTAAAAGGTAAACAATTAAAATCCTTCCAGGTTCTCTTAACACAGTCAGGCTCCCCCCTCAGGCCAGGGTGCTCTGCTCTAGAATGATTGCAGTTGTTACTAAGTTTGAAGCCCCCGGCTGCTCATCTTCTTTACTAGCAATTAGATGGCCGGCAGAGGCGAGCGAGGTGAATGGATTGGTTTAAACCGAGCGTGCCCTCTGGCTATGATGTATCTGAGCTCTACCGAATTCGGTAGTTCCTGAAGTGTTTGCAAGCATCAGGGAGCCCGCATTCACTTCAGCGAGACTACCGGAACTTCTGGGAGACTTGGGATCCAGAGCAAGGCAATTTATAAAAAATAAAAAAATATTATTTACACGCGATGCAGAGGTCTCCAATATAACACGACCACTCCAATTTTATGGTAAATGTTTGTCACCAAAATCTAGCGGTATACTCAAGCATTTTGCCTGGCCATGGCTTGTATGCCATCCACTGGTCCACAAGGAATAAAGGTCTGGTAGGTAGGCATGCATGGTGTGAACCAATGGTCTATTATACAGCAAATAACAAGACCGACCAAGTGAGTGATGTGGATTCATTTAAGTTGTGCAATCCTCGAGCTCTGGTTCTGAGCGTGAAAAGCAAGATCATGGTGCAAAATGCTAACAAAACGGAGCAATTTGTTCAGAAAACAAAGTTTCTTGCTTCGCTTTTTAGCATGTTCTGCCCTTTTACTTTACACTTTGTGTCATTTCATATCTCTCCCAGTGCCCCTTGCAGGAGGTTTGGGAGAAGCAGAGATGCCTCGTTCATTAAGATCTTGCATAATATTACAAATTTACACAATATTACAAAACAAATCATACTTGAAAACGAGAGAAATCTCAATGTATCCGTCCTGGTAAAATCCTTTATAAATAAATACATTTTAAGATGTTACAGCTCACTCTACCCAGAGACGCAGGGTGTTGGGATGCTTAGGAGACGTTAAAAATTCTTCAGGCGTGCATGAAAAAGTGAGAAACACAAATTGTTACTTTAAAGTCACTGAATAATATCTCCAGGTGGAGTTTAGGGTTAGAAATTCTCTGGTTTAATGCCAGCTTTGTTGAACAGGTAATTAATACTTACACAATGTTAATATAGATCATATAAACGAGTAAAAGGTTAGTACTTACCGCAGAGGATCATCAGTATGAAGGCTGACATGGTGAGGGAGACGGGTGCAAGCAGAAGATCGTCTTCGGCACTGAAGGTGACAAATAGAAGCTCAGACCCACTTCCTGCTATTTATTGCATACATTATTCCAATACAGGGGGCGATCTGTTAGTTTTGAACAGCTACACCACTGAACCCTTTATTGCGCTACATATATACAGTCCCAGGGTAGCGTGGCAGCAAATAGAAAATAACACCATGGCATCTTACAGCACAACATCATAATCCCTCCCCTTCAAAAATGTTGTGAGTTTCCCTTGTTCTTAAGGTTCTGCTGTATACTTCTCGGAGTGTGAGACATAATCAGACCTGGTATAGACAATGGGGTAAACATTTCTAGACAAGACAGAACAATGACAGTCGTGGATGGCAAACAGGATTACAGTCTAAGGCAATAGAATATGGGGCAGTGTTGGCCCGACAAGGCAGATTAACAAAAAAAACACTCAAATATAAAACCGATAATTAACACATTCCTGAGAGTAGATGCTGGAAAAGGCCAAGATAACCCATCCAGCAATCCTATCAGCAGATAGCAAAAGATACATTACACAAGCACCCTACAGGCACAGGGTGTTTTCAACATGAGAGGGGACAGGGAAATAATATAGCACCTTAGGCCCATGTATCCCAAGTTCAAAGTGACAAATACGTCACACGCACACAAAGGGGGGAAAAAACATGGAGCACATCAAGTTGAAGAAAACAAATTACAAATAAATCAAACCTGTGAGAAGACTCAATGTAAGGGCGAAGACGCAGGAAACTTTACATAAAAATAACTTTATCAAAATATGATTTATTTAAACAGGAGCAAGAAGACATTGAACACGTTATCGTGTTTACATATTTACACCATTATTGGTGAATATTGAGTTCATGTCCAAATTCCAGCACTGTCACTTTTTAGAAGGGTAAAACCTTCACAGCGACTCCTGGTCTTAGGTGAACAGAATCCGTCACCAACAACTTCCCCCTAAATGCAGCAGACGGGGGAAAAAAAAAAAAGACAGAAAAAATGTTCCCCCTATATTTGTTTGCAATGCTGAAATCAGTAACTTCTCTGACGTATTTCAATGAGGCATTAACTGGTTTGTGGAGAATCAGTTTGGTCCTTTGTGCTTCCTGTAGTGGGTGGGGTTGGTTCTGGGGGAAGGAGGAGCCAGGCTGCTCTGGCCTCAGTAAATTAAAGATGGCACCGACAGCCTGTAATACATTCTGAGTCTCGATTTTTCTACAGTAATTTAAAGGTTACCCGTTCACTCTGAATCCCTGGTCTGAGGTGGATGACAAATAGACAACGAATACAATAGATTTTGTTTTAAACCTAAATTATAAATTGTCCTTAACCACAGCAAATTCATATAGCTTAACGGACAGCGGGTTTTCTTTTCTTCTGCATGCCAAAGGTGAATTAATTCCCTGCAGATCCGGCAGAGGGAGAGGTTACTCTTTCAGAAGACGCCGATTTGATGGCTTTGGTATTCATCTCGTGGTAAACCACGCATAGAACCACAGTAAGTACACACGTAGAGAGTAGCAGGCGAAGAATGTTCTGCCGTGTGCAACTGATCTGTGATTCTTTCCCTGGAAGAATAAAACAGGTTTATTTAATAAAACCGTATAAACTAATCGCTTTAGTGAAAAATCCTGAATTAGGCGAAAGGATTTCGAAATAAAGCATCTCACTTCAAACATGTATAATGTTCTGTTTTTATTGCAAAGCAATATCTGACCCCGGACACATAATGGTGGTTAATCCAAAAACCGAATTCCATTTTAGGTAATAAAGGTGCATTTTAGGGAGATGCAACTTTAATGGAATTGCGCTCACTGCTTGGGTTCCAAAAGTTACCGCTACAATGTCTTCCTGTTTCCGGATGGAAAGTTACTATTTTCCACCTCGTGGTAAGGAACAGAAAGAATGGTCAATAGGCACCAGCAGTTTAAGGATATATTTTAGGATTTTGAAGACGAGCATCAGGGTGCCGAGATAGTGTTCCAAGTTCTGTGAAAAAAACAAACAGCTCCCAAAGCCTGGTGATGTGTGCTTGTGGCAGAGGGGAAGACGGCCATTTTGAGTCAATAGTGATGATCATCGACCCCACCATCATTAGAAATCGAGTGCAGTGGAATATATACGTCATCTTCACAAATGACTAAAAGCAGCATTACAGATGGATGAACTACTGGAAAATTATTTTTAGGGCCTATTTCTCCCAAACCTCTAACTCAACCTTAAAAATGCACCTTTGAGTTCACTACATGGTTTTCCCAACAGGTGGTCAGAGGCCGTGAGGATTGCAATGCATGATCTAAGCTTGTATGGTCTACCAACCACACCTACTATGTTTTCTATGTATCCATGAATGTGAAACTACTGCTCTGTTATGCTCCTGAATTGTCTGTTCCAATGAAGATATTTAGTGGATGAAAATATTAACTAGGCTTGTGCACCGATTTTTTATTCGGTTCGATTTGTTCGGATGTTTAAAATTTTCGATCCGGCTCATTTCAGCCGATTTCTGTTTCGATTCGGTTCGGCTCGTTTTCCGTGTACATTTTTTTTTCAGAATATCGACCATTTTTTGTGTTTTCAAGTCACTTTGCTGGTTTTTTGTATCGACTTCTCGTGATTTCGGAAATTTTCGGAACGTCTGTTCTCCTCGTTTCAAAGTGTCTAACTCTATTCGTTTTGACGTAAACTACTATGGTTTACTTTTTTTATACTTTATATATTTTTTTTATAATACATTTTTGGTTTGTTTTTCGGATCCGATAATTCATTCTGTCGATACGATAATTCTGGCGATTCTATCGTGTTTTTTTTTTATTAAATAAAGATCCTTTTTTTCTTATGAATAATTGAATATACATTTCACAACTTTATTTAATCATATTAAAATGGTATGAAAGCCAAGGAACAAAAAAAATGAAACAACGATTTAAAAACCGCTAAACTGACCCGAATGCCACAAGAAACAAGTGATACGCATTTACAAATACAAAATTTACAGAATCCGCGATATAACCGATAATAGTTAAATATACGATGTCCAGAATTACCGAAATGGAACCGAAATCACGAATGGAACCGAAATCATGAATAGAGCAAAAATAAATTTCGATTTGACACATTTCAAGTCCATTCGAAAAATCCGAAAATTTTTCGTTTCGGCTCGGAAAACTTTTCGGATCTGTCGGTTTTCGGGTCCGATCCGATTCGGAAATTCGGCCGAATCCGAAGACACGAATCGGGAAATTTCGTGAAGATTCCGAAATTCCGAAACCCACATCCCTAATATTAACAATACATCCCCCCCCCTTGTGCCTTCGCCACTACCCTGTTACTCTAACACCTTGTTCTGGCATTGCACAGCAAATTCCTGTGGGCACACCAAGGAACAGTTCGCAGCACAGCAGTCTGCCACTGCACAATGATGGAAATCACTCTAGAAAGTACATAAAATAACTGCTAAGGGAGAATACACAACTGGATGTAAGGAAATTTAGCCTGAAGCAAAAGGAAGGGATTTTGTTACAGTGAGAACGATAAAGCTTGAGTTCTCTGCCTGTTGAGGTGGTTGGGACAGAGTACGTACAGACTCTTAAACAATGACATGATGTCTTCCTGCAAAACCATAATATTAACCCCCCTCGATGGTTTTTCCTCATGGCTCGGGGTTAACTTTTTGTACCGAAAGCGGTATCCCCGAGCCACACTCTGGCTGGATACTTACATGTCCTGCGCTCCCTCACTGACCTCCGCATTCTCCTCCAGCAGACCGCAGCGTCACACTTCCTGGTTCTCTTCTCGCGTGGAGGGAACAGGAAGTGTGACGTCGTGATCGGCTGGAGTGTGACTGCGGGGGACAGCGAGGGAGCGCAGGGACATGTAAGTATCAGCTCGAGTGTGGCTCGAGGATACCGCTTTCATCAATGAAAGTTAACCCCTGAGCCACACTGATACCGCTAGGGGGCAAGATGAATTGTACCGATTCTGACATATAAAATAGGCCAGAATCTGACCGCCAGGGAGGTTAAAGGTTAAAATATTTGATTTGTGGGTAAATGCTGCTTGATCCAAGGAGAAATTAGATAATCTGTTTCTTGATAAAGGCTCAGCTGGAGCTAAAACTGGAGCTAAAACTGAAGCTGTAACATGATTACCTCTTATCTCTTTATTTATTCCTCTGCTTGTCTTCTTTATGGTGTCATTCTCAGTTCTCACGGCACAGGTATAATTCCCAGAGTCTTGTGGCTGGACGGACCCAACACAATATTGGCTGGATTGACCAAATACTTGCACTTTTAACTCATTTCTGTAGAAAGCGAACTGCAGTTGTGTATGCGCTTTGGACAGGGCCAAACGCGTGTCACATTTCAGGGTCACGGCATCACCGTCACGGCCACCGTTCTCTCACCAGCAAACAGTTGTGCCTTTCTCCAGTCCTTAAATGAAGCTTACACATAAAGAGCCTTGCTTGCATCCCCCAGAAATAAGGCAACACGTAGATCTGGAGGTTTAGAACAGCAACAACTTGCTCAGCCTTTAATGGAATAATCTAGAACACATTCCAGATAGGGAGAGCTTGGAAAAGGCCACGATAACCCAGCCAGTAAGCCCATCAGCAGATAGTAACAGATACACACAGAGAATTCCATCATTCATATATACATAACACAGATTACATGAACAGTGTGACATCAACATAGAAGAGGGCAAGGAAACAACAGAGTGTTAGGTCTGACCGGCTCTCCTTTCCCATCTCCATTCTCCACGTGTCCCCCATCTCTGTTACCGGTCAGGATTTGCTGTACCCAGGCATTGACGAGTGAGCGTTTGTTCAAAATGAGACACAGACACAACTTGCTATGTCCTTCAAACTGAAATTGTATTCAACAGTCAGGAGTATATAAGCCTTTACATACAAAATGGAGGAGCTGATGTGATAACCAGAGACTTCCCCGTGTACACAATGTCACAGAGAAACAGGTTATAAGGAATTTGCCTCCGGGTATTGGCGGGTGGGGTCTCCCATACAGCAGAGCAGGATCTAACCGGCACAAGGGGGGGGGTTGGGACAGATGGGCTGAGGACAATTGGGGAAAAAGCAAGCAATGAATTGATTTCAATTACTTATAATTTTGGATATAAAATCCCTTACACACATAACATCAGGCACGCACATCCCAAAAACATCTCTAGGCCCATGCACCACAAGTTCAAAGTGACGTTTTATTACATTTTATTGTAGCGTTTTCAGATAATTGCAAAGACAACAAATGAGTCTAATGCTTATGTTCTTAATAGCACATCAGCCAATCAGTCCATGGGTCAGCTGTATGTCGGCAGTGGAATGGGGTTGTGTGGACAGAACACAAGTTTCAAGATTAACTTTAGTACCTATTCGCAAATTAAACGTCGTGATTATGCATGCTGTTTGGGTTAACAGGACGCATCGATAAATAGGGCACATCCAGCTTCTCTAGAACAGTCCTTCATATATAGAAAGTACATATTGTAACAGTCACATGTATGATTCACGGAGTCCATTTCAAACACGGGTGAGTATCCATGGCCCTACACATGATGCTCAGCCACACATTAGGTTGGCTGAGCCTTATGAGGAAAGTAGTTCTAAAACATTTGAATGGTCAAAGTTGCCGCCACGGAGGAAAAATGTGCAAGTGTTTCTTTACCTTTCACCATGATAACTGCCGAGTCTTCCGCTTTGGTAGGTTCCCCATATGATAGAGTAAATAATTTTCTACATGTGTAGGTGTCTGTGGCTGTTTTATTCACATTTCTAAGATCTACAGAACCCTCACGATTTTGTTCCAGGATCCTGTTTCCATTAGAAAATATTGTGGAATTTACAGAATATCCTCTCCTGTGGTGGCACGTCAGAGTCAGAGTGTCTCCTTCATACACCTGGATGGGAGACGAATGCAAGATGACATGACCTGAAATAGAAAATATTAGAATTGTAAAAGACAGGTGCAAGAGACACTAGATATCATTTCCACAACATAAAAATATTCTCTGAGGTGGAGTATATCTCATACTGATGCCTTGCCTATACAAATCTCTACAGTGCCTCCAAACTAAAACTTATACCCAGTGTCGGCAGCAAAACACGGATATACCTCATTCAGTGACAGTAATAGGGCTCCTCTGCTTTACTATGCTTGATTTTAAAAAATATTCACTACATGTTAACTATGGTACTATCTTGATAAAAAGATTTTGAAAACATCAGCTCCTTAGAAGTCCCGACCTGGGGTTACACGAGTCAGGTGTAAATCCTAGCAATGCTTTTGATAAACCTACTGACTTCATAGACTTTAATGACTCTGAATAGAGTTCCTGAGTCTGGTTAAAATATTTCCAAGTCCACTTGTGGTGGACTGATAATAATCCGCTTCAGATAAATATAGAGCTATTGAATCATTTATTCACTGCTCTACCATATAAATATCATCAGTACAGGACGTATGTAACGCCACTAGATGACCACATTTTTCTTGCATTCGCTCTTCTAGAGTGATGACTGTAAACCATATAACCACAGAATGCATTTTCAGTTTTTCTTTGTTATTTTGAAAGAATAACAGTTATTTGGTCAGACTATTTTATTCCATCATGTCGGATACACATATACATGAGAATGTAAAGAATGCCATATTGCTCACTTCACAGTCAATATCCCGAAGCTCAACCTCAGACTGTGAAAAGATGGTGTGAGAAGATCATGGAACAAATATATATATATATATATATATCACACACAATTTTTATAATATTCTGCATGTGGATGAAAGGATTTTAAAGTTATCTTGTGAGAGCGTTTCAAGTCTCTCGTTATACCTAGCTCTAAACATGGATATTACGAAGCCTACGTCACGAGGTCTATGTCACCATATATTGCATGCATTATATTGCATCACGGGCAACAATATCATGCCCAGGTTGCGCTAGGGAGTATACCCACTTTTTTCCTATGGATATTACAGAGCCTTTGCCACCTGCCCCTCATTACTGTGCATTGCTTGAACTCCGCTGGTCATTGCAGAAATGAGGTTGCAACCCATTCTGATGTTTAGATACAGGGCCAGACAAAGACCCTTGGTCCAAAGTGTTGCTTGGTCCAAGAAGGAAATACTACTGCCCAAACCACGTCTACCATAACACACCCAGTCAAATCATCGAACTCTGCAGCAATAAAATGCAGTTTGCAGGGCTGTCTTTAACATTAATTGGACCCAGGGCAAACATTTTCTTGGGGGCCCCCACCCACCAGAAATGCAATATTATTTCTTACCCCAACGTCCCAAAAAAAACAAACAGAGAAAGACCTGCACCATACGCCGCTTAGTGAATACCACCTGCCTCAAAGTGCAGCACCAGTGGAATCCAACGCTTTCACTGTGACTGCAAAGCACGCATTCAACTCGGAGGGAGGGTACAGGTCTCAAGAACGTGACTGAGGGGTGGTGGCTGCTGCCAGGAAGCTATTCTCGTGGGTCATAGGTCACAATGAGAGGGGTTAAAGTTGCCCTTCAGACAAGACCGCAAAACCGGGGGACAGGAGAACAGGTCCAGGCGCTGACTGCTGCCTCCCAGACTCCATTACACGTCCTGCCAGTCTGCAGCCTGTCCCCCCTCCTTTGTACCTGTAGTGCTCACTCCCGGAGGAGCCGCTGAAATTGAACCACGGGTCAGTCTCCCCGCACTAGGGAATAAATATACTCCAGCACCGCTGTGGATTTTATAATTTAAATAGTTTACTAGCAATAAAAGCATATAATGGATAACACGGTGTTCGTGGATATATTTACAGTATTTCGTATTTCGGGAAACGCGCAGCGGAAAAGAAATACGAGGCTTCGTATTTCGGGAAAATGCGCAGCGGAACAGAAAAATACAATGCTTCGTAACTCGAGGAAAACGCGTAGTGGAAAAGAAAAATAAGATACGAATCTTTAACCCCTTTCTGGATATTAGGGAGTGAGTCCCGCACAGGTTAAGTCCCGGACTGTAAGTGTGTGTGTGTGTTATGGTACCCGGGTACTATTCAACTGGCCAGTGAATTACTTAAAGCGGTGTCTTCGACTAGTCAAGTTGGGGCCCTGTGGGTTTTTTTGAACATACAACAGCGTGCTTTCTTGCTTTACAACCGGCCTTGGAGGCCTCTCACCCATCCGCTCGATAACCAAGGCTCCGCTGACCCAGGACGTCTCTCCGCTCGATGCTTTACTGGGATACTGGCTACTGGATCCGTTGTCTGGCTCGCTCTGCTCCGGCCACGACTTGTCCGGTTTACCACCTGCTCTCCCAATCCGATAGACCTGCGGTACTCCTAACTCGGGGGTCCTCCGGCTTCCTTGATAGCAGCTTGGGTAATATCTGTGGATCACTGGGTCTCCCTCTTCCAAGGCTGGATAACCCAATCTGGAATCCTAATAGGCCGCACCTGCGTTCTGGCCTAGTCACTGTTCCACTCTGTAGCACTGTGTCCTGTCTCTTTCACTCCCTGGCGCGCTCTGCCAGCTATCTCCACGAGGCTCAGGATGTAGCTCGGTGTGTCCCACCCACTTCCTGTGTCCGTTCCCAGAGCATGCCGGGAAATGTAGTCCCCATGTTGAGTGTCACTTATCGAGCTTGTCTCCCTCCGGTGGCCAAAAATGAGTACTGCCACAGTAAGGTTTTAAACACAGCGCTACATACCATTCTTGCATGCACCCGGGATGTGCAGTGGTGGGGCTTGGCTTTCCAGTGTGCTTCTACTGGTACTGATCGCCGCTCCTGGTTCCTGGCAGTTTAGAGTTCGTAACCCTCCCATAGCATGTGCTATGTGCATGACTTCTCTTCTGTGACCGCGTGCAGGGTGCTGCGGTGATGTCAGCGACACACCATGAAGCCTCACAGGCCTAAAACCAGGAAGTGAGAGTGTCAACCCAAACAAAGACCAAGTACCCTGGCCTTACTGCTGGGTCCCGGCCCTCTGGAGTTCTTGCCATAATATCCCAGAGTAAACCTCCTGGCTAGTGTTGACAGATCTTCCATGTTTTCCTGGCCATATATAATTTAGGGTCTATCGAAGAGATTACGCTGCCTGGGTCCGAGAATGATCTGCTGCCCCCCCAAAAAAACACATCCAAACGTATCAGAAGTTCACAGCAATAAAACTCACAGTACTGTGTGTTGTGTATGAGGTTTATTTCTATGGAGCCCTGTGATACAGTAATGTGCAGAGCGAGTGTTTCAAAGAGCTCCACAGCAATAAAACTGACAATTATATATATTAACCTTTTTCATTTTCACTCGGTTTCTCCTCCCACTAAGGCCCCCCAGGAATTCCCCTTACCACGGCTGCTTGCTCCGGCAGGCTCTCTCCTCTCGCACACAAGGCGGCGGACTCTAGTGGGCGGTGCCTCCTCTCTGCAGCTAGCAGCAGGGGCAGACACGCTGCAGTATTTTTGCCGCCAGAGAGAAGTTCCGGTCGGTTTTGGGCTCAGAAAGCCCAATACCAGGACTACGTTTTAAGAGGCCGGCCCTGCTTATACTGGTGGTTGTTTCAGGCTCAAGTAGAAGGCTTTGGGCCCCACAAGAGTGACTGGGCCCAGGGCAGCTGCCCCTTTTGCCCCAACTTAAAGACGGCCCTGGCAGTTTGTATGAAGGTAGCAGAGACCTATACGGCATTAAAACTCACAGTAATGTGCAGTGTGTAAGAGCATATCGCAGAGCTCCACAGCAATGAAACCAAAATGCTAATGCTACATTAGCATATTATTATTATTATTCTTTATTTATAAAGCGCCAGCATATTCCGCAGCGCTGTACAATAAGCACAGTATAGACAGGGTTACAATACATTGAACAACATTTGACAAACAGTACAGGAGGAGACGAGGGCCCTATTCCCGTAGGAACTGACAATCTGGGAGGGTTGGGGTTGGAAACAGGAGGAGAGGACTGTAAGGTGAGAGTGATTGATGGTTGCGTCAGGGAGTTGGGGGGTCGCTTCCCTAAATAGGAATGTTCTAAGGGAGCGTTTGAAGGAAGAGAAGTTAGGGGAAAGTCTGACAGTACGAGGGAGAGCGTTCCAGAGAGTGGGGGCTGCGCGTGAGAAATCCTGCAGTGTATCATGGGAAGAGGTGATGCGGGGATAAGCTAGGCGCAGGTCACTGTTTGACCTTAGGGAGCGGGCTGGGGTGCATTTGGTGATTAGTGAGGACAGGTAGTGGGGAGCTGAGTTAGTGAGGGTTTTGTAGGTAAGGATAAGGATTTTGAACTTAATTCTGCAGTGGATGGGGAGCCAGTGAAGGGACTCGCAGAGGGGAGAGGCAGAGACAGAGCGGCGGGTGAGGTGAATTAGCCTGGCGGAGGCGTTCAGGATGGATTGTAGGGGGGAGAGGCGGGACAGAGGGAGGCCAGATAAGAGATTATTGCAATAGTCGAGCAGGGGCGGATCCAGGGGGGGGGCAACGGGGCAATTGCCCCCCCCCCGAGATTTGAGCCGGGGACCCAGATGCCGCCGGGCAGCGCAGGAGCGCCTGCCCGGTCCTGAAGAGTGCGTCCTTGTAAAGGGGATGCGGCTGCGTGCAGGCGCAGCCGGTCACGTGGTCCGGCTAATCAGGTGGTACTGAGTCTCTGTACCACCTGACTGGCCGGACCGCGTGACCTGCGCACGCACGCAGCCGCCTCCCCTTTACAAGGACGCACTCTTCAGGACCAGGCAGGCGCTCCTGCGCTGCCCGGCGGCATCTGGGTCCCCTGAACACCGGAGCTGGAGGCCTGGAGCAATATCCAGGTGAGAGCTGGGCAAATCCATGAGCTGGGGGTAAATCCATGAGCGGGGCAAATCCATGAGCTGGGCAAATCCATGACCTGGGGGTAAATCCATGAGCTGGGGGGCAAATCCATGAGCTGGGGGGTAAATCCATGAGCTGGGGGGTAAATCCATGAGCTGGGGGTAAATCCATGAGCTGGGGGTAAATCCATGAGCTGGGCAAATCCATGAGCTGGGGGTAAATCCATGAGCTGGGGGTAAATCCATGAGCTGGGCAAATCCATGAGCTGGGGGTAAATCCATGAGCTGGGCAAATCCATGAGCTGGGGGTAAATCCATGAGCTGGGCAAATCCATGAGATGGGGGCAAATCCATGAGCTGGGGGCAAATCCATGAGCTGGGGGTAAATCCATGAGCTGGGGGTAAATCCATGAGCTGGGCAAATCCATGAGCTGGGCAAATCCATGAGCTGGGGGTAAATCCATGAGCTGGGGGTAAATCCATGAGCTGGGCAAATCCATGAGCTGGGGGTAAATCCATGAGCTGGGCAAATCCATGAGCAGGGGGCAAATCCATGAGCTGGGCAAATCCATGACCTGGGGGTAAATCCATGAGCTGGGCAAATCCATGAGCTGGGGGTAAATCCATGAGCAGGGGGCAAATCCATGAGCTGGGCAAATCCATGAGCTGGGGGCAAATCCATGAGCTGGGGGCAAATCCATGAGCTGCGGGCAAATCCATGAGCTGGGGGGCAAATCCATGAGCTGGGGGTAAATCCATGAGCTGGGGGGTAAATCCATGAGCTGGGGGTAAATCCATGAGCTGGGGGCAAATCCATGAGCTGGGGGCAAATCCATGAGCTGGGGGCAAATCCATGAGCTGGGGGTAAATCCATGAGCTGGGGGTAAATCCATGAGCTGGGGGTAAATCCATGAGCTGGGGGTAAATCCATGAGCTGGGCAAATCCATGAGCTGGGGGCAAATCCATGAGCTGGGGGTAAATCCATGAGCTGGGGGGTAAATCCATGAGCTGGGGGTAAATCCATGAGCTGGGGGTAAATCCATGAGCTGGGCAAATCCATGAGCTGGGGGTAAATCCATGAGCTGAGGGTAAATCCATGAGCTGGGCAAATCCATGAGCTGGGGGTAAATCCATGAGCTGGGGGTAAATCCATGAGCTGGGCAAATCCATGAGCTGGGGGTAAATCCATGAGCTGGGGGCAAATCCATGAGCTGGGGGCAAATCCATGAGCTGGGGGTAAATCCATGAGCTGGGGGTAAATCCATGAGCTGGGGGTAAATCCATGAGCTGGGCAAATCCATGAGCTGGGGGTAAATCCATGAGCTGGGGTAAATCCATGAGCTGGGCAAATCCATGAGCGGGGGTAAATCCATGAGCTGGGGGTAAATCCATGAGCTGGGCAAGTCCATGAGCAGGGGGCAAATCCATGAGCTGGGCAAATCCATGACCTGGGGGTAAATCCATGAGCTGGGCAAATCCATGAGCAGGGGGCAAATCCATGAGCTGGGCAAATACATGAGCTGGGGGCAAATCCATGAGCTGGGGGCAAATCCATGAGCTGGGGGTAAATCCATGAGCTGGGGGTAAATCCATGAGCTGGGGGTAAATCCATGAGCTGGGGGTAAATCCATGAGCTGGGGGTAAATCCATGAGCTGGGGGTAAATCCATGAGCTGGGCAAATCCATGAGCTGGGGGTAAATCCATGAGCTGGGCAAATCCATGAGCTGGGGTAAATCCATGAGCTGGGCAAATCCATGAGCTGGGGGCAAATCCATGAGCTGGGGGGCAAATCCATGAGCTGGGGGTAAATCCATGAGCTGGGGGTAAATCCATGAGCTGGGCAAATCCATGACCTGGGGGCAAATCCATGACCTGGGCAAATCCATGAGCTGGGGGTAAATCCATGAGCTGGGGCAAATCCATGAGCTGGGGGCAAATCCATGTGTGAGCTGGGGGCTCTCTGCTCCTCTAGATTGTAAACTCCTGGGTGCCTCTGCTCCTCTAGATTGTAAACTCCTGGGTGCCCTCTGCTCCTCTAGATTGTAAGCTCCTGGGTGCCCTCTGCTCCTCTAGATTGTAAACTCCAGGGTGCCCTCTGCTCCTCTAGATTGTAAGCTCCTGGGTGCCCTCTGCTTTTCTAGATTGTAAACTCCTGTGAGCCGGGCCTCTGCTCCTCTAGATTGTAAGCTCCTATGAGCCGGCCCTCTGCTCCTCTAGATTGTAAGCTCCTGTGAGCCGGGCCCTCTGTAAATTCTCGTGAGTCGGACTCTCTGCTAAAACACCTTATTTTCTGTCAGTGCCCCTCCCGAGACTAGTCTCTGGATCCGCCCCTGTAGTCGAGTCGGGAGATTACCAGGGCGTGTATGAGTTGTTTTGTGGTGACAGTGGTAAGAAATGGCTGAATTCTGTAAATATTACGCAGTTGGTATCGGCAGGAGGAGGAAAGAGACTGGATGTGGGGGATGAAGGAAAGAGCAGAGTCAAGTGTAACTCCAAGACAGCGAACTTGGTTTGATGGGGAGATGGTGATACCCTCCACCGTGATAGAGAAGTCAGGAGGTGGGGAGGCATTGGAGGACATTAGATATTTAAATTTATGCTAAGTAAATTAAAATACTAAGATGAATATGCATTAAATTAATTCTAAAATAAAATTTTACATTAAAATTTTAAATTATATATTCTTAAATCATATATTAAAATGAATGTGTGCGTTTACATTTGATTTGCATCCAATAGGTTCATCTTGATATGGTCAGTGGGTTCCTGATTTGAAAGCTTAACTTATTGACTTCAAGCCCTATGATCTAGATGCCCTAGAAAAGCCAATCTGGTGGAATGGGGTTACTGTGACAGTGGTATGTGCACCTGTTTGTGACATGTCTATGCACAGCAGGTCTCCTTCCTTAGCAATTTGTTAGATGTCTCTTGGCATCCCTCATTAGAAGACATCAGGACACAATGTCACACTGTACTATTGGTATCAAGTCCTGAGCCAAGCTGGGTAACTCAATCAGGACACAATGTCACACTGTGCTATTGGTATCATGTCCTGAGCCAAGCTGGGTAACTCACGTCACTAACTCGCAGTGTAAGCGCGTCACTTCTTTCGCTGTCACTTATCTCGCACGTGTAATCTCCGCCGTCTTCTGATCGAGCATTTGGAATCGAAAAGATCCACTGGTCTTCGTCTATCTTCTGATGGTCTTTGTACCAGGAATACGTTGGGTTTTCCAGATCTGTAGAATTCATGTTACAGGACATAGTTACTGATTCTCCGGTGAATATCGCCCCCCGATTCGGTGATCCGAAAACCACTGGTTTCCCGGCGGCTCCTGTAAAACATAGTTCTATAAATATACAGTTCTCAGCGGAGGAAATCTTACAGGTGGGGTGCTCACCCAAATGCCCCTATAAGTGTTACAAATAAAGAGGAGAATTAGATGGCAGCTGTTAAAAGGATATTCCATTAAGAATAGAGTTCTGGTTTCTGGCCCTTAAATAATTGGACAGATTCTGCTGACAGCTTCTGCCCAATTATTATGGAAAAAAAAAGTGGGTGATTTTACTCTTTCTTCCTTAGTCACGTGAAACTCCTCCTCTTCTTCGACTCAAAGGACTTCCGGGTTCGGGAGTCTCTAATTTTTGTTTGTGCAATTTGCGCTCCTACATAACTTATGTAGCGAAGGAGGAAACTCCTGAACTTCACTCAGTATTTTCTGCCAAATTGGCGGAGCTGATGAGATAGAAAGGGGGTGCTTCTCACATCCTGACCACATTAAATAAACAAGTGGTTAGAATGAGCAGAGTGTCTCTTTAAGACTATTAACATTTTATCCAATATAGTTATTTTTTGATTTTTTTAATCCTTACTATTCTTACAATTACACACAATTCACTGGTATGCGTAGAACTACTACATTCTCGTATAATACAGAGGCATGTGATAGCTGTATTATGGGGACAGTGAACCATGGACACATTTTATCATTTATTTAAGTGGTCAAAGGCAAGCCCTCAGTATCAAATTGGAAAGTGACTTTTATAGGACGAGACCGTCTAATTGGTCACAAAACATCAGTCATATTTTTGTCTGTTTTATTTTCATACAGACGGTAGGCTTGTGCACCGATTTTTTTTTCGGTTCGATTTGTTCTGATGTTTAAACTTTTCGATTCGGCTCGTTTCGACCGATTGCTGTTTCGATTCGGTTCGGATCGTTTTTCGTGTACATTTTTTTCGGAATAGCGACCATTTTTCGTATTTTCGGGTCACTTTGCTCGTTTTTTGTATCGACTTTTCGTTTTTTCGGAACGTCTGTTCTCCTCGTTTCAAAGTGTCTACAATAATTCTGGCGATTCTATCGTGTTTTTTTTTATTAAATAAAGATCCTTTTTTTTCTTATGAATAATTGAATATACATTTCACAACTTTATTTAATCATATTAAAATGGTATGAAAGCCAAGGAACAAAAAAAATGAACAAAACGATTTGAAAAACGTTAAACTGACCCGAATGCCACAAGAAACAAGTGATACGCATTTACAAATACAAAATTTACAGAATCAGCGATATAACCGATAATAGTTAAATATACGATGTCCAGAATTACCGAAATGGAACCGAAATCATGAATAGAGCAAAAATAAATTTCGATTTGACACATTTCAAGTCCATTCGAAAAATCCGAAAATTTTTCGTTTCGGCTCGGAAAACTTTTCGGATCTATCGGTTTTCGGGTCCGATCCGATTTGGAAATTCGGCCGAATCCGAAGACACGAATCAGGAAATTTCGTGAAAATTCCGAAACCCACATCCCTAACAGACGGCAGCACACACACACACACACACACACACACACGACTCACCTGCCGGGCTCAGAGCAGCTGCTGCAAAAATAGAAAAATTATTTCTATAAAAAAATAAAATATCTACGATTATATACGTATATGCATTTGGTTACAGAGACAGATATTACATTTCCACCTGCTTCATTTTATTTACTAATATTTCCATTTATTGAAGTCCCCTTTTCATCATTCTGTGTGTCCATTTTCATTTATTAGTGGTCAATGATGAATTGCCAGAAACTGAGCAGAACAAGATTGTAAACTCCTGTGAATAACTTCCACTAGAATTCTTCTTCCATCTTAAAAATGTCATTTTTAGTTCTTTAGCTTTGGCGTTTCATAATATAAAACACACTGCAAATAATATTGGAGTCGCGTAAAATTAATAAAGTAGTAATAAAGTGTAATTTCTAAATCCATACAAAGGATTTGGCCATTTGACACTTTATGGATTCTAGAGATGTGCATTTGTTTCGGAAAAATTCAGAATTTGTAACGAAATTTGATAATTCCAAGTTCGGCAGTACTTCCTAATAACGAATCGATACGATACGGATTCGAAACGAATCGGTATATAACGAATTTATTTCATTTTACACTATGTCGCCATCATAAAAGAAACATTTGAATAATTGATATCAACTATTGAATTTGAAATGAACTGTCAAATACAATTCGAATGGATATCAACTATCGAATTGATATGTGAAATGCGAATCGATACGAAAATGAAAACGAAATTCAAAAACATAACGAAACTAAACTAAACAAATTTTTCAGCCATGCACATCCCCAACGGACCGTATTCTGTGGTTTCTAGCCTGGGGTGACAGATCTGTAGGGAAGGGGGAGGGGATCAAACAAATGGCTTAACCATAAAGTGCTAATCAAGGATATTAACTGTGGGTGCTGATCAATAAACAGATTTACTAAGCAGCAAGAAAATCAAATCAACTATGCCATGAAGTAACATCATTAGTTTAAAGTTTAATATCTCATTATGATTAAATACCTTACGATATCCATATGTATTGTTGATTAGAAAGCTGTAGAATAGGATACTAATATATTGTAAATAATTCTGTAATATTATAATAATGTTTAATTTGTAATTATAATATTTACTTAGCTAATAATGTATAGAATTATAATGTAAATTCAGCTATATAATAATGTACATGTATAATATATATTTATAAAAATTTAAATAAACTCCGCTATATAAGTAAATGTATAATACGTATAATTTAAGAGTATATAGCGGAGTTTATCTACATTATTATTATATTATACATTTACTTGTAGATAAACTCCGCTATATAAGTAAATGTATAATACGTATTATATAATAATAATGTAGATAAACTCAGCTATATAAGTAAATGTAGAATACGTATTATATAATAATAATGTAGATAAACTCCGCTATATATTATACGTATTCTACATTTACTTATAGCTGATTTTATCTACATTCTTATATTATACGTATTCTACATTTACTTATATAGCTGAGTTTATCTACAAGTAAATGTATAATACGTAGAATATAATAATGTAGATAAACTCCGCTATATATTATACGTATTCTACATTTACTTATAGCGGAGTTTATCTACATTCTTATATTATAGGTATTCTACATTTACTTATATAGCTGAGTTTATCTACATTATATTATAGGTATTATACATTTACTTATATAGCTGATTTTATCTACATTCTTATATTATACGTATTATACATTTACTTATATAGCCAAGTTTATCTACATTCTTATATAGCGGAGTTTATCTACATTATATTATAGGTATTATACATTTACTTATATAGCGGATTTTATCTACATTCTTATATTATACGTATTATACATTTACTTATATAGCTGAGTTTATCTACATTATTATTATATTATACATTTACTTATATAGCTGAGTTTATCTACAAGTAAATGTATAATACGTATTATATAATAATAATGTAGATAAACTCCGCTATATATTATTATATTATACGTATTATACATTTACTTATATAGCTGATTTTATCTACATTCTTATATTATACGTATTATACATTTACTTATATAGCTGATTTTATCTACATTCTTATATTATACGTATTATACATTTACTTATATAGCTGATTTTATCTACATTCTTATATTATACGTATTATACATTTACTTATATAGCCAAGTTTATCTACATTCTTATATAGCGGAGTTTATCTACATTATATTATAGGTATTATACATTTACTTATATAGCGGATTTTATCTACATTCTTATATTATACGTATTATACATTTACTTATATAGCTGAGTTTATCTACATTATTATTATATTATACATTTACTTATATAGCTGAGTTTATCTACAAGTAAATGTATAATACGTATAATATAATAATGTAGATAAACTCCGCTATATATTATTATATTATACGTATTATACATTTACTTATATAGCTGATTTTATCTACATTCTTATATTATACGTATTATACATTTACTTATATAGCTGATTTTATCTACATTCTTATATTATACGTATTATACCTTTACTTATATAGCTGAGTTTATCTACATTATTATTATATAATACGTATTATACATTTACTTATAATAATAATGTAGATAAACTCAGCTATATAAGTAAATGTATAATACCTATAATATAAGAATGTAAATAAACTCCGCTATATAAGTAAATGTATAATATGTATCTAATAATATTGTAGAATAATGTAAATAAATTTATAATAATAAAGCTGAGTTTAATAAAAAAATACCACAGAATGAGAAGGTATTATAAATAAATAAAGCTTTAATAATCTTCAGTACTTACCACTTAAGAGCATTAACGTGACGAGCGACATGGTGAATGGGACCAGTACAACCTGAAAGAGACCTAAGAGACGCAGACAGAAATTGACAGCTCAAACCCACTTCCGCTGCTTTTATTGTGTCTCTAGCACAAAAGTCTAAAATATGTTAGAACATTTTCCGAACATGCTTTCTGTAGCGGAGTCGAATCGGTAGAGGAAATAAGGGACTTTTCAGAGATGCCAACGCTTACGTTTAATTGAAAATAAATTCCAAACCAGAGATAAAAAACATTATTTAATAATGTGTCTGAGGAAGGTAAATCACTAGGAATGAATAGTAAACAGAATCCTTATTTAAAGGTGGAATATCCGTGTATTTCAGTCTTACAGTTCATAACAAATACACAAAATTATTTGGAAAATCCGCCCAGACGAACAACAACCAAGGAAATCTCCAGTAGGATAAATAATATATAGGGGATTTATTCCATCCTCTGATAATCAGAATCTGTCATATGGATAAAAGATACAATATAATGCAAACACTAGATAAGCAGGAATGGAAGGACAAATTCACTATCAGATCTATTCAAAGAAAGGTGAAACTCCGGAGAATGACGGGAGAAGTGTCTAGGTCAAAAATAGCCAACCCAGAAAAATTCTCCCATTTATATCACTTTCCAAATCTGCTATTTGGTTTAGATTGTTCTCTTCTCCTGACAGTTCTCCTGGTTTCCACCTTTCTCTGAATAACCCTGCATGACTACGCATGATCAGTTCCTTAAGAATTTCATACATGAGATCGGAAGCGAAGCCTTGATATTTTTTTTTTGGTTGGAAATTCGCATCCTACAAACTAATTCGTTTGACATAATTATCAACGTACCTTCCAAAAAATAATTAAAAAAAAAAAACAAAAGGGAACAGCTAGTGTTCATTTCATCGACTAATCGTTTTCGCCAAAGACTTTGACTACATTTTTCACAGTGACTAAAACTAGACTAATACTACGTAAACACTGAGGGCCCTATTCCACAGTGGACGGTAAAAGGCAGACGTTAATGAGAAACATTAACACGAGGAGTTAAACATTAACGTCTGCCCGTTACCTATCGTATTACAAAGCTGGCGCCGGTGTTGGCACTCGAGCAGTTAATGTCTCGATGCGAGGTGTTCTCTTTTCAACTAGAGACGTCAAGTTTAGCGCATTCAAGGATGCGTACACAGCTTTTGCGCATGCCTACCTTGCCTAATTCTAATTCCGGCCCTGCTGTCTGCGCTATGCTGGAAAGGCCTTGAAGGAAACCACGCTTACCTGTTGGCAAAGGTAGACATATGGTAGTGTAGCGCTCACTCCCGGAGGAGCCGCTGAAATTGAACCTCGGGTCAGTCTCCCCGCACTAGGGAATAAATATAATCCAGCACCGTTGTGGATTTTATAAATTATATAGTTTACTAGAATAAATGGCATATAATGAATAACACGGTGTTCGTATATATATTTACAGTACTTCGTAATGCAGGAAACGCGCAGCGGAAAATAAATACAATGCTTGGTAATTCGAGAAACGCGCAGCGGAAAAGAAATACAATGCTTGGTAATTCGAGAAACGCGCAGTGGAAAAGAAAAGGAAAAAAATATATCTTTAACCCCCTTTCTTGAGGTTGGAGAGTGAGTCCCGCACAGGTTATGTCCCAGAATGTGAGTGTGTGTGTGTGTATGGTACCCGGGTACAATATTCAACTGGCCAGTGAATTGCTTATGAGGTATCTTCGACTAGTCAAGTTGGGGCCCTGTGGGTTTTGGAAACAAACAGCAGCGTGCTTTCTATATTCACAACGGCCTGGAAGGCCTCTCACCCATCCGCCAGATACTTGATGCTCCGCTCGACCCAGGATGTCTCTCCGCTCGATGTTGACTGGGGTTCTCTTGGTTACTGGATCCACTGTCTGGCTTTCTGCACCTGCCGCAAGATGTCCAACTCACGCCTGCTCTCCCTGTCCGATAGATCTGAGGGACTCCTAACTCGGGGTCCTCCAGCTTCCTCAATATCAGCGTGGGTAGTCTGGTGAATCACTGGGTCTTCCTTTGGTAAGGCTGAATAACCCGGTCTGTAACGCTGTCAGACCCCAGCTGCGCTCCGGCCTAGTCACTGTCTTGTTCTGCTGCACTGCGTCTTGCTCCTCTCACTCCCTGGCGCGCTCTGCCAGCTCTCTCCACGAGGCTCAGGATGTCAGCGTCTGTGTCCCACCCACTTCCTGTGTCCGCTCCCAAAGCATGCCGGGAAATGTAGTCCCAATGTTCAATGTCTCTCATCGCGCTTGTCTCCCTCCGGTGTCCAAAAATAGGTACTGCCACGACAGGGAATTAAACCCAGCGCTACAGTAGGTTTTCAAATCTATCCATTTTTGGGGCTCCTACTCAACTGGTTCAAGTTCCACTTGACTCTTCTTAATAAGCTGGGGTGTTTTGTGTATGGTTTTATTTTGAACCTTTATTTTCTAGTAAATGGGTACCACTGACCTGAGACACATACAGGATACGTCTGAAAATCATATATTGAGCATCATTTTTAAGATCAATTTTTATCTTGTAAATGCATACCCAGACCTCCATCAACTCGTTATGTTGTACTCTACCAACGGAGGGATGGAAAGCTGAAGGTCATCGCATATGGGTCCAGGACTCTTACACCACCAGAGAAAAGGCATTCAGGTAAACTGGAATTCCTGGCATTAAAGTGAGCTTGATGTGAGCCTTTCAGGGATTATTTATATCATTCATGCACCTTCATTCGTTGTATATACAGTTAACAACCCACTCACGTATGTCCTCCTGACCACTGCCAAGCTGAATGCAACTGGGCAGAGGTGGAACGAAGACTTGGCTGACTTCCACTTCCCAATCAAATATCGCCCCGGCAAATCCAGCGCAGATATGGACGGCCTATGGAGAATGCCGCTAGACATTGATGGATTTATACCGCAGTGCACTGAAGAGGTCAGTCGGGAGATTATCAGGTCATCCACACAAGCAAATCCCGTGCAACCAATGGAAGCAGGGCCGTACTTCAATACGATAACATTAAAGGGTATGGAAGAACAAGGGGAGAGGGATCAACTACTGGAGTCCATCCAACCAATCCCAAGAAGCAACATCAGAGAAGCACAGCAAAGAGATCCAGTAAATGGTAAAATACTCAAAACCAGAAATCTCAGACCCAGTGCAAAAGTCAGCCAAGCAGAAGAAAGTGACGGAGAAGCCTTGCCGAGGGAATGGACGAAGTTTCACATAAAGCAAGACGGCATCTTGCACAGGAAAACCAAGTCCAGGTACCAGCTAGTGCTTACAAAAATGATGGGGCATCTCGGTGTGGAAAGAACACTGAATTTGATCAGAGAGCGTCTCTATTGGCGCAAGATGCCACAGGTGTGTGAATGCCTCAAGACACACAGACCGACCGACCGACAGACCGACAGACTACGATTCATAGAGAAACAGCCAGGGTTATTCTAAGAGATCCGAATTGTGGCCAAAAGGTAACCGAACAGTGAAATACAGCGTACGTTACCTTACCTGGCCATTCAGAGAGCAGCAGTTCGCCCAATTGTGGCTTATTGCGCATGCACATACGGTGCCTGTTCGAGGGTAGTTTATCCCCATAGAGAAGCACTGCTTCGTCTATTCCGAGAACAAAAACCAGCAGTGAAAACTTGCCGAAGTGCCCTGCCATTCGGTGGCTTCATGCGGCAGGTTTATTCAGGCGAATCCCATAGGCTTCAATGTTAAAAATATTCCAGTTTTAATTCTATATCTAATAAACCGTTGATTATAATATTCTGCAGTAAAGACTCGCTTTATTTATAGATTTTTTTAAGCATTTTTTATACTTCTTTCAAAAATTATTTTTTTTAGAACTTTTGGTTAACGTCCCATAAAGTTCGAAGTTCTCTTTATTTATAGATTTTTTAGGATCTTTTAGGCATTTTTTGCAAAAATATTCCCTTTTTTATTTTTTTAAATCGTTTTTTTCTTTTTTCTGTAACAGCCTCTTTATTATCATTCATTGGATCATATGTAAATTTTCACTCAGTAGTTTCTTTGCAAACAGCGTTTCACTTTTCAAACATTAAAGTGTACGTTTTTTTCACCTTCTTTCTTCTGCGTGTTGGGTTTTTCCGGCAGCTGCACTGTGCAGTGATCGGCTCCTGCTCAGGTTTCTCCGGCGTGTTCGGCGGGGTTAATCCAGATGTTTTTGCGGGTTTCAGTGAGCGTTCGACCGGGTTTTGCGGCGGCTTTTCCCTGCACTACGACGGCCTGTGGTGCTTGCTGAATACACTGCAGGGTCGCCGAAATGGGATCGCCAAATCGCACCGAATTGAAGAGAACGAAAAGTCACCGAACGTGCAGTGACTTCGATTATCTTTGAATAACCCTGAGTAAGTTTTTAAAGCGATGTATACGGTCATTAAACTCAATCAGTACGGCCATCACGGACGACGGGTATGCGGATGATAGCATTCACAAGAAATAAGGCAGCATGCAGATTTGGGAGTAGAACAGACAGAAAGGAACTGAGCCTTTAATGAGCTAAATATATACAGTGCAATGAGGGGCCTGGAGACCAATGGAACATGACACCCTGTGGCCTCCCTCCTCCCCAAGTGAACCAGACTTGTCCAGACATGAAAAAATAGAGTGTCCATGTAATTACAGGACAAGGGCTTCACATTCCCAGAACAGAACAGAAGCCGGATACAATAGTTGGTCTCAGATGTAAACACATTCTACATAGGGGGGAGTTGGAAAAGGCTATAGTGACCCACACAGACAATCACATGATAACCGTATTCATGCGGAACACAGACACCCTGTTCCCTTATAGGCACAGGGTGACTTGGACATAGGAGAGGGTTGGGGAATAAAATGATATGTCAGTCCCCCTAGAACACACAGCCCCACATCCCCCAACCGTAACACCAAGTCCAGGTACCCCCGGTCCAAAGTGACTCTAGTCACACTAACAATGGTTGTGAACGGCTAGAGGACCAGTCAAAATGTTTTTCCACAAAAAAGAACTTCTTCAAGAATAAAAAATGTCCACAGCCATCAGTCAGCTGTCAGTTTGATTTTTTTATACTGCTGAATGATTTGGTAATAAAGCAAGATCCACGTTCAATAACCAACATACAGAATCTACTTGGCGAGGACGTCTTTGTAGAGTTGGGAAGAGGTGTGAGGCGCTCCTGGATCTGGACCTTTTCAGGCATCACCTGTAGTATTTTGGAATCTCACAGCAGAATATATGACGGAGCTCGTCTTCTGGAAGAAAGATCAGACACGAATAAAGGATTCATGTAACATTTATAGTTATTTTTATTAACATATATAGTTATTTTTAACTGGCCGGTCAACATTGGTTCCTGCGCCATGAAGCTTTGTGTGTCGCAGAATACATTGATCATTGACGAGTGAAAATGTGCATTGTGTGCGGAATATCTAAGACAATTCTGCTATTAATAACCACTTTACTCGTTACTAGGAACAATTTACTCATCCTGACTACATTATCTTTCTAAACCGGTCAGGATGTGAAGAGTCCTCCCCCCCCCCCCCCGCCGGTGCCTGTCTGGATAAAACACTGGGTGAAACGGATGAGAAGAAAGGGCAACATTTTGGTTCATGCGCAAATGCTTGACAAAGCTTGCTGCAGGAAGCGAAATGTTGCACTGCACTTTAATAAAACCGGCTGCTGGTATTCTGGCTTTTCTTCTTTCTCCGTTATTGTTGGGCCTGCTGTTTGAATTGCCTGGAAAACGTGTTAACCCTTTGTGGAATGGTAAATTTAACTCTGCTATATCAATCTTCTCACAGTTACCCACATAACAGACCCAGGGCAACCTTCTAAAAAGCAGACTAGTCAGCAGCAGCATTGCACTGATAAGCGATTTCTAAACTCATAGCTAAGTGCAGAGGCGTAACTAGAAACCTTAGGGCCCAGGTGCAGGAATCATAACGGGCCCCCCCGCACCTGGAACCATGACGGGCCCCGGGGACCCCCACCCTAGGCAAAAAGCATATCCCCCCCCTCCCGTTAACATGCATGGTCCCCTTCTGGTCCACAATGTTGACTCCAAACAGTATTTTTTCCAGGTTCACTATGACCTCTTCAGTTCATCCCATTTTTAATGTAATTTTGCACTATGTGTATCTCACAGAGCTCCACAGCAATACAACGCACAATAATGTGCGGTGTGTATGCGTGTAACTCAGAGGTTTACAGCAACAAAACTCACAGAAATATGTGGTGTGTATGAGTGTATCACAGAGCTCCAAAGTATAACTCACAAATAAGTATAAAATAAATTAAAAGAATTATATATTTAGGCAAGTGCCCAGGCAGGCGAGTGTGGGCCCCCCAGATTCAAGGGCCCGGGTGCGGTCGCACCCTCTGCACCCCTGGTAGTTACGCCCCTGGCTAAGTGTATTCTTCATACACGGCATCCGGCGCGTGCAGGTGTGAACCCTCTGACCCGATATCTCTGGGATACTCACAGTGCTGAGAGCCGAGGAACCTGAAAGAACAACAACATTAAAACCAATCATTTCATTCACTTAATGCGACATGGCTTAATACAATATAAAATGGCACAGCATGCTTAACATCCTCAAGTCAAAAAGGATCCGCTTCCCCATCTCCAAATACAAATCATATACACATGAAAAGATAGAAGCTCCACCGATCCTGTGATAAAGAAACCTGCAACATTGGCGTATCTCTGAGCGGTAAATAACCTCATGTAGTATCTCACACTGTGGAAATTGAAGACCCGATCTGCTCCATTACCCCCAGCAATCGCACAGGTATTTCTGGAATGCCCGGGCCTGTGTACGTATACTGGCCCCTATTATATTCCTTGTGCATTTTATTTTGCGCGCGGGGCAAAACCCTTTGCGCTGAACGTCGTATTACAATGTTCGCGCAAACGATGCGTGTTATCATTTAACGCGGATGGACCTGCGTGAGTGTGATGAACTGTGCGCGTCCCATACTTAACATTGTGAGCGCAAATTCGTTCGTGCGCTGGTACGCGGATGGTATTACAATCGATGCGCATCTTTTCACGAACGACGTTTGCGCGCATAATTTTAACGTCTTTGAAAAGCTGGTGGTAACTGCAAATCTGAACGTCCTGGCCGAAACGAAAAGCACCAGCACGAAATAAAAATAAAATGCAGCACAGTATAGTTACACATTCTACACATACCCAAACAAAAAATTGTGAATTCATGCAGGTTTTTATTATTGCTGCAGCATAAATACACAGATTTACTTTGACAGGCACAAATTAAGGTAAATTGATGTCAATTGAGGTTCTTAATTCTGATTGGCTGAATCCGGCGGAAAAAAACAGTCCGCACACTGATTTTACGTGCGCTACGCTACTGCGGGCGTATTACGCGTCGTTTTTACGAACGTCATTTTTGGGCGGATGAGAAAATGCGTTTGGATCGTAATACCACCGTTAATTTTAGCGCGATAACGCTGGACAAAGCGCGCAAAAACATTTGCGCTGCGCAAACGAAATTGCGTTAAGAATGTAATAGAGGCCACTGTTTGCACCTTTTTAAGGAATAACTGAAGCCCTTGAGAAAGTCTGATTGATGAAACGCGTTGGGCATTTTATATTTTGGCTATAAATTTGTTTTATGGATATCCCTGTGCTGAGCATTACTTGTTATTGGAGGTTCCAGAAATACCTGTGCGATTGCTGGGGGTAATGGAGCAGATCGGGCCGTCACTTTCCACAGTGTGAGATATTACATGAGGTTATTTACCGCTCAGAATTACGCCAATGTTACAGATTTCTTTATTGCAGGATCAGTGGAGCTCCCGTCTTTTCATGCAACATTACAGGGAAGGGTAAAAGTGATGGAGATGGACACAAGATTCAAAAAGGATGTACACATAACTATTATTTTTTATTTATTAAGAGCCAACATAATCCACAGCGCTGTACAAAGGTACGATGGGTAGAGATGAGGCAATTCTACAATACACCAAAAAGACAAGTCAGTATTTCACTAACAGATACAGGAGGAATTGAGAGCCCTGTTCCTTTGACCATAAATCAATACATGAAGGGTGGGAGATAATCTGGAAATTTTATTTAACCTCCCTGGCTGTCTAATTTTTGTGAAAAACCGCGTCTAAAAGTGGTCTATTTTTTTGCCCCCCCTAGCGGTATCCTGAGTGTGGCTCGGGGTTAAATTCCTATGTTGGAAGCGGTAACCCCGAGCAACACTCAGGATGCCACTGAATACATCACCTCTCTCTGCGCTCCCTCGATGTCCACAGCTGCCTCCTCCGGCGACCGCGACCTTATACTTCCTGGTTCCTTCTTCGTGAAAAGGAATCCAGGAAGTAAAACGCCACGATCGCCGGAGGAGACTGCAGAGATCATCGAGGGAGCGCACGGAGAGGTGATGTATCCAGCCCGAGTGTGTCTCGGGGTTACCGCTCTCAGCGGTGAAATTTAACCCCGAGACACACTAGGGATCACCGCCAGGGAGGTTAAAATATATAAACACACAATGGAATAACATAATCCATTTTATTAGAACCAGGAAATCTGCCATTGGTGGCCGCTGTATGAATAAAACTGACCTGGAGGCGGCATAGCGCGCATATTAATGTAACTGTAACACACATCGTCTCCTTCGCTGTTATCTCTGGTGGGAACTGAAAGAAAACGAGATACGGAGAGGATGAAATACAGGAACAGGCAGTCCAATAACGGCTGGGTGGAGTAGAGGTAACATCACTGCTCTAACTGTGGAGAGAGACACAGGTTCGATCCCAGCAAGAGCACCTCTCCAGTAAGTGTCCTTTGGCAAGACACCTAACGGTACATACTCGCCACCCAGGACATACTTGAAAACAAGAGAAATCCTAATGTATCCTTCCTGCTAAAATCCTTTAAGAGAAAACTAACTGCTATATATAGTTTACAAGGTGTACGATTGTATACAATTATAATGTTTTATGTAATGGAAAGTAGAATTTAAAAGAAATAATAACGCATACACTTTTCTTCGAATTGTGCCTTGTGCGCAATGAAATGTGTAATTTTAAAACAGATTGTTACTTGTTAGAAAAAGCTTGCCGAATGTGTTCTCAGCTGGTTTATCTAGCTAGGATGTGAGAAGCCAAACTTTGCCTCGTTCCCAAAACTGGTTTCCATTGTAAGGAGAATAATTTAGTTGCTCAGTTGGAAGGACAAGCTCGCGATAAGCCGGATGGTGTAATGTAAAACAAGCTTTATTGTTCTTAAAATATAAGGGAAAATAAGCAAAATTATTTTAAGAACAAAAGTACCATCTAGCGACCAAGATCTATGATGAAAAGTACCATCTAGCGACCAAGATCTTTAATGAAAAGTGCCATCTAGCGACCAAGATCTATGATGAAAAGTACCATCTAGCGACCAAGATCTATGATGAAAAGTACCATCTAGCGACCTTGATCTATGATGAAAAGTACCATCTAGCGACCTTGATCTATGATGAAAAGTACCATCTAGCGACCTTGATCTATGATGAAAAGTACCATCTAGCGACCTTGATCTATGATGAAAAGTACCATCTAGCGACCTTGATCTTTAATGAAAAGTACCATCTAGCGACCTTGATCTATGATGAAAAGTACCATCTAGCGACCAAGATCTATAATGAAAAGTACCATCTAGCGACCTTGATCTTTAATGAAAAGTACCATCTAGCGACCAAGATCTATGATGAAAAGTACCATCTAGCGACCAAGATCTATAATGAAAAGTACCATCTAGCGACCAAGATCTATGATGAAAAGTACCATCTAGCGACAAAGATCTATAATGAAAAGTACCATCTAGCGACCAAGATCTATAATGAAAAGTACCATCTAGCGACCAAGATCTATGATGAAAAGTACCATCTAGCGACAAAGATCTATAATGAAAAGTACCATCTAGCGACCAAGATCTATAATGAAAAGTACCATCTAGCGACCAAGTTCTATAATGAAAAGTACCATCTAGCGACCAAGATCTATGATGAAAAGTACCATCTAGCGACCAAGATCTATAATGAAAAGTACCATCTAGCGACCAAGATCTATAATGAAAAGTACCATCTAGCGACCAAGATCTATAATGAAAAGTACCATCTAGCGACCAAGATCTATGATGAAAAGTACCATCTAGCGACCAAGATCTATAATGAAAAGTACCATCTAGCGACCAAGATCTATAATGAAAAGTACCATCTAGCGACCAAGATCTATGATGAAAAGTACCATCTAGCGACCAAGATCTATAATGAAAAGTACCATCTAGCGACCAAGATCTATGATGAAAAGTACCATCTAGCGACCAAGATCTATAATGAAAAGTACCATCTAGCGACCAAGATCTATGATGAAAAGTACCATCTAGCGACCAAGATCTATGATGAAAAGTACCATCTAGCGACCAAGTTCTATGATGAAAAGTACCATCTAGCGACCAAGATCTATAATGAAAAGTACCATCTAGCGACCTTGATCTTTAATGAAAAGTACCATCTAGCGACCTTGATCTATGATGAAAAGTACCATCTAGCGACCAAGATCTATAATGAAAAGTACCATCTAGCGACCAAGATCTATGATGAAAAGTACCATCTAGCGACCAAGATCTATAATGAAAAGTACCATCTAGCGACCAAGATCTATAATGAAAAGTACCATCTAGCGACCAAGATCTATGATGAAAAGTACCATCTAGCGACCAAGATCTATGATGAAAAGTACCATCTAGCGACCAAGATCTATGATGAAAAGTACCATCTAGCGACCAAGATCTATGATGAAAAGTACCATCTAGCGACCAAGTTCTATGATGAAAAGTACCATCTAGCGACCAAGATCTATGATGAAAAGTACCATCTAGCGACCAAGTTCTATGATGAAAAGTAACATCTAGCGACCAAGATCTATAATGAAAAGTACCATCTAGCGACCAAGATCTATGATGAAAAGTACCATCTAGCGACTAAGTTCTATGATGAAAAGTACCATCTAGCGACCAAGTTCTATGATGAAAAGTACCATCTAGCGACCAAGATCTATGATGAAAAGTACCATCTAGCGACCAAGTTCTATGATGAAAAGTAAATCTAGCGACCAAGATCTATAATGAAAAGTACCATCTAGCGACCAAGATCTATGATGAAAAGTACCATCTAGCGACTAAGTTCTATGATGAAAAGTACCATCTAGCGACCAAGTTCTATAATGAAAAGTACCATCTAGCGACCAAGATCTATGATGAAAAGTACCATCTAGCGACCTTGATCTTTAATGAAAAGTACCATCTAGCGACCTTGATCTATGATGAAAAGTACCATCTAGCGACCAAGATCTATAATGAAAAGTACCATCTAGCGACCAAGATCTATGATGAAAAGTACCATCTAGCGACCAAGATCTATAATGAAAAGTACCATCTAGCGACCAAGATCTATAATGAAAAGTACCATCTAGCGACCAAGATCTATGATGAAAAGTACCATCTAGCGACCAAGATCTATGATGAAAAGTACCATCTAGCGACCAAGATCTATGATGAAAAGTACCATCTAGCGACCAAGATCTATGATGAAAAGTACCATCTAGCGACCAAGTTCTATGATGAAAAGTACCATCTAGCGACCAAGATCTATGATGAAAAGTACCATCTAGCGACCAAGTTCTATGATGAAAAGTAACATCTAGCGACCAAGATCTATAATGAAAAGTACCATCTAGCGACCAAGATCTATGATGAAAAGTACCATCTAGCGACTAAGTTCTATGATGAAAAGTACCATCTAGCGACCAAGTTCTATAATGAAAAGTACCATCTAGCGACCAAGATCTACGATGAAAAGTACCATCTAGCGACCAAGTTCTATGATGAAAAGTACCATCTAGCGACCAAGATCTATAATGAAAAGTACCATCTAGCGACCAAGATCTATGATGAAAAGTACCATCTAGCGACTAAGTTCTATGATGAAAAGTACCATCTAGCGACCAAGTTCTATAATGAAAAGTACCATCTAGCGACCAAGATCTACGATGAAAAGTACCATCTAGCGACCAAGTTCTATGATGAAAAGTACCATCTAGCGACCAAGATCTATGATGAAAAGTACCATCTAGCGACCAAGTTCTATGATGAAAAGTAACATCTAGCGACCAAGATCTATAATGAAAAGTACCATCTAGCGACCAAGATCTATGATGAAAAGTACCATCTAGCGACTAAGTTCTATGATGAAAAGTACCATCTAGCGACCAAGTTCTATAATGAAAAGTACCATCTAGCGACCAAGATCTATGATGAAAAGTACCATCTAGCGACCAAGATCTACGATGAAAAGTACCATCTAGCGACCAAGATCTACGATGAAAAGTACCATCTAGCGACCAAGATCTATGATGAAAAGTACCATCTAGCGACCAAGTTCTATAATGAAAAGTACCATCTAGCGACCAAGATCTATGATGAAAAGTACCATCTAGCGATCAAGATCTACGATGAAAAGTACCATCTAGCGACCAAGATCTACGATGAAAAGTACCATCTAGCGACCAAGATCTATGATGAAAAGTACCATCTAGCGACCAAGATCTATGATGAAAAGTACCATCTAGCGACCAAGTTCTATGATTAAACGTACCATCTAGCGACCAAGATCTAGGATTAAAAGTGCCATCTAGCGACCAAGATCTATGATGAAAAGTACCATCTAGCGACCAAGTTCTATAATGAAAAGTACCATCTAGCGACCAAGATCTATGATGAAAAGTACCATCTAGCGATCAAGATCTACGATGAAAAGTACCATCTAGCGACCAAGATCTACGATGAAAAGTACCATCTAGCGACCAAGATCTATGATGAAAAGTACCATCTAGCGACCAAGATCTATGATGAAAAGTACCATCTAGCGACCAAGTTCTATGATTAAACGTACCATCTAGCGACCAAGATCTATGATGAAAAGTACCGCTGAAACTATAGCAGGGGAAAATATCCAATAGATCAGGGGTTAATTCTAGATGGGTGTAGCATTTGCTAGCAAGGTGAACACAGAAAAGAATCAGTGTCGAAGGGAAACACAAAGGGCGAGAACGAGAGAACACGAGCAGAATGGACAGGCACAGGAAACTTTTACAAGGAAGGCACACACTTGGTTGAAAGCTCCGCTGCCAGGCACTTGTCCTGTTGCTTTATATGCAAACCTGCTGAACTCCAGATCCTTTTTACGCCAGTTTCAGACGGTGATTGGTGAGTAGAGATGTGCATTCGTTTCAGAAAAAATAAATAAATCGGAATTTGGAACGAAATTCAGTAATTTGTATTTCGGAAGTACTTCCAAATAACAAATCGATATGAATTCGAAACGGTATATAAAGAATTTATTTTGTTTTACACTGTGTCATCATCATAAAAGAAAAATTTGAATAATTGTTATCAACTATCGAATTCGACATGAACTATCAAATTGATATCAACTATCGAATTGATCTTAACTTACAATACAAGTAATAGTCAGCAAAGGACTTAATGAAACAAATTAATTTGGTTTCACTGTTTAATTTGACTCAAATACTAACAGGGTTATTCAGAGAGTGGTGAAAAGCAGGAGAATGACTGGAGCATGAAAAATTCTAGGTCAAAATTGCCAAACTAGAAAAATTCTCCCATTTATCTCACTTTCCAAATCGGCTATTTTGACCTAGAATTTTTCATTCTCCAGCCATTCTCCTGCATTTCACGCTCTCTGAATAACCCTGTATATCTCTGACACAGCTTAAAATTTAACCCTAGCTTTTCTTTTAACAGCAAAATTTGATTAATTGGGGTTTTATCTAGTGATCCAAAATTCGAATGTATATATGAAATTCGTATCGATCCAACACTAAACAAAACAAAATACGAAACGAAGTTATTTACGAAATTCCATAACAAAATTATTTAAAAACAAAACAAAATTTTTCAGCCATGCACATCCCTATTGGGGAGTATAAAGGAAGGGATATTAATTTAAATTATTAATAGTTTAGAGCATACTATATGACCGATTTAATCTGCAGACAAAACTCACCAAGGTTCTGATTAATTTGTTAGCATTGAAGACAGGTATATCGATTGATACTGCAGATCAGTAAATCTATTTGATTTCTGTAGCTATACCTAAATTTATCCGAGTGATAATCGTAAGAATAATATGCTGTAATCTACCTATATCTAGATAAGAGAATCCCTGGCAGATTTGGATATTGGAGACATTGATGTACCGTAGATACTTGAGTATAGCGCGACCCGAATATAATGCAATGGATAGAGATTTACTACGGAAATGAGAGAATACTCAAGACTCGAATATAACGCAAGGAACAAAATTTTACCGGTAAACAATTTAAATCCTTCCAGGTTCTCTTAACACAGTCAGGCTCCCCCTCAGGCCAGGGTGCTCTGCTCTACAATGATTGCAGTTGTTTACTAAGTATGAAACCGCCGGCAACCCTTCTTTACTAGGGATTATTGGTCAGCGGAGGCGAGCGAGGTGAACAATTGGCTTAAACCGAGCGTGCCCTCTGGCCGTGATGGATCCCACCTCTCCAGAATCCGGGAGTTCCTGAAGTGTTTTCAAGCATCAGGGCGCCCGCATTCACTTCAGCGAGACTACCGGAACTTTCCGGAGACTTGGGATCCAGAGCAAAGGAATTTTTTGATAAAGATTCGCTTGATATAAGGGTAGAATCGCCGATCTACCAATTAATGAGATGTTTAATCCATGTCCGTCTCAAAGGTAGACTTGTGCACCGATTTTTTTTCGGTTCGATTCGGTTCGATTCGTTCGGATGTTTAAAATTTTCGATTCGGCTTGTTTCAGACAATTTCTGTTTCGATTCGGTTCGGCTCATTTTTGTATACATTTTTTTTCGGAATATCGACCATTTTTCGGGTTTTCGGGTCACTCTGCTCGTTTTTTGTATCGACTTTTCGTGATTTCGGAAATTTCCATTTTTTTCGGAACGTCTGTTCTCCTCGTTTCAAAGTGTCTAACTATATTCGTTTTGACGTAAACTACTATGGTTTACTTTTTTTAGACTTTAGATATTTTTTTAGAATTAATTTTTGGTTTGTTTTAAAAAAAAATTAACAAAACGATTTAAAAACCGCTAAACTGACCCGAATGCCACAAGAAACAAGTGATACGCATTTACAAATACAAAATTTACAGAATCAGCGATATAACCGATAATAGTTAAATATACGATGTCCAGAATTACCGAAACGGAACCGAAATCACGAATGGAACCGAAATCATGAATAGAGCAAAAATAAATTTCGATTTGACACATTTCAAGTCCATTCAAAAAATCCGAAAATTTTTCGTTTCGGCTCGGAAAACTTTTCGGATCTGTCGGTTTTCGGGTCCGATCCCATTCAGAAAATCGGCCGAATCCGAAGACACGAATCGGGAAATTTCGTGAAAATTCCGAAACCCGAAAACGCACATCCCTACTCAAAGGATCTCCGGGACAGATTGCTTACAGTGAGCAGGTTAATGCATGGTTATCGATTTGAATAATCTGACGTATTGCCGTCTTGTTTCATCAGGAGATAAAAATCTTACGATCCCGAAATACATTCGAAAAACCAAATAATGTGGAGTAAAGCAGGCTGTGCTTAAAAGTGCTTTCAACTGATCTAATAATATATTGTATTCTTGTAAACCGAACGTGTCTTATTGGAGACAATACAGCAATATCGTCCGAGAAAAAAAATATCATTAGCTTCCCAGAGGTTTAAATAGAAAGTATATGTGAGTAAACTTAAAACAGACCTCTGATCACCTCCTTAAAGCGAACGCTAGCGCTCACATCACATAAATCAGCGTTCGGTAACTTGAGGCGATAGCATTACGCCCGCATCACCTCCCAAACGCTAACGGGTTTAAAAAACCTGTTCGCAAATCGGTATTAGTGTTTTTTAGCGCGAGCATACTTTACCTTGCGCTCCCTATACTTAACATGTAAGCACAGAGTAACGTTACTCACAGCGGTCGCTATTCACTCAAAAGGTTAGCGACAGCTTAGAGCAAGGTAGCTTCTTGGTCGTCGTCTATCCATGGAGGAATGCCAAAAATTTACAGATCATTTCAGAAAACATCTAATAAAATAGAATAAACTATACCTTTGTGTATAGAATCAGGTCTCACCCGGAGCTTGAATGATTGTTTTAGGGAAGTCGCCAGTTTCAACGTTACGAGGAACAAGCATAAAAGTATAAGGTGTATAAACTATTCAGTTACCTGTTGGCTCAGGTCGGCGGGTTTTCCGGGCGGGCCGGAGGGATATTTTGTGTCTAAATGTGAAGATAAGTATGAAGAGAACGAGAAGTAACACCGGCACGATTGTGGGGATCAGGTAAGCTGGGAACCCCGACGTCTTCTCTGTGGGGAGAAAATACCAGTTATTACAGTCTTGTAATAATGAGTAAGCCATGAAGTTCTGTCCCATGGAGTATATGCGCATTAACTAATTCTTCCTCAATACCAACACATGGACCTTACCAGTCAGTGTACTAACCCCCCCCATATACTATGATGTCAGTGTAGCGCTGCATTTAAAACTGTGCTCTGGTGCGTTGAATTATTATTGCCACTAAAGACAGAGCTAGAGACATTGTGGACTATGCTGGACAAAGTGGACTCCATCTCCCAGCAACCTTTGCGTGAGGACAGGAAGAGGGTTGTAAAAAGTGGAGGATACACTTGAGCAGCCTCGTTATTGGCGCGCAGAGTGAGCAGAGCAACGAGAGGTGTAGGATGCATGTTGGAGCTGTCAAGGATCACAACCAGGCCGGAGTGGAGACGCTGCTTCATTCGTGCGGGAGATCGGGACAGAGATTGTGCTGTGAGCTACATAAGTAGCGCTGAGAGATTTGGAGGACAACCTGGTTCCAGCAGGACCCCGAGTTAGGAGGCTGCGACGATCGATTGGAAGTGCAGGCGGCGGACCGTTGTTCCAGTTGCAAAGATTCGGCAAGCAGGGAGCAGATTCGTGAGCACAGAGCCCCAGTGCAGTTGCGGAGAAAGATCCTTTGGCGAGGCATCGAGTGCTGGACGGTTCGTTCAACGGATCGGTGAGAGGCCTCCAGGCCCATGGTTCCGAACGAAGGCACACGCTTGTTGTATTGCTTAAATCCAGAGGGCCCCAACGGTGACTAGCCAGTTTACTGGCCAGTTGATCACAGTACCCGGGTACCCTAGACCTTATATATATATATATATATATTTATTTATTTTGAGCTATTTTTGCAGGACTTACACTCCAGAACTGAGGGGGTTAACAGTTTCCTTTCCACCGCGTGTTTGTCCTGCGTTACGAATTCCTGTCATTCAAATTACCATACATACAAACCTGAGGCTTGGGAGACGTTGGACCTTTCAACAGGACAATGATCCCAAGCATACCTCCAAGTCCACTAGAGCATGGTTGCAGATTAAAGGCTGGAACATTTTGGAGTGGCCATCGCAGTCACCTGACTTAAATCTTACTTATTATATGTATACACCGCTTTATTGAGATCAGTAAAATATATAAACTAGAAAAATCCACAACAGTGCTGGTGTATAGTAATTCCTAGTGTGGGGAGACTATCCCGAGGAACATTCAGCGGCTCCTCCGGGGGTGAGCGCTACATCAGCAGTTAGACATGGCCGTTACTTGGCCCATAGCTCCATACTTGGACGAGTCCTGATTAAGAAAGGGGCAGACACATGCAATTTGTTTTAGGTGGGAGGAGCAAGATTTCGTTAGCGACATAATAGGAGGAGTGAAGGAGAAATCAGAGTAGAAGAGGACCCCGAGGCAACGAGCCTGAGAGACCGTATCCGTTACTGGAGTCGTGTTCCCATATTATTGCTACATTCATGCCAGAATGCAGGTGATGTTTCCCATACATCCTCCGTACATTGATTTACCCTCCAAATCTCACAGTGCACAATCTATAGACTGCCTTGCTAGAGAACGCCTGGTGGCTAGTGACATTATCAGTAAATATACAGGGACAGCTTCAAAAACATTAACCACACGAGAGCTGAGTAGGAGGTGGAAGGGGTGGTTGTTATGCTTATTAAACTTATATTTGTATTATGTCCAACATATGATTAAAGTATCAAGGCTTACAGAATAACAATCTACATACAAAGGCACTCACTTATTTTTGTGGTGAACTGGTGACTAGGCATTAAATAACCCATTTATTTTAATGATTAAACACAACCTTGCTCCTCATGGGACTGACCTGAGACAGTGATGGTCAGGACGTTGCTCTCCGCAGCGAAGGTTCTGTCGGTTGAGACTTGGTTGATGGCTTTGCACTGGTACGTCCCTCCATGTTGAGAGCCAACAGACTCTATATATAATGTCTTCCCGGACTCTCTGATCTGGTACAGGCCAGACTGGTTATCCACCTCCTTCCCATTGTGCAGCCACAGAAAGGAAGGAGAGAACGCTCGTTCCACCCAGCAGGTAAAGGTCACATTGTCTCCAGCCACCATCTCCAGGTTGTCTCTGTCTGTACGGATTCTGGCACCGTTTACTGGCACCAAGAGGGAGAACAAGGGATTAGGGGTTGAGCTACGGGAGCCCCTTCCTTGCACACCACACACACGGACAGACGGACGGACACACACTCTGCTTCTATGCCCTAGACTGTATTAATTCCAGGAGAATGAGAGGCACTCCTGGTGTAGTGTATATGGATTTTAATTGTAGCATGGATACAGGTGATGTGTATAGTAGGATTAAGGGCTTATGGGCCGAAACGTTCCCTTTATCCATACTCCAATAAAGATCGAAAGAAGTGCCTCTCGTTTTCCTGGAACGGATACAGGGAGAATATTAATAAGATTACAAACAAACTGGCAAATTCAGCTCCAAAGTAGACTTGTGCACCGATTTTTTTTTTCGGTTCGATTCGGTTCGGTTTGTTCGTATTTTGTAAATTTTTGTTTCGGCTCGTTTCGGCCAATTTCCGTTTCGGTTCGTTTCGTTTTCGTATCGACTTTTTTTTCGTAATTTCGGAAATTTTTGTGTTTTTCGGAACGTCTGTTCTCCTCGTTTCAAAGTGTCTATTCGTTTTGACGTAAACTAATGGTTTTTCGGATCCGATATTTCTGTCGATACGATAATTCTGTCAATACGATAATTCTGCCATTGAGATTTCTCATGTTTTACAAGAAGGATACATTGAGATGGGAATGATACAAAATTACAGAATCAGCGATATAACCAAAAAATATGTTGTCCGAAATGACTGAAATGGAACCGAAATCAGGAATGGAGCCGAAATTACGAATGGAACGAAAAGGATTTACGATTTTACACATTTCTAGTCCATTCGAAAACTCCGAACAAATTTTCGTTTCGGTTCGTAAAATTTTCGTTTTCGGAAAATTCGGATCTGAAACTTTTCGTAAAATCAGCTGAATCCGAATGCACGAATCAGGAAATTTCGTGAAAATTCCGAAATTCCGAAACCCGAAACGCACATCCCTACTCCAAAGTGAGCCGAAAAAACTTTATAAACAAGAAAGTGTTAAACTTCTCATTGTTTTGCCCATTTAACACTGGAACATGATTTGTAAGAAACAAAATAGAAAATCAGTCATTCTATAGAATTCCAGATTCTTTCACAGGATTATGTATGAAAACAAGTAAATATAGATTAATATACCTCTATACTCTATGCCAAAGGTTCTCAAGTTCTCAACCCTCTCCTCATGGTGCACCAACAGGTCAGGTCTGCAGGATATGTGACGCACAGCACAGCCACAGAGGACATGACTTGCTGCCCCTGTAGTGATTGCAGGATTCATTCCGTGTTTCCACAAGGTAATCCTTAAAACCTGTTAGTGGGTCCTGAGGGCGAGGTTTGGGAAACCCTACTCTATATCAATCCCACTGGTAACTCCATTCCCACCACATGAACTTTAACCAAGCACTTTCTCTCCTCTGTACGGTCTACGATACAAAAACTTCCAAATCTATCATATTTTCCATCAATCATCTCTTCAAGCATTCACAGGTGCTATCCTGGGGTCAACTCAAGTGGCAACGCGTGGATACGTAGTTCCTCCACTATTTTCTCAGAGGGAACAGAGTTTTTTGGGTTTTTTGAGAAAGGATTTTCCCAGGAAGGATACATTGAGATTTCTCTCGTTTTCAGTATGTCCTGGGAGGCGAGTATGTACCGATAGGTGTCTTGCCCAAGGACACTTACTGGAGAGGTGCTCGTCGGGATCGAACCCATGTCTCCACAGGCTCTCTCCACGCAGAGCAGTGATGTTACCTCTACTCCACCCAGCCAGTTCAGTTCTCTTTTTACCGCACACTGAGAAGCTTTTTATTAGGTTCCAAACACATGGTTCTCTATTAACTCACCGGAAATCTGTGATATTAGAAATATCATATGCTGAAACATCGATAACAAGTTTGCAAGTGGTGAGGGTTAAAAGTACCAAAAAAACCTGAAATGTCCTTATTGTGTGTATTTGATGTTGCTGATATTTTACATGTGTTTGTTTTTCTGTTGTATGTTCAGTTAAGAAAATATTTTCCTCTATATGTGTCACTGGAGGCATCCATTGTGTGATATTTTCCTCTATGTCACTGGAGGCATCCATTGTGTGATATTTTCCTCTATATGTGTCACTGGGTGCAACCATTGTGTGATATTTTCCTCTATATGTGTCACTGGGTGCAACCATTGTGTGATATTTTCCTCTATATGTGTCACTGGAGGCATCCATTGTGTGATATTTTCCTCTATGTCACTGGAGGCATCCATTGTGTGATATTTTCCTCTATATGTGTCACTGGGTGCAACCATTGTGTGATATTTTCCTCTATATGTGTCACTGGGTGCATCCATTGTGTGATATTTTCCTCTATGTGTCACTGGGCACATCCATTGTGTGATATTTTCCTCTATATGCATCACTGGGTGCATCCATTGCAGTGACATGCGCTGAGGTCAGTGGCTGGTGAGGCACTGGCTAGTATCAGAACCAGATATACACAGGGTTACGCAGTCACAATTTAAGCATTTGATTATCGTTATATAGGAGAATATGCCCCAGCAGCTCAAGGATTTGCCCCAGCTCATGGATAATGCCCCAGCAGCTCATGGATATGCCCCAGCAGCTCATGGATATGCCCCAGCAGCTCATGGATATGCCCCAGCAGCTCATGGATATGCCCCAGCAGCTCATGGATATGCCCCAGCAGCTCATGGATATTGCCCCAGCAGCTCATGGATATTGCCCCAGCAGCTCATGGATATTGCCCCAGCAGCTCATGGATATTGCCCCAGCTCATGGATATTGCCCCAGCAGCTCATGGATATTGCCCCAGCTCATGGATATACTGCCCCAGCTCATGGATATTGCCCCAGCTCATGGATATTGCCCCAGCAGCTCATGGATATTGCCCCAGCTCATGGATATACTGCCCCAGCTCATGGATATACTGCCCCAGCTCATGGATATTGCCCCAGCTCATGGATATTGCCCCAGCTCATGGATATTGCCCCAGCAGCTCATGGATATTGCCCCAGCAGCTCATGGATATTGCCCCAGCTCATGGATATACTGCCCCAGCTCATGGAAATACTGCCCCAGCTCATGGATATTGCCCCAGCAGCACATGGATATGCCCCAGCACATGAATATGCCCCAGCACATGAATATGCCCCAGCTCATGGATTTGCCCCAGCAGCACATGGATATGCCCCAGCACATGGATATGCCCCAGCTCATGGATAATGGCCTAGCAGCACATGGATATGTCTCAGCTCACCTCCTCCTGGCCGCGTGTTCGCTCCCTCTGAGCGTCCGCCGGTGTGCAGCTTGGGCGCTCGCCTGGGGGAGCCACGTGACCAGCCGCGATTGGCTGGTGATGTGTTTCCTCCAGGCGAGCGCCGAAGCTGCATAGCTTCGGACGCTCGCAGGGAGCGAACACGCGGCGCAGGGTGAGACACCCGCCCTTAGGGTGACGGTGTCACCCTAAGAGCGGGTGTCACCTGGTGCGGGCCGCACCCCCCGCCCCCACGTAATACACCGCAATAAAGGCTGGGTTTTAAGCAGGTTCTTTCTGCTAGTGATGGGAAATGGAGTCCTTAGCACCTGCAGTCTTCCCATGAATTTGGGGGGGGGGGATACATATCAGGACATGAGTGAGTGTACCCCTATGCTGAGCTCCTCCAGGGGCAGACACTGTATTCCACCTGGCTGTCACCAAAACTAGCAAATCGGCCTTGACATCCCACCAGATGCGAGGATCCAGTATCTCTGTCTCGGTACACTGAGCTGAGTCACAGGGTTCCCGCAGGGGAGGGCTCCTTATTTACCTGAGACTCTGCGGGGATAACCAGCTCCTCACTGGCTGTGCTGTCTCACTGCCTGCCTGTCCGAGAGGAGAGAGGTGAGAGGTGAGGTCGGTGTCGGTGATGGGGTCCCTGCGAGCACCACACATCCAGCTGCTTCCCACATGTCTCTGTGACGCTGGCACGATGTCATCACCTCGTTACTGAGTAGGAGGAGGTGCTGGAGCCAGTGCACGCTGTGAGCTTGAGTGTGTGACAACCCCCCCCCCCCGTGTGCTGAGCGCATGTGCGCGCAAACTCAAAGATAAACACACACACATGCGCTCACGCTCAGCACTTTCTGGAGGGGGTTTGTCACAGTCACACTGCTGTGATCTGCCCGCCCGCCCCCCACGATTGACGAGGACAGTCACATGACTGTCCTGCGTCAATCAAACCATGGGGAGCACTGCCTCCCATGGTGGGCTTTTTAAAAAAAAAAAAAAACTTGAGACAATGGAGCTTTCCCATTGGCTCAAGCTTCATTTGCGGTCATTGCCTGGAGGCAATGACGAGCTTGCCTGCCACCAGCTTGAGCTCCGCAATTAGCGTAGCGTTGGGCTGCGTAAATTGCGTAGCCTAGGCTGGCTCAGTGCTGCCCCTGCTGTCTGTGTAGTGTATTACACACACATACAGCGCAGCCGGCAAACTGTGAAAGTGAAAGCGCAAGAGAAAAAAAAGCGGACAGAGAGAAGAAGCAAAGCACAGCAAGGGAGCGAGGAGAGGTGAGTATGAGTATAAATAACAATTTATTTACAGTTTAAATGTACATATACACACATCACATGTCATTACACACAATGAGCTCATTAATTTACTGGCATGGCATGGCTCTGCCTCCCCTGCCACCCCTGACTGCACATCCCTGATCCATTGTGTGATATTTTCCTCTATATGTGTCACTGGGTGCGTCCATTGTGTGATATTTTCCTCTATAGGCGTCACTGGGCGCATCCATTGTGTGATATTTTGTGTCTTTCCATCACTTGCCCCTCACTGTGTGGCTTTGGCCATATAGAATTGAGTTTAAGGGTAGTTAGATCTCCAAAATTCTGTAGGGATGTATGCATGGGACATCACCAGGAGTACCACTGAGTATTGCTAGCCTACTATCAGATCTCACACAGCTGCCATCTCTTATCGCCTAGAGACACAATATATCCCATGCAGCCTTGTCTAAACATTCTCTTCTCCACCCCTTTGCCTTTTCACTACTGTTTTATCCTGTACCGCAGATGTAAAACTGTAATCTTGTGTAGGGATTATGGTTAGTGTTACATCATGAGAAGAATCCACCAAATGGAAGCAGGAGATGAAATCCTAACTTTAATTTTTCCTTTTTACATTAAATTACTTCAAACAAAAAAAATCATCAGTGTGTGTTTTAGAATGTATTTTTGTTTGTAATGCACAAGTAATGTAGTCACTGCTTGTGTTAGTGGTAGCGTCCCTTTAATAGAAGCAGAAGAGGTCCTGTTTTTACAGATCTCACACTCACCTCCAATCTCAATATTTATTCCTGGGCTCGTTTTCTTTACGTGGCCAATCACAGTTCTCACTTCACAAGTGTAATTCCCAGAGTCTCGCGTTTGAATTGAGGTAATCTTATATCGACTGGATTTACCAAAATCCTGCACTTTCTCCCCATTCCTGTAGAAAGTGAATTGCAGCTCTGTATGCGCTCTGAGCGGGGCCAGGCGAGTATGACATGTCATGGTCATGGTATCTCCTACTGTCAGCAGATATGGAGACAATAGGATGTCTGGGTCAGTGAAGAGCTCTGGAAGATACAATAAAGACAATGCATGGAAACATTACAACAGGAAACACCGATCCTGTGTGAAATATTCACCTCTTTGTGATGGTTACAACTGGTATGTATTCTAGAAAAATGCATAACTAATTTATATGACAGATACTGGTGATAGAGGGGTAAGTGAAGAGACCTGAAAGAGTACCCTGGGGTATATAGGTTCTTGTAATATATGCTACAGTATAGGAGGTACTTGAATCAGCAGGCCCTAAGTAAGTTATAGTCAAAGTGAACAGCTTTGATTTCAGCAAATTTACAAACATTTCTGCTATGAATTACTTTTAAATCTAAACATACAAATTATTCCTAAAACCAGACTAAATTAATCTATTTTCAGGTATTTTGCATTAGCTGTGGCCAGGTAGAAATTTTGGGTGTAAAACTACAAAGAATGCTTGTTCTTATTGTTGTGAAATGTGTTCTTGTACGGTGATACAGAAAGAATCTATTGAGAATTATTAATCCGGTCTATTCACTAAAGGTGAAAGTCCGGAGAATTGGCAGGAGAAGTGAAACTTTTAGTGATTAGACCTGTATGTAAATTATGGATGTGTGCACTCATGAATTTAAATAAGTTATGGTGAAACCGGTACAGAGTGATTCAGGAGTCATATTGAAGATCTGGATTCAGGGGGCTACAATAATGCAGAGAAAGTAACACGGAACCGCCAATAGAAAAGGTCAACACGAGCCTTTACATCTGTGATTTTCAAACTTTGCATCTCGCGGCACACTGATAAGGAGCTAAAGAATTGGTACAACACATCAGCAGTTTAAAGATATTTTTAGCATTTTAAAACATGTTAAATTGACGCGTTCTGCACCCTGACCACTTTAGCTTATACAAGAGGCCAGGCTGCGTGGAGTCTACTTCACACACTTCCCACCCACATCCTGTAACCCTTTTTGGGCTGTTAAAAACAGAAGCAAAGGGGTTTCCTCCACCCACACATCTGACACCCACAGGCAGGGGGTTGAATCCCTTGCCTGTTGAGAACCAGAAGTGAATACTTGGAGTCCGCAGCCATGCATTGATGCTGCGCAGCGTTGATCCATCAGTTTGCGTAGGCAATCTACGGAGTGTTCCTTGAAGACCATATTTAAGGTTTTATAAAATACATCTTCAGTCACTGCTCCTTTACACTCATACTTTGCCACTGCCCTGTTCCTGCACACCTCATTTTACCATTGCACAAAAAACTCTGACCTCAGAGCACTGTTCGCGGCACACCAGTTAAAAAATCATTGATTTAAGTCAAGGTGGCTCCCTATTATGGACTGCGTTGTGAGCCAGTTGCTGCATGAGCGGCTTAGCTCATCATTTTTAGGAGCTGTTTCTGGGTACCAGCAGTACAATCACTGGTCTCCTCTCCTGGAGTTAATAGGACTCTGGGAAGTAGCACGAGATCACTGGATTAAGCTGCTCCAGCAAAAGGACACTGGAGAACTATTTGTTCCCGAGTCCTTCAAACTACAGAGAGAGAAGGTGGCAAATCATGCCCTCCGCTCTGCCATGCATTGAGGGGTATGTTGGATATTTCATTGGACGTGTACGAGTCAATTCTGATCAGTTTGGGTGAATAAATGGCAATTTGGAGATTTCGATCAATCCAAATTGCTAATATTCAAACTTAATTTCTCTCCAAATAAAAAATCCCCAATTGATCCAGATTGCATTTGTATCTGGCCGATTAGAACTAGATATACTGTATTTGGATTAATTTGGAATGCTCCACAGCTTTATTGACAAATACATTAGACCAGGGCTCAAAATTTCCACTCGCCTACTAGCATTTGGCGAGTAGAAATTAAGTGAGGGCGAGTGGAAATGTACATGCGGGCAGCACAATGAATTATTTTGTGCTGCGTAATCCGTCAGTGCCACTGTGCAACCCCCCTTCTCCAGGCTGCACGGTGGCAGGAATCAACTGCCTAACCTGACCCAGCTCCTCTCGGTCACTGGCATGGGGGTGGAGAAGAGCTTCCCAGCCTCCTCGCTCTGCTCACACTGGGGTCTGATGACAGGGTATACATGTATCTGGTGTCTGATGTCTGGGTATTAATGTTATTTTTCTAACTTTATTCTACATAAAACCTTTAACAGTGTAATTCCGTAAGATAATTTAAGGGGGTGTGTTTAGGGGCAGAGTTAAGGGCTGGGTAGGGGTTAGGTGGAGCAACTGGTGGCGAGTAACTCTTATGGCCTGGTTATTAGCTTGGGACTTGAAATTATGAGCCCTGCATTAGACCCTTCCGATGTTTCGAATCAGTCCAATTCAAAATATCAGAAAGCTTCCAATATTCGGAAATTTTTGTATTCAAAAACATTCACGGACAAATTTTGTCATTTTTGGTGTATATATATTTTGGTAAGGTACATTGCTGATTCAAGGTCACATCATTTGAGGAGCTGTGATTATTTTATTGAACACCACATGCGTAATAAACAATATCTTTATGAACAACGTTGGAATCGCTCGCTATTCTTTAACTGTCTCGACATTTTCACTTCCTATACAAAGTATATACAGTAAGCAGCCGTAACGGCTGAGCCCAAAGGGTTTCAGGCTTGGCTGTAATAGGATGAGAGACATTACCAAGAGCGGCCATTATAATGAATGGCTCCCCAATATTAGTGACTCCGGTGACACAGGAGCCAGGGTATACAGTACATTGTAACAGAAATGTGTCTGATGCTCAGAAGGAGTTAGAGGAAATGTATCCAAACATTATTTACCTTTCACAGTGATGTCTACAGAGTCTGCAAAGGGGATATTAGAAACACGCATCACTTTTGTACAGGTGTATGTGCCTGCAGCCGTTTTATCCACATTCATAAGATAGAAAGAATCTCCGTAGTACGATTCCATGACCTGACTGCCCTTGTAAAATGTTGAGGATTGCATAGTGTATCCTCCGCGGTGGTGACACCTTAGAGTCAGCGTTTCCCCTTCATACACAGGGGAGGGCGACGATTGCAGTATGACAAGGTCTGAAATTAAAAACAAAACAAATATTAAAAGGTCCGCACGTGACCTTCTAGACTACTTAGTGTGCGTTTCACGCCTTCGTATGGTTCCACATGTCCATCGCGGTCACTGCCATCTTGGGAATACGCAGATTACTTCCGCGTTCCACTGTGTTCAGTGTACTTAATCATCACTTTCAGTTCGGCTGCTCTCTGAGAAGAGGTTTTATGGCCTCTATATCATCTCTATTGTCGTTATAATCAAAGTCCCGAGCAATGAGAGGCAAATAAAAGATAAAAAAAAAAGTATATTAAATGGTATGTTAGAATCTTACATTTTTTCGGGCCACATCTCTGATAGGATTGTCTGTAAATAAATAGTAACAGTGCTTCGCGCTTATGTATCGTTATTTACACAGGATGTACACATATTAAGAGTGTAAAAAGAAGACAAAAATTAAGTCAATGAAACCAAACATAAATCGCACCATAATAGGATTGTATGTAAATGGTAGAGAAATGGATTGTGCTCTTCCTCAACGAATTCCCGGGCAGCAAATAAAGATAATCCGATAAAGTCAAACAAGCACGGACAGATGATCGCCAGAACTGGGTGGGAGATAAAGAGGGGCCACGCAGCTCACACGTTAGTGTGGTAGCATGGCCAATTCCCAAACAAAGCTACACAAAGCGAGGATAGTCCTATACAAAAAGAACACACTCAACAAGCACAGTCAACCTACATTTTCCATTTGTCGTGGTTGATTGCACTTGGTTAGTTTTTATTTTATTTACGAGCAAATAAAGCAGCTTATCCTGATCCAAGCCGTAAAAACTCACCGTCCCTAACCCGCAGTGTGAGCGGATCACTTCTATCACTGTCACGTAACTCACACGTGTAATCTCCACTGTCTTCCAGTCGCGCAGATTGAATCGTATAGACCCTATGTTCTCCGTCTATCTTCTTATCGTCTTTGTACCAGGAATATGTCCCGTTTCCTTGATACGAAGACTCCACGTTACAGGCCAGGGTTACAGATTCTTCAGTCAATATTTTTCTCCATTTCGACAATAAGAAAACAGCAGGTTTCAATGCAGACCCTGTATAAAACATTTTACAGGTTAAACACCTCCACTCGTAGTCTACACATATATTGGACTCAGTTCTGGTCTGAGAATTCTCTATGGAGCCAAAAGTGCTGTAAAGGTATAATGTAATCACGACGCTCACCCGTCATCTTAATATCCATCCCTTTGCTCGTTTTCCTTACGCTGCTAGATTGAGTTGTCACCTCGCAGGTATAATTTCCGGAGTCTCGCAGCTGTACAGAGTTAATTGTATGAAGATTGGATTTGCCAAATTCCTGCACTTTCCGCCCATTTTTGTAGAAAGCAAACCACAGATCAGTTTGCTCTCTGGACGCAGCCAGGCGCGTGTCACATGTCAGAGTCACGTCGGCGCCTTCTGTCACCAAATACGGATTGACATTTATTTCCGGGTCAGAGAAGAGCTCTGGAAGATACAATAATGACATCATACACAGAAATAACACTGATTGGCGTTTCCCACTTGCTGTGAGAGAATTTTGTAACCTGACCCTGCCCACTATACCAGGAACGTGCAGTCAGGTGAGGCAGGGCCTCACCTGCCATTCCATTAAGTCTCTGCTGCTGTGGTGGTTTTAATATTAAAATAACCTGCAGAAAAATATGAAATTAAGCCTCCGGCACGCTGCCTACTTCCTGAATCTACACTTTTCAGTGCCTTTGAGAGACACTGAGAGCAATTGAATTGCTTGAGCCAATGGGAAAGCACCAATGGTCTCAAACCATTCCAATTTTTTTTTAAAAACAACCCCCATGGTAGGCAGAGGATTGATTGACGCAGGACAATCATGTGTCTGACCTAGTGAGTCATGGGGGCCTGCCGCGAGGCTGTTTGCCTTGAGGCACATCCTGGAGAGCAGCAACAAACCCTGGGAAGCCTTGACAACAGCGGTATTATTCATTTTATTGTATTCAGTGGCGTAGCGTGGGGGGTGCTGGGGGGGCCGTGGCCCCGGGCGCAGTTTTGTTAGGGGCGCATTTGCGCCCCTAAAACTGGCCCGGGGGTTGAGGGGACCCAGATGCCGGGCAGCGCTGGAGTGCCTGCCCGGTCCTGAACAGTCCGTCCTGTTGAAGGTGATGCGGCTGCGTGCAGGCGCAGCTGGTCACGAGGTCCGGCTAATCAGGTGGTACTGAGTCTCTGTACCACCTGACTGGCAGGACCGCGTGACCTGCGCACGCACGCCACGCAGCCGCATCCCCTTTAACAGGACGGACTCTTCAGGACCGGGCAGGCACTAGCGCGCTGCCCGGCATCTGGGTCCCCTCAACCCCTGCCGGAGCTGGAGCAATATCCAGGTGAGAGCTGGGCAAATCCATGAGCTGGGGGCAAATCCATGAGCTGGGGGCAAATCCATGAGCTGGGGGCAAATCCATGAGCTGGGGGCAAATCCATGAGCTGGGCAAATCCATGTGTGAGCTGGGGGCAAATCCCTGTGTGAGCTGGGGCAAATCCATGAGCTGGGCAAATCCATGTGTGAGCTGGGGCAAATCCATGTGTGAGCTGGGGCAAATCCATGTGTGAGCTGGGGCAAATCCATGTGTGAGCTGGGGCAAATCCATGTGTGAGCTGGGGCAAATCCATGAGCTGGGCAAATCCATGAGCTGGGGGCAAATCCATGTGTGAGCTGGGGCAAATCCATGAGCTGGGGCAAATCCATGAGCTGGGGCAAATCCATGAGCTGGGGCAAATCCATGAGCTGGGGCAAATCCATGAGCTGGGGCAAATCCATGAGCTGGGGCAAATCCATGTGAGAGCTGGGGCAATATCGATAACGTGTCCACAGGTGGGGGCGCACAATTCTTGGCTGGCCCCAGGCGCTGACAACCCACGCTACGCCACTGATTGTATTTATAAAGTATTTTACCAGGAAGGATACATTGAGATTTCTCTCATTTTCAAGGATGTCCTGGTATGGCACACTGGTATGTATATGGCACACTACTAGCAGACTGTTATGGCACACTCCGATGCTTGGCACACTACTAGCAGACTGTTATGGCACACTCCGATGCTTGGCACACTACTAGCAGACTGTTATGGCACACTCCGATGCTTGGCACACTACTAGCAGACTGTTATGGCACACTCCGATGCTTGGCACACTACTAGCAGACTGTTATGGCACACTCCGATGCTTGGCACACTGGTATGTAAATGGGACAGTGGCGGCAAACTGGTATTATGGCACACTGCTTGCACTGTGGTTGCTGGTATGATGGCACACTGGTATTATGGCAGCAGCCAGTTTCTGGGGAGCACCGACAGCAGCCAGTTTCTGGGGAGCACTGAACCTACGTAACCCGGGTATATCTCTGATACTAGTCAGTGCCTCACCAGTCACTGACCTCACTGCACATCACTGCATTATAGCACCTCACGGGGAACCCTCCCGAATCTCTGACAGATAATTATCCATTTATTTGCTTCGTGTATCAAGCCTGAAGACTAAACTCAGCATCATTTACCTATCACGGAGATATCTGATGAATCTCGATATATTTTTCCATACACCATCATATGTTTTCTGCATTTGTATGTGTCCGTAGCAGTTTTATCCACTTTTGGAAGGTGTAAATAATCTCTGTACTGTGACTCCAGGATCTGGTTTCCTTTGTAAAATGTTGTGGATGTTACAGAATATCCCGGCCTGTGGCGACACGTCAGAGTGAGTGTGTCCCCTTCATACACTGGGGAGGGAGACGTGTGCAGGAGGACCTGACCTGAAAAAGAGGACAACTAAAAATCTGTAGACAAACCAAAGCCAATTGGTCCTATTTCCACATTAAAAGACGTCCTGCACGGCTCAGACAAAATCCCTGATCTGTAACATAAAAAGCCTTCATGTTGAAGTCAGTGTCAATGTTTTCAAACCAATGTTCTACATTCCCATCGAGTAAAGCAGCTTCACCAGCCTAAAATGCCTTTTGTTTTTTGAGAATTTCTCTCAAAAAACACTTCATAAAAGATTTTGCAAACCTTGACCCTTTGGAGCTCTCGGAGCTTCCTGGAGACTCATTGGCAGTTCTTCTAGTGGTCACTGTCAAGTCACGGATATGGACATCCAGTAGAGTCTCGTAGTTGCCGCTATATTATCCAATTTGACATGTAGCCGCCAACAACATGACAGGACGTAAAGAAAGTCACCAGACTAGAATGAGGTGCGTTTTCAAGCTAAAGAGAAGCCCTAAAGCCACAGGAACCATTTTTTGGAAATTCGTAAAGTTATTATTTTTACTAAACACCATTTCACGTGTGCGATACTGTAGCCACTTGCATTCGAAAGCGACATAGGACGTAATACAGCCTATTAATGATATGGAAAGCTCAACGAGTCTAAAGTCTGTAAACCGTAAATCCAATATCCAGGGACAGCTGGCACTCTGAGTTCGCTCTATCATTATATATGTAAGTAGCCTTAGTAAAAGGTTAAGAGTAAAGAGTTAATACCTCTGCCTTTAGTCAAAGGTTAATACCTCTGCCTTTAGTCAAAGGTTAATACCTCTGCCTTTAGTCAAAGGTTAATACCTCTGCCTTTAGTCAAAGGTTAATACCTCTGCCTTTAGTCAAAGGTTAATACCTCTGCCTTTAGTCAAAGGTTAATACCTCTGCCTTTAGTCAAAGGTTAATACCTCTGCCTTTAGTCAAAGGTTAATACCTCTGCCTTTAGTCAAAGGTTAATACCTCTGCCTTTAGTCAAAGGTTAATACCTCTGCCTTAGTAAGAGGTTAATACCTCTGCCTTAGTAAGAGGTTAATACCTCTGCCTTAGTAAGAGGTTAATACCTCTGCCTTTAGTAAAAGGTTAATACCTCTGCCTTTAGTCAAAGGTTAATACCTCTGCCTTTAGTCAAAGGTTAATACCTCTGCCTTAGTAAGAGGTTAATACCTCTGCCTTAGTAAGAGGTTAATACCTCTGCCTTAGTAAGAGGTTAATACCTCTGCCTTTAGTAAAAGGTTAATACCTCTGCCTTTAGTCAAAGGTTAATACCTCTGCCTTTAGTCAAAGTTAATACCTCTGCCTTTAGTCAAAGGTTAATACCTCTGCCTTTAGTCAAAGGTTAATACCTCTGCCTTTAGTCAAAGGTTAATACCTCTGCCTTTAGTAAAAGGTTAATACCTCTGCCTTAGTAAGAGGTTAATACCTCTGCCTTAGTAAGAGGTTAATACCTCTGCCTTTAGTAAAAGGTTAATACCTCTGCCTTTAGTCAAAGGTTAATACCTCTGCCTTTAGTCAAAGGTTAATACCTCTGCCTTTAGTCAAAGGTTAATACCTCTGCCTTTAGTCAAAGGTTAATACCTCTGCCTTTAGTAAAAGGTTAATACCTCTGCCTTAGTAAGAGGTTAATACCGCTTCCTTAGAGAAAGTGCATTCAGCAAAGCTATTGCATTTTGCAGCTGCACATCATGTACTGATAAAACATGTCACAATAACTACTACAGGCAATGCCAAGAAACGTATGCACATACATTCATGCAAAACGTCTTGTTATGTAACGATCCCTCCCCTTCTCTTGTTGTTTCAATAAAAAATGCGTGCAAGCTCCGAGCGGGCGCACAGTTTGAAAATCAAATTTAGGGAATCCTTTTGATACTTTTCATATATTTCTGGTGAATTAGTAAGGAAACATACTTCTCTGTGGGGGGAGGGGGGTGAAGGAGAACTCCGTTCCCCATGAGGAAATCGAGGAGGAACTGCATTCCCATGTGTTCCTCCTCGACTTGACCCCTGGTTCCACAGAGAGAGAATGAATGATCCAGTCACATAGAGCAGTAAGATGTGGAAGTTTCAGTGTCTGGAAGTTTTAGTCTGTGTAGAACTTTGGGTAACATTAAAAAGGCTCATTCCATTTATTATACAGAGTGCGGTTTTTAACATTCCATTAATCTTCATTTTGCGTTATATGTCTGCATTTCATCTATTTTCTAACTTTTTGGAAAATCATTTTAAATTATTTTTACTGTAAGATATCTTGGGAATATTCCCAGTGTGTTTCTTATTATAATAACCTATTCACAGCAGGCAGATGTCACCATCTACTGGCCAAAAGGAGTGACTGCAGGTAGATCTGCAGTCTGTGGTTCCATGCATCGGCTGGGGAAAGCCTGATGTGTCAGGACATTCACGAGCCGAATTTAACCAGTTTAAGCACTTTGGGCATTATGCACCCGGGACTAAATCTTTGGGGTCACTTTCTGGAGCCCAAAAGCAAACAAAATTGTTTTGATCTAAACAAATTTAATTTACAATCCTACAGCACAGCCCCAGATGGTGCTAACACGATTTCAAGCTGCCGTGTCGGCTACCACTGATCATGTATACTAGACTTGTGCACCGATTTTTTTTTCGGTTCGATTCGATTTGTTCGGATGTTTAAAATTTTCGATTCGGCTCCTTCCGACCGATTTCTGTTTCGATTCGGTTCGTTTTTTCGTGTAAATTTTTTTCGGAATATCGACCATTTTTCGTGTTTTCGGGTCACTTTGCTCGTTTTTTGTATCGACTTTTCGTGATTTTGGAAATTTTTGTTTTTTCGGAACGTCTGTTCTCCTCGTTTCAAAGTGTCTAACTCTATTCGTTTTGACGTAAACTACTATGGTTTACTTTTTTTATACTTTATATTTTATAATAAATTTTTGGTTTGTTTTTCGGATCCGATAATTCATTCTGTCGATTCTATCGTGTTTTTTTTTTTATTAAATAAAGATCCTTTTTTTTCTTATGAATATACATTTCACAACTTTATTTAATCATATTAAAATGGTATGAAAGCCAAGGAACAAAAAAATGAACAAAACGATTTAAAAAACGCTAAACTGACCCGAATGTCACAAGAAACAAGTGATACGCATTTACAAATACAAAATTTACAGAATCAGCGATATAACCGATAATAGTTAAATATACGATTTCGAGAATTACCGAAATGGAACCGAAATCACGAATGGAACCGAAATCATGAATAGAGCAAAAATAAATTTCGATTTGACACATTTCAAGTCCATTCGAAAAATCCGAAAAATTTTCGTTTCGGCTCGGAAAACTTTTCGGATCTATCGGTTTTCGGGTCCGATCCGATTCGGAAATTCGGCCGAATCCGAAGACACGAATTGGGAAATTTCGTGAAAATTCCGAAATTCCGAAACCCGAAACGCACATCCCTAATGTATACGCGATTACGGTAGTGAAGGGGTTAAGGGGAGTCAAATTAAAATAATTTTGCTACAGCGCTATTTTTGAACCCGCCTTGAGCCGAACTGGATAACTCACCTTTACTGACTTCCAGTGTGAGCGGATCACTTCTATCGCTGTCATTTATCTCACACGTGTAATCTCCGCTGTCGTCTGATCGAGCAGATTGGATTGTGAAGCAGCAGCTGTTTCTGTCCATCTTCTGATTGTTTTTGTACCAGGAAAACGTCCAGTATCCAAAATCTGTAGAATCCACATTACAGGTCAGAGTTACTGTTTCTTCAGTGAATATCTTCCCGAAGTTTGAGGAGAAGGACACAACAGGTTTCACGACGGCTCCTGTAGAAAACAATAAAAGTTACTATTACAGTCGGAGCTGGATTTACATCTCAGGGGGCTGTAGGCACAAAAACATTAAAGAGCAACCTCTTTAACCCTCCCAAATTTTAAAAAAAAATGCAGGAGATACAATTTTTTTTTCTTTGGGGGGGGGGGCACATTTCACTTATTCAAAACACTGGAGAAACCGTTCGCCATCAGTGGGGACAGGATGCATGGAAGAGGAATGGGGGGGGGAAGAGAGCTGAGAACAAGCTGCTGGAGAGCTGGCTGCTCAAACTGCTCAGTCATGTCAGCCTGTAGAGTGGAAGTAGAGCATGTGGATGGATTGGGGGTCTTTAACCAACCTCCAGGGACTTTTTGTAAGTAGTGTTGCATTTCCATTCACTGCAATCAGAGGCGTAACTAGAAACCTCAGGCCCAGGAATCCATGAGGGAACCCTCCCACCAGGCAAAAACATATCTCCACCCCCCCCCCCTGCCGTCCAGACACACTGGACCCCTCCAGGTCAACAATGTCAACTCCTGACAATCAGTGCCGCATCTTTTTCCAGGTCAACTATGACCACTTCAGTCCATCTTATTTTTAATGTAATGTGCACTATGTATATCACACAGAGCTCCACAGCAATAAAACTCACAGTAATGTGCAGTGTGTATGAGCGTATCACAGAGCTCCACAGCAATAAAACTCACAGTAATGTGCAGTGTGTATGAGCGTATCACAGAGCTCCACAGCAATAAAACTCACAGTAATGTGCAGTGTGTATGAGTGTATCACAGAGCTCCACAGCAATAAAACTCACAGTAATGTGCAGTGTGTATGAGCGTATCACAGAGCTCCACAGCAATAAAACTCACAAGTAAGTATAACATAAATTAATAAATTGATTAAATATTATTATCGTGCCGTCTGTGTGGTGGGGGTGGGCCTTGAAGACATGGGCGTACTAGTACGCGCTACTAACTACAATGGGCCACCTCTAATGGACCATTCTATTAAAAGAATATATACTTGTCAGCTTTACAAACTTTTTTGCAGAGAGGGGGCTGAGTTCCTCCTCGTCCTGTGGAAGTGGCGAGGCCTTGGATGGCCGAGCAGCTTAGCATAGACTCTGGTGAATGATTTTGGGCTCCTGGACTCAGTGGCCCAGGTGCAGTGGCACTCACATCACCCCTGGTAGTTCCACCCGTAACTGCATTGTCTTACGCACGGCATTGCCATTATTATATTTTTACATTTGACTCACGGTCCTCTTTAAAACGTCAAACTGCCCTGACATATCAAAGCCGTGTCATGCGGTCATAAACAATCTGACCTCAATGCGACCACGCGATAATCTAAAGTCTAAACCTGAAGAAAACATGCGGCTGAGTTATTTAATATTACAGACAGAGCGATTCCGTAAGTTATTTATACATATTTTCTTATAGTTTATTTTTACGCTGCACGTTGTAAATGGGTTTGTAAACCAGACGGCTGGATCCATTCTCCAAGACTGTCACAGCGATGGATTTTATAATGACGTGTGTCACGACCTAGTCCTAGCTAAGCCAGTCGTGACGCGCGACATGATGTGCTCTAGGTCTGCGTCTCTTTAATGGTCAGCGGCCTTTTCAGGTGTCGAGAACATGAAGGTGGAAACTTTCTGCTGTTAATGTATAACCCGTGCGACCACATTTTCCTTCCTGTCTCTCGGAGGGTTACATAGCTTCTATTTTTACACTTTATATTTTCTACAGGTCACAACAACAGGACCCAATAATCTAGGGGCTTCTTTCCAGTTAACAAACAGTGGGTGAAAGTGCTCCATTGGTTTCTGTATGTCCATCCATCCACCCTGACTACCACCAGAGCCAGCTTCCCTCTACTGAATGGCCACATTCCGTTTTCTGGTAAATGTTGGGTGATGGAGGCATTTCATGAAATTTAATCGCAGAGCGCGTCCCTTTAGAGCCCTGCGCATAATGTAATGGATGGATTACTGCCCAGAAACAATGAGGTGTTGGGAGGATCAACTCAACCCCCTTATTTGCTCTGGGGGGGTTGGGGGGGTCAGCGACCGTTATTTTTAAGGGCACTGTGCGTGTAGGTGTGTGACATATTTTGTGTTAAATTTCATTTTTGTCACAGCAGTGAGGAGGAGGGATGAGCCCAACACCCCCGTGTTCGGTTCGCATTCGAACTCGAACAATTTCAAAAGTTTGAGTTCGAACTCAAACCGAACTCAATGCAAGTCAATAGGAGTCAAAATTCGGTTTTTAGAGTGCCCTGCAAGAGGGCATATATGCAAGATATTTGCCATAAAAGGTGTATGGGGGTCCTGGTAGTGCCCTGGGGGACAGGAAACAAGGACAAAAAGTTTAAAAAAAAATACGTCTTTAACCCTTTCACTGCGGTGGACACGCTCAGCTCAGCGCGTCCACCCGCAGTATAGTTCCATGCGGAGGACGCACTGAGCGCGTCCTCCCTTTGGGGCCAGCGATCGGCCGGATTCCGGCCGATCGCTGTGCCCCCGATGCGGGTTGACATCCTCGATGTCAGCCCAGCACCCGGAACCACAGCCGGGACAATTAGATGTCATCGCAGCCGCACGATGACATCTAATTCAGGCTCCCCCCCCGCGTGTGCGGAGGAGGCGCCTGAAAGGGAGGGGGGGGGATGTCCTTCAGACCTCTCTCCCTCCCGATCGCCGAGGTGTACTGGGTTAAGCCAGGCACCGTTTGGAAGGGCACAGCTTGACCTTCCTAACGGTACCTGGCATTAACCCCATGGGGGCCGGATCACGAATCGGCGCCGAAAAGCGCCGGTTCGTGATCCTTTCCCGGAGCTGGCCGACATCTTGGATGTCGGCCAAGCCTCCGGGAACTCCCCCTGTGGACTGGCGTCATCGTGCATAGCACGATGACGCCAGTCCTGGAGTTAACCCCAAACTGCAGTGCCACCAAAGGTGGAGATAGGGGGTTCCAATGAACCCCCTATCTCCCGATCAGTGGCAGCTAGGGGTTAATGTTTGGTACTGTTGGATCGGCCAGAGCATGGCCGTTCCAACGATACCAAACATGACCATGAAAAAAGTTTTTTAAAAAAAATAAAATAAAAATAAAAAAATATAAAAAAAAATAAACGTTTTTTTTCTTTTTTTTTTGTTTGTTAATGCAGAAATATTGTTCCCATTTCAATTAGAATGTGAACAATGATGGTGCACTAACGATTTTTGTATGCGGTGCGTTTGTTAAAAATAACGTAATTTTCCCCAAAAATAAAAAAAAAAAAGTAACGAGACCCCATTGCTAATTTTTTTAACAAGCGCACCCCATACAAAATATAACCGCAATTGCTCGCATGTTAAAATGTGGAAAAAACACACTTTACAGGTTGTAAATTATTGAAAATTCCTATTTTATTGCATTTTTTGTTATAATATACAGACAGGACATGACGTATACATATAATAATGACATATTATGAATCTGCCGAGTCTGACGGAAAGAACGATATATAATATGTCTGGGTCATATATTAAAATAAGCCTTCAAAACACGTTTAAACAAGATGAGCGAAACAGGTAAAAATGAGCTCAGCACAGAGGCGTGAAAAGGCTCAGCAGCGAAAGAGTTAAAGGAACACTCAACTTAAAAATCACACCCCCCTTTTTTTTATCCTAAACTATAATTAATAAAAAGTTATTTTTTTACTTGTAACTGTAATACTTACCCTAAAATCCTCTGGTTTCCAGCGGCGTCTTTTTTTATTTTTTATACTCACCTCCCTCCTCTTCCGCTCCCGTCCTTCTTGCGTCTTCTTGCCTTCTGGTTTACGTGAGAAGCGCGCATGCGCGCATCTCATGTAAGCCAGCCAATCGGCAGGCTTCCTCCCGGCTCCCTCTGAGGATTAGTGTTGCGCGCAAGAGGATGCGTGCAACACTAATCTTCAGCCGCTGCCACCAGCTACTGCGGCGAGTTGGAGACGTCATCGCGCTGAAAGCTCGATGACGTCTCCAACTCGGCAAAAGTCAGCAGAAGCGGAAATATGATTACCGCTCTACTGACTGACAGCTGGGAGGGCGGAGTAAACTCCTCCGCCTCGCTCAGCTGTTTTCAGCTTTTTCTGCTGAACTGCCGAGCGGAGGGAGGGGGGGACAGAGGGCAGGATACTCCGGGCATCATGACCACCTAAAATAGCTTAGGTGGTCATGTTGCCTAGAGTGTCCCTTTAAAGGAACAGTGAGTTTGATAAAAAAAAGGGTTAAAAATAAAAACGAAAAATTCCTTCAAATGTCGTGCCTAGGAGGTCCCCATAACCTGCCCGTGATGTGGCGGATTAGTAGAATGTATAGAAATATCGCCATCAGAGACCCACACACGACACCTAGCCATCCTTAAGGGGTTAAAATGCACAGGGACTGGCTACTATCCTGTTAGATGAGGGAATGTATTATATGTATAAAGCAATGTATATATGACAATGGATAGTCAGAGACTCTTAGACATTTTCACGTTGTGTTGTGTTACTATTGCAGAAGCAGCAAGCCCTTCCACCACGCTCGCACCAAAACTATAGATCTAACACAATAATAATTGTATGCTCACCTAGGCCCTTCGGGAGAGGTACATGACATACAAATACTGGAATATTACCTTTAAATCTAAGGAGTGTGATAAAGATTTTATTAAGCCCTTGATGACAAATGACGTAACGTCTACATCATTAATGTTTGGCAATAAAGAGCCCTGGTCCTTAAGGGGTTAAACAGCATATCAGAGGATCATGTAGTAAAAAAGAACACTTCTTAGAATTCAGAAGCAGAGTGTTCATACATGTGCAGGAGCCACACCCAGTCTGCAAGCAATGTATCAAATTCATGAGACCAAACTAATTAGAAGCACATGTTATTTCCAAACACTAATTAACACCTGTTGTTTACGCCGTTTGAGAGCCCTGATGTAAGCACATGTCATTTAGAGGTGAGAATCTTTGCACCTAGACATTAGGCAGACTGTAAAGCATGCTTTCCTTGTAAGCTAGAAAATCCACATCACCCATTGCAGCATTTTAAAGATGAAACACACAGGCGGCGCAAAAAATCCTATGCAAGCCTCATGCACTCTAAGCACATGTAATTATGAGGTGTGAAAGTTTCAGAAAAATGTACACGTGAGCAAATATTTTAAATAAAGCCAGAATAATTTTATGAGAGTCACATTTGTCTGACAAACAGATAATACATTACACTGCAGCATGTGTTGATATATGTTGGTAGATGTATATAATGTGTGTTATGTGTATGTAACATGTTTATGCTATTATACATACCGCTTCTTGACGACGTACACAGTCCGTCCATTGCTAATCATCGCCCACATGCGTGCCTTATTGCCCTGAGTAGTTTTTTAATTCAATATCTAATAAACCATTGCTTATAATATTCTGCAGTAAAGAGTCTATTTCTAGATTTTTTAAGCATTTTTTCCAAAAAAAAATTCCAACTCGAACCAAACACGCCAAAAAGTTTGAAATTTGCGAACTTTCAAACTGCCGATGTACGAGTCGAACTCCGAACTGATCGAACCGAACAGCTCATCCCTACTGAGGAGGAGGAGGAGTAAGGGGGCAGTGCAACAAGTGACAGGTTATAAATTCGAAGGTTATTTGCGTAGAGTAAGTGTGTTAAGAGGGAATCCAAATGCAGATTTCATTAGAAGTGCTTAAAGTGACTCTACTCATCCTGACCACGTTAGTTATAAGGAGGTCAGGCTGTGAGGCGTGCCCACCTTTGAAGTGGAATCAGACTGGAAGATGGTCGCTATTATGAGCCGAGCGGCCATCTTGTTCAGAATATTGGTTCACTTGCAAATAGCTAGATAGATTTCAACAGACACTAGAATGAAGCTTACATATAATTTTAGGAATGTGGTAGATTAACAGAGAAGCAATTAAACGAAGGGAAGATCCGGCCAGCTCTTGGCACGGAGAGACAGGATGACAAATGGATACTGCAAGGTCACTGAGGCCTGCAGAGAGACAAAGAGAGCGTAGAAACCAGACCATGCTTTATCTGTAACAAATAAACATAGCCTTTAGGGAGGTGGGCACGGCCTGGATTGAGTGCGGCAGCAAATCACAAACTGTCAGACTAACATGAAGTTTGCCAATTTACGGTCAATGTATGGAATGCCTTTGTACTAACAATGGGAGGTATTAACCCATGTGGGGTGGAATAAAGTGTCACCGGGAGGTGGGCTAATTGGGATGTACCTAATTATGTATTCGGGGTATAAAACCCCTCTTCGGGGTGAGAACAAGGCTCACTCTTTGCGATTCAATCGTGTGTGAGCATTTGTGTGACGACACAATAAAGTTTGCCTTTCCTGAAGAGACTCGTGTTCAGACAATCCTTGCTCGTGTCCGGTCCGGCTTCGTCCTGAAGTGAACCTAGTGATTCCGGTTACACCTTCTCCCAGCTCCACCGATCTGGTGTAATCGTTATGTGAAGTTGAGGCTGGCCTTCCAGCCCAAACAAGGTCACCAGCAGCTCGGAATTATGAATTTCCCGGCTGCCAGTCACCAGATCGGTCACAGGTGATGTCACGCACACAGAGCGCCCGACATCACCCTGTGAGACCAATCGCTGTAGCGAGCGTTCTCAGAGGCCAATTAAGGGCAGAAAATGTAATGGGAACTGTATTTCTTAACAGCGTGTTCCTTAAATATTCAATAGGTGGTAACAAGGGAGTTAAGAGAAGTGATTTAACCCCCCTGATGGTATTCCCGAGTGTGGCTCGGGGTTAACATTTTGTACCGAAAGCGGTATCCCCGAGCCACACTCGAGCTGTATACTTACATGTCCTGCGCTCCCTCGCTGATCCCGCAGTCTCATCCAGCCGCTCGCAAAGTCACACTGCCTGGTTCTCTTCTTGCGAGGAGTGAAACCAGGAAGTGTGATATCGTGATCGGCTGCAGTGTGACTGCGGGGACAGCGAGGGAGCGCAGGACATGTAAGTATCAGCTCGAGTGTGGCTCGGGGATACCGCTTTCAGTATTAGAAAGTTAACCCCCGAGCCACACTAATACCGCTAGGGGGCCAGAAAAAATAGGACCGATTCTGACAGGGAGGTTAAAAGGCCAGTACCACCAAACAATAAAATGTCCTTATAGTGTTTATTTGATGTTGCTGATATCTTACATGTGTTTTGTTTTTCTCTTGTATGCTTAGAAAATATTTCCCTCTATGCGTGTCACTGGGCGCATCCATTGTGTGATATTTTCCTCCATATGTGTCACTGGGCGTATCCATTGTGTGATATTTTGTGTTGTATCTTTCCATCACTTGCTCCTCACTGTGTGGTTTTGGTCATAGAATGGAGTGAATGGGTCAGTCACGACTCTCATCATTGTATCGTGTGGGATGTATTCAAAGGACATCACCAGGGGGTAGATTAGAAGGCTTTTAAGCTCCCCGTCTTATCTCATTCAGCTGCCAGCTCTTATGTCAGAAAGCCTGAAGAATAGACACCCTGTAGCTTTAAACATTCCCTCCTCCACGTCATTGACTTAACACACAGAAGTAAAAAAAAACCTTTGTTAAATGTTACCTCATGGATGGGTAACTCATTCCATTAGTGCCAACACATATGAGACTGCAAACACCTAAGGCTGGTGTCAGACGAGTGCACAATGTGCGCCCATACTGACGTGCTTACGCTGCAACGGGGCCGATCACACACACTTGTGCACGCGCACAATATGCCCACGCAACAAGCGTCTGTTATCTAAGCCTCCCCACCGATGTGCGAGGACGTGCGTTGACAGGGCTGCAGAGTGCGATCCACCATAGGAGGATCGCGCTTTGTAGCGCTGAGTGCGCTCAGGGAGGTGGCCAGATGGGCGTCGAGTGGGCTGCTCTCCAGATGGGCTGCTCTCCAATGACGCTCGTCTGTCACTAGCCTACATATACAGTAGGGATGAGCTGTTCGGTTCGATCTGTTTGGAGTTCACATCGAACAATCGACCGTTTGACAGTTCGCGAACTTCAAACTTTTTGGAACGTTCGCCAAAAGTTCGAAAAAAAAAATAAACTTGAAAAAAGTATACAAGAATACTAAAAAATCTAGAAATAAAGAGACTCTTTACTGCAGAATATTATAAGCAACAGTTTATTAGATATTGAATTAAAACAGGAATATTTTTAACATTGAAGCCTATGGGGCAAAACATTCTTGTTACTAAAACATCAGGCAGAAACGGCCCTCTAATCAGGCACTGTAGAGGGCAGCCTGCAGAGGCCTCCCAAGGATCCCCTTGAGGAGCATGCGGCCGCCGGATGACAGAGCTGCGACTGTGCGGGCTAGCGGCCCGGGTGCATGTGGCAGAGACAGGCGGAGCAGGGAGGGAGCCACTGCGCCTGCGGCCACGGCAGACCCCCCCCCCCACAACCAGGATCCAGGGAGACCCCACTGACCACCAGGCTAAGGTAAGGCCAGAGAGAAACAAGGGGGGTGTTTGTGAGGGTCCTGAGAACGAGCAACAGCACAAATGGCCTGCTCTACGGTGGGTGCCCGCTCAGGTCTCACAAACAAGGTTTTAGCTTGATTGTGCCATTACAGGGATGAATTTTCCATATGCAAATCAGCCTGCTCTCACCCAGAAAGGGTGGCCAGTGCTGATTGCCAAGGACGTCATCCCTGCACGAGAGGTGCAGCAACCCCCGACGATCGTTTCGGCCTTATTGGGCCTCGTCAGGAGGGTATAGCTGACACCCCTCTAGGCACATCAAGCAAGGGGTCCACGTCTGGATGACCCTTTACAATTGCAGTGAGAAACAAGGGGGGTGTTTGTGAGGGTCCAAAACCTCCACCACTGCACTCTTCCACAATACCTCAGAGGGGTTACGGTGTGAAGGCACTGTTGCCGACACTAAAGGCCCAATTTTAAAGCACCTATTGTTACTTTCATCCAATAATAACTATAAATTTAGCCAAAAAAAAAAATCACTAAACTTGTTTTGCGTGTCCTAAAACGTCTCCTCTTTTCATACAGGCTGCAGCCCCAAGCAGTTGTTTATGAATAGATTAAAGGAAAACCATTTACCGTCATTTGAAATGTCATTTTTTGTTTTTAAATGTTTCTATACATCCTACAAATCCGCCACTTCACGGGCAGGTTATGGGGACCTCCTAGGCACGATATTTGAAGGAATTTTTCGTTTTTATTCTTAACCTTTATTTCATGAGAAACTCACTGTCCCTTTAAAAACGTTTTTTTTTTTTTGTACTTTTTGTCCTCGTTTCCTGTCCCCCAGGGCACTACCCGGACCCCCATACACCTTTTAATGGTATTTATCTTGCATATATGCCCTCTTGGAGGGCACTCGAAAAATCGAACGTTCGAGTCCCATTGACTTGCATGGAGTTCAATTTGTGTTCGAGTTGGAACTCGAACTTTTGAAATTGTTTGAGTTCGATTGCGAACCCAACACTGGGGTGTTCGGCTCATCACTAATATACAGTGGTGAAGCTGGATAACACACCCTGATTGACTATAAACCTATTATCGGGTTACATTTATATAGATCATTGTGCCAGAGGTTTCCAATAATAAAATATGAGACTCACCTGATTCGGTCAGAGCGGCTGCTGCAAAACAGAAGTGAGATTAGCGATTAAAAAAAGTTTACTTGTTTCCGAATACAAATTTTCTTGTCCAATTTCAGTGTAATAATAATTCAATGTTTTTTTTTGTTTTTTTCCTGTAAAGCTTTTTGTTTCACAATACTTTGCTAAGTACAAACAGCGCTTTAATGCGACATCCACAAGTTCTACTGAAGGAGATTAAGGATTAAATACAGTTTCCTGATTTTTGATACACATTGTAAAATCTCAACTATTAAAATGATATTGTTTGGTTGTGCTTCTTTGTGTTTGATAATAACATTGTAAGAGTCACCCAGGAGTCCTGTGCAACTGGTGAGGATATACAGACCCTCTGGTGCATGGATCATGCCGTAACAAAAAGTGTCACAAAATCAATTCATATCAATACTTTCAACGTGTGCAGCAGGCGAGTATCTTCTTGGATCAAACACCCGGCACCTTAAAGGGACACTACCATTTACAAACAAAACCACCTTAATAATCACATGATAAAAACACATGCCTAATGGTTTTTTTTTTTCTTTCTTTGAAGTACTTGCATGTAAAAAGGAAAAATAAAGTTAGGTTTTTATCTCCAGGTTCCAGTCTCTGGATTTTTTTCCTTGATGCAACATTTATCAAAAGCTTTGCTTTGTGGCTCTTATTTAATCTACTTTAATATCAAACCTCATCTAAACATTCCATCCCCCACCTCATTAACTGGTTTTGTTCTCCAGGCTCCCCGAGATAAGAGCTGGCAGCTGAAGGAGATAAAACAGGGAGCTTAAAAGCCTTCTAATCTACCCCCTGGTGATGGCCTTTGAATACATCCCACACAATACAATGATTTGAGTCAGTGACTGATCCATTCGCTCCATGACTGCTTAACCTGGATCCCTGCCTTTGCCCATGCACTCCAATAAAAACACACCTGGACAAACACGACCTATCGAGTTATATATATATATATATATATATTGCATAAACCTTATCTGTGCTAGAAAGACACAGTGTGGCAAAGCATTGATTTTAGGGTTCTGTGTAATAACAGACCCAGGATGCATCAAAGTGAGACAGATGCAGGGGCGGACTGACAAGTAATGGGGCCCCCGGGCAATAAGAGGTCATGAGGCCCCCTTGTTCTGCACCGACAGGAGGCCACACCCATAAAAACCCCACCCCCTACAACGCAACACCCACATGTACATTATTGTGCTAAAGAATTTATTTCTGAACTACTAAAAATAACCTTTTTGAAAATCCACTTGGACCCAGCAGCGAATTTTGCCCCCCACCCCCTCCATACTTACAGATGGCCTCCGCACTACTGCAGCAGCCATCACCCACTCATTGCAGCTAAGGCTGCGCCACAGCACATAGTACCACAGTCGCAGCACAGCAAAGTCCCTGTGGAAAATATGGGAAACTGACCATCACTTTAAAAGATACTGTACAATCCTAACACACTGCACATTACAGAATTCCACAGAAATAAACCTCACAGTAATGTGCAGTGTGTATGAGTGTATCACAGAATCCACAGTAATAAAATTCAGTAATGTGCAGTGTGTATGAGCAAATCAGAATCCACAGCAATAAAACCCACAGTAATGTGCAGCTCAACAGTAATGTGCAGCTAACATGGATATATATTGCCCCCAGCAGATTTATATTGCCCCCAGCAGATCACTCATGGATATATATTGCCCCCAGGCCAGAAGATATATATTGCCCACCCCCGGGTTATCGCTGGCTCTGAGGGTCCGTGGGTCAATAGGGGCCTGGTTTGGGGGGGCGACACTGTGGGCCCCCACCGGTTTCCTCTGATGATCGTAGGGAGAAATTAAAATGCAGCCAGCGGAGCACTCTGAAAACGCCGCGGTGGTGCCTGCGCCGCCCCCTCATGTGATGTGCGGCGCCAGTGCAACGTGCCTGTTCCAGTTGATTAGGTTGCAGGCACGCTGCAGGCGCCACTGCGGCATTTTCTGAGTGCGCCGCTGGCTGCATTTTAATTTCTCTCTACGATCATCGGAGGAAACTGGCTGGGGCCCACAGTGTCGCCCCAAATTGGGCCCCTACTGACCCGCAGGCCCTCAAGCAGTGCCCGATGGGTCAGTCCGTCCCTGGACAGATGTCATTTGCATATCCTACCCAGAATTCCTTGCTGCATATGGGGAATGTGGCACAGGAGCTCTGGGATGCAATTCATCAAATTGCTGTGATGTGCAAGTGGCTTCTGCAATAATAAATACACTCTATATAATATATAGAAAGGGCACAACTTTATTAACTTATTTTAACATTCAACTAAAATTCACACCCTAACAGTAACCAAAAAATGTTAACTCTAATCCTACTGCAAGAATGAGTTATCCACCAACCAGAGCTTGTCGCTCTCCTGGCTTACACAGGACCGAGGATGTCTCTCCCATCGCCCACCTATTCCGGCGGCTTATCCTTAGGGCTTCCTCGCTGGCCAAGATTCACGCAAGCTGTGACACCACGACATGAAATTTAATGCCAAGGGCGGGAGCGTGATGAATCTCTCCTTTTCCTGCACAGGTGTGAACAGGTAAGAATTCCCCCCCCCCTTATATTCGGCCCCTCATTAGCATAACGATTGGCAGACTGATAAAATTATCAACTACCCACCTGTCCTAATTAGTCCCTTCCTTAACGTTCCAGGGGCTGCTTTCTATGGCCAAAAGCTGCCCAGTGAGGCGCAAGTGATGGAAAGTATCACACACGTAGATCTCAGCAACATCAAATAAACACATTAAGGACATAGCATTTTTTGGCTGTCCCTTTAACATACTCCGGTTACCAATCTGGTCCATTCCATAGCTGTTTGTGAGTGGAGCCACCGAAATTAAAATGTCTGGCTCGCATATTCTAACTATAAATAACAAGTAACACCCAGATCCTCCGCATTATAGGGACATTTGAAAGAAAGAAATCATAACTGGACCCGGAAAGAAAAGTTAATATTACCGTAGATACTCGAGTATAACGCGACCCGAATATAACGCGATGGATAGAGATTCATTATGGAAATGAGAGAATACTCAAGACTCGAATATAACGCGAGGAACAAAATTTTACTGAACCGGTAAACAATTAAAATCCTTCCAGGTTCTCTTAACACAGTCAGGCTCCCCCTCAGGCCAGGGTGCTCTGCTCTAGAATGATTGCAGTTGTTACTAAGTATGAAACCGCCGGCAACACGTTTGCTTTACTAGCAATTAGATGATTGGCTTAAACTGAGCATGCCCTCTGGCCGTGATGGATCCCACCTCTCCCTTATCTTCTGGGAGTTCCTGAATTGTTTGCAAGTATCAGGGAGCCCGCATTCACGTCACTTCCGAGAGACTCGAGATCCAGAGCAAGGCAATTTTTTTTTTTTTTTTTTTTTTTATTTTTTTTACACGCGATGCAGAGGTCTCGAATATAACGCGACCCCTACAATTTGAAGGTAAAATTTTGTCACCAAAATCTAGCGGTATACTCGAGTATCTACAGTAACTAATTTTGCAATTGTGACATCTCTTAAAACATTTAAAAAATATTAAAACCTAAAAGCCTGACCAGCGAGTGTGAGCCAGCCACTGATTCACGATCCGGTACACATGGGAGAATCAAAGGTCTCTTAATGAAGACCCACTTAGCTACGGCGATTAATTACATTTGTGAAATCCACGTACTCTGGAACCTAGAGATTCTGTGTGTATAAATAATAATAAAAGGAAAACACAAAGTGGAGCGATTGATTTAGAAATCAAGGTATTGGTCTTGATTATTGCTTCTCTTTACATGTTGTGCCGTTTTATTTTACACTTTCAGGGTTATTCAAAGAGAATCGAAAAGTCACCGCACGTTCGGTGACTTTTCATTCTCTTCAATTCGGCGTTCCCATTCTGGCGACCCTGCGGTGTGTATTCAGCAAGCATCACAGGGCTGTCGAAGTGCAGGGAAAAGTCACCGCAAACCCGCCGAAAACTAACTGCAAAAACCCGGCGAATGCACGCCGAAACCCGCAAAGACATCTGGATTAACCCACCGAAAACGCCTGAAAAACCCGAGCAGGAGCCAATCACACACAGCTCAGCCGCCGGAAAAAGCCGACACCGCAGACGAGTTTAGTGAATAAATTAGAAAAACAGTTTGCAAACAGCGTTTCACTTTTCAATCATTCATGCAAAGAAACTACTGAGAGAAAATGTCTGAAATTTGCACAGGAGGTCCAGGGAATGATAATAAAAAGGGGCTGTTACAGAAAAAAGAAGTAAACTTAATAAAAAAAAAAAAAAATCCAGAAAAATGCTTAAAATATCCTAAAAAAAAAAAATCTATAAATAAAGAGACTCTTTACTGCAGAATTTTATAATGAACGGTTTATTAGATATTGAATTAAAACAGGAATATTTTTAACATTGAAGCCTATGGGATTCTCCTGAATAAACCTGCCGAATTAAACCACCGAATGGCAGGGTATTAGGGGAACCTTTCACTGCTGGTTTGTGATCTGTGAATAGCCGAAGCAGTGCTTTTTCATGGGGATTTCACTGCCCTCGAACAGGCGCCGAACAGGCACCGTATGTGCATGCAATTCGCCAGGATTTGGCAAATTGTCTGCTCTCTGGATAGCCGAATGGCCAAGAAAGGTCAATTTTCAGCGTTCGGTTCCCTTTTCGGCAGCAATTCGGATCTCTTTCAATAACCCCGTTTGTGTCATTTCATATCTCGCTCCGTGCCCCTTGCAGGAGGTTTGGGAGAAGCAGAGATGCCTCGTTCGTTTAGATCTTGCATAATACAACATTACAAATCATTAGAAGACATTACAGCGCACTCGTTGGGTTGTTTAGGAGACATTCACAATGTTTAGGAGACATTCACAAATATTCTTGAGGCGTAGATTAAAAAGTGAGAAACCCAAATGGTTTCTTTTTGTCATTAAATAATACATATATTTCCATATTATTATCTCCAGGTGGAGTTTAGGGTTAGAAATTCTCTGGTTTAATGCCAGATTTGTTGAACAGGTAATTATTACTTACACAATGTCAATATAGATCATATAAACGAGTAAAAGGTTAGTACTTACCGCAGAGGATCATCAGTATGAAGGCTGACATGGTGAGGGAGACGGGTGCAAGCAGAAGATCGTCTTCGGCACTGAAGGTGACAAATAGAAGCTCAGACCCACTTCCTGCTATTTATTGCATAAATTATTCTAATACAGGGGGCGTTACCAAGGACCAAAAATACCCAGGATGTCAGCAAGCGTAGCCAGATCGGCCATGTTTTTCTGGACGCATATAATTTATTCGTGCTGATGGGCAGAGCAAGAAAAATGCCACCCCGCAGCATGTAGAATCCATAGGCTGTAGGTAAGGAATCCCAGGTGACCTGCCTTGAGTTCCTTCCGGCAGCATATTAATTAGGGATGTGCGTTTCGGAATTTCGGAATTTTCATGAAATTTCCCGATTCATGTTTTCGGATGCGGCCGATTTTCCGAAAATTTTTTAGATCCGAAAATGGCAGATCCGAAAAGTTTTCCGAGCCGAAACGAAATATTTTCGAAATTTTCGAATGGACTTGAAATGTGTCAAACAGACGTTCCGAAAAAACGAAAATTTTTGAAAATACAAAAAGTCGATCCAAAAAACGACCTAAGTGACACGAAAATACGAAACATGGTCGAAATTCCGAAAAATATGTACACGAAAAACGAGTCGAGCCGAACCGAATCGAAACAGAAATCGGTCGAAACGAGCCGAATCGAAAAGTTTAAAAATCCGAAAAATCAAATCGGACCAAAAAAAAAAAAAAAAAAAATTTTGCCACAAGCCTAATATTAATGGTACATGTGGCAGGGCAGCACTAATCTACGTGCTCTTCCCCCTCTGCATGAAGCAATGTCGGTGTCCAGGAAAACATGGTCGACCTGGTAACCCTAACGTCAGCCCAAATCAAAATACTAATAAATAAATAAAAGGGACGGGCACAGCACGCATTCCTTAGGGCAGAATTATTGGCGGCATGTAGAAGAGCAATGTTTCGGCTTATCACACACCTTTATTAAGCCTGCCATGCTGCTTGTGATGGACCGCCTGGCACCCCGACTGTATGCCATCGTCAGACTCTTGCTTTCTCCAAGCTGGAACCTGAAATCTAGGAACCTCAGCCCAAACCTCCTGATGTTACGAAGCAGAAACTGTAACCTTTAGGGCAGGACCACAAACTCACAAAATAATAAAGATATACCCCAAATCACTAGGCAAGACCAGTGTTCGGAGTAACAGCAGCAAAAACGCTTTACTCAAAACAGACATACAGATATAGCAGTTAAGGGACCTCCTCCAACTGCCCTAGTGATGGCTGAGTCTGTCACACCGCTCTTACAGATAAACACCGTGCCCTCCACTAATAGTGCCATCCTTGCTAAATATAAGCACAGAAGGCTGTGAACAATTGTCTTTACGGTTTACGCTGATCTTTTGTTCATTAAATGCACAGTAACACTCTGCTCTAGTGGACATCCAACAACAGCAAACACAACACAGGTTTATCCAAAAGAAATCACGACTAAATTTATGTGCGGCGCAGTTATTCTCACCTTCCTTTTAGTCAATGCTTTGTGCTCCTCCCTTTCCAAGATAACAGCTCTGAGTCTTGTCCAACAACGGTGGCCAAGGTTGGAGAATGCATGGCGAGGGATCCGAGATCATGCCTCCATACACCATTGCTCTAGATACTTCACATTTCCAGGTCGACACAGGTGGCATATCCTCTTCAGTTCATCCCTCAGGTTTTCTATGGGGTTCAAGCCAGGGGACTGGAATGGCCCTGGCAGAACCTGGAGTTTGGAGTGGTCAGTAAACCAGTTTTGTGTTGATTTTGATGTATGTTTTGTATCCCTGTGCTGCTGGATGTTCCAGCCATGGGCTTTTGTGAGCTTTCTGGCAACTATCTGTTGACATTTGATAAGAGTCCATGATAAATTTGTCCCAACAGTATGTCCAGGTCCTCCGGCAGAAAAACTGCCAAAACATTAATAAGTCACCACCATACCTAACTATGGGCATGAGGTACTTTCCCATATGACTACCCCTCTCTGTACCCCAAAAAGCTGTATATTGGTTTCATCTGAACATAGAATCTGATCCCATGTTAAGTCCCAGTAGTGTCTGGCAAAATGAAGACTTGAATCTATGGATGAGAGTAGAGGCTTTAGTCAAACCCTTCCAAACTACTTCTAGTGATGTAGGGGACGTCGGATTGTAGTTTCCGAGACATTCTGACTTCAACACACATTTAACTTCTGCAATTCTCCAGCTGTGACCATCAGAGTGTTTTTGGCCATCCTCTTCACAGGGTGTTGAGACAATATAGACACACATCCTGTTCCGGATTGATTTTTTAACACTTCCAGTTGAATGGAACGTCTTAGTCATTGTCCTGATGGCGGAAATGGGAATTTTCAGTGATTTTGTCATTTACTTAGATATTCTTCACACGTTATGAAACAACCTTTTGCCGCACAACACAGCTATCTTTTTGGTCTTACCCATTGTGAAGAATGACTAAGGGGATTTAGACTATAGGGTCTATTCAAAGAAAGGTGAAACTCAGGAGAACGACTGGAGAAATGAAAATTCTAGGTCAAAATAGGCAAACCAGAAAAAAAATTCTCCCATTTATCTCACTTTCCAAATTGGCTATTTGGTGAAGAAAGTTCTCTTCTGCCAATTCTCCAGATTTTAACCTGTCTCTGAATAGCCGTGTAGTGTTACCTCATATTTATTCCCCCATGATACAGGAAGTCATGGTGGAACAACTTCCTGTTCTTAGTCCTCCAGGTGTACTCAATTGTTCACAACCTTCTTTGCTCATATTTACCTAGGATGCTATACGTATATATTTATAGGGGGATATAATAGGGTATTAGTGGTGTCAGCTTGGAGAAAAAAAAGCTGTGGTAGCATCAGAAAGGCCATATTAAAAGTAGCTCTCCTTTACGATTGGAGTGCCCAAAATCTTTATTTCCTCTTAATATTAGTGAAGTGTACTGTATATATAGAGCGCCTAATACAATATTTCAAAATAAATACATTACTGTTAGTCCCGGCCATGCAGGAATTCCTCTTGATCCTTGACTCATCAGTAAATCCATATGGACCAATTTTTAGACTCTCTTACAGGTATGACCCACGGAGTGTGACCTGCGCGGGATGACAGCAATCAAGGAAGATTCTGGAACAAGTCGTAGCTAGTGAAGCTACACCTCCACATTCTAAAGTCCAGGAGTGAAGAGATTTTGAAAGTTAAACCCGCTTTTTCAGTCGGCAGACATTTGTATTGGTTGTTTTACATTTCCTTTGGTAATTAATAGGCTTGTGCACCGATTTTTTTTTGGTTCGATTTTTCGGATTTTTAAACTTTGATTCGGCTCGTTTCGACCGATTTCTGTTTCGATTCGGTTCGATTCGTTTTTCGTGTACATTTTTTTTTCGGAATATCGACCATTTTTCGTATTTTCGTGTCACTTAGCTCGTTTTTGTATCGACTTTTCGTAATTTCGGAATTGTTCGTTTTGGGAATTGTACGTTTTCGGAATTTCGATCGTTTCGTATTTTCGTGTCACTGCTCGTTTTTGTATCAACTTTTCGTAAGTTCGGAAATTTTCGTTTTTTCGGAACGTCTTCTCGTTTCAAAGCAATAAATTTCGATTTGACACATTTCAAGGCCATTCGAAAATTCCGAAAATATTTAGTTTCGGCTCGGAAAACTTTTCGGATCTGCCATTTTCGGATCTAAAAATTTTCGGAAATTCGGCCGCATCCGAAAACACGAATCGGGAAATTTGGTGAAAATTCCGAAACCCGAAACGCGCATCCGTAGTAATTAAAGCTATTGAGTGCCGTATCGTAGGACATATTGCTGCGTTTACTAATACATAACACTATAAGTGATTGATCTATAAATTCTTTAAACCAGTCTTCTCTCTTCACCATTCTTCGGCCGTACGGACTCTACCGAGGAGGAGAGCTGGTGGACAGAGCGAAGAGCCTGGTGCACATCATGAAGAACCCATTCAGCTCTGCATCCTACAGAGCACTCTGCAAGTCCTGGTGTAACTTTACATTCTGGGCCCAAGCTGAAAAAGACGATAAAAAAGGGAAAGAAAGGAAACAGACAGCAGGACGAGTTGTTTATCCTTTGAACGACTCATAAAGCTCACGTCTGAGATAATATAAAGAGACTTTCAAGCAGGCCCACATAGCAAAAAAACTAGCCATGGCCCAGAGTACACAGAGTAGTATAGTCCGGGTTAGGAAGAGAGAGAGCAGCCTGGTCAAGGGAAACCTCGTGCTGTAATACCAATTAAATTGTAATAAGTGGAACCAAGATCCAGGATCGGTGGGCTTTTGTGAGCCGAGTAACAAAACTTCAGTCTGTGGCAAGGTCCTTGGGTCTGTGGTGGGGTTTAATTCACCAGCAGATTAGAAGATGGAATCTAGGAGAAGAATTAAATCTTCTCCAGGTGATGGCAAAAGGCAAGGGTCAGGGTTAGCTGTCCGAATTGACCTTAACCTTGTGAAAAATGTTAATGAGTTCTTGTTAGCCTACAGACTAGATCGTGCCATGTGGTGTGACATATCATGGCACCACCTATCCAAAGCTGGTACAGTCAGAACCTGAAACGCAGCCGTAGTTTGACAGTCCTGACATACAGCATTTGAGCTTGGGGACCTGAGGAATAAAGGACGCCATAAGTACTGTAGCATGAAAGTCCAAATCCACTTTAACCACTCTACCAAATGTCTGGGGCCCGACTACTTCATTGTGCATTCTTGACTCCGATCCAATCTGTCTACTTCAGATTTTTAATTTCCATAAAGAATGAATGCCAAACTAATTATCCAGTCTTCCATAGTGTAACAGATCTCTGTACCCTGACTGGGTCACATCTATTAATGCCACTTTCTTGACGGACCCACGTGCTCTCCCCAGCAGGCTTTCGTGCCTTCTTCTAGTCCTTGGATGAAGTTTAAGGAAGGGTACACGTATAGAGCTTTGCTAGCATCCTCCAGAATTAGGACGACACTGTAGATCTGGAAGTTTTGAGCAGTTGCAACACTGAACCCTTTATTGGGTTACCTATACATACACAGTCCAAGGGTAGTGTGGCAGCCAATAGAAAACACCACCCTGGCATTTTACAGCACTACAACATAATCTCTCCCCTAGAAAATGTTCTGGATTTCCCATGTTCTTAAGGTTCCGCAGTATACTTCTCGGAGAGGGAGACATAAATCAGACCTGGTACAGACAATGGGGTAAACATTTATAGACAAGACAGGACAATGACAGCTGTGGATAGTAAACAAGATTACAGTCTAAGGCATCAAAAAATGGGGCAGTGTTGGCCCGACAAGGCAGATTAACACTTTCACTGCTGAGGACGTATGGGGAACATCCTCATTGACTGCAAAGAAAAAATAGGGGGTTCCTTTGAATCTCGATATCTCCAGACGTTTGGCAGCTAATGGGTATGGCCTTTCCAATGATACCAAACATGACCATGTTTAAAGTAAAGTAAAGTAAAGAAAAAAATATTTTAAAAAAAGTGTTTAAGATGGGAAATGGCAGTGAAGAGGTTAACAAAAAACCACTCAAACATACAACAGATAATTAACACATTCTTGAGAGGGATGCTGGAAAAGGCCAAGATAACCCACCTGGCAATTTTAGCAGATAGCAAAAGATACACCTAGACTAACATTACACAAACACCCTGCACCCTACAGGCACAGGATGATTTCAACACAAGAGAGGGCAGGGAAAGAACATAGAATATTAGGTCTGAATCTCCCAAATTCATTTCTAGGCCCATGTACCCAAAGTTCAAAGTCACATACGTCACACACAGGAATATAAACCTAACATGAAGCACATCAAGATGAAAAACAAATTACAAATTAACAAATCAAACCTGTGAGAAAGACTCAATAGAAGAACCAAGATCCAGGAAACGTTACATAAAAATAAATTTAATCAAAATCTAAATAGGATTTATTTAAAAAGGGAGCAAGAAGACATTGAACATGTTTTTATCATTCTTAGTCCCAAGAGAACAAACATATTTACACCATTATCAGTGAATATTGAGTTCATGTCCAAATCCCAGCACGGTCACCTTTTAGAAGGGTAAAACCTTCACAGCGGCTCCTGCGCTACTGTGAACAGAATCCAACAACAACAATTTCCCCCAAAATGCAGCGGACTGGGAAAAAAAGACAGAACCCCCCCCCCCCATATTTGTTTGCAATGCTCTAATCCGTAACACATTTTAGGTATTTCAGTGAGGCATTAACTGGTTTGCAGAGAATCAGTTTGGTCCTTTGTGCTTCCTGTAGTGGGTGGGGAAGGAGGAGCCAGGCTGCTCTGGCCGCAGTAAATTAAAGATGGCACCGACCGCCTGTAATACATTCTGAGTCTCGATTTTTCTAAAGTAATTTCAATGTTACTTGTTCACTCCGAATCCCTGGTCTGAGGTGGATGACAAATAGACAACGAATACAATAGGTTTGGTCTTAAACCTAAATTATAAATGTTCCTCAATCCCAGCAGATTCATACAGCATAAAGGAGAGGGAGTTTTCTTTCCACATACACGGCAAAGGTGAACTAATTCCCTGCAGATCCAGCAGAGGGAGAGGTTACGCTTTCAGAAGACGCTGGTTTGATGGCTAAGGTATTCATCTCGTGGTAAACCACGAAAAGAACCACAATAAGTACACACGTAGAGAGTACCAGGCGAAGAATATTCTGCCGTGTGTAACTGATCTGTGATTCTTCATTTGACTTTGTCCCTGGAAGAATAAAATAGGTTTTTTTAATAAAAACATATCAACTAAAAATCGCTTTAGAGAAAAATCCTGAATTAGGCAAAGAATTACGAAATAAAGCATCTCAGTTCATTCAAAAATGGATAATGTTCTGGTTTTTATTGCAAAGCAGTATCTGACCCCGGACACGTAACAGTGGTTCATCCAAAAACCTAATTCCACCTGTCATGGAAGGGACGTAGCACTCCCCGCTTCAAACCCCAAGACTTTTATTTTCATGGCAAAAACCCCAAAAGAGATACAGGGTAATTCAAAGAGAATCGAAACGCCACCGCACGTTCAGTGACTTTTCGTTCTCTTCAATTCGGTTCGATTTGGCGATCCCATTTTGGCGACCCTGCGGTGTATTCAGCAAGCACCATAATGTGTGATTATGCAAGAGGGCTTTTTCTTTGTTTAAGGAGTCAAGAGTCTGGGGCAGTATTTGAAAAGGTAATCTTATCTATTGGAACAATAGATTATGCAAATGTGTGTGATTACTGTAAAAATCTAAATGACATCATGTAATCAGAGTTAATCTTCCAGGGGTCTGGTTTATGCAAATTATACCTGTTGGACCTCAGCATAAATAGTGGCGTTATTCAATAAAAGTGAGATTCCTGCTTGAACATACAGCCTGTCTGGTGTCACATTCAGGGTACCCCACGATCACCCTCAGAAGGCACAGAGCGGCCTTCTGGAAATTCAAAGAGGCAGAGGATCAGACCAAGCAGGTCTGGAGCTGCAGATCAGGCTGCTCGAGGCACTGAGTTCCGAGCAACTCAGCGGTTTGGCTTATCTTTGTAATGGGGTGTCTGGAGAGCAGGACAGGCGGAAGAGAGCGGGCTCCCATCACACCATCTTAGGTAATAAAGGTGCATTTTAGGGAGATAGCACTTAAATGGAACTGCTCGCTCTGTTTGGGTTGCAAAAGTTACCACTACAATGTCTTCCCATTTCCAGATGGAAAGTTGAGGTTTTCCACCTGGTCTCATCACGGGAAAAGACAAAAAGAATGGTCAATAGGCACCAGTAATTCAAGGATAGATTTTAGGATTTGAAAGATGAGCATTGGGGCGTTGAGATTGTGTGCAAAGTTCTGTAAAAAAGCCAACAGCTCCCAAAGCCTGGTTATGTGTGCTCGCGGCAAAGGCTAAGACGGACATTTTGAATCAATGGTGATCATCCACCCCACCCTCATTAGAAAGGGTGTGCAGTAGAATATAAACGTCATCTTCAAAATGACTAGAGGCAGCATTACAGATTGCGGAACTCCTGGAAAATAACTTTTGGGGCCGATTAACTCGACCTTCGTTGGTATCGCTAACTAGTGACCTACAATTCCCAGTATTCTTTCAATGCAATAGATGAATCATGGGTGTTGCAGTTCAGAAACTTCTGGGGGAGGGGGGGGGTGCAAAGTTTGAGGTTCCTAACCTATAGATTTAAAAACACCCAAGGCTGTTCAGCTACAGGATGTGATGGCATATTGCCTAAGCCTGCCAAATGGGGTGCAACGGTGTTTGTGGCACGCTTATGCAAAATGTGATCACGTCTTGTAACTGGACATCCAACAACATGTCCCATTACAGGAGGTCATGTCTATAACAGTCTCATATTTGCAAAGTCACAAAATTTCACACTCACCTCCTATCTGGATATTTATTCCTCTGCTTGATTTTTTTACACTATCAGTTGCAGTTTTTACTTCACAGGTGTAATTTCCACCGTCTTGTAGCCGAAAGAAGGGAATCCCATATAGATTTGTTATACCAAATTCCTGCACTTTCTTCCCATTTCTGTAGAAAGCATGCCACAGTGCTGTTTGCGCTCTGGGCGGCGCCAAGAGCGTGTCACACATCAGGGTCACAGTGGCACCTTCTGTCAGTGGATACAGAGAGACGTTTATTTCTGGGTCAGAGAAGAGCTCTGGAAGATATAATAAGGACATCGCACAAAAGGTATCAATAAAGAAATAAAGATATAGATCATGTATTGCATCAATAGGTCTGATTTACCATGTGACCAGAGAAACAGCTGCTGTGAGAGACAATCTTAGAACTTGTCTTGGTGTCCATTTAATATTTTTGTAGGTTTAAAAGGGGAATAGGATCTGTACCGTCTCTGTTGCAGGGGATGCAGTTTAGACCAGGACTGGTATCAGGAAGAGGGGAAGGAGTTTAGTGCAGCACTGTGATCAGAAAGTGTCTGATGATATGCCAAGATATACTGTTACATGTGTGACACTTACTGATGGATAACAGCCAAATCAACTTCAGCTATATGTAACTAAGTATCTAGAAGGTGCAAGGGGGCAACCCAAATTTATGTCAGATTGGTGATGGTTAATACAAAGTATATTAAAACTTAACTTTTATTGAATTAGAAGGACCAGATGGACATTTACACTTTGGACCACTAGGGGGCACCAAAGGAAAAGAAACCGTGAAAATCCAGCTCTGGATGGGCTTGCAGAGAATTAAAAAACAAATGTGTATCAGAGCTGCCTGCAACTGCAGGGAAATTTAGACTTGTATTTGTTAGTAGGGATGAGCTGTTCTGTTTGGAGTTCGATTCGAACATTTGGCGTTTTTAAAGTTCACAAACTTCGAACTTTTTTGGGACGTTCGCCAAAAGTTAGAATTTTTTTTTTAAAAAGTGTAAAAAATGCTTAAAAATACTAAAAAAAATCTAAATAAAGAGACACTTTACTGCAGAATATTATAAGCAACGGTTTATTAGATAGAGTTAAAACGGGAATATTTTTAACATTGAAGCCTATGGGATAAAACATTGTTACTAAAACATCAGGCAGACACGGCCCTCTAATCAAGCACTGTAGAGGGCAGCCTGCTGGGGCCTCCCAAGGATCCCCTTGAGGAGCAGGCAGCCGCCGGATGACAGAGCTGCGACTGTGCGGGCTAGCCGCCCGGGTGCATGTGGCAGAGACAGGCAGTGCAGAGAGGGAGTCACTGCAAATGCGGCCACGGCAGACCCCCCCCCCCACAACCAGGATCCAGGGAGTCCCCACAGACCACCAGGCTAAGGTAAGGCGACACATTTCTAAAAAAAAAAAAAATCTGAGGGCATTTTTAAATGTCCCAGGGAACAAAATAATTTTTTTTTTTTTCTCTACCTGGCTGAATGTATTTAATTATATATATTAGATACATTCAGCCAGGTAGAGGGGGTGGCATGTGGGCTGCGCGGTGTCTCGGGCAGTGTTTTTTTTTTTGTGTGTGTATTTTTAGCAAATTTATAGGGGAAGGTAAGGGCAGGTATGATATACATAGATAATATAGATATGGTATATATCTATATTCTTATAAATATATATATCCAGACTTTTATTACACACACATTTTGGCAACTAATTGCCCCCCCCCCCAATTTGGCTGATCCCTCCAGAAGAAATGTTGAACCAGATAGAGCAGAGGATAATATATATATTCTCTGCTCTGTCAGGTTCAACATTTCGTCTGGAGGGATCAGCCAAATGGGGGGGGGGGGCATTTAGTTGAGACTGTCCACATGCCACCCCCCATGTGCGTATGTGTATATATGGTCTGTGGGTGGGTTTATATATATATATATATCTGTGTGTTGATATATACGTATATGTCTGTGTGTGGTATAAATCCCTACTCTATACACCGTGCTCTGTGTCCCTATAATATATATGATCATGAGGTTACCTTTTTTTTTTATATATTTTTATACTATTCCTATTAAATTAACAGTAATTTGTGATGTATTTTATTCAGTAGAAACTTTTTTGCCTATATAACATGTACTTTGTGAAAATAAAACGGTTTTGTGTGTACATTTTAATTTAGTTAGTGGATTCCTGTCCAGTGCGGTGAGAAGCAAACATAATGCAGTGTAGACACGCTGCGAGGCAGAGCGAAGTCAAGCCTGCAAAATGTTTGCTTTTCTTCGCTACGCTGTGCGTCGCTACATGCTCAGTGTGTTTCAGCCTTTATTCCCGAATCGCTAGTTTACCGAATCAGTTTGTATACTTGTTACGGACCATGCTTATTCTGAGGACCCGATCTGTTGCCGAGTTTGCCTGCCATTTGACTATTCTCTCTGTGTATTCCCTGCCTGTTCTGTTTGCTTCCTGTTGCTACTGGTGTGCGGCTGCGCCGATTCTCACCATACATAGTAGCGCAGTACAAGTGCCTAAAACATTGCTGACCCGATTTTGTTATAGCTGCTGATGTAACTGAATATCTCAGGGATCTCTTCTGCATTACCAAAACCTCCACCACTGCACTCTTCCACAATACCTCAGAGGGGTTACGGTGTGAAGGCACTTGCTGCCACCAAAGGCACAATATTTGGGTGCACTGACGCCTGTACCAGATTCATATCATTTTAATATTTAACCGCATGGTCCACCCCTGCACTCTTCCACAATAGTACAGAGGGGTTACTGTACGAATGCACTTGCTGGCCTGGCACCAAAAGCACAATATCTGGGTGCACTGACGCCTTTACCAGATTCATAGCTTTTTAATATAGGACCGCATGGTCCACCCCTGCACTCATCCACAATACCACAGAGGGGTTACGGTGTGACGGCACTGTTGCCGACACTAAAGGCCCAATTTTAAATCACCTATTGTTACTTTTATCCAAAGCCTGCATAAGTTTCACCATAATTTAGCCAAAAAAACAATCACTAAACTTGTTTCGCGTGTCCTAAAACGTCTCCTCTTTTCATACAGGCTGCCGCCCCAAGCAGTTGTTTGTAAATGGTTTTCCTTTAATCTATTCATAATCATTTGAAATGTCATTTTTTTGTTTTTAAATGTTTCTATACATTCTACAAATCCGCCACTTCACGGGCAGGTTATGGGGACCTCCTAGGCACGATATTTGAAGGAATTTTTCGTTTTTATTCTTAACCTTGATTTCATGGAAAACTCACTGTCCCTTTAAAAACTTTTTTTTTTTTTTAAAACTTTTTGTCCTCGTTTCCTGTCCCCCAGGGCACTACCCGGACCCCCATACACCTTTTATGGCAATTATGTAGCATATATGCCCTCTTGGAGGGCACTCTAAAAACCGAACTTTCGAGTCCCATTGACTTACATTGAGTTCGGATCATGTTCGAGTTCAAACTCGAACCTTTGAAATTGTTCGAGGTCGAAGCGAACACGGGGGCGTTCGGCTCATCCCTATTTGTTAGTACATCTAACTTGGAAAGACCCAATAACATTGGAAGGGTCTCTCATATAATTATGTCATTAATTCCCACGTTAGCAGAGGATATGGAATGTGTATAGCAGGGATTACCATGTTGAGGGAGGCAGACTAGATAGAGCCTGTTTTGATCCTACATTAGATTGCTACATAGGCAGAGACAGGTGAGCCTTCAGAGACCCTTCGAAGGGTGAGCAGATTGTAACAGCTACTGGAGAATTCCACAGAGGGAGGTAGCTAGCTTAGATTGCATTTAAAAAGGACCCAGTAGCATTAAACGGGTCTCCCCTAATTCTGTATCCTTCTTGCCCCATTCACAAAAAGGTACGAGACAAAAGCTAATTTTGCCAAGGAGATTCCTATAGAAATTGCTGCATATGCAAGAGCAGGTGAGGAAAGTGAGCCTTCAAGGGTTCACTAGCAGGGTTATCCAAAGAGATCCGAATTGCTTGAGAAAGGTAACCGAACGCTGAAAATCAGCGTTCGGTTACCTTTCCTGGCCATTCGGCTATCCAGAGAGCAGGCAATTCGCCAAATCCTGGCGAATTGCCTGCACATACGGTGCCTGTTCGGCGCCTGTTCGAGGGCAGTGAAATCCCCATAAAAAAGCACTGCTTCGTCTATTCAGAGAACACAAACAAGCAGTGAAAGGTTCCCCTAATGCCCTGCCATTCGGTGGTTTCATTCGGCAGGTTTATTCAGGCGAATCCCATAGGCTTCAATGTTAAAAATATTCCCGTTTTAATTCAATATCTAATAAACCGTTCATTATAAAATTCTGCAGCAAAAAGTCTCTTTATTTATAGATTTTTTAGGATACCTTAAGCATTTTTCTGAATTTTTAAAAAACAATTTTTAAAGTCCGATTTTTTTAAGTTGTTTTTTTTTTTAAGTTTACTTATTTTTTCTGTAACAGCCCTATTATCATTCCCTGGACCTCATATGTAAATTTCAGACATTTTCACTCATTAGTTTCTTTGCAAACAGCTTTTCATTTTCACAGATTCATACAAACGTTTTTGCGAATTTATCACTGCCTCCTCTGCGTCTCAGCTGCTTCGGCTCTGTGTGATTCGGCTCCTGTTCGGCTGCTTCGCTGCGTGTGATCGCCTCCTGCTCGGGTTTTTCGAAGGTTAATCCAGATGTCTTTGCTAGTTTTCGGCGTGCATTTGGTGGGTTTTGCGGTTAATTTTCGGCAGGTTTTCGGCAGCCTTTCCCTGCAATTCGGGGGCCCTGTGGTGCTTGCTGAATACACTGCAGGGTCACCGAAATGGGATCGGCAAAAGGAACCGAATTGAAGAGAACGAAAAGTCACCGAAGGTGCGGTGACTTTTCGAATCTCTTTGAATAACCCTGTAGGTATAGGAAAGTGTGAAATAAAGGCTCATAAATTTTTAGGTTCCTTAAAGGAGTTGGCTACTAGTTATATCTGCAACTGGAGCAAAACCACAGATACCGACAGCTAAATAGCTTGCTAAACATAGAAGATAAAAGGTAAGAAAGTGAGCCTTCGAGGGTTCACTGCAAATAGCTGCTCTCAGTCTGTATTAATTGCTAGCCAGCCTCTCAAAGTCGCTGCGTTACCAACCTCTGTTTTAAGGCAGACCTGATGTGAAAATGACATGGAACATTATTATGGTTCATCGGAGTTCTTTCACAAATCTAAGATTTACCAATTTGTCAAGTGTTCCCCCCCCCACCGAAAAGACATAAGGACTGCATGTGTTTGTCTATTGTTATTTGTATTGTGCATTAGTTAAATTTACTGTGTTAGAGTTTATAGATTAGACTTTAATGCACATTTTTGTACTTTGTTTTCACACAATTTACGGTGATTATCTGGAGTTGAAACGGATACTTTCACCTGTTAATGATATACAAAAGAAAACTCTTCATAAAAACCGTCAGTAAGGTTTTGGCCATCATTTGGACAGCGTAAACTACCGCAGCGTTTACCTTTTATACTGATATCTGCCGAGTCCTCGTCTGTCACGTTGCCCTCGTTTGTAAGGGTTATTACTTTCGCACATGTGTAGGTGCCCGTCGCCGCTTTATCCACATCTATAAGATATACATAATCTCTCTCGTGTGACTCCAGGATCTCGCTGCCCTTGTAAAACATTGTGCCATTTGCAGAGCTTCCCTTCCTGTGGTGACACCAGAGAGTCAATTTGTCGCCTTCATACACATGGGAGGGAGAGGTCTGCAGGATGACGTGACCTGAAATATTATAAATATATATATAGAGTTAAAAATAACACGAATAAAATAAATCATAACAATAGTAATAATAAGAAATGGTGCTGAAAAAGATTTACAAATCCCCAGTGGCTCAGGTGTCCTGGCCTGTGGCACTTGTAGCACTCTGATAATAAAGAGATTCAGAGTAGACGCTTCTTTATAAATTTATGTAAACATTGGAGCCATAATGCGCATAAATGAAAAAGACATTGTAGCCGAAGCTCCCTCTACCTTTGTGCCCTCATCCTCCTTGGCACCCTTGCCCACACTACACATGCCCTCTGTGCCTGTTGGAGAACTGCGGATGCTGGCCTCCTGCCAAGAGATCGTGGACCAATTTGGCAAAAGCCAGTTCTCAAGGACAGTGGGCATAAGGGTCACCTAAAGGTTAACGAGTTAAAAGTGAAAAATAAATAATTTGCTTTTAAATTTCCTGTATGAATATATAAATCTTGTGATTCAAATACATACCTTAGTTAATATGCCCCATTAGTTTGAAAAGCGTGTTCTAATACAGATAGGGGGAAGGGAAAACCATAGCCTTTTTGTATGTTACTCCAAAAGATAAACTGTAAACCAGATGTGGTTAAATGTAAGTTCAAACGTGGCAAATGTATCCGCGCCACTTTAACTTTGACCTGGTAATATATCTGTATACTGATTGGTTGATATATCACATTCTTGTTGTGGGGCAGAAACGAACCATGGCTGTTGGAACGCTCTCTGTTAAAATTTGTTTGAATTTTAATAAAAAGATCTGGCTGAACAAAGACAGGCAGATAAACTGAAAAGTACCACATTGTGTGTGACTGGCTTCAGTTATATCCGCTATAGCGTAAGCACTGCTTCTTGCATCATTCTTTATTATATGAAAAGAAGTATTTCTGTAACAACTGTAACATTTTAATGCTCTTGAACCCAGGACGTACTTGAAAATGAGAGAAATCTCAATGTATCCTTCCTGGTAAAATCCTTTAAGAATAATAAAATAAACGACAGTTTTTTTGTGATTCACGCTGTGGTAACTATGAATAGGAAAACGGATTTGTTTGATATTTTTTTTTTAACAAAAAGTATTTGTATCTTGAAACTAGGTGTGCATTCGTTTTGTAACAAATAGAAATTCATAACGAATTTCGTTATTTCAGAAGTACTCCTGAAATACAAATTAACCAATCAATTTGATCCAAATTCAAAACGAAACAATATTGAACGAATTTAATTCAATATACGGTTTCAACATAAAAGAAAAATTTGATCGATTGGGGTTTTATTTGGTGATCCGAAATTTCGAATTGATGTATCGACTATCGAATCAAGCTGAAATAAAATACGAAACGAAATTCCAAAAACTAAAATAGTTTAAGATATATTAGAATTTAAAATTTACCTGTACTCACGCACCAACTTCAACTATGGCCAAAAACATGTCGCTCTCATCAGGTCTTTGGTTCAGATGTCTTCTGGTGAATGTCAAATAATGCCTAACAAAAAGGTCACAGCTCTAGGAGTAACATTGGTAACCAAACCCGGATAACTCACCACCATTAACCCGCAGTGTGAGCGGATCACTTTGATCACCGCCACTTATCCCACATGTGTAATCTCCACTGTCTTCTGGTCTGGCTGACGGAATCTTAAAACTCTCGTCCTTGATGTTCATTGCCTTATGGTTCTTGTACCAGGAATACTTCCGGGATCCTTTATACATGAAATCCGCATTACAGGTCAGCGTGATCGGTTCCTCTGAGAAGATTTTTCCCCATTTCGACAGGAAGAAGACAACGGGCTTCACGGCAGCTCCTGATGAAGAAAAAGTCAAACAGGTGAAAGCTCCACTTACAGCCTACATTGATGGACCATATTTCACAGAAACCGTTCCAGTTAACGAGTGATCCATCAAGTTTAATTGCCCCACTTGCAAACGTCAGAGTGTCTCGTCCTTTATCAAAAGTTAAATTTGCTCTTCCTACAGATTGAAAAAAACTGACTAAAATACAAATCACCTGCTCCCAGAACCTGGAAAGTGATTTTGGATCTGCAGACTCCCCTAACAGCATTGAAAATAATAAAAATCCAATACTCGCCTCCGGTCTATCATTTAACATGTGTGTCATTCCTCCAGCACCACGTACACACTACCTGTACAGGTCTTTTTGGAGCCCCACGGACTCCAGGAGACAAAGCAAGTGGAGGCACCCAAGGGGGTATTCTTTAGTGCCTCCCTACAAATTAGTGCTCGGCTTCTGGCACATAATAGGGATGTGCGTTTCGGGTTTCGGAATTTTCACGAAATTTCCCGATTCGTGTTTTCGGATGCGGACGATTTTCCGAAAATTTTTAGATCCGAAAACGGCAGATCCGAAATGTTTTCTGAGCCGAAACGAAATATTTTCGGAATTTTCGAATGGACTTGAAATGTGTCAAATCGAAATTTATTGCTTTGAAACGAGGAGAACAGACGTTCCGAAAAAACGAAAAATTTCCGAAATCACGAAAAGGCGATACAAAAAACGAGTAAAGTGACACGAAAATACGAAAAATGGTCGATATTCCGAAAAAAAAATGTACACGAAAAACGAGTCGAGCCGAACCGAACCAGAAATCGGTCGAAACGAGCCGAAAAGTTTAAACATCCGAAAAATCGAATCGGAAAAAAAAAAAAAAAATCGGTTCACAAGCCTAGCACATAATCAAACCCAATGATATATATATTTTTTAAGCAGCTCACAATTGCCGACTAAACAGGGCCCCATGTGTGTGGTGGTTTACCATCGGAAAGACGCAAACTTAACATGTTACAATGATCCATTGAAAAAGTAACATCTTTCACAAAGATGTGCAAATCTGGCCGCAGCAACAGCAAAGAAAAATAATGGAGTGTCATATCTTTCCATAGTTAGGGCTAGGTCAAGGTTTGTGCTTGTTTTAGGGTTAGGGTTGGGTTAAGCCTCACCTTAAGATTCTGCTCGATTTTTACTACATGTTTAGACATCAGATTCTGCCTCTTCTTTTGACGCTCGTGTCAAAAGGGGGAAGAATCGGTTGCCTAAAACTGAAGCAACAATGTTGATAAACCTAACATTTTTACTTCAGTTTTATGCAACGGATTCCTCCCCCTATAGACAAGAGCATCAAAAGAAGAGGCAGAATCTGTTGTCTAAAAAATATAAAGCAAACGGTTAGTGTTACTTTTAGGAACAAAGATAAACCGTTGGAAAAGATGCTCTGTTTTAGACACACTTGCAGCCGATTCGGCTGTTGCAGAATTCAGAACGTCAAGATTAATCTGTGGTTGAAATCAAAGCAACAATTTTGGCCACAAAAGGATTTGTAAGTCTATGTTAAACAACACGACAACTCACATAAGATGTGCCTACACTACTCGTGCATTACAAACAAAACCACATTATAAAACACTTTATAAAACACAGGCTGCGGTTTATTTCTTTGAAGTAATTTCACGTAAAAAAAGGGTTTTCATCTCGTTTCCATTGTGGGCTTTTCCCATGATGCAACATTTACGAAAATCTGTGCAAAAGGTTTGCTTCACTGCTCTTGATTATTTAGCCTCTCGGTATTTAACACATAAGGAGACTGAAGGAAGAATGTTTGATAAGGCTGCAGGAGGCTATTGTTCTCCAGGCTACCTGAATAAGAACTGGCAGTTGAATGAGATAAGACAGGGGAGTTTAAAGCCTTCTAATCCACCCCCCTGGTGATGTCCTTTGAATACATCCCACACAATACAATGACGTGAGTTTTTGACGGACCCATTCGCTCCATTCTATGGCCAAAGCCACACAGTGAGGAGCATGTGATGGAAAGATACACCACAAAATATCACACCATGGATGGTGCCAACTGATGAAGCATTTTATGCGAAACGCGTTTGATATACTTTATATCTTATTACTAATAAAATTCACCTTACTTTATGCCTATCCGGGTCCCGGAGGATTATATTCCCCGAGGAGGTGTCAGAGGCTGATAGGTGATCTGGTGCACCTTCTGAAGTCACTGGCTGACTATAAATCTGGGGTCATGTTAAATTAGCACCAAACTATGTAATCAGAGCTGGTGTAAACTTACCAGAGCCATTATAGCCTATGGAGGTTTTCAGTTTACAACAGCTCTGGTTAAGTTAGCACCAACTATGTAATATGGCCCCTGGTGTCTGATCGATAAGACACCAGCAAATGTGATGACGTCATTCTTCTCCTTTGTTTGCTCTCCATTTTATACAATATTGCTCTAGGTGAGTCATTTTATATTTTGAGGGACACGGAGAATGGTAACCCTGTAAGGAAACCACGCTTCTGAGCCACGGGGTGCAGCATAAGGAACCACTAACAGGACAAGAAGCGCAAACTCCAGCACATCTTTCTTTTATACTGACTTACAAGGTGGAAAAGGGATATACCACCAAGTGGTCGGGAGAGGCAGCTGACTCCACAAATACCAGATACTGTATGATAGGGATGTGCGTTTCGGGTTTCGGAATTTTCACGAAATTTCCCGATTTGTGCATTTGGATTCTGCCGATTTTCCGAAAATTTTCAGATCCGAAAACGAAAATTTGTTCGGAATTTTCGAATGGACTAGAAATGTGTAAAATCGAAAATCATTTTCGTTCCATTCGTAATTTCGTTCCATTCCTGATTTCGGTTCCATTTCAGTAATTTCGGACAACATATTTTTTGGTTATATCGCTGATTCTGTAATTTTGTATCATTCCCATCTCAATGTATCCTTGTAAAACCAGAGAAATCTCAATGTATCCTTCTTGTGAAACCAGAGAAATCTCAATGTATCCTTCTTGTGAAACCAGAGAAATCTCAATGTATCCTTCTTGTAAAACCAGAGAAATCTCAATGTATCCTTCCCGGAAAATCAGAGAAATCTCAATGTATCCTTCCCGGAAAACCAGAGAAATCTCAATGTATCCTTCCCGGAAAACCAGAGAAATCTCAATGTATCCTTCCCGGAAAACCAGAGAAATCTCAATGTATCCTTCCCGGGAAACCAGAGAAATCTCAATGTATCCTTCCCGGGAAACCAGAGAAATCTCAATGTATCCTTCTTGTAAAACATGAGAAATCTCAATGTATCTTTCTTGTAAAACATGAGAAATCTCAATGTATCCTTCTTGTGAACCCAGAGAAATCGCAATGTATCCTTCTTGTGAAACCAGAGAAATCTCAATGTATCCTTCTTGTGAAACCAGAGAAATCTCAATGTATCCTTCCCGGAAAACCAGAGAAATCTCAATGTATCCTTCCCAGAAAACCAGAGAAATCTCAATGTATCCTTCCCGGAAAACCAGAGAAATCTCAATGTATCCTTCCCGGGAAACCAGAGAAATCTCAATGTATCCTTCTTGTAAAACATGAGAAATCTCAATGTATCTTTCTTGTAAAACATGAGAAATCTCAATGTATCCTTGTGAAACCAGAGAAATCTCAATGTATCCTTCTTGTGAAACCAGAGAAATCTCAATGTATTCTTCTTGTAAAACCAGAGAAATCTCAATGTATCCTTCTTGTAAAACATGAGAAATCTCGATGGCAGAATTATCGTATCGACAGAAATATCGGATCCGAAAAAACATTAGTTTACGTCACAACGAATAGACACTTTGAAACGAGAACAGATGTTCAGAAAAACACGAAAACTTCCGAAATTACGAAAAAAAAGTCGATAAGAAAAACGAGACGAAAACGAAACGAAACAGAAATCGTCCGAAACGAGCCGAAAATTTACAAAATCTGAACGAACCGAATCAAACCGAAAAAAATAAAAAGAAATAAAATCGGTGCACAAGTCTACTGTATGACTTTTATTTTTTATTCTTCCCTGCACTGATTATTAAGACTTTCACAACCTGGAGTAAACAGCACAAGACTGTAAATGTCACATTACTTTGTTTTACCATTTTACTTGCATTGTATTTTATTTGATTGTATCAAGGTTGTTTATTTGCCATCACCACCAGGTGGCGCCAGTGGCACAGATGATCACCATAATATACAGTATATTTTGGGCTCCTGGTGGCCCTGTGAATACGGTCATAATTATGGTTAAAAAAAAAGGGAAGCATGAGTAAAAATCAAACCTGCGTCTCGCGAAAAAAAAGGAAACAATTGAAAAGGTACCTCAAGTCTTGCGGTGATTCAGTACAAGGGATTTTAGAAGAAGGATTTTGCAGATAGTCAATAATATTGTAACAAAACGAGCAACTACAAATGGACGTCCAATATAAAAAGCTTATGTATCTCCTGCAGGAATTTGCTCAGCCAATTAGGACACTCCCTATGGAAGCAGAGAATATGGCAGCTGCCACGCAGGTTGTGGGTATTACTAGCAGCTTTCTGCCGATACCTGGAAAACATCCCATTAAAGATCTTTATATCAGAACATGCACGGAGTCGCACTGGGTCATCTATCGGATGTCGTAGTTCTAGCTTTGCTCTGAGAGCTGCAAGATATCTACACCATCAAGTCTATTCACTAAAAGGTGAAACTCAGGAGAAATGGCAGGAGAAGAGAACAATCTAGACCAAATAGCCGATTTGAAAACTGAGATAAAAACGGGTGAATTTTTCTGATTTGGCCATTTTGACCTAGAATTTTCACTTCTCCAAGTTTCACCTTTAGTGAATAGAGCTGTACGAAAACTACGAGGTCTTAAAGGGGAAATTAGTAAAAAATACCTTATATGACTAATGTTACAAGGGAACAGATGAAAAAGGATGTATGTATGTGAGAGGAGGTCCTTTTATGTAACACAAATTAACTGCAACACAAATTAAAACCCCTTATAAAAACACATTATATAGCACAGGCTGCTGTTATTTCCTCTTTGAAATAATTTCATGTAAAAAGAAAAAATAAAGTTAGTTATCTCCTTTTTCCATTTTGTGGATTTTTCTCCATTATGCAACATTTACCAAACTCTGCGCAAATGTTTACTTAAATACTGTCTAAGATAAACCACAGCAGTATACAGTCGGTGAGGTGGAGAAGGGAAGGTTTAGATAAGGCTGTATGAGGTCTATTGCTTTCTCCAGGCTACTTGAGATAAGAGCTGGCAGCTGAACGAGGTAAAACAGGGGAGCTTAACATCCCTGGCGGTATTACCAAGCGTGGCTCGGGGTTCAATTTCAATGCTGAAAACAGTTACCAAGGAAACACTCTGATACTAGGGTTGCCAGGTCGGCCGTGTTTTCCTGGACACATAATTTATTCATGCCGATTGGCAGTGGATGAAAAATGCCACCCCGCAGTATGTATAATCCATACGCTGCAGGTGAGAAATCAAAAAGGAATCCCAGGTAACCTGCCTTGATTTTCTTCCTGCAGCATATGAATTATACATGATGCAGGGCAGCACATTCCCTATACTTCCTCACTGGATGAAATGGTAACGTGTGTCCAGGAAAACATGGTCCATCTGGCAACTCTAGCTGATACATACCTGTACCTGCGCTCCCTCGCTGACCTCCGCAGTCACCTCCGTCAGAAGGTGACGGCGGCCGCTCTCTGTGTTTGAGATAACTAGTTGCTGGCAGCCGGGAAATTCAAAAATCCCGGCTGCTGTGGAAGAAACTCCTGCACTTCACCCAGCAAAGAAACCAGATAGTGGGAGCTGGGGGGGCGCAACATCTCACATCCTGACCATTTTTAATTAATAAACTGGTGAAGATGTGTAGTGCGTCCCTTCAAGAATTCCTCACGTCATGGTGATTCTATTGTAAGGTGTGGTGTGAATGTCAGAAATGCCTTCATCCCTATTGTGACAGAACATGCTGTCACTATGCAACTTGGAGGGGGTTGTGCACTAGCCTCCTGCCCAGAGACTATGGCCCGTGAAAGAGACTATTGGAGGAACTGGTGGACCTTTTAAATATATTTGGTTTTCACTGTTTTAAATATCTGCCAGTTAACTAAAGATTTATGATGTCTGTGTGTTATTCCCTTGTGTATTTATTGTGTAGTCTCTTGTTATGTATTTTGCGTACATTCCCTCAATTATCTACCCCTTCCCTGTATAGTGTAGATCTCTGTATTAGTACCTGCTCTCTCTATTGTGTACGTTCTCTCTGTAAGAAATTCCTTTTGTTTTACGATCCTTCGCCCTCCCTCCTTCTCCTCCTAGGAAATCCCGCTGTCCATTGTTTGAAGGTCCTGTGCAGCTATCAACTTGATTGTATGCAAATAGAGTTAGTGGTTGACTGTATCTGTGAGGTTATCTGTTGGGTGTAAGCATGAAGGGGGTCGTTCTTGTCTGTTTATCTCTGTCACTATGTAATAAACAGTCAGTCCGTCCTATTCTGACCAAGCTTTGAAGTCACAACTCATGATTTGGGGGTACCAGTAATCTTTTGCCCGCTGTGCCAAGGAAAGGCTCCAGGTCTACAGCTTCGGCTTATTTCTGGGGGTGCTAGCCTGGCTCTCTACATGCACCGGGCCTTAAGCTGCGGCTAAGGTACTAGAGAAAGGTGTGCGAGTCACGAGGAGAACCCGGGTGTCCATGCGAGGAAGCGGCATTTGATAGATGTGACCCTGTTCGGGCACAGAGATCTGTTACAGCTATGAATTGTGATCCCGGCGCTTTATGGCTTTACTCAGGGATGATCGAGACACCTTCATACTATGAACCCAATCATAAAAATAAGTCCTATCAGGTGATAATCTACATAAATGTAGGTTGTCCAGAAGCATGGGTCGCACTCACCTCCTGTCTGGATATTTATTCCTTGGCTTGTTTTCTTGACGCCGTCACCGTCAGTTCTCACCTCGCAGGTGTAATTCCCGGAGTCTCGTTGCTGATCCAAGTTGACCCAATATTGATTGGATTTACCAAATTCCTGCACTTTCTGCCCATTTCTGTAGAAAGCATACCAAAGTTCAGTTTTTGCTCGGGGCAGGGCCAGGCGCGTGTCACATGTCAGGGTCACGGCAGCGCCTTCTGTCACCGGATGCGGAGAGACTTTTATTCCTGGGTCAGAGAAGAGCTCTGGAAGATAAAATAATGACGTCATACACAGGTATCACTCGGGTCGGTTTTTCCCACTCACTGTGAGAGAATAGATACCGATTGTCGTTCATACTGTTGATCTTGGGATATTGAATCGGTGGAGGATGAAAATCTTAAGGTGATCGAAGGGACTGGACAGAATGACTGACCCCTCTTCCTTATGTCTTTAAGGTATCGTACTTATCCCAATGGTGAGTAATAACATGTTAAGCTTTAGATTTTAGGTCCTGTTTACTAGATAAAGCAATTCAAATGATTTACGAAGGATAATATTCCACTACTAGGTCTCTGGGTCGGTGTGGATGGGGCTTGGCTTACCTGTGGGCAGGTAACTGGGCAAAGCACGACAGCATTAGTCTTCCCAAGTGTTTGGATCAATAAGGGATCTTTCTATTGACCTTTCATGGGCTGGCAATGGAGATCTTTTGAGTTCCCCACTTGGCCAATGTTCCATCGTCCCAAGGCCATTGTGGTCCAACCGGCATAGGCTTGGTTTGCTTATGAACACTCCAGGCCTGCTAGCTACTAGCCGCCATGTGGAGGAATTCTAGAAGATCTATATAACCCAAAGAGCACACACGTGTGTTAACAGTCCGTTTCTGACTTTCCTGTTGTCGTACGGAGGGATCTACACCGTCTCTTGTGGTTTCTTTATTTTAGGAAAGTTATGAACGTGTGGAGGCCCTTTTATGACCACAATAGACCATTTCAATGATTGTGCTCAGTTTTACTTCACTTCAGGTTGTCCACACTGTTGATTCAACAGAGCAACGCCCCCCCCCCCGCTTAAAAATATATCCTTTAAATAGAATTATTATATAAAGACACTAACAGTTTGGTGCACGAAGCATTCATAATAAACAGACGTTACTCAAGACAGAAAACGTCAGCCATGTTTACCTCTTACAGTGATATCCGCAGAGTCGTCGTCTGTGAAATCTCCACTCTGTTCATGCGTTATTACCTTTCTACACATGTATGTGTCTGCATCAGCTTTATCCATGTTTACGAGATATAAATAATCTACAAAGCGCGACTCCAAGACCTCGCCGCCCTTGTAGAACGTGGAATTCGTAGCGTTTCCTCCCCGGTGGTGACATGTCAGAGTCACCATGTCTCCTTCGTACACCACGGAGGGAGAGGTCTGCAGGAGGACATGACCTGAAAAAGAGAATAATACAGCTTTAAAAATCACTGGTAAGAAGAACACGGCTTTATTTCCAGCTCACAGGAATACGCGAGTGTCTCAAGAACATCAAGTAGTCCTACCAGCAATATGCGATGAGTGGTACATACGCCAACTGTGTGAAAGCAAAAAAGGCACGATTTTCATCAGCTTTAGTTTACTTGTGTTTCTTAAATTGTTTCTCTAAGTAATTCTTACTTGGGAAACGAGTTCGGGCCCAAAAGCAAACATTAGCTGGTTTGCTGAGACTCAACTAAGGTCCTTTGTACCTCCTGTAGTGGGTGGGTCTGGTGCTTGGGGAAGGAGGAGATGGGCTGCTCTAGCCTCAGTAAGTTAAAAGTTGGCACCAGCAGCCTGTAAAATGTTCTGCGTCTGGTATTCTGCAGTAATTTCAGTTTTACCTTCCATCTCTGGCCCCCCTGGTTTGAGGAGGGTAACAGTCACATAGTGCTGTGTACTTTACATCTAGAGTAAAGTAAGCCGTTGCCTTACACCAATTCCTTGGAAAAGTACGGCACAGGTAGGGATGGCCAAACTACCTCCAAGAAGCAAATGACTCGGACACCCAAGCTCCGCAAGGTTTGAAGAACCTTTATTAGGAAAAAGACAAGTTTCAGCTTCTGTATGGAGTCCCCCCCTCCCCACCTAGAAAAATTCTCCATGTAGGAGCTGAAATGTTGAGTCTTCATCCCAATAAAGGCTTTTTGCAACGAGTCTCCAAGATCTGTAAAGCACTCCCTTGTTCAAGTCGCTCTTTTGGCTTCAGCTTCTGCTGGGGCAGCTCTTCTGGTGAAGAGCAGTGATTATAGCGCTTTGCTCAGAAGGTCCTAACAAAAAGGACCTAGCCGAAGTGGCTTCCCTTTTCAAGGTAGCTGGCGCGCAAGGAACATCAAGTGTACCCAACGCAGAGTAAGGGTGAAAGCAGAATGAAGCATTATTATGTTGCTCTCTTTTATACACTGTTTTGGTGGGAATATAAGCCACTCTAAGAGGGAACACCCCTGATGCCGCCCTGCCTCCTCACTCCACTTTCTCAACATTGCATCATCACAGTGTGCTTTCTCAACATCAAATCATCCTTTCCCGCTGCACCTCTAGCTGACCCTGAGGGTGTAACCCAAACAGAACGATGCAACAGGGAACAAACATGCTTACGTAACTTATACAGTGCTGAATAACCAAGTAATAACACACTGACGAACACTAAGAGGGGGAATATTCCCTGAACGGTTGCTTCAGTTAGCAATGGAATAAAGAAAACCCAGTTCAAAAGTGGGGAAACTGGACTCCATTAAACTTCAAACCTCACTGTGCTTGGATGCCAGGATCACCAGCGTCTTACAGCACTATGTAGTAACACAGCCAGAGCGAAGCTGCCGTCTAACTCACCATCACTAACTCGCAGAGCTAGAGGATCACTCCTATCACCTCCAAATTCGCACGTGTAATCTCCACTGTCTTCTGATCGTGCATATTGAATCATTAAGTTCCAGCTACCTCGTTCTATCACCCGATTGTCTTTGTACCAGGAATATGTCCCCCCGGATCCTTGAACCGTAGACTCCACGTTACAGGTCAGGGTTACAGGTTCTCCAGCAAATATCTTTTCCCATTTTGATAAGAAGAAAACAACAGGTTTCGCTGGGGCTCCTGCAGAAAACAATCTACGGTTAACCAGTGGTTAGGTCAAGCAGATACACCTGGGAATACAGTTGGCACACTGTTTTGTAGAAGGAACAGAGTTCCCGTTTAGATATTCCATCACAGGTTCCCTTATCAAGTCTCAGTAATTCTGATAAACCAAGACTAATTAATTCTAGACACAAACAAACTGGGTTTTACAGAATCATCACGCATTATAAATACACAAATATTAAATTTGGGTGTGAAGTGGTGGCCAAGACCTAGATGACACTTATTTGTGGGGCAAACTTATAGGGATACTCGATTAAAACCAGAGTTCCCGCTTTCTGCCTTTAACGAATCGTGTGGATCCCGGTGGCAGCCTCTGCCCAATTCATTCATTTATTTATTCTTATTTTTGGTGATTTTAGTCACCATTTGTTCCTCTCCACACACTGCTTCTCCTGTGTCTCCCAAACCTTAAAGCCCCTGAAGCTTTTCTGGGCAATTTTTGCTCCTATGCAACCGCAAATTGCATACTTTACATACACAAGTTCTGTAGCGCCTGTGCAGAATTATAGATCGGAGCGGCACACGCATGCACAGAACTGATCCATCATTGCCTCTGAAACCAATCACTGTAGCGAGCGTTCCCAGAGGGTGACATGGACCGCTCTCATTTGACCAATCTGGACAGAGGAAACTCCTCCACTTCACTCAGCGGTTTCACCAGATCGGCACCGGAGGGAGAGGGAATTCTGCACATCATGAGCACTTTAACAATTTAAAAGAAGTCAGGCTTTGTAGAGTGTCCTGTGACGTGCATCACTTTAGACTGTGGGTGAATGGACACGGAGAGGTGTTTGGGAGGCGCAGGCCTGAATTTCCTTATTAAATTCTTGCCCTCTTGTGTGCGGAATGTTGGTATAATCTGTGATTGTGAAAGAATGCTATTGTCTGGTTCATGTAGATCTGCTGATTAACCTGCCAGCCTATTCTAGGTCTCAAGAATGTGCTTGTCTGATTATATTTGAATAGTTTGTAAATCTGCAGTCTGTAATCTGTTATCCCGATTCCCATTGTCTTGACTCATTCAGAAATGTTACATAATGTTACATTACACTGTCCGTACGTAAACGAATTATGTTTCACATTCCAAGAGGCAATTTTTTGTCCAATTATCTGTTTCAGTCTGACTATGTCCCCCAACAGTTTCTAAGGGGGTTTCTATGTAAATGACCCATGTGTGACTGTATACGTGTGTCCCTGATTAAAAGAGTTCCCTTCCAACCTTGAAAGACCTCAGATCTACAGCTTCGCCTTATTTCTGAGGGATGCTAGCAGGCTCTCTGTGCCCCAGTCCTTAAGCTTCATCTGAGGACTGGAGGAAGGCACTGGAGACTGCCTGGGTAGAACACGGGGGGGGGTGGGGGGGGGGGAGCGGCATTGGCAGATGTGACCCTGTCGGGGTACAGAGAGAGATCTGTCACATGTCCCATTAAGACCTTGATGAGGTGCCTAACATACACAGCCCAAAAGGGTACAAAAGATGCAATGCTAGATGTTAACAGCTTGGCGGATCGCAATCACATTGGTATATCAGATACTATCATTTGATAAAAGACAGGACTCACCTGATACGTCGATCAGAGTAACTGTGTGAAGACAGAATAAACAGTTAAAAGAAACAACTGATACATTTTTAGTGACTGATTATTTTTTTACGGACGATAAATTTGTAAACATTTATAAAGAAGAAAAGCAAGTTCATCTCATTGTCTCTGTTCAGGGCTGTCATCAGAAATCGTGGGGCCCCTTACTAAACCACTGGTCAGAGCCCCCCCCCCCCCACTTCTGTCAGCTGCCCATTTCAATAAGCAAATTAAAAATAGAACATTTTGCCTTTTTCTGCAAACCTTATTTTACTGGAAATGGGCCAAATCCCTGGTGGTCCAGCGAGGGGATAAAAGTGTTCCCTGAGGCAGATCATACCAATTGAACCCTCCATTATGAGCCAGAGTGCTCTGACCGGCCACTAGATGCTGCGGCCCACTGGGAAGATTGCCGGTATCTTGGTTGACTAGTCCTGGGTGACCGGTTTTGGCAAGGGCCCCCTGAACATGTCATGGGCTGTCACTCCCCGATAGCTGCACGGTCTCTGTTATATGACATTTACGTGGAATTGGGCAACTCATTTCACAAAGATCCCATCTCCTACTCGGGATCAGTAGGTACAGGTGGTCAAATGTCAGGATGAGTTGAGTGTCCCTTTAAAGTAGATTTGTGGTTTTCCCTGGGGAGAAATTTAATTCTCATTTAGACCTGACTGCCGTCGCCCTGTAAGGAGATCAAATGAGGGCCTGCCCTCTCCCTCCCTGTAACAAAAAGCCCAAACTTTACTGCAGCATTCCAGCAGCCAGGGATTTGGCAGAATACAGGGAGAGCTGTGGGGTCAGTCGCTGCTGTACCGGGACAAGATTCAGGGGGTTATGTGTGTAAATCCCTGTACAGTACAGATACAATGTGTCGCTGTAATTGCCATACACAGGCATTATGCAGCACATACAGATACAAGGTGTTGCTGTAATTGCCACACGCAGGCATTATGCAGCACATACAGATACATGGTGTTGTTGTAATTGCCATACACAGGCATTATGCAGCACATACAGATACAAGGTGTTGCTGTAATTGCCATACACAGGCATTATGCAGCACATACAGATACAAGGTGTTGCTGTAATTGCCATACACAGGCATTATGCAGCACATACAGATACAAGGTGTTGCTGTAATTTCCATACACAGGCATTATGCAGCACATACAGATACAAGGTGTTGCTGTAATTGCCACACGCAGGCATTATGCAGCACATACAGATACAAGGTGTTGCTGTAATTACCATACACAGGCATTATGCAGCACATACAGATACAAGGTGTTGCTGTAATTGCCACACGCAGGCATTATGCAGCACATACAGATACAAGGTGTTGTTGTAATTGCCATACACAGGCATTATGCAGTACATACAGATACAAGGTGTTGCTGTAATTGCCATACACAGGCATTATGCGGCACATACAGATACAAGGTGTTGCTGTAATTGCCATACACAGGCATTATGCAGCACATACAGATACAAGGTGTTTCTGTAATTGCCATACACAGGCATTATGCAGCACATACAGATACAAGGTGTTGCTGTAATTGCCATACACAGGCATTATGCAGCACATACAGATACAAGGTGTTGCTGTAATTGCCATACACAGGCATTATGCAGCACATACAGATACAAGGTGTTGCTGTAATTGCCACACACAGGCATTATGCAGCACATACAGATACAAGGTGTTGCTGTAATTGCCACACACAGGCATTATGCAGCACATACAGATATTGCATTGCTAATAATCTCATTCTGATCACTACAAACCTCCATAAGCAGGAGATCTCACCATTTTATTAACTGCGTGCAGCACATTTACTGACACAAAGGCCGTTTCTGCCTGTATGCTGGTAATGCAGACCCTGTGTGACATTGTGACAGATAAGAGACACCATCTAGAGTTTAGAACCTTTCATCCCAGTGATAAATTATAAAATGTAAATTTTCATCAAGTTGCCATTTTTAAGTGTTAAAAACAAATCTCATCTTTGAATTACATAGGATCAGATTTGTTACAAAAAGCTCTTTGTCGTCAAAGGGTTAATAGAGACAGACCTGATGCTGTGGATTCTGTTCTAATGCAAATAATGGAACGCATAGAAGTGGGACGCTCCTGCACAGATTTAGCATTACACATTATACAAACCCCCCTCTGTGATTTCACTGCAGCCTCTCCACCCCATGTCCAGCATGTAACGAGGGCCCTAGGATTTTACACCTTGCAGTTGAATAAATCTATATACACACACAGATATGTCAGCAGATTGATTAAGTAGGGAGAAAATAAAATTCCTAAACAACGCAAGTGTCCAATAAAACATTGCTGTGGTTTAAAACATACCATAATGCACTTTAATTTTATGGATACATTTTAAAGCCCATTTTTTGCCCCATATGAATGATACAGGGAGTGTAGAGCAGGTCAACACAACCAAAAAAATAAATAGCTATACTTACAGGACAGTATCGCCATCACAAGCGGAGACATGTTCGAGCGCGACCGGTGCGAGCGGAATTAAATCTTCTGCACCAAAAGCAGAAATTGTAAAGATCAAACCCGCTTCCTCGTTTCGCTAAATTATCTACACGCAATAATCCGTGATGCACAGGGAAAAAATTAAGAAGTGAAATCTGGGCAGGAACCTGGAAATTGGTCATGGTTCTGCTCAGTTAACAGACAGCACCTCTAGTCCGTCTGTCCGTTATCATATGGGAGGGGGGAAACATTACTACAAGGAATCCGGGGAACAGATCCCTGCCCCCCCAAAAAAGTGTGGAAACACACCAATAGTTCTGTCCGCAATAAAGGATACACTTTATCAGCCAGACATTAGTTTGAAACATATTAATGTATCAACACACACACGTAACCAACGTAAATGTGTGTGTCTCTTTAAGAGCACAGTATGTGTTAATTCCCCTAATATCCCCCATTTTAGAGAAACTCTTGTATTATTGTGAATGTCTCATCCAAAGAAAGCTTTTGGTTTGTTTTTGTTTTAATTTTGTGCAGCCGTCAGTGGCGACTCTAGGAACAATATTTAGGGGGGGCACAGAAGATACCGCAGTCAAAACTGGGGGGGCACTAATAATTTTCACCACTAAATCATACCACTTAATAAAACTAAGGGCCCTATCACCTGGTGTGAACTAAGACAACATCACTAAAGGAAAAATTTAGTGCGAGTCGCTAAAACTTACAGGGTTATTCAGAGAGAGGTGAAAAGCTGGAGAATGACTGGAGAATGGAAAATTCTTGGTCAAAGAATCGGCTATTTTGACCTAGAATTTTCCATTCTCCAGTCATTCTCCTGCTTTTCACTGCTTTCTGAATAACCCTGTTAGTGCCTGACGACCTTCTAACAGATCACCTTGTCTGCAGTAGTCCATGAACAAGGTCGTTTGGCGCACGCTAGGGAAACTCTAAGACCCAAGTTGAGACCCAGCGCTAATGCGGTTGTGTACAGGATAGAACGTTTTTCTTTTCCATACCTATCCCCCGCCCTCACAAGCTTGAATATGAACACATCCAGTGAATAACCTCTCACTCCTGCATTATTAAAATCCTCCACGGTGGCCGTATCATCCATGTTTTGATGCACACATATATTAAGGCTGATGGGCATTGCATGATAAATGCCTCCCAGCAGCATGTAGAATCATTACACTGCATTTAATAGATCCAAAAGGAAGGCCAGATGAGCAACAAAAATTTCCCTGCTACAGCATATAAACAATACATGTTTCAGGGCAAGACTTATCCATGTGTTCCTTTAAACATGGTCCACACAGTCACCCTAATAATCAACTGCTTACATACTATGAATAGCCCCCAGCATAAAATGTTTAAAATTAGGCAATATATTAGAATTAGGATATATGTGGATAAAGGATACATTTATAATAGAGCCGACTGCAACAGCAGCAACATTGCTGACCATATCCATTACTATGGTGTATGGGGCCAAGAGAACACCTGTGTTGCATTCCTTTCAATTGCCTGTTAGTTTTGGACGAGGACCTGTTTTTTCTGTTTATTTGGAGTTAGCACCAGGGCTGAGCAGTAGGTAAAATGTTGCAATTAGTGCACCTCAAAAAATTTTGTGCTGGCACCAAGTGATCTGTAAAGATATCTAGCACTCCCCGTGTTAAGTATAGGACGCGGAAAGTACAGTAAGCTCGCGGTACAAATCGCTAATAGCGACGCGCTAAGTGATTTTTCCCATTTGTAGCGGGAGGCAAACGATCTGTTGGTCAGGCGCTAGACTGAATTAACCTGGCGCTAACGCAAAATCACGCCGACGCAAGGGTTAACTCACACCAGGTAATAGTGCCCTAAATAAGTATATATATAAATAAGATTACAAAACCCCAGAGTAATGTGATGCAATGATGCCTTTATGTTGTACTAACCTGATACTTAAATTCAATATTTTATTTGCTACAATTTGGCAGTTTCCGCTGAATGTCTGATAACTACTTCAGCGACTCCACTTTTATTAAATTACAGTGACCATTCACTAAATAGGGAATTCACCTTATTTTCTGCAAAATAAATTCCCCGAAATGTGACGGAAAGCAGAGGATCTACAGATCATTAGACCCTTTAGATTCTAACTTCCATAATAACCCCTAAAATGCCATTAAACCCAGAGAAATGCAATAAAAATAATAAACAATGTGGCATTTAGCTACCCCTTAACCCCTAAAAACATGAAATGAATACACTGAGGCATGTAGCCAACCCATTAACCCCTAAAATGCCATTAAATCAAGGAAAACACAAATGTATACTGTGAGGGATGAATTCTGCCCATTAACCCTTAATATACAACTAAACCAAGGCATAAACTAACGGAATACACAATGTAATGTATAGTCTGAACATTAACCATTTCACTGCTGAGCCATTTCAACACTGTGAAAATGTTTACGTTTAAGTGCACGTTTTTATTTGATGTTTTATGACTTTTACATCACACTGAATATAGTCATGTGGGGTATCATTGGAAAGGCCAGAATCTGCCCTTTCAAATGACACCTAGTTCATCCATATACGATGCATAGCTACGGAGATACGTTGGTCCGAAGAAGTGTGGTTAGTTGGATGCTGATTTTTGGTGGGGGGGCACATGGGGGGGCAAGGAATAACCTAGGGGGGGCAATTGCCCCCCCTTGCCCCCCTGTAGAGTCGCCTATGGCAGCCGTTTAGGAGTAAGTGCTATTATGCTAATGAGGCATGACCTCATCCCCTGTGAGCCCGGGCTTTTCCTTAGCCCTTCAGATCACGAGGCAGCTGCTGGAGGTAGGAGGTGATACGTGGAGCTCCCAGATTCTCATTCCTTAGAGTTCTAAACCCATGCAAAAGTTCTCCCAAAACAGTTTCTGTGTTTAGATTTATCCCCTTAAGGACGCAGGGGTGGCGCCCTTAAGGGGTCAATTTCACCGGCGAGACTGCTGTGAAGCAACACTGCTGTCGAGAGAGAGCGAGACTGCTGTCGAGAGAGAGCGCGAGACTGCTGTAAAGAGAGAGCGCGAGACTGCTGTAAAGAGAGAGCGCGAGACTGCTGTAAAGAGAGAGCGCGAGACTGCTGTAAAGAGAGAGCGCGAGACTGCTGTAAAGAGAGAGAGAGACTGCTGTAAAGAGAGAGAGAGACTGCTGTAAAGAGAGAGAGAGACTGCTGTAAAGAGAGAGAGAGACTGCTGTAAAGAGAGAGAGAGACTGCTGTAAAGAGAGAGAGAGACTGCTGTGTAGAGAGAGAGACTGCTGTGTAGAGAGAGAGACTGCTGTGTAGAGAGAGAGACTGCTGTAGAGAGAGAGACTGCTGTAGAGAGAGACTGCTGTAGAGAGACTGCTGTAAAGAGACTGCTGTAAAGAGCGAGACTGCTGTAAAGAGCGAGACTGCTGTAAAGAGCGAGACTGCTGTAAAGAGTGAGACTGCTGTAGAGAGAGACTGCTGTAGAGAGAGACTGCTGTAGAGAGAGACTGCTGTAGAGAGAGACTGCTTTAAAAAGAGAAACACTGCTGTAAAGAGAGAGACTGCTTTAAAAAGAGAGACTGCTGTAAAGAGACTGCTGTAAAGAGAGAGAGACTGCTGTAAAGAGAGAGAGACTGCTGTAAAGAGAGAGAGACTGCTGTAAAGAGAGAGAGACTGCTGTAAAGAGAGAGAGACTGCTGTAAAGAGAGAGAGAGAGAGACTGCTTTAAAAAGAGAAACACTGCTGTAAAGAGAGGGAGACTGCTGTAAAGAGACTGCTGTAAAGAGACTGCTGTAAAGAGACTGCTGTAAAGAGAGAGAGAGACTGCTGTAAAGAGAGAGAGAGACTGCTGTAAAGAGAGAGAGAGAGACTGCTGTAAAGAGAGAGAGACTGCTGTAAAGAGAGAGAGAGACTGCTGTAAAGAGAGAGAGACTGCTGTAAAGAGAGAGAGACTGCTGTAAAGAGAGAGAGACTGCTGTAAAGAGAGAGAGACTGCTGTAAAGAGAGAGAGACTGCTGTAAAGAGAGCGAGAGACTGCTGTAAATGGTGTGTGTGTGTGCAGACACTTAGGTTTTTACTACAGCCTCACCTAATCATGAATTTTATATAATGATGCTACTGAGACAAATAAAAGGTCCATTTAAGAGCAATTATTACCCAATACATTTTTTTTTAATCCTGAATGTAAGAGTTAAAGCAGCAAGACATTGGGGACCCTTACACTTCTTAAAGGGACATGCTGCACCTCCTGACCATGTTTTAAAGTGACCTGGATGTATAGAGCCCCACCTCCCTCTGGCACCGAATCACTAGTAAACAATGCATGAAGCAGAGGAGTTTCCGCCATCCCAACCCAGTGTCACCAGCAGACGCGACTTTGAATTTCCCAGCTGCTGGTCACCAGTGATTTCACAGAGCACGTGACGTCACCCTAGGAGACCTATCGCTGTAGCGAGCGTTCTCTGGGAGGCAGCGACGGATCAGATCTGTGCATGCGCGTGCAGCTCCCATCCATCGCTCTGCGCAGGCGCTGCGGAACTTGTGTATGTAATGTGTGCGAGTCCTGTACAGCTGCACAATTTGCGGCTCCTTTGCTACACAAGTTATGTAGAAGCACATATTGCGCAGGGAAAGCTCCAGGGACCTCCGGGGTGCAGGAGGCCCTGAGGGAAAGAGGAGAAGCAGCACATGGAGGACAAAAAGGGAGTAAAAGAATTTAAAAATATATTAATCACCAAAAATAGAAAAACTATTTCTATATAAACAAATAATTGTGCAGAGGTTGTCCAGCAGGATCTGCCCAATTATTCAAGAGATAGTAACATAGAATATCCCGTTAAAGCGATATATGTTGGCTCTTAATTAGGGTCACGGGTTTGGTATAACAGGCCGAGCCCAATATGTAGAGAGTAGCCCAGGGTGGAGATATCCCATAAAGGGCAATTCAACATGCTGCAAGTACATCTGGGAAGCCTGGAGCATCATGACGCCAACCACCTGCCCCCCCCCATGAACCTGAGGACATGAAGACCCCAACCATGTCACCGCACCTCAGATCACGGGGTTCTATGAGGGTATGTGGCTGCGGGTGAAACCTATTGAAGGATACTCAGGGCTCATCGTGTGGAGTTACATGGGGGGATACTCAGGGCTCATCGTGTGGAGTTACATGGGGGGATACGCAGAGCTCATCGTGTGGAGTTACATGGGGGGATACTCAGGGCTCATCGTGTGGAGTTACATGGGGGGATACGCAGGGCTCATCGTGCGGAGTTACATGGGGGGATACGCAGGGCTCATCGTGCGGAGTTACATGGGGGATACGCAGGGCTCATCGTGTGGAGTTACATGGGGGATACGCAGGGCTCATCGTGTGGAGTTACATGAGGGGATACGCAGGCTCATCGTGTGGAGTTACATGGGGGATACGCAGGGCTCATCGTGTGGAGTTACATGGGGGGATACGCAGGGCTCATCGTGTGGAGTTACATGGGGGATACGCAGGGCTCATCGTGCGGAGTTACATGGGGGGATACGCAGGGCTCATCGTGTGGAGTTACATGGGGGATACGCAGGGCTCATCGTGTGGAGTTACATGAGGGGATACGCAGGGCTCATCGTGTGGAGTTACATGGGGGGATACGCAGGGCTCATCGTGTGGAGTTACATGGGGGATACGCAGGGCTCATCGTGTGGAGTTACATGGGGGATACGCAGGGCTCATCGTGTGGAGTTACATGGGGGGATACGCAGGGCTCATCGTGTGGAGTTACATGGGGGGATACGCAGGGCTCATCGTGTGGAGTTACATGGGGGGATACGCAGGGCTCATCGTGTGGAGTTACATGAGGGGATACGCAGAGCTCATCGTGTGGAGTTACATGGGGGGATACGCAGGGCTCATCGTGTGGAGTTACATGGGGGGATACGCAGGGCTCATCGTGTGGAGTTACATGGGGGGATACGCAGGGCTCATCGTGTGGAGTTACATGGGGGGATACGCAGGGCTCATCGTGTGGAGCTACATGGGGGGATACGCAGGGCTCATCGTGTGGAGTTACATGAGGGGATACGCAGGGCTCATCGTGTGAAGTTACATGGGGGGATACGCAGGGCTCATCGTGTGGAGTTACATGGGGGATACGCAGGGCTCATCGTGTGGAGTTACATGGGGGGATACGCAGGGCTCATCGTGTGGAGTTACATGGGGGGATACGCAGGGCTCATCGTGTGGAGTTACATGGGGGGATACGCAGGGCTCATCGTGTGGAGTTACATGGGGGGATACGCAGGGCTCATCGTGTGGAGTTACATGGGGGGATACGCAGGGCTCATCGTGTGGAGTTACATGGGGGGATACGCAGGGCTCATCGTGTGGAGTTACATGGGGGGATACGCAGGGCTCATCGTGTGGAGTTACATGGGGGGATACGCAGGGCTCATCGTGTGGAGTTACATGGGGGGATACGCAGGGCTCATCGTGTGGAGTTACATGGGGGGATACGCAGGGCTCATCGTGTGGAGTTACATGGGGGGATACGCAGGGCTCATCGTGTGAAGTTACATGGGGGGATACGCAGGGCTCATCGTGTGGAGTTACATGGGGGGATACGCAGGGCTCATCGTGTGAGTTACATGGGGGGATACGCAGGGCTCATCGTGTGGAGTTACATGGGGGGATACGCAGGGCTCATCGTGTGGGCTACATGGGGGATACGCAGGGCTCATCGTGTGGAGCTACATGGGGGATACGCAGGGCTCATCGTGTGGAGCACTGGGGGGGATACGCAGGGCTCATCGTGCGGAGTTACATGGGGGGATACGCAGGGCTCATCGTGTGGAGTTACATGGGGGGATACGCAGGGCTCATCGTGTGGAGTTACATGGGGGGATACGCAGGGCTCATCGTGTGGAGTTACATGGGGGATACGCAGGACTCATCGTGTGGAGTTACATGGGGGGTACGCAGGACTCATCGTGTGGAGTTACATGGGGGATACGCGCAGGGCTCATCGTGTGGAGTTACATGGGGGGATACGCAGGGCTCATCATGTGGCGTTACATGGGGGGATACGCAGGCTCATCATGTGGCGTTAATGGGGGGGTACGCAGGGCTCATCATGTGGAGTTACATGGGGGATACGCAGGGCTCATCGTGTGGAGGTTACATGGGGGGATACGCAGAGCTCATCGTGTGTTACATGGGGGATACGCAGGGCTCATCATGTGGAGTTACATGGGGGGATACGCAGGGCTCATCGTGTGGAGAGCTACATGGGGGGATACGCAGGGCTCATCATGTGGCGTTACATGGGGGGATACGCAGGACTCATCGTGTGGAGTTACATGGGGGGATACGCAGGGCTCATCGTGCGGAGTTACATGGGGGGATACGCAGGGCTCATCGTGCGGGGTTACATGGGGGGATACGCAGGACTCATCGTGTGGAGTTACATGGGGGGATACTCAGGGCTCATCGTGTGGAGTTACATGGGGGGATACGCAGGACTCATCGTGTGGAGTTACATGGGGGGATACGCAGGACTCATCGTGTGGAGTTACATGGGGGATACGCAGGGCTCATCGTGTGGAGTTACATGGGGGGATACGCAGGGCTCATCGTGTGGAGTTACATGGGGGGATACGCAGGACTCATCGTGTGGAGTTACATGGGGGATACGCAGGGCTCATCGTGTGGAGTTACATGGGGGGATACGCAGGGCTCATCATGTGGCGTTACATGGGGGATACGCAGGACTCATCGTGTGGAGTTACATGGGGGGATACGCAGGCTCATCGTGTGGAGTTACATGGGGGATACGCAGGGTCATCGTGTGGAGTTACATGGGGGGATACGCAGGACTCATCGTGTGGAGTTACATGGGGGATACGCAGGCTCATCGTGTGGAGTTACATGGGGGGATACGCAGGGCTCATCATGTGGCGTTACATGGGGGGATACGCAGGACTCATCGTGTGGAGTTACATGGGGGGATACGCAGGGCTCATCGTGCGGAGTTACAATGGGGGGATACGCAGGGCTCATCGTGCGGAGTTACATGGGGGGATACGCAGGACTCATCGTGTGGAGTTACATGGGGGGATACTCAGGACTCATCGTGTGGAGTTACATGGGGGATACGCAGGGCTCATCGTGTGGAGTTACATGGGGGATACGCAGGGCTCATCGTGTGGAGTTACATGGGGGGATACGCAGGACTCATCGTGCGGAGTTACATGGGGGGATACGCAGGGCTCATCGTGTGGAGTTACATGGGGGGATACGCAGGGCTCATCGTGTGGAGTTACATGGGGGGATACGCAGGGCTCATCGTGTGGAGTTACATGGGGGGATACGCAGGACTCATCGTGTGGAGTTACATGGGGGGATACGCAGGACTCATCGTGTGGAGTTACATGGGGGATACGCAGGGCTCATCGTGTGGAGTTACATGGGGGATACGCAGGGCTCATCATGTGGCGTTACATTGGGGGATACGCAGGGCTCATCAATGTGGCGTTACATGGGGGGATACGCAGGGCTCATCATGTGGAGTTACATGGGGGGATACGCAGGGCTCATCGTGTGGAGTTACATGGGGGGATACGCAGGGCTCATCGTGTGGAGTTACATGGGGGATACGCAGGGCTCATCGTGTGGAGTTACATGGGGGATACGCAGGGCTCATCATGTGGAGTTACATGGGGGGATACGCAGGGCTCATCGTGCGAGTTACATGGGGGGATACGCAGGGCTCATCGTGCGGAGTTACATGGGGGGATACGCAGGGCTCATCGTGTGTTACATGGGGGGATACGCAGAGCTCATCGTGGTTACATGGGGGATACGCAGGCTCATCATGTGGAGTTACATGGGGGGATACGCAGGGCTCATCGTGTGGAGCTACATGGGGGGATACGCAGGGCTCATCGTGTGGAGTTACATGGGGGGATACGCAGGGCTCATCGTGTGGAGTTACATGGGGGGATACGCAGGGCTCATCGTGTGGAGTTACATGGGGGGATACGCAGGGCTCATCGTGTGGAGTTACATGGGGGGATACGCAGGGCTCATCATGTGGAGTTACATGGGGGGATACGCAGGGCTCATCGTGCGGAGTTACATGGGGGGATACGCAGGGCTCATCGTGTGGAGTTACATGGGGGGATACGCAGGGCTCATCGTGCGGAGTTACATGGGGGGATACGCAGGGCTCATCGTGTGGAGTTACATGGGGGGATACGCAGGGCTCATCGTGCGGAGTTACATGGGGGGATACGCAGGGCTCATCGTGCGGAGTTACATGGGGGGATACGCAGGGCTCATCGTGCGGAGTTACATGGGGGGATACGCAGGGCTCATCGTGTGGAGTTACATGGAGCAGGATAACAGGAATATTGGGGCTATGTGGGGCTTCTCGCGGGAGGTATACGGGGGTACACAGTTTATTACATGCATAATATTGGATATATAGTAAGAATTAAAAAAAAGCATTTATGCGGCTGCATCTGGCAGGTTATGTGACGGCGGAGGCAACACAAAATTTGGACGACGACCCCCCCTCCCTCCATGTACAAGATCCACCTGCACGGTGTTAGTGAAAGTACATGACAGTCCTGACGCGAGACTCAGCAGTTACTGTATAGAGGAGCCCCATAATCAAAGACATGCTATATGATCCCTGCACACACAGACACAGGGCCCCCTCTACTGGCCACATAGACACAGGGCCCCCCTCTACTGGCCACACAGACACAGGGCCCCCTCTACTGGCCACATCGACAGACACAGGGCCCCCTCTACTGGCCACATCGACAGACACAGGGCCCCCTCTACTGGCCACATCGACAGACACAGGGCCCCCTCTACTGGCCACATCGACAGACACAGGGCCCCCTCTACTGGCCACATCGACAGACACAGGGCCCCCTCTACTGGCCACATCGACAGACACAGGGCCCCCTCTACTGGCCACATCGACAGACACAGGGCCCCCTCTACTGGCCACATCGACAGACACAGGCCCCCTCTACTGGCCACATCGACAGACACAGGGCCCCCTCTTACTGGCCACATCGACAGACACAGGGCCCCCTCTACTGGCCACATCGACAGACACAGGCCCCCTCTACTGGCCACATCGACAGACACAGGGCCCCCTCTACTGGCCACATCGACAGACACAGGGCCCCCTCGACAGACACAGGGCCCCCTCTACTGGCCACATCGACAGACACAGGGCCCCCTCTACTGGCCACATCAACAGACACAGGGCCCCCTCTACTGGCCACATCGACAGACACAGGGCCCCCTCTACTGGCCACATAGACAGACACAGGGCCCCCTCTACTGGCCACATAGACACAGGGACCCCCCTACTGGCCACATAGACACAGGGACCCCTCTACTGGCCACATAGACACAGGGCCCCTCTACTGGCCACATAGACACAGGGCCCCTCTACTGGCCACATAGACACAGGGCCCCCTCTACTGGCCACATAGACACAGGGCCCCCTCTACTGGCCACATAGACACAGGGCCCCCTCTACTGGCCACATAGACACAGGGACCCCTCTACTGGCCACATAGACACAGGGCCCCCTCTGCTGGCCACATAGACACAGGGACCCCCCTACTGGCCACATAGACACAGGGACCCCTCTACTGGCCACATAGACACAGGGACCCCTCTACTGGCCACATAGACACAGGGACCCCTCTACTGGCCACATAGACACAGGGCCCCATCTACTGGCCACATAGACACAGGGACCCCTCTACTGGCCACAGGGACCCCTCTACTGGCCACAGGGACCCCTCTACTGGCCACATAGACACAGGGACCCCTCTACTGGCCACATAGACACAGGGCCCCCTCTACTGGCCACATAGACACAGGGCTCCCTCTACTGGCCACATAGACACAGGGCCCCCTCTACTGGCCACACAGACACAGGGCCCCCTCTACTGGCCACATAGACACAGGGCCCCCTCTACTGGCCACATAGACACAGGGCCCCCTCTACTGGCCACATAGACACAGGGCTCCCTCTACTGGCCACATAGACACAGGGCCCCTCTACTGGCCACATAGACACAGGGCCCCCTCTACTGGCCACATAGACACAGGGCCCCCTCTACTGGCCACATAGACACAGGGCCCCCTCTACTGGCCACATAGACACAGGGCCCCCTCTACTGGCCACATAGACACAGGGCCCCCTCTACTGGCCACATAGACACAGGGCTCCCTCTACTGGCCACATAGACACAGGGCTCCCTCTACTGGCCACATAGACACAGGGCCCCCTCTACTGGCCACATAGACACAGGGCTCCCTCTACTGGCCACATAGACACAGGGCTCCCTCTACTGGCCACATAGACACAGGGCTCCCTCTACTGGCCACATAGACATGTCAGAGTGTGTGTCCTTTGCACCACCTGAAGCTTCTCTGCCAGGAATCTCAAACTCTGCCCCTCCCAGACGTTTATTGCCTACAATTATAAATGGCCAGAGAATCATGGGAGATGTAGTAAAGATACGGGGGGGGGAGGGGCAGATTACAACACAAAATGTCACACAATGTGCAAAGTGACACAGGAAAATATTTTCTAATCATACATGTTTTGTTTTTCTCTTGTAAAAAGGGATCAGCAACATAAACACCGTAAGGACATTTCATTATGTGGCGGTACTGGCCCTTTAAGAATGTAACAATGTAAACATTACGCTCCCAAATGGCAAATGAAGCTGTAAGATAAAGGACCCGCTCACAGGTCACACACACAGGATAAAGGACCCGCTCACAGGGCACACACACAGGATAAAGGACCCGCTCACAGGTCACACACACAGGATAAAGGACCCGCTCACAGGTCACACACACACAGGATAAAGGACCCGCTCACAGGTCACACACACACAGGATAAAGGACCCGCTCACAGGGCACACACACAGGATAAAGGACCCGCTCACAGGGCACACACACAGGAGCAAGGACCCGCTCACAGGTCACACACACAGGAGCAAGGACCCGCTCACAGGTCACACACACAGGAGCAAGGACCCGCTCACAGGTCACACACACACAGGAGCAAGGACCCGCTCACAGGTCACACACACAGGATAAAGGACCCGCTCACAGGTCACACACACAGGATAAAGGACCCGCTCACAGGTCACACACACAGGATAAAGGACCCGCTCACAGGGCACACACACAGGATAAAGGACCCGCTCACAGGGCACACACACAGGATAAAGGACCCGCTCACAGGGCACACACACAGGAGCAAGGACCCGCTCACAGGTCACACACACAGGAGCAAGGACCCGCTCACAGGTCACACACACACAGGAGCAAGGACCCGCTCACAGGTCACACACACACAGGAGCAAGGACCCGCTCACAGGTCACACACACAGGATAAAGGACCCGCTCACAGGTCACACACACAGGATAAAGGACCCGCTCACAGGTCACACACACAGGATAAAGGACCCGCTCACAGGTCACACACACAGGATAAAGGACCCGCTCACAGGGCACACACACACAGGATAAAGGACCCGCTCACAGGATAAAGGACCCGCTCACAGGTCACACACACAGGATAAAGGACCCGCTCACAGGTCACACACACAGGATAAAGGACCCGCTCACAGGATAAAGGACCCGCTCACAGGTCACACACACAGGATAAAGGACCCGCTCACAGGTCACACACACAGGATAAAGGACCCGCTCACAGGATAAAGGACCCGCTCACAGGTCACACACACAGGATAAAGGACCCGCTCACAGGTCACACACACAGGATAAAGGACCCGCTCACAGGTCACACACACAGGATAAAGGACCCGCTCACAGGTCACACACAGGAGCATTTTAACCTGTTTGTTCCTGTATGTTTAAGTTCTGCTTTGTATCAGATACTTTCAGGATTCCAGAGGAACGTCGTCTCTACGTCCAGCCCCGACTTCCAGACTCCAGGAGAGAACGCCGGGACCCGATTAACAAACCTGACACCCTGAGAGCCCGCATGGACCTCCAGCAACTCCGAGCAGTAAGTTAGAGGACAGACCGGCATGTCTATTATTATTCCATGTGTTCGATAGGAAAATAAAACGACTAGCTGGATCTTGGATATCAGATTCACACATGGTGCGCTGTATGTGTGTCCTGTACCCAGCGATGCTGCAGACCCTCTGCTTTGAGACTCCCAGGCCCCGGCCCCGCTTGGAACAAGAAGACGTCAAGTGGAAACCTCAAAAAGCTGCTCAACCCTCAGAGGTTCCCTGCGGCCACTTCCATTCTGACCGCGACGCCGCATTAGCGCCTCCAGATACAGCTACATGAACCCAGCTCCCAAAATATATCCATGTGAGCTCATGGAGTGACACGAGGAACGGATACAAGCATTTATAAAGCGCCAACAAGTTTCGTAGCGTTGTGCAACGGGAACGTTTTCTTCCCAGTGTTCTGCTGCGTAAGGCTAGAGGGCGCACTTCACCAGCCGTGCCCTCACCACCCCATGCACACCCCACCACCATGTGCACCACAAGACCAGAGGAAATCCTGTTGTTAGGGACTTACCAGGAGTTGGAGCCCAGGTTGCAGGAGTTGGTGCACACCGTTGCAGAACCTCACTACGCAGAGTGCCCGGGAGGGTGCTGCCTCTGTATAGTGCAGGCAGGCGATACAGAGCAGGGGTAATCCATGGACGTGGTCAGACCGCACAGAACAAGATCAGAAACGTTTAAACAGGTGAAGAGCAAATCCAATGACAGGTAAAGCACAGCAGGGTGCACACATACACTATGGAGGCTGGAGAGATAACGGCAGGGACGGGCCATCAGGTGCGTGTGACAATTAGTCCACACACACAGCAGGTGAGAGCCCAGGGCCAACAGATCAGCAGAAGCAGCATGGCTGGGTAGAAAAGCTAGGGTTCAATTCCATGAGGGACCCTGAAAGGGCGGCCGCGTCTGTCTGCAGGGCACGTCCGTCTGTCTGCAGGGCACGTCCGTCTGTCTGTCTGCAGGGCACGGGGTGAACCATGACAAATCAAGCCACTTTACCTCCTGTACAAAAACCAGGGGCTTTAGGCTTAACCCTTTCAGGCACAGAGGTTTCGATCACCAAGCACATGCTCACATTGAAGCCAGGGAACTTTATGCAAAGCCCATAGTGTCACTTCTTTAGATTTATGTCACTTTTATTTACAAATAACCCTTTCAGGCTCATGAAATGGACAACTGGGTTAGGGTCACCAGGTCGTCCACGTTTTCCTGGACACATTATTTCATGCAGAGGAGAGCTCAGGGGGAAAAGTGCTGCCCTGCACCATGTATAATTCCTAAGCTGCAGGAAGAACATCAAGGCAAGTCACCAGGGATTCCGTACCTGCAGTGTATGGATTATACATGTTGCGGGGGTGGCATTTTTCCTCCTCTGCCCAGGAAAACATGGCTTATCTGGCAGACCCTATTCCACATACATATACGTTACAGCAGTGTTTCTCAGGACCCTCTAACAGGACAGGTTTTAAGGATCACCTTGGGGAAATGCAGGCTGAATCCTGCAATCACTGAGCAGCGAATCATATCACCTGCAAACCTGGCCTGTTAGGGGGACCGGAGCTCAGAAACACTGCATTATAGGACTCTCCACATTCCTAGATGTTCATGACCTACAATTCCCAGAATGCTTTGAGTGCAATAGATGGAGAGTATCATGGGAGTTTAGGGGTTATTCTCCATAGGATTTCTCACGGTTGCGGCACCATAGATCACTGTATTGTGAGGTTTTCCTGCAGGTGATGAGCTTTTCTTCTCCGGGATTGCCAAAGCCGTTTCTAACACAGATGAGCAGCGCTACCACAGTTATCTCTCCATATAGTCACCTGTGGCTCCAGTCAGCGTGTCCGGTCGTGGGTGGACACTAAGAAACCGGAAAGCTGGGTAGCCGTGGAATTCCAGACCCCATTAATGGACACGTCAGTCCACTCAGTGTTGGTGTAAACCCACGGGGGGGGGGGGGGGACGACGACTACTGGCTCATGAATGTACAGTGTCCGATAGGGATTGGACATCCCATTGATAGCAGGCTGGAAGAAGCTAAAAACTTCAAGGTTCCCACGTGTAACCCTTAACCACGCCCCCTTCACGGGTAAGTGCTCATTAAACTTCCTAACGTGTGTTTAACCCAACATTCTGTGACCGTCTCCATCAGCCAAATGCCCGACTCTGCAGGGAGTCAGTCTGGCGACCAGACACTGCCATCATGCAGCCCGTACTGACCACTCCACCTAGAGAAGGGTCACCTGATCTTACCACCCACATACCCCTCAATCACAAAGAATCCCAATGGTCATGATGGACCAAGCCCCGTGAGCACCCCCTGCTCTCCCGAGTGGTGTAGATAATGTTTGAGGTGTGTAATCGCTGCGGTCGATTACGCCTGCGCGGTCTCCTTCGTACCTTTGTCCAAGGTTTGTTATCCTCACCGCTGCACTCCATATGGTTCGCTTATGTACTCGTCCTTCATTTAACTTTAAAAACGCATAAAAAATATCAGCGTTTAAAGCAGTGCTCGGCAATCTTTGCCCTCCAGATGTTTTGGGACTACATCTCCCATGATGCTCAGCTGCTCCTTAGGTTGTTTGAGCCTCAAGGGAAATGCAGTTCCAAAACGTCTCGAGGGCAGAGGTTGCCAACCCTCGGTTTAAAGTAAACATGTACAGAGCAATACGCCGAGAAACGATCCAGCTGCTGGTAGCACAATCAAAAAGGTCAGATCGAGGAGGGACAGCTCCCGCTCAATCATCCAACCTGACCACGCGCAATCAGCTCGCCAGCAGCAAGAAGGGTTTGAAAGCCCGACGGCCACCGCCACAAACAGGCAAGCTCGTGACAGACTCTCTCACCATGTGTTTCTTTTCAATGAGTTTTATTTCAGACGGATGAGCTGCACGTGGACCCTGTTAGATTTGCTTTTTAAATAAAAAATGTCCAAGAAACAGGGCACGGCCTAAAGCTGAGCAGCCGAGTGCCCGCCAGATGCCTCCTCTGCCACCGCTCACAAGTTAAGGAGCTTCTCGTTCAGAGCGATCTGCGCCTGTGTCAGATTAGCCAGGTAAGTGACCATCAGCAGATCCTGGAAAAAAAAGAAGCAATTAGTAAAAAAAAAAGAGAATTTCACCCTTCAACCCAAGAGAAAACCTTGCGTGCAGGACGTCGGATGATTGCGTGCAGGACGTCGGATGACGCCAGTGTTACTCACATTGATGTTGCTGTTCAGCATGGATTCAAAGTCTTCCGGTGAGATTTTAGGTACTTGGTTCACCAGATCCATCAAATAGCGGCCAACGGTGTTATCAGCAGTGACCTTCCCCGACTGAAATTACACAAAACACATCACGTCTATGTAGGAGAGACAAAGCTCAGGAGCAGAGACTACATTATCCATCAGCACTTGAATGTCAGCATCTCAGGCCCACAATGGACTTACCAGCACGTCCTCTGCGTACTGGATCACTGTAGACATGGATTCCTGCAGGCGACTGGCGGCCGATCCCACCTGCTGCAGGTCTGACGTCAGCCCGATTGAGCGGCTTGTACTGGAGCAGGTTTTTGTAATGAGGTCAACTAAAAAGGGAAGAGAAAATGATCTGAGGGAGCCACAAGCCAACATGATAAACTATTGCCCACCCCCAGCCTGCTTAATAAAAGACCCCTACATAAAGCTACCAGATTCACCAGAACCCAAGATGAGCTACTGTACCCCAACTGCAATCCAATCCCACTACACACAGCCGCCCGCTTTGCCAAACCCCTCCAGTAACCAACGGGGGCTGCTGAACCATGACTGCAATCAAATCCCACAATACACAGCCACCTGCTGCTCCAGAAACCTCCAGTAAATCCCTCTTTCTTATAATGCCCCCTCCCATCCCATGTAACAACTCTCCGAAGGCCCAGCCATCTGCTCTGAGACCTCTGCACACACAGCCATCTGTGCCCCATGAAACCCTTGCCAACCACTCTGTCCTCCACCTCATTTTATGCTGCCAGTGCCTGTATCGTCCGCTCATTACCCCGTCACTGCTTATGTTTTGCATCTGGCTTTTTCGTTGCTCCCAGCTCCCTTTAGACTCACAGGCCTTGTGGCAGGGCACATGCTGTAATTGCCAGGTTGTTATCCCTTGGGCAGGGCGCTCCGGAATGTCTCATTTGCCTTTACCCATTTGTTAAGCGCTACGGAATATGTCGGTGCTATGCAACAGTCTACCCAAAGGATGAGAGAAGCTGCGGAACTAAACGCTCGTCCAGCTGTATTTACATATCACGCCGTGGGCATCACTCACCTCCTATCCGCTCCGTGTCGTAATACACATACTGTACGGTGAGGGGGGTGAACATGACTCCCATGGTTTTTCCAGGAATGCCCATCGGGGTGCTGCGGAAGGAGGAAAATAAAAAAAGGCTTAGGACGGGTTCTCCCCAGGCTGGCAGGAAATCTAAGCGGGGGAGGAACGCCGAGCATCACAGAGATTTCATAGGGTGTTATGTATTACACTAGATAGTGACGCTCATCTCATGGGGGGGGGGGGGGGAAGACAGGAAAGGTGTTTGCACGCTTTTCCTCCAGTCCAAATGTTTTCCTGATGATGGGGTACGTTTTAGGGTCACTCTTTGTGCCCGTTTTAGATCCCCTAACAGATTCTGCTCCTTCTCAGAGACGCACCAAGCGCTTGTCAAAAGAAGGAGCATAATCTGTTGCTGGAAAAGAAGATTGCATTAAATTTCCCCCAATTCCCAGCCAACCAAATGACTGAGCATCATGGGAAAGCCTGGACCAAACCAATGACAGCTGCAGAGCCCTGGCTGGAGTTTTGTATTGCACCATGAGCAGGTTTTTCTTTTAGACAGATTTCCCCCCCTTCCCCCGTGCATCCTGGTTTTACCATAACCCCCCAGCAGTCCGCACAGCTCACCTGATGTACGCCTTGATGCTCAGCCTCCCGCCCTGCAGGCTCGTGTCCACCGTCATGTGGATGGGGTTATTGGCTTCACGGCTGTAATATTCATGGATCAGCACTGAATGCTCCGTGATGTCGTTTCCCGTGGCGTACCTGCACAGCAAATAAAGACATTCACATTATGCACAAATAACCAGGCTTCAAACTAGGACGAAAAAAATAAAACTCAGTGAAGAACTGCAACTTATTCACTAAGGGTAGACTCGCTAAACTGCGCTTACTGTATGATTTATCTGGATTCATTTAAAGACTTTGCTCGGTCGTTTGCATAGATCGTGTTTTTAACGACGCACACGTTTTATTTGGATCAAGGTTTCCTATCCTAACCCTGCTCATCAGGTCCCCCTAACAGGACAGGTTTTAAGGATCACCTTGGGGAAATGCAGACTGAATCCTGCAGTCACTGAGCAGCAAATCCTATCCCCTGTGCTTCACATATCCTGCAAACCTGGCCAGTTGTGGGGACCTGAGGACCAGGAACCACTGGATTTAGATAAAAATGTCTATATACCTAGATCAGAAAAGTAGCACAAACTGGGGAGCCAGTAAGAAACCCCAGGAGCCACCTGCACGTGTCTTCGTAGCATGTTGCAGAATAAGCCACAGATTTAGACCCCAGAGGGAGGATCCTTGCAGACTGTGGCTTACTGGCCCCTGGACGCCTCAATACTTCATGTCATTGTGTATACAGAGCAGCCGGGGATCGGGGTAACACCACCTGCCGCTGTGCTGTATTATCACAAGCGAAGTTTGTTTCATACGTCTTACGTTTGTATTTTATGCTCCAGAACATGTCCCTAAAGCTGTAGCACGGGGGACGCGATGCTCGAGGAGACTTTATAAAACCAGCTGGGGACGAGTCTGAGTGACATCTCCCCAGCTGATCCTGCACGGAGACCCCAACTGCAGGAACTCCCTTTGGCCAGCAGGTGGCAACATCCACCAAAAACTACTGGTTCCTGACTGTATTCTATTTTTTTTTTTTAAAGATCACTTAATTATTACAGTAAAACATATTTGGGGATATTCCCAGTGTATTCCTCACTGTAACATTCCCGTGTATTCCTCACTGTAACATTCCCGTGTATTCCTCACTGTAACATTCCCGTGTATTCCTCACTGTAACATTCCCGTGCATTCCTCACTGTAACATTCCCAGTGTATTCCTCACTGTAATATTCCCAGTGTATTCCTCACTGTAATATTCCCAGTGTATTCCTCACTGTAACATTCCCGTGTATTCCTCACTGTAACATTCCCGTGTATTCCTCACTGTAACATTCCCGTGTATTCCTCACTGTAACATTCCCGTGTATTCCTCACTGTAACATTCCCAGTGCATTCCTCACTGTAACATTCCCAGTGCATTCCTCACTGTAACATTCCCAGTGCATTCCTCACTGTAACATTCCCAGTGCATTCCTCACTGTAACATTCCCGTGCATTCCTCACTGTAACATTCCCGTGTATTCCTCACTGTAACATTCCCAGTGTATTCCTCACTGTAACATTCCCAGTGTATTCCTCACTGTAACATTCCCGTGCATTCCTCACTGTAACATTCCCAGTGCATTCCTCACTGTAACATTCCCGTGTATTCCTCACTGTAATATTCCCAGTGTATTCCTCACTGTAATATTCCCAGTGTATTCCTTACTGTAACATTCCCGTGTATTCCTCACTGTAACATTCCCGTGTATTCCTCACTGTAACATTCCCGTGTATTCCTCACTGTAACATTCCCGTGTATTCCTCACTGTAACATTCCCGTATATTCCTCACTGTAACATTCCCGTGTATTCCTCACTGTAACATTCCCGTGTATTCCTCACTGTAACATTCCCAGTGTATTCCTCACTGTAACATTCCCGTGCATTCCTCACTGTAACATTCCCGTGCATTCCTCACTGTAACATTCCCAGTGTATTCCTCACTGTAACATTCCCAGTGTATTCCTCACTGTAACATTCCCAGTGTATTCCTCACTGTAACATTCCCAGTGTATTCCTCACTGTAACATTCCCAGTGTATTCCTCACTGTAACATTCCCAGTGTATTCCTCACTGTAACATTCCCAGTGTATTCCTCACTGTAACATTCCCGTGTATTCCTCACTGTAACATTCCCGTGTATTCCTCACTGTAACATTCCCGTGTATTCCTCACTGTAACATTCCCGTGCATTCCTCACTGTAACATTCCCGTGCATTCCTCACTGTAACATTCCCGTGCATTCCTCACTGTAACATTCCCGTGCATTCCTCACTGTAACATTCCCGTGTATTCCTCACTGTAACATTCCCGTATATTCCTCACTGTAACATTCCCAGTGTATTCCTCACTGTAACATTCCCAGTGTATTCCTCACTGTAACATTCTCGTGTATTCCTCACTGTAACATTCCCAGTGTATTCCTTACTGTAATAACCTATGTGGCTGGGAGATGTCGCCATCTAATGGTCAAAAGGAGTGACTGCAGGTAGAAACGCAGCTGGTGGCTCTGGGCATCGGTTGGGGAGATCCCGGTAAGTCAGGATATAATGCAGCAGATTTTACACCCCGGGCATCAAATCCACGAGGACTAAACTGTGAGGGCACCTTCTGGAGCCGAAAGGCGAACAGAATTAGTTTGAAACAAACGAATTCCATTTGCGATCCTACAGCACAGCCTCAGGTGGTACCAACACGAGCTCAGGCCGCTGTGTCTGCTACAGCTGATCGTGTAGACACCTTAACAGCAGCGAAGGGGTTAACAAAAGCCAGTGGAACATCTCTGCCCTTTTCTACAGGACAAAACAACTCTACAAACAGCAGATTGGCCGCCAGATCGCAGACATCCCATAAAGCACTGGGAAAAACATCACGAGCCGCCTTGTCTTGAGCACGATGGAGCCAACATACGTCCTTTGAGGTGAAGAGACGTTTACGGTGTCTCTGAAAGCAGGCTGGAACTTTCTGAAGGACAGATCTGCCGCCGACGAGATGCTGTGCAGAGAGGACGGACAGACCGGGACACAGAGGACTCGCCATGATTTGTTACAGAAACACACGTGCACGGGGGACGCTCGCCGTAAAGCAGGGCGAGTGAGGAGAACTTACCAGCCCAGGATCTGCTCGGTGGAGGAAACCTTCTTGTGAAGCTCATACATGTTCTTGGCGAATTCCATGTCGACGGCGACCTGCGAAGCGAGATAAACATTAACGAACCACGGTCACATGACCTGAAATGAGTAACGCTGCTATGCGAGAGCCGCACTGACCAGGAGAAGCAACATCTGTACACAAAGCACTTAAACACCTTGAGGGTCTTAAATGCAGGAGCAAGGCGGTCTATGGAGGCAGGGGATCACTCGCTGACCAGTACAACCCCCAACGTGAAGGAGGCAGGGGATCACCCGCTGACCAGTACAACCCCCAACGTGAAGGAGGCAGGGGATCACCCGCTGACCAGTACAACCCCCAACGTGAAGGAGGCAGGGGATCACCCGCTGACCAGTACAACCCCCAACGTGAAGGAGGCAGGGGATCACCGCTGACCAGTACAACCCCCAACGTGAAGGAGGCAGGGGATCACCCGCTGACCAGTACAATCCAACGTGAAGGAGGCAGGGGATCACCCGCTGACCAGTACAACCCCCAACGTGAAGGAGGCAGGGGATCACCCGCTGACCAGTACAACCCCCAACGTGAAGGAGGCAGGGGATCACCCGCTGACCAGCACAATCCCCAACGTGAAGGAGGCAAGGGATCACCCGCTGACCAGTACAATCCAACGTGAAGGAGGCAGGGGATTACCCGCTGACCAGCACAATCCCCAACGTGAAGGAGGCAGGGGATCACCCGCTGACCAGTACAACCCCCAACGTGAAGGAGGCAGGGGATCACCCGCTGACCAGTACAACCCCCAACGTGAAGGAGGCAGGGGATTACCCGCTGACCAGTACAACCCCCAACGTGAAGGAGGCAGGGGATCACCCGCTGACCAGTACAATCCAACGTGAAGGAGGCAAGGGATCACCCGCTGACCAGTACAATCCAACGTGAAGGAGGCAGGGGATTACCCGCTGACCAGCACAATCCCCAACGTGAAGGAGGCAAGGGATCACCCGCTGACCAGTACAATCCAACGTGAAGGAGGCAGGGGATCACCCGCTGACCAGTACAATCCAACGTGAAGGAGGCAAGGGATCACCCGCTGACCAGTACAACCCCCAACGTGAAGGAGGCAGGGGATCACCCGCTGACCAGTACAATCCAACGTGAAGGAGGCAGGGGATCACCCGCTGACCAGCACAATCCCCAACGTGAAGGAGGCAGGGGATCACCCGCTGACCAGCACAATCCCCAACGTGAAGGAGGCAGGGGATTACCCGCTGACCAGCACAATCCCCAACGTGAAGGAGGCAAGGGATCACCCGCTGACCAGTACAATCCAACGTGGAGGAGGCAAGGGATCACCCGCTGACCAGTACAATCCAACGTGGAGGAGGCAAGGGATCACCCGCTGACCAGTACAATCCAACGTGAAGGAGGCAGGGGATCACCCGCTGACCAGTACAACCCCCAACGTGAAGGAGGCAGGGGATCACCCGCTGACCAGCACAATCCCCAACGTGAAGGAGGCAGGGGATCACCCGCTGACCAGTACAACCCCCAACGTGAAGGAGGCAGGGGATCACCCGCTGACCAGCACAATCCCCAACGTGAAGGAGGCAAGGGATCACCCGCTGACCAGTACAATCCAACGTGAAGGAGGCAGGGGATCACCCGCTGACCAGTACAACCCCCAACGTGAAGGAGGCAAGGGATCACCCGCTGACCAGTACAATCCAACGTGAAGGAGGCAAGGGATCACCCGCTGACCAGTACAATCCAACGTGAAGGAGGCAGGGGATCACCCGCTGACCAGTACAACCCCCAACGTGAAGGAGGCAGGGGATCACCCGCTGACCAGCACAATCCCCAACGTGAAGGAGGCAAGGGATCACCCGCTGACCAGTACAATCCAACGTGAAGGAGGCAGGGGATCACCCGCTGACCAGTACAACCCCCAACGTGAAGGAGGCAGGGGATCACCCGCTGACCAGCACAATCCCCAACGTGAAGGAGGCAGGGGATCACCCGCTGACCAGTACAACCCCCAACGTGAAGGAGGCAGGGGATCACCCGCTGACCAGCACAATCCCCAACGTGAAGGAGGCAGGGGATCACCCTCTGACCAGTACAATCCAACGTGAAGGAGGCAGGGAATCACCCGCTGACCAGTACAATCACAATCTGGAGCCATGCTGTAAAAATCTAAGTTATACATGTTGCAGGGCAGCACTTTCCCCTGGGCTCCCCCTCTGCATGAAATAATATTGACAGACCGGGAAAAGATTGCCGGCCTGTCAGCCCTAGCGGGATCTTTGTGTTTTAAGCGAGTCTGTGCGTAATGTAGAGAATCTATAGCGAAGATGATGAAATGAACGCATGGAAAGGCTGCGATGCGCGCGGGGGGGGTTACCTCATCCTCTGACTCGTTGTGGGGGACGGAGAAGCAGTTGGTGACCTCGATGGAATGCTTGTCTATGGTACCTGCGAGGAGAAGCGGAAACCATGAGACATCAGAAAAAAAGCACAAAAGGGTCACGCGCTTACGTAACCGGGCAGATCATGCAGCTTTCCCGCCGTGTCCCGCAGCTTCACCGTGTAACGGGCGCAGCGCTAAGGGACACCCGCGCGTTACATACACAGGCTGCGCACAGCGATGGGTGGGAGCTGCACGCGCATGCACAGATCTGTCACTGCCTCTCAGAGCGCTCGCTACAGCGATTGGTCCCAAAGGATGACATCACCCGCTCTCTGTATGTGACATCACTAGTGACAGGCAGCCGGGAATTTCTAAATCCTGGCTACTGGTGATGGGCGGGATGGAGGAAACTCCTCCCATTGATAGCTGCAGATGGAGTGGGGACACATCAAAACACTAAGGTGACCAGGATGTGCAGAGCCACCTATCAGAAATGCCTGGGTCGCCCGAGACCTCGCCGCGCGTCTGCCAGTCACATACAGGAAGGGGCGGGAGCTCAGACATTCAGGAATGATAAGGACCTAGATCTCAAACCCTCACCCCCCCCCCCGATCAGAACTACAACTCCCATGATCCTCTGGCCACGCTTTGCAGACAGGAATGAACTCTGGGTAATGTAGTCGTCCAGTATCTGGGGAAGCAGAGGCCAGGGAAGCCCTCCTGGGGGTCCTGTGTGTTATCCTGGAGATACAGCAGATGGACAGGGCATGTAAAGTGCTCCCCTGCAGCCTGGCTGACCCGCCCCTCTCCGGAAAATGACTTATACATGTTCCAGGACCCTCTGTGTATCTGAAATGATCATATGACTCGAGGAAAACATGGCGGGCCTGGAGATGCACAGTGAGCGGCACATGAAGGCTGCTGCTCCCGCGTTCAGGGAGAGGGCCCCGCGGGTTGAGGGGGGATTAGGGAGAGGGCCCCGCGGGCTGAGGGGGGATTAGGGAGAGGGCCCCGCGGGGGAGCAGGGAGAGGCCCCGCGGGCTGAGGGGGGATTAGGGAGAGGGCCCCGCGGCTGAGGGGGGATTAGGGAGAGGGCCCAGCGGGTTGAGGGGGGATTAGGGAGAGGGCCCCGCGGGCTGAGGGGGGATTAGGGAGAGGGCCCCGCGGTTGAGGGGGGATTAGGGAGAGGGCCCCGCGGTTTGAGGGGGGATTAGGGAGAGGGCCCAGCGGGTTGAGGGGGGATTAGGGAGAGGGCCCCGCGGGCTGAGGGGGGATTAGGGAGAGGGCCCCGCGGGTTGAGGGGGGATTAGGGAGAGGGCCCCGCGGGGGAGCAGGGAGAGGGCCCCGCGGGCTGAGGGGGGATTAGGGAGAGGGCCCCGCGGTCTGAGGGGGGATTAGGGAGAGGGCCCCGCGGGGGAGCAGGGAGAGGGCCCCGCGGTCTGAGGGGGGATTAGGGAGAGGGCCCCGCGGTTTGAGGGGGGATTAGGGAGAGGGCCCCGCGGGGGGATTAGGGAGAGGGCCCCGCGGTCTGAGGGGGGATTAGGGAGAGGGCCCCGCGGTTTGAGGGGGGATTAGGGAGAGGGCCCCGCGGGCTGAGGAGGGATTGGGGAGAGGGCCCCGCGGGGGAGCAGGGAGAGGGCCCCGCGGGCTGAGGGGGGATTAGGGAAAAGGCCCCGCGGGCTGAGGGGGAGCAGGCCCCATTGATTGGGAGGGGGGAAGTGGTACCCGGCAGCGCTTTCCATGTGCCGCCTTACCCAGCAGAGTCCCGATGACCCGCGCGGCGCCTTCATTCCTCCTCTCGAAGCTGTCCACGATGGAGGCCAGGACCACGGGGTGAACCTTAATGAGGGAGGGAGCCGGGCTGGCGGCGGCCATCTTGACTGGAGGAAGAGAGAGCGAGCGTACGTGTGCGTGCGCGAGAGCTGCTCGACCCTGAAAGCCGATTGGAAGCCCCGACCGGAAGCTTGAAACCCGCTGATTGGCCGAATGGGATATCACGTGGGGGTAAACCCCACTCACTGAATCAAGTTAACGCATGCGCCTGACGCATCCCCCGCCCACCACGCCTTTGGTAGCGGTTGCCTAGATACAGATGTAAACAGATCTAGAGGATGGTGTAGCAACATGGCCACCAACTACAGTGCGAGCCAGGTACAGCCCGAGCGGAGGATGCACTGTATTATATGGGGGGGGGGGGGGGGGGGTACAGTCCTATACAGTAGGATCGCAGACCTTTATTCATGTGGGGGGGAGGAAATCACATACCTTTATACATGGGGGGGGATGATGATAGCAGACCTTTATACATGGGGGGGGGGAAAATCGATCGCAGACCTTTATACATGGGGGGGGGGTGATCGCAGACCTTTACATGGGGGGGGGGGGAAATCGCAGACCTTTATACATGGGGGGGGAAATCGCAGACCTTTATACATGGGGGGGGGGGGGGAATCGCAGACCTTTACATGGGGGGGGGGAAATCGCAGACCTTTATACATGGGGGGGGAAATCGCAGACCTTTATACATGGGGGGGGATCGCAGACCTTTATACATGGGGGGGGGATGATCGCAGACCTTTATACATGGGGGGGGAAATCGCAGACCTTTATACATGGGGGGGGAAATCGCAGACCTTTATACATGGGGGGGGAAATCGCAGACCTTTATACATGGGGGGGGGATGATCGCAGACCTTTATACATGGGGGGGGGAATCGCAGACCTTTATACATGGGGGGGGATCGCAGACCTTTATACATGGGGGGGGGAATCGCAGACCTTTATACATGGGGGGGGGGAAATCGCAGACCTTTATACATGGGGGGGGATCGCAGACCTTTATACATGGGGGGGGGGATCGCAGACCTTTATACATGGGGGGGGATCGCAGACCTTTATACATGGGGGGGGTGATCGCAGACCTTTTATACAATGGGGGGGGAAATCGCAGACCTTTATACATGGGGGGGGAAATCGCAGACCTTTATACATGGGGGGGGAAATCGCAGACCTTTATACATGGGGGGGGATGATCGCAGACCTTTATACATGGGGGGGGGAAATCGCAGACCTTTATACATGGGGGGGGATCGCAGACCTTTATACATGGGGGGGGGGAATCGCAGACCTTTATACATGGGGGGGGGGAAATCGCAGACCTTTATACATGGGGGGGGATCGCAGACCTTTATACATGGGGGGGGGGATCGCAGACCTTTATACATGGGGGGGGGATCGCAGACCTTTATACATGGGGGGGGGGATCACATACCTTTATACATGGGGGGGAATACAGAATATGGAGGAAAATAGCAGACCTAAACAAAAGATAAATCCAGGTAAAGTATCCATGTAATTGGGCGACTAGATGGGCCGAAAGGTTCTTATCTGCCAACATTTTCTATGTTTCTGTACATGGGGGGGGAAATCAAATACCTTTATACATGGGGGGGGAAATCAAATACCTTTATACATGGGGGGGGGGAAAATCAAATACCTTTATACATGGGGGGGAAATCAAATACCTTTATACATGGGGGGGGAAATCAAATACCTTTATACATGGGGGGGGGGGGGAAATCAAATACCTTTATACATGGGGGGGGGGAAATCAAATACCTTTATACATGGGGGGGGGGAAATCAAATACCTTATATACATGGGGGGGGAAATCAAATACCTTTATACATGGGGGGGGGAAATCAAATACCTTTATACATGGGGGGGAAATCAAATACCTTTATACATGGGGGGGGAAATCAAATACCTTACATGGGGGGGGGGGAAATCAAATACCTTTATACATGGGGGGGGAAATCAAATACCTTTATACATGGGGGGGGAAATCGCAATACCTTTATACATGGGGGGGGAAATCGCAGACCTTTATACATGGGGGGGATTCGCAGACCTTTATACATGGGGGGGATGATCGCAGACCTTTATACATGGGGGGGGGGGAAATCGCAGACCTTTATACATGGGGGGGGGAAATCGCAGACCTTTATACATGGGGGGGGGGGAAATCGCAGACCTTTATACATGGGGGGGGGGGAAATCGCAGACCTTTATACATGGGGGGGGGAATCGCAGACCTTTATACATGGGGGGGGGATCGCAGACCTTTATACATGGGGGGGGGATCGCAGACCTTTATACATGGGGGGGGATCGCAGACCTTTATACATGGGGGGGGGGAAATCGCAGACCTTTATACATGGGGGGGGAAATCGCAGACCTTTATACATGGGGGGGGGAATCGCAGACCTTTATACATGGGGGGGGGATCGCAGACCTTTATACATGGGGGGGGATCGCAGACCTTTATACATGGGGGGGAATCGCAGACCTTTATACATGGGGGGAATACAGAATATGGAGGAAAATAGCAGACCTAAACAAAAGATAAATCCAGGTAAAGTATCCATGTAATTGGGCGACTAGATGGGCCGAAAGGTTCTTATCTGCCGACATTTTCTATGTTTCTGTACATGGGGGGGGGAAATCAAATACCTTTATACATGGGGGGGAAATCAAATACCTTTATACATGGGGGGGGGGAAAATCAAATACCTTTATACATGGGGGAGGAATCAAATACCTTTATACATGGGGGGGGGAAATCAAATACCTTTATACATGGGGGGGGGAATCAAATACCTTTATACATGGGGGGGGAATCAAATACCTTTATACATGGGGGGGGAATCAAATACCTTTATACATGGGGGAGGAATCAAATACCTTTATACATGGGGGGGGGAATCAAATACCTTTATACATGGGGGGGAAATCAAATACCTTTATACATGGGGGGGGGAAATCAAATACCTTTATACATGGGGGAGGAATCAAATACCTTTATACATGGGGGGGGAAATCAAATACCTTTATACATATGGGGGGGGAATCAAATACCTTTATACATGGGGGGGAATCAAATACCTTTATACATGGGGGGGAAATCAAATACCTTTATACATGGGGGGGAAATCAAATACCTTTATACATGGGGGGAAATCAAATACCTTTATACATGGGGGGGAATCAAATACCTTTATACATGGGGGGGGGAATCAAATACCTTTATACATGGGGGGGGGAAAATCACATACTTTTATACATGGGGGGGGGGATCACATACCTTTATACATGGGGGGGATCACATACCTTTATACATGGGGGGGAATCACATACTTTTATACATGGGGGGATCACATACTTTTATACATGGGGGGGGATCACATACCTTTATACATGGGGGGGAAATCACATACTTTTATACATGGGGGGGATCACATACTTTTATACATGGGGGGGATCACATACCTTTATACATGGGGGGATCACATACCTTTATACATGGGGGGATCACATACCTTATACATGGGGGGGGAATCACATACCTTTATACATGGGGGGGAATCACATACTTTTATACATGGGGGGGGAATCACATACCTTTATACATGGGGGGGATCACATACCTTTATACATGGGGGGGGGATCACATACCTTTATACATGGGGGGAAATCACATACTTTTATACATGGGGGGGGAATCACATACCTTTATACATGGGGGGGAATCACATACCTTATACATGGGGGGGGGAAATCACATCTTTATACATGGGGGGAATCACATACTTTTATACATGGGGGGGAATCACATACCTTTATACATGGGGGGGGGTCACATATCTTTATACATGGGGGGAATCACATACTTTTATACATGGGGGGGAAATCACATACCTTTATACATGGGGGGGGGAATCACATACCTTTATACATGGGGGGGAAATCACATACTTTTATACATGGGGGGAAATCACATACTTTTATACATGGGGGGGATCACATATCTTATACATGGGGGGGGAATCACATATCTTTATACATGGGGGGGGAATCACACACCTTTATGGGGGGGGGGGGTTGGGACGACAGACCTTGAATGATTAATTTTGATTATTAATTATTCCCAGTATCAGAGCGCGTTTAATTCCTGTAACCTGCAGAACTGGAGCGTCGCCAAGAGCTGCAAACAGGTAAGGAGCGCGCACCAAAAACACACGCAGCGTCTCGTATTGGTCAATACAAACAAAAGGGCACAGGTCCTGGTTCCTGCTCGTTTCTACCTTTACCCGGCGGCACCGTTCCTTCACTTGTCACTTATCCGACCTCTGACATTGTGTGCAAACACCGGCAGCTGTGAATGGGCCTCGAGCCGGCGCGTCAGACTGTCACATTGTGCAATAAGGGAAACATTACACATAATACACAGAGAGGACACAATACAGGGAGTCTGGGATTCACATTAAAGGAGCTACGATGGCAGAACCCTTTTAAATTTCATAACATCGCATTAAAGCTCCTGTTTTTACACATATTGTTTTTTCTGCTGGACAAGCGTATACATATATCCAGTGCGTAGCCGTGCAATAGTTGTATAGGACACTTGGGGGCGCTGCTATTAAATGCACGGTTTGATGGCCGAGCGTTGACAATCCATGATCTCACACCCCATTTTCTGGTTAAAGAAAAGCTAAAATCCAGCCCTGAGATCGGCAGAGAATGAAACGCATCATTTAACCCCTGATTCCCGCATCATCTCTCAGCAGGGTCAGCTTTGTGGCGTTTTTAAATGTGTTTTGCGAATCTGTCAATTATTTTCCTGTTTCAGCGGCCGTCCCTTCATGACGGTTACACGCAGTTCGTAGCGAACGATATGGGGCACCTGCTTCCAGACACGCCCAGGTCCAAGGTCAGTGTTTGGGAATAAAGTGGTTAATCTAGATTGGTGGCTTGTGGTTCTACCCAATTTCTCCACCTTTAACCTGTACTCTGGGAATGGTTGCCTGGTTCCTTAAGCACAACGGGTGGCTTTTTCTTATTTCTACGTCATATAGGCCCTGCTCCGATTATGTCCCGCTCGGTCATCACCTCCTGGGGTCAGGGAGAGAGAGCTGCGCCTCTTATTTGGTCTACAGCAAACATCAGCACCACTTCAACCCTTGCCAAGCAGAAAAGTAACCTACGGATTTGCGTAAAACAAAAGATGTCTGTAAATCTAAACTCCTAAAGCCCCTGCGTAATATAAAAACATGATGCTGTGTGACCCCCTTATGGAAAGGAAAGCGGACACCAAAATTCACCTCCACTTTCTGCTCATGAAGAGTGAATGTAGCTGTGGAATCATCTATAAACATTTTAAAATGTGATAACGTTATCTCCAGTATACTTTACTGGTTTATGGACGTTTTTATGTATCTGCCCACTCTGTGTGCGCTTTGCACATGCTCAGTCTGCCCCTTTAAGCCAGTTCTACAGTCACTATCCAGTCCATATGGGCAATCAGACACCGACGTCCTTGTGAAGTAGCAGAGGGCTCACAGTCCCTCTTTGGCTCGACAAGGAACTAAATGATGGGAGACAGGTGACGATATGTGGCTGTGAAATGACCCAAATGTGACATAAGTTCAGTGATCTGACGTCGATGTGCAATGCCAGGAGGTGGACAGGGTGAAAGTCTAATCAATAATGAATGTGCCGGGGCTGCCACATCATCCTCAACCACCAGCAAACGCTGCTCACCCTGTAGTGCCGTTGCAATTTCCAAAAGGACACTACACGGGGTCTTAAGCGGCACATTAAAGTGTGTGTGTGTGGGGGGGGGGGGGGGTGTTTCAAGATTTTAAGCCATAAATAGCTGAATTTGAGTGTTCTTACTCCTCTCTGGCGTTTCTGTCCAAAACGCATCTTATAATTTGCTCCATATGCAACAACATTGATTCCGAGGCAGTTTCCCTTTTTGCAGGAAAATCCATGGGGAACGTTTGTTGGGACCTGGGACATGCCGAGAAGAATCCCCCCGGCCAAGCTTAACCTAACATCTCGCTCGGCTGAGGCATCAAAGCGCCTCACCAACTGGATGGAGGACTCCTCTTCTTTCATAGACTCTTGCAACGGGCTGCGTCCAAGCATTACGGGAAAGGTGAAGTACACTGGCCACAAGGTCTCCATGGCTGGGTAAAAGGGTCCAAGCATTACCAAAACGACAGAAATACAGCAGTGCGCTCTGGTAATGAGCTGTGGCACAAACTCATGGCTACTCCACATTACTAACAGGATGACAGACTTAAGAGCTGATGTTAAAACAGCCTGTGATCGTGTTAAAGCCATCTGGGGCTATACTGCATCATTGCAAACATTTCATTTGCACTCTAGAACACACCCACATATTTTTCACACCCTGGACATGATGCTTGACGTGCTAACACTTTTTACAACTAGCTGGGAATGTGTGTGAATGACATCTTCCCGGCTGACCCTGCACAGAGACCTGACCTGCAGTAACTCCTTTTGGCCAGCAGGTGGCGACATCTCCCAGCCAAATAGGTTGTTACATTAAGAAATGCATTGGGAATATTCCCACATATTTCTTACTGTGGGTAATAAAAAGGATTCACCCCCCCCCCCGGATCCTGAGTTGTTTTTTGTTTTAAGCGCACTTGCTAGTGAAGGGGTCAAGTAGCCCTTGGGGTGACAGTACCTGCATTTTGGAGATACATTTAATCTGCGGCACAGTTCTTGCCGAGTAACATAAACGTGTGTTCTCCTCCTTAGGCCGTCATTCGTGCACTTACTTACCACGTGACCTCTTCTATTGAAGCTCTTTGGTACCAACCTTTGTTTTATGAAGTCATCTTTACAGGCCCCAATTGGCAAGAGTCTCCGAATCCTTAACACAGCAACTTACCTGCTGAACAGGGCTTAGCAAACAGACTCCAGACAGCAATAATCGTTTTCTCATAGCGGATAGTTTGCATCATAAGCCATTAGAGAGAGAGAAAAAATGTACGTAGCCCCAGGGCCAGCTCTAGAAACAGGTAAAACTAGGCAGCTGCCTGGCACCGCGCCTGTCAGAATGGAAAAGCAGACAAGGTGACGTCCCACAATGACACTCCAAAAACACTGCCCTCTGTACATGGATGACATCAGGTGAGATTTTACACATTAGGAATGGCGTGCAGCTGTTTAGAGGCCGTGTCAGTTTGCGGCTCCAGCTGCCCCTTGTGTCCTTCATGAAATCGCTATGGACCAGGCCTCTACAAAATAAATAAAGTTTCCCTTGGTGCAGTTTAATGTATTTGGGCGGCTGTGGTATAGACAGGATTATTACAGGGAAACCTACAATAAAAGGCTGAAACACTGTGTATCCTCGCCGCCATTTTTTATGTTTACAGGGAGGTTTATGTCTTTGTGTCGTTTTGTTTGGCGTTATTTCCTCGCATCGCGCTAGTGTCGGTGTTTAAAGTTATTTTGTGCACGCTCTCCTAGGTTTCAGGTAACATTTTCATAGATGTTGACTTATCAGAGTTTTATTATTGTATGTATAGTTTCTATCTATATCATTAGTATCGGGTACTGAGGAGTTAAAGGTGAACTATAAGTGCAAACCTTGCGGATATACACACACATACATACACACACACATACATATACACATACATACACTTGTGTTTAGAGTGGTTTTGTTCTGTTGGTACCTTGATATTTTCGCAGATGTTGCCTGATCACAGTTTTCTTTGTTATAAAATCTAATATACATTTCATTTTATAGGTTTATTTATAGGAGATCACACGCCTCTGCGTTATATTTGTGCTGTATTGATCTAGGTTGGTTAGAAGTTAAGGTGTTTTCATTCTGGTTTAATACAGTGTGTATGTTGGTTGTGCAGACCTTGGATATTATTTTCTCTTATTAACCTGTAACATTTGTTTCCTTAATTTTGTGCAAGTAGTTTGACGGAGAACTAGACAGCAGATGTAGCAAGCAAGAGAAGCGCGTGGTGAATGCCACTCGATGCACGTCACCGGAGCCTGCACCTGAGAGACACTGCGGGCCTGGCACCGGGCGCCCTGGCACCGTCACAAGGCTAAGTCAAAAATCCACGGAGCCAGAAAGGGAAGAGATCTCTGGGGATCCCGTACAGAATAACGCAGGAGGTATATGATGACGTGGAGGGTGGAAAAGTACCCCCGATTAAATCAAATCAGTAGGACTGAAACACACGTCTTGTCAACAGAATTGCAATAAACGGCTTCCAACCACAATACATGGTTCAATGCGTCACATCACTACATTACTTGTATATAACGTGCTGCACCTACGAGCCTGACACTTTTTTTGGAAACAGGTGAAGTTTTATATCGAGATTTGAACAGAACAAAAATAAATAAAATGAAGGCGATATTTGAAGGGGGGGGGGGCACATTTCTACTAGGGTGTGTGTAATTATATATATTTTGCCTTTTTTTATTTTTAAAAACACATTTCAGTGATCACAGGGTCTCAAATCCATGAGTCCGTCAGGAACAGCTTAAAGCAGGGATTTCAAACTCTGGTTCCCTCCGATCCTTCTAAACTACAACTCCCATGATACTCGGGTCATCTATAGCAGTGTTTCATAGGCCAGGTTTGCCGAATATGTGAAGCACAGGTGATATGATTGCAGGATTCAGTCTGCATTTCCACAAGGTGGTCTGCAAAATCTGGCGTGGTTAGGGACCCGATGACACGTTTGGGAAACCCTGATCTATAGCATTTAAAAATAATTTTGGGGAATGGTAATTCATTAACACTAGGGAGGAAAGAAGGGGGGGGCAGAGTTTGAGACCCCTGGTTTAAAGAGATTCATGTAATGTTTAGCTGAACAGATTTAGACAAAACTATTTAACCTGCAGCCGGATTTGAGCATTTTCAACCTTCGAGACGATCGACGTGAAAGGTGCGCTACGGCGCTTACAGCCACATGAATCATCACAAAGACACAAAACCGGAGCCTGTAAGAAATCCTACAGCCACGTTAAATGGAAAGCTTGGTCAAGCTCTGCCCTGTGTACACGTTTTGCTTCCTTTTTTTTTAACCCCTTAAGGATCAAGGGTCTTTAAAGTCAATGCATTTATGACAGTTACATCATTGGTCCTTACGGGGTTAAATAAATCAAGCGATTAATAATTTTCATGTGAACATCTAAAGTCAGGCCGGGCTGTTTTGCAGGTACACACATTATTTTGTAACAGACTTACCTCTCCGTTAATCAGTCCGTCCTGTTGTACGCGCGGTCCCTTTAAAACCAAACTATGGCGGCCTTAAACAGTGGGAGAGAAAACAGTGTACATTTCACATTCCTAGCGCGCACAATGCCTTCTTTTAGCTTTAACGGCACAACAAAACGTTTGTCTTTGTTCACTGGGGAGAAAAGGAGAGAAAGAGGTTTCTTTTTCCCGTTTTATTTTATTAAGAATACATGTTTGAGTTTTACAGAAAAAGTGATTTGAACAAATTAGAATTTTACGTTCAATGTCGGATAAAAAAAATAAAAAATTTACTCGCCCTGGTTGGGTGTTGCGTAAGTGGCGCTGTACCGATGTCACGGTGGTATCTGGCGCGTTTTGTCGAGGAAATTAAACTCTGGATCGGACGGAAATGCATTACCTGTTCCAAAAAAAACACCTACGTGTGCACAAACCAGCTTTCCTCCCCTCAGAGGTCATGTGTGGACACATTTGAAGCCATGTAGTCCCTTGTCATGTATACGTACACACACTGGATTGCTGGGGGTTTCCCTTCCCCTCGGGACATTTACTCAAGCATACAACCATAAGGAATTAGTGCAGTTACAAAGAACGAGACGCCAAAGAAGTTACATGTTTGACCTGGGATTGGTGGATTGTGGGAACGGATATCCCTGCTGGGAAGCTTTTCTGTGCCGCTATTGAAGTAAATGCAAGACTGAAAAGCAAATACTCGCCTCCGAGTGTTTATTGAAATTCCTAAACTTTCCCTCATATAAATATATAGGAGAATTAAACCATTTTCATGAATCTGCGGTAAGAGGCAAAGGGAAGGACGTTCACTTGTAGCCGCAAGAAGCTGAAGTAAGCCGCGCGGGTGGCGTAACTGAGGTAGAGGAATAAAGCCACCTTTTGAGATTGCACGGGACTGCTCGGTCATACACAAAACCATCTTCCACATTGGGAGGTCCACGGGTGACCCAGACGGTGACTATTAAATATACAAGATGGCTAGCGGGTAGACCGCGGCTCTGAAAAGAGATGGCGTGTCCGAGACCAGCGTTCTGCACAAGGACCTTCACACAGAGCACTTTATCTGCCCTTTCGATATTCCCCACGCACAGCTTGATGGAATTTCAATATTCTACCCACTTATAAAGACCAGACAAAGACCCCCTTGTCCCCTCTCCGCAGGGCAGAGAGACTGGTTACAGCAGGAGGGGGACAGCTGAAAATAAAAATATAAATCTAAGCTGCTGCTAGAACGGGTTTTGGCTGGGAGTGAAGGTGCCCCGAGATAGAAAACACATTACAGGCGACAAAGCTCCATGTAGGACCTGCAATACGACACATCGGTTACACACTGCGTATTTTTGGTTATTTGTTTTCATTCCCTTTTTAAAGAAAAAGTTCTCAGTGAGGATACAGAGAAATGCAACGATCCAGGAGGCCCTTAGCTGCCTCTTCCTGTACAGAATAATCCGGGGCACAGCAACCTTGGCCCTACATCTCCCATGATGCTCTGCTTCTCATTAAATTGGCTGAGCCTCGTGAGAATCAGATCTGAAACATTTGTAGGGCCAAGGATGCCGACCGAGCGAAGGAGAGAAGTGCGTTTCCCTTTGAAAAGCTGTGAAATACTTTACAAAAAGCCGTCACAGTAACCGGAAAAGTTTGTGTCGATCGGATTACGGGATTCCCCACGCGCAGCACGGAGAGCAAATCCTATCCGCCGATCCAAAAGCAGTGTCGGGAAGGAAGACAAGGGACCGGTGGTGTCAGACTTCATACTAGAGATGAGGAAGCGCCCGGGCACGCCAGGAGGACTGAGGGCTTAATGCTGGAAGCACACAAAAAGGCATTGAGAGTGGGCACAAAAATCTAAAATATATATATATATTCTGTTAGTTGTATGAACAGGAGGCAAATACGGGGGATTTTATCTTGTAAGTGCTCAATTAGGAGGGGGGCCAGGAGAGGCAGGTTCAGAGGAGCTGCCTCCATGGGAAGTGATGAGTGGTTTGATATTGCCAGTGGTGTTCAGTCACATGGCAGCGATGCCAGCCGAGGACAGGAGAGTTAAGGCCAATATGATGTAACCCGACTGTTGCAACTGGGGGATTTTCAAGCCTTTGCCCAGGTCCCAGATCTGCAGGGAAACCAAGAAGAGCGTGAGAGGACAGACCACAAAAGACCACCTGTTCGCATTCCCTGGATGTAGACCACGGATCGGCAACGTCGCCCTCCAGAGGTTTTGGCACTACATTTCCCACGAGGCCCAGCCATTCTAGGGAGAGCTTGACCGTCAAAGAAGATGTAGTTCCATCTGGAGGGCCAAGGCTGCTGTCCCCTTATGTACACAGAGGGCACTCACCAAATGTCGGACCCCAGTGAAGGTGTGGTACGTGACAGGAAGAGCCAAGGCGAATTTGGCGGCGCAGATAAGAGACGGACCCAGGCTTAAGGACTTTATCAGCTCCAGGTGTGAAGTGAAGTCTCCAGGGAGGGCGAGGGCGGCGAGGCCAAACAAGGATACACCTGGGATTGGGAGAAACAGGAGGACACGTTAGTTGGGGCAAATGGAAACATCCAGATATGTTCTGCTCAGATTAGGCAGAATCCGGTGTACGAGAGGAACGTAACCTTTCATAAAAGGGACACTTTATATAAAGTTACACATGGCTTTATTCTGAAGCAGAGGTAAATGTACTGACGACATAAAGATCTATGCAGTAAACAGCTTTACACTTGACTTGGAATATAGCCCATAATGGACGCTATCCCATCCCTAACACTATCCGGGTCACCAGGTTTCTTCTCTCCGAGCGGCTTTATTTCGATGTCGAATCAGAATACTTGAGAGCCGCAGATACAGGCAGTGGCGTCCTGGGAAGGTTCATGGAGTCCACGCAGCCAAACGTGACTCTGCCGCAATCTAAAACGCGAGTGGGGGTCACGCAGGAACGGCAGAGGAACACTGGGAACCAGACGAAGCAGTGGATCGCACCGCAGGATTACAGCCAAGTTTGGGATCGTTTCAGTGGGTTTAAATAGATTTAAGCGATTTTATTTTTCTAAGCGCAAACTGAACATCAGGTGCAGAATATGTGTTTTCTTTGCAGAATGCCACCTCGAGCCAAGAGCAGAGCACGGCGATGGGACAGGTCAGTGTATAGGAGCTTTTAATAACGGCTTGATGCGAGAACACAGTATAGGATCGGCGCTCGAGTGGTTAAAAAGCAGGGTCATTATAGACCTATGTGTATCGCGCAAACTCCGTTCTATCAAATGGTGTATCCGTATGTGTACAACTCAGCAAGAGTGACAAATGCCAAGATCACATTACAGCAACTGGCGCCTTCAATTAATTCTATGGGGGGAAAAAAGCCACACCAAGTCTTACCAACACTCATGCCAACGCCTGTACCTCTGTGCATGATGGACATCGCCATAGGTAAAGACCACCTGCAAAACAAGAGGACATAGTCTTAGATTAGAGGGGCAAAGGTTTAATAGTAACATCAGGAAGCATTATTTTACTGAGAGGGTGGTGGATACATGGAACAGTCTTCCAGTTGAAGTGGTAGAGGCCAAAACAGTAATTGAATTTAAGCAAGCATGGGATAGGCATAAGGCTATCCTAACCAAAAGATAAATCCAAGTCAAGTATCCATGTAATTGGGCAGACTAGATGGGCCGAAAGTTCTTATCTGCCGACATTTTCTAGGTTTGTAAATAATAACAATGAAAGAGAATCACTTTTAGAAACAAGCAAAAAACACACACCCGGTAACACAGCGAGTCTGCAGAGACTCATGTATTTCACTTTAGGGCCTTTTCGCATCTTTTTGACGATTCGATTTTGCTGAAAATATGGCGAATTCACTATTTAGTGAACGGCCGCGGTATTTTGCCGAAATTGAAGTCACTGAAGCAGTGAGATGTCAGCGAAAAATAGTAAAAATGTGTCTAAATAAAAGTACTTTAAAATAATAAATAAAAAAAAGTAAAAAAGTTAAAGTATGAAAATGACAGATTAGAACTCAAAGAACCTGCCCGCGGTCTAATGGGGAGTGCGGGGGTCTCCACCAGAGACACGCAGAGGGCCTGTCACTTACACAAAGCATGGGGATTCACAGCATTGGGAGCAGGGGTGCACCCTTGCACGGGAGCCAGCATCAAGCCCAAATACCCCGTTTCTGGTGGTTTGAAATCACATCCTACCAGGAATGCAAATCGCAGCAGAAGCAAAACGCATGCCTCGAGGCTGCCGCTGGAGAACGCAAAGGAAACCTACCGCCGGCTAGACACCAGGGACGACAACGCTAGCGTCAGACTGCTCACCTGGAGATGAACGAATGAAGAATGATGATTCCAGCAGTAAGATTGAGGCGATACAGGCCTTATTATATGCGCTTATAAGCGCAGGCTCAGAGGATAATGGGGAACTCTGTTGGGGTCGTTTTCCCATCTGATTATATGAAGAAGCAACAGCAACTGAGCATGTCACGATACACGGGCATTTTTAAATTCTGCCCCACCTGGGGGCGCTTTGCACACGCTCAGTCTGCCTCAAAGGGATTTCTGAAACCACCCATTCACTATCCTTGCAGCCAACACCTTCCTTGAGAAGCAGCAGGATCTCAGCAGCTCATTGGCTCAAAGGGGCCCAAATGATAGACAACGTTCAGAAAAACTGAATGAAAGATAAAAACCCAACAACGCCACCACAAAAATGTTATTTATTTCTGAGTGAGATTTATATTACTTGTGAGTAGCTGTGCTTTTATTTTGCCCAGTCTGGGTTTTTGTAATGGTAGTTTTAATACAACAGTTCAAAACAGGCTGAAAAAAGACATGCGTCCATCGGGTTTAGCCTCTCACACATCACTTACTGCTGTTGATCCAAAAGGTGGCAAGAAACCCAGTCTGAAGCGCTCACCAATATGCAACACACTGGGAAAAAATTCCTTCTTGACCCCAGAATGGCGTCAGATTTCTCCTTGGATCAAGAAGCTTTAACCCACATTAAATATTATGACCCTTAATATGCAACACAAAACCTCTGCAGACCAGGCCGAAGAAGATAGAGAGATATATATATATATATATATATATTATATATATATCCTCTGACCATAAAAAAAAAAAAAAATCCCACAAATTTAGATTTCATTTTAACTATTCTTGCTTGAAATGCTCACGTTGGAAGACACTACAACAATTGACTGAGGTCTTGGGGTGGGCTACAGTGCAAAAAGCCAGGGTTATATACACCGGGGTAAGAGTATGGAAAGGCAGAAATCAAAGATAAGAATATACAGACCTAGAAACGACCTGGCACAGTGAGATGAAGGAAGGGCTGGGTGACTTCTTCAATTTAAATCAAGGTCAGACACGATTTTGCGCATGAAAAAAAAGGAAAAATAATGGAGGACCCTGGATTTGTTACATACGGTCCAGCCGATTATCGGCAGTGCCGAAGACGCTTCACTAAACCTGGCTCTGCGCTGCTGATGATTGGATGGACCATGTGTCAATTAGCAAATCCGGAGTCAGATTTTCGCAAGAGTAAAATCACATTAAACCGATTAAAAATCAAGGTTATCGTCCAGCCCTGGATGGACGTAGCTGCTACGTGGGTTGAGCATCCTACGAGACGTAAAGCCCTAATGATAACATTCATAAACTTACACTAAGGCCATGGACTCAGGAATGTTACCTCTGGCTCGTTGTACGCAAGTCTACAGGTATATTAGAAGCCGCACAGCTTTGCCTTGGCTTTTAAATATTGCTTTAAATTTGTCAAGGCAAGAAGTTTCAAAATGTCAAATAGAGCATGGCGACGACACAGGATCTGCATTGCACCAGCTTAGTTGGCACTGGCGCCGTGCGTGCCCCCCAAGAGCATTGCATACAGAGTGTCGTCAGAGACAACTTAAAGCAACCCAAGGGGCCAGTGGAGGTTGCTGGTAGTAGCCACTTATGGAGGGAGAGATCAGGTTTAATAGAATATACCAAAAACTAAAAAATAAATCTTTAATTTCAGGCACCAGAGCGGGATTCTAAAATATTACTGTACAATCTGAAGCCCCTGTGCAAGATCCAAAATTAGAGATGAAGAAAAAGAAACTATTATGGTAATGAAAGGGGTGGGCGGCAGAATTGGCGCTCTCATGCCCTCGAGACGGTGCCCGCCGGAGCCGTGTTAGCACATTCTGTCCAGGGCCTCGGGGAGAATGTGTCAGGAATGCAGCGAGGGGGAGACGCAGAGCGTGCGCTTCTCACCCGGGCTTTTCTGGATAGCGGAGTTATTCATGGCGCTGTGGGGAGCTGGTATTTGTGCGGGTGTTTGAACGGCAGCTTTTGGCAGAGAGAGAGCCTGAAAAGGGAGAAAGATGGAAGGAGGGGTGGGGGGCATTGCACAAGAAAGGCGAAAAAACGAGCTGAAAAGACGGCTTTCTCCAGGCACGGGGCAGCGCTTGCCCACTCCATGTCTGCAGAAAGAGAGGAATTTCCAGAATTAGAGCTGTATAAAAAGGAACCACAGAGAACCATGCAGCAGAAAAGCGGGGTCAAACGATGGACCAGAATCCAAGGAGTGGCAGGAGAAGCTGCACAGATCCACGCGTTTCATGTCAAGAGGGACTGGGGTGGGTGCAAACTCTGATATACAAGACACTGCGTCGCCAGGTTACACCGTCACGGTATAACTAATTTCAGAAAGTCCCCAAAAAGACCAGAATCCAGTAACCGAATAAAAGGTTTTACGGATGACTGGGTACATCTCCATCCTCACACGCTGACCTAACAGACACTTTCATTAACGTATAAAACCACTCTGCATCCGAGACCTCACTACCGCCCCCCCCCTGTATTATTGAAAGGAAGGTACAGTGAGGATGGGGGCTGCTCCTTGTAACAAACATTACTGCTACATTCCAGCAGCCAGGGATGTGTCAGAATACAGGGAGAGCTGTGGGGTCAGTCGCTGCTGTACAGGGATAAGATTCAGGGGTTATAATGAGTGTAAATCCCTGTACAGTACAGATACAAGGTGTTGCTGTAATCACCATACACAGGCATTATGCGGCACATACAGAATCAGATACAAGGTGTCGCTGTAATTGCCATACACAGGCATTATGCAGCACATACAGATACAAGGCGTTGCTGTAATTGCCATACACAGGCATTATGCAGCACATACAAATACAAGGTGTCGCTGTAATTGCCATACACAGGCATTATGCAGCACATACAGATACAAGGCGTTGCTGTAATTGCCACACACAGGCATTATGCAGCACATACAGATACAAGGTGTTGCTGTAATTGCCACACACAGGCATTATGCGGCACATACAGATACAAGGTGTTGCTGTAATTGCCATACACAGGCATTATGCAGCACATACAGATACAAGGTGTCGCTGTAATTGCCATAAACAGGCATTATGCAGCACATACAGATACAAGGTGTCGCTGTAATTGCCATACACAGGCATTATGCAGCACATACAGATACAAGGTGTCGCTGTAATTGCCATACACAGGCATTATGCAGCACATACAGATACAAGGTGTCGCTGTAATTGCCATACACAGGCATTATGCAGCACATACAGATACAAGGTGTCGCTGTAATTGCCATACACAGGCATTATGCAGCACATACAGATACAAGGTGTCGCTGTAATTGCCATACACAGGCATTATGCAGCACATACAGATACAAGGTGTTGGTGTAATTGCCATACACAGGCATTATGCAGCACATACAGATATTGCATTGCTAATAATCTCATTCTGATCACTACAAATCCCCATAAGCATGAGATCACCATTTTATTAACTGCCTGCAGCACATTTACTGACACAAAGGCCGTTTCTGCCTGTATGCTGGTAATGCAGACCCCCGGATGACATTGTGCCAGATAAGGGATGCCATCTAGAGTTTATAACCTTTCACCATGCTGGCCGTCAGTCACGTGGACAAAGTGAGTGGCGCAGAGTTTTCAGTCACTTACCCATAGATTGCCATGTGAGGAGACAATGGGCGATTAAGACGTGAGTTTTTGGCCCAGAAACGATCCATTTCCTGCTGGGCTGTGGTCCCCATAGGAACGACACTGGATAGGGAGGGGGGAGAATGAAAAATAGCATTAGTTTGACATACGACCTCTCCAACATAATAAAAACTAGACAGAGCTGGGGAATAGCAGCATTTCCTGACAGAACGGATTAACGTCTAGAATGTTCACCCAAAAACAGTTATTGCCTTCACAGCTACTAAACAGCGTGTTCATAAATAACCATATATTTGCTGTGAAGCGAATGGGGATTGAACATACTTTATGTACAGGCCAAGTAGCCCTTATCCAAAATAAGCAAAAATACTCAATTTATTTTCAGCACTGAGGTAATACCAAAAGTGCCCTATTCCACCCCGGACCTCATGTGACAGGGACAAAAAAAAGTTAAAAATGATTCCGACATGTGCCCATCAGGCAGTGCATGAAACAAATGATTCGCTGTTTAGATTTGGCTCCAATGACCAAAATATCTCATTATTATATAAAAAGATTCCAACCACCAACACCCCAAATAAATAAAAATCCCAAATCGCTTCTGGTCCTGAGTATTCCACATGACGGGATGATGGATGTATGACTGCCCTCCAAAAAAAATAAAAGCACTCAAAAAGGGCCAATACCACCATAAAATGCCATGTCCTTATTGTGTGTATTTCATGTTGCTGATAACTTACATGTGTTTGTTTTTCTCTTCTATGTTCAGTAAAGAAAATATTTTCCTTTTTTATGTGTCACTGGGTGCATCCATTGTGTGATATTTTCCTCTATGTGTCACTGGGTGCATCCATTGTGTGATATTTTCCTCTATATGTGTCACTGGGTGCATCCATTGTGTGATATTTTCCTCTATATGTGTCACTGGGTGCATCCATTGTGTGATATTTTCCTCTATATGTGTCACTGGGTGCATCCATTGTGTGATATTTTCCTCTATATGTGTCACTGGGTGCATCCATTGTGTGATATTTTCCTCTATATGTGTCACTGGGTGCATCCATTGTGTGATATTTTCCTCTATATGTGTCACTGGGTGCATCCATTGTGTGATATTTTGTGTTGTGTATTTCCATCACTTGCTCCTCACTGTGTGGCTTTGGTCATAGAATGGAGTGCATGGGTCAGTCACGACTCACATCATTGTATTGTGTGGGATGTATTCAAAAGGACATCACCACTGGGTAGATTAGAAGGTTTTTTAAGCTCCCTGTTTTAGCTCATTCAGCTGTCAGCTCTTACATCAGGTAGCCCAGAGAACAATAGACCCTCTGCTGCCATATCTAAACATTCCCTCCTGCATCTCATTAAACGTTAAATAATGTAGACGATAAACCACAGCTGTAAAGTAAAACCTTGGCACAGATATTGGTTAATGTTGCATCATGGGAAAAATCCATAAAAATGTAACCAGGGAAGTAAATAACATTTTTACATGCAATTACTTCAAACTAAGAAAGAAAAAAAAAAACGCAGTGTGTGTTTTTATAACGTGGTTTAGTGTGTAATGCTCAAATAATCTAATGACATTTAATTTAAGTGCTAGTGTCCCTTTAAGTGTTAAACTTCAGTCCTAGGCTTAACAAAGCAAGTGTAGAAACGGCAATTTTATCATGAGATTGCTCAATAAAAAATGTTACAATGCGAGCAGACACTCCACCTGTTCCAAGATAAACCTGTATCGAACAAGGCCAGACAGAAAGAGAAATCAGAGATCTTTACACCTCAAATAAAGGAACCCCTTTAAACACGAGCACATTATGCTGAGAGTCGTGTAAAATCGTACCATTATACAGACTGTAAACCACCCTTTAAATAAGGGGTAAATGTGACGCCGCTGCAGATTATGAAGAGGATTATATGAGCAATGAAGAAACAACCCAAACTGGACACATTCTCGACTGCTTAGAATCCTTTCACCACCCGGATATTTTGGGGTATCGTCTCAGAAAGAAGCCGTTTCTAGACATAAAAAGCCTAGTCCAGTTTGGCCGCGAATGATTCTGAATGCTCTTAACTCGGCGCTCCGGCCCGAAACGGAGTCGTTTAGTTATGGTTACAAAGAGGGACAAAGTCAGGTGACTGTTAAAGCTTCTTTTAGGGTTAGATTTCACCCTGACATTCTCCTCCAATGATGCTTCTTTTTTGGCAACAGATTCTGCCCCTTCTTTTGACAGGAGCCCAGCGAGCATCAAAAAAAGGGGCAAAGGCTCGCCCAAAAAAGAAGTAGAAAAAGGAACATATTGTCGAACCCTAAAAGAAGCTCAAAGTGTAACTCGAAACCTAATCTCCTAACCCACGATATGGCACATTACACCAAATTTCAAGCAGTGACTGAATTTGTAGCGGAAGAGAAAAAAAGATACAGCATCAATTTTAAAGACCACACACATCACATCTCTGATAGCAAGTTACAGTAGGACAGGGGCAACAGCTCAGGCCGCTGGCACAATACGTACTGTTTCACGCAGAATGCAGGTCTGAGTTGCTGAGTGCGGAGACACTGGCGCCCGGCGTGCCTGAAAACCGAGGGAGGGGAGCAAGAACACAGATTAGGGGAAAGAGCTAAAGTAAATTTTAAAAAAATTCTGCCCCTGCCCGGGGGTGGGGGGTAACCCATGCCCCGCCACTGCATGACTGCCCCTACCCGAGGGGGGGGGGGGTAACCCATGCGCCGCCACTGCATGACTGCCCCTACCCGAGGGGGGGGTAACCCATGCGCCGCCACTGCATGACTGCCCCTACCCGAGGGGGGGTAACCCATGCCCCGCCACCGCATGACTGCCCCTACCCGAGGGGGGTAACCCATGCCCCGCCACTGCATGACTGCCCCTACCCGAGGGGGGTAACCCATGCCCCGCCACTGCATGACTGCCCCTACCCGAGGGGGGGGTAACCCATGCCCCTCCACTGCATGACTGCCCCTACCCGAGGGAGGGTAACCCATGCCCCGCCACCGCATGACTGCCCCTACCCGAGGGGGGGTAACCCATGCCCGCCACTGCATGACTGCCCCTACCCGAGGGGGGGTAACCCATGCCCCGCCACCGCATGACTGCCCCTACCCGAGGGGGGGGTAACCCATGCCCGCCACTGCATGACTGCCCCTACCCGAGGGGGGGGTAACCCATGCCCGCCACCGCATGACTGCCCCTACCCGAGGGGGAGTAACCATGCTGCCACTGCATGACTGCCCCTACCCGAGGGGGGTAACCATGCCGCCACTGCTGACTGCCCCTACCCGAGGGGGGTAACCCATGCCCGACCGCATGACTGCCACCCGAGGGGGGTAACCCATGCCCGCCACCGCATGACTGCCCTACCGAGGGGGGTAACCCATCCCCGCCACCGCATGACTGCCCCTACCCGAGGGGGGTAACCCATGCCCCGCCACCGCATGACTGCCCCGAGGGGTAACCCATGCCCGACCGCATGACTGCCCCTACGAGGGGGGGTAACCCATGCCCCGCCACCGATGACTGCCCTACCGAGGGGGGTAACCCATGCCCGCAGCATGACTGCCCCTACCGAGGGGGGTAACCATGCCCCGCCACCGCGATGACTGCCCCTACCCGAGGGGGGTAACCCATGCCCGCCACCGCATGACTGCCCTACCGAGGGGGGGTAACCCATGCCCTGTCGTTATATCCCCCCCCCCCCTTTCAGGGTAACACCTGCCCAGGTGTTCCTCATTTCAATTCCCCCATATTCCTGCCACACATTCACTGGTGCCCGGGTCACTGAATTCCTATAGGGCGGTAACGGACCCCCCTCTGCTCCCCTTTTCGGTCATGCACCCCTCGCTCTTTCCCTGTCATAGTAAAGTCACCTCAATAACAAAGCCGCCATCTTGGACTGGCTGTAACCGACGTCACATTCCCGTGACTCCCTCCCGAGCGTCAGCTAACGTGAAGCCCCGCCCCCTCTGCTCTGTTTGGGCAGGGGCGGGAAAATAGGCGGGAGCATGCTGATGACATCACTCAGATCGAGCCTGGAACACGTGGACAGCTGTCAAGAGGGGGGGGGGGGATTCCAAGTGGCTCTATTCACTACTCAGGGACCAACATGATCTCGTCACAACCACAATGTGCACAAGATACACCAATACCTGACAAGTGTCCATTTTCAAGGGGGGCAGTCCTTATATTGAAACAAACTCCCGTCTGTCCTTATATCCCTCTTTTTAGGGGTTCCTCCATATATTCAGGGTGTGCGGGTGTCTTTTTAGGGGCTCCTCCATATATTCAGGGTGTGTGGGTGTCTTTTTAGGGGTTCCTCCATATATTCAGGGTGTCTGGGTGTCTTTTTAGGGGCTCCTCCATATATTCAGGGTGTGCGGGTGTCTCTTTAGGGGCTCCTCCATATATTCAGGGTGTGCGGGTGTCTTTTTAGGGGCTCCTCCATATATTCAGGGTGTGCGGGTGTCTCTTTAGGGGCTCCTCCATATATTCAGGGTGTGCGGGTGTCTTTAGGGTTTCCTCCATATATTCAGGGTGTGAGGGTGTCTTTTTAGGGGCTCCTCCATATATTCAGGGTGTGCGGGTATGTTTTTAGGGGCTCCTCCATATATTCAGGGTGTGCGGGTGTCTTTTTAGGGTTTCCTCCATATATTCAGGGTGTGAGGGTGTCTTTAGGGTTTCCTCCATATATTCAGGGTGTGCGGGTGTCTTTTTAGGGTTTCCTCCATATATTCAGGGTGTGAGGGTGTCTTTTTAGGGGCTCCTCCATATATTCAGGGTGTGCGGGTGTGTTTTTAGGGGCTCCTCCATATATTCAGGGTGTGCGGGTGTCTTTTTAGGGGCTCCTCCATATATTCAGGGTGTGCGGGTATGTTTTTAGGGTTTCCTCCATATATTCAGGGTGTGTGGGTGTCTTTTTAGGGGCTCCTCCATATATTCAGGGTGTGTGGGTGTCTTTTTAGGGGCTCCTCCATATATTCAGGGTGTGCGGGCGTCTTTTTAGGGGCTCCTCCATATATTCAGGGTGTGTGGGTGTGTTTTTAGGGTTTCCTCCATATATTCAGGGTGTGTGGGTGTCTTTTTAGGGGCTCCTCCATATATTCAGGGTGTGTGGGTGTCTTTTTAGGGGCTCCTCCATATATTCAGGGTGTGCGGGCGTCTTTTTAGGGGTTCCTCCATATATTCAGGGTGTGTGGGTGTCTTTTTAGGGGCTCCTCCATATATTCAGGGTGTGTGGGTGTCTTTAAGGGGCTCCTCCATATGTTCAGGGTGTGTGGGTGTGTTTTTAGGGGCTCCTCCATATATTCAGGGTGTGTGGGTGTTTTTAGGGGCTCCTCCATATATTCAGGGTGTGCGGGTGTGTTTTTAGGGGCTCCTCCATATATTCAGGGTGTGCGGGTGTCTTTTTAGGGGTTTCTCCATATATTCAGGGTGTGCGGGTGTCTTTTTAGCAGCTCCTCCATATATTCAGGGTGTGTGGGTGTCTTTTTAGGGGTTCCTCCATATAGTCAGATTGTGCGGGTGTCTTTTTAGGGGTTCCTCCATATATTCAGGGTGTGCGGGTGTCTTTTTAGGGGTTCCTCCATATATTCAGGGTGTGTGGGTGTCTTTAGGGTTTCCTCCATATATTCAGGGTGTGAGGGTGTCTTTTTAGGGGCTCCTCATAATATTCAGGGTGTGCGGGTATGTTTTTAGGGGCTCCTCCATATATTCAGGGTGTGCGGGTGTCTTTTTAGGGTTTCCTCCATATATTCAGGGTGTGAGGGTGTCTTTAGGGTTTCCTCCATATATTCAGGGTGTGCGGGTGTCTTTTTAGGGTTTCCTCCATATATTCAGGGTGTGAGGGTGTCTTTTTAGGGGCTCCTCCATATATTCAGGGTGTGCGGGTGTGTTTTTAGGGGCTCCTCCATATATTCAGGGTGTGCGGGTGTCTTTTTAGGGTTTCCTCCATATATTCAGGGTGTGCGGGTGTCTTTTTAGGGGCTCCTCCATATATTCAGGGTGTGCGGGTATGTTTTTAGGGTTTCCTCCATATATTCAGGGTGTGTGGGTGTCTTTTTAGGGGCTCCTCCATATATTCAGGGTGTGTGGGTGTCTTTTTAGGGCTCCTCCATATATTCAGGGTGTGCGGGCGTCTTTTTAGGGGCTCCTCCATATATTCAGGGTGTGTGTGGGTGTGTTTTTAGGGTTTCCTCCATATATTCAGGGTGTGTGGGTGTCTTTTTAGGGGCTCCTCCATATATTCAGGGTGTGTGGGGTGTCTCTTTTTAGGGGCTCCTCCATATATTCAGGGTGTGCGGGCGTCTTTTTAGGGGTTCCTCCATATATTCAGGGTGTGTGGGTGTCTTTTTAGGGGCTCCTCCATATATTCAGGGTGTGTGGGTGTCTTTAAGGGGCTCCTCCATATGTTCAGGGTGTGTGTGGTGTGTTTTTAGGGGCTCCTCCATATATTCAGGGTGTGTGGGTGTTTTTAGGGGCTCCTCCATATATTCAGGGTGTGCGGGTGTGTTTTTAGGGGCTCCTCCATATATTCAGGGTGTGCGGGTGTCTTTTTAGGGGTTTCTCCATATATTCAGGGTGTGCGGGTGTCTTTTTAGCAGCTCCTCCATATATTCAGGGTGTGTGGGTGTCTTTTTAGGGGTTCCTCCATATAGTCAGATTGTGCGGGTGTCTTTTTAGGGGTTCCTCCATATATTCAGGGTGTGCGGGTGTCTTTTTAGGGGTTCCTCCATATATTCAGGGTGTGCGGGTGTCTTTTTAGGGGCTCCTCCATATATTCAGGGTGTCTTTTTAGGGGCTCCTCCATATATTCAGGGTGTACGGGTGTGTTTTTAGGGGCTCCTCCATATATTCATGGTGTGGGGGTGGCTTGTTAGGGTCTCCTCCATATATTCAAGGTGAGCGGGTGTCTTTTTAGGGGTTCCTCCATATATTCAGGGGGTGTGTCTTTTTAGGGGTTCCTCCATATATTCAGGGTGTGCGGGTGTCTTTTTAGGGGCTCCTCCATATATTCAGGGTGTGCGGGTGTCTTTTTAGGGGCTCCTCCATATATTCAGGGTGTGCGGGTGTCTTGTTAGGGGCATGTAAGTGTATAACAGAGCTGCATAGACAACAAACTGTAAACTCTAATAAATGCTGTCAGAAACGCTTCTGTATGAGTCAGAGAATCTACTCTGGTTCTAAATGACAGCTTCATTTGTATAAATGGCTCTGATTGGTCGGGACTAGGGATGAGCCGAACACCCCCCGAGTTCGGTTCGGGCCCGAACCCGAACTTCCCAAATGTTCGGTTCCGAACCCGAACTCAATGCAAGTCAATGGGGCTGAAAATTCGGTTTTTAGAGTGCCCTCCAAGATGGCATATATGCTAGATATTTGCCATAAAAGGAGTATGGGGTCCGGGTAGTGCCCTGGGGGGACAGGAAACAAGGTCAAAAAGTAAAAAAAAAACGTTTTTAAAAGGGACAGTTTTCCATGAAATAAGGGTTAAAAATAAAAACGAAAAATTCCTTCAAATATCGTGCCTAGGAGGTCCCCATAACCTGCCCGTGAAGTGGTGGATTTCTTGGATGTATAGAAACACTTAAAAACAAAAAAATGAAGTTTCAAATGACGGTAAATGCTTTTCCTTTAATCTATCCATAAACAACTGCTTGGGGCGGCAGTCTGTATGAAAAGAGGAGACATTTTCGGACACACAGAAAAAGTTTAGTGATTTTTTTGGCTAAATCATTGTGAAATTTATGCAGGCTTTGGATGAAAGTAACAATAGGTGCTTCAAAATTGGTCCTTTAGCATCCCCAACAGTGCCGTCACACCGTAACCCCTCTGAGGATATGAATCTGATACAGTCGTCAGTGGCAGTGCACCCAAATATTGTGCCTTTGGTGCCAGGCCAGCAAGTATCATCATACAGTAACCCCTCTGTGGTATTGTGGAAGAGTGCAAGGTTGGACCCTGCTGTTCAAAAAATTAAAATGATATAAATCTGGCACAAGCGTCAGTGCAGCCAAATATTGTGCCTTTCATGGCAGCAAGTGCATTCACACCGTAACCCTTTTGTGGTATTGTGGAAGAGTTCAGTGCTGGAGGTTTTGTGAATGAAGAAGACATCCCCGATCTATTCCGTTACGTCAGCATCAGGGGATTGATCGCTGCTGATCCAGGACTGATTCATTTTTATAAATGTCAGCCAGTCTACAGAGTCGGTGGACAGATGCACTCTTTTGTCTGTGACAAAACCTCCAGCGGCACTGAACGTCCTTTCGGAAAGCAACCTAATAGCTGCATAGCATATTGGAAGGGCAACCTAGTAGCTGCATAGCATATTGGCTATATTCTGGCCAGTGATCCAATCTCAACACCCAGTAAACCAGTGGATCATCTGCTGTAAAGGTATCCAGGTCTGCCCTTGCCCCTAGGTAGTCCTGCACCATATGGTGAAGACGCTAGCAATGGGTGCCTACATTTGACGTCCCTGGGCGTTGAGGACTAAAAAAATAGTAAATAAAATAAAAATGCATCAGTCAAGCGGCCCTGGCCTTCACCACTATTCCTCTGATCACCCGAAACCTCAGAAGCACGTGTGTCAGCACTTGGTAATCTACCAGTGCCTAGAAAGGTGTTACACAAGTGTCGCTTTAGAGCGTCCTCAAGTTGTTTCATCCTGTGCTCCCTCTGTGCGGGCAGGATGAGCTCTGCAACTTTCCCCTTGTATTGTGGATCAAGAAGGGTTGCCAACCAGTAATGATCCCTCTCCTTGATAGCACGAATCCTGCGGTCCTTTAGCAGGCTTTGCATCATTAGGGAGCCCATACAGCGTAGGTTGGAGGTGGCATTAGCTTCCGAGTCTTCCTGGTCAATGAGGATGACCGTATCGTGCACTTCCTCCTCCCACCCACGCACTAGCCCTTGTGTTTCTGGGCACACAAAACCCTCCCTTGAGGAATCCCTACCTTCAATGCCCCCACTACTTAAATATTCTGCCTCCTCCTCATCCTCCTCCTCCTGTCTGATCTGAGTAGGACCCGCTGGAATGCTATCTGCGGAAAGACTGGGGCCTTGAGAGCTAGGGAAGGCCTCCTCTTCCTCCCGCTGCTCTGCCTCTAGAGCCACATCTATAATTCCCCGCAGAGTGTGCTCCAGCAGGAACACTAAAGGAATTGTGTCACTGATGCATGCACTGTCCCTGCTCACCATCCTCGTTGCCTCCTCAAATGGTGACAGTACAGTGCATGCATCCTTGATCATCAGCCACTGCGGGGGGGGAACCAAGTTGACCTGAACCTGTCCTTTTGCCATACTCACACAGGTACTTGTTGATGGCCCTCTGCTGCTTGTGCAGACGCTGCAGCATTGCTATTGTTGAGTTCCACCTGGTGCTTATGTCACAGACGAGACGGTTTGTGGGAAGGTGGAATTCTCTTAGAATTTCTGCCAGGCGAACGCTTGCTGGGAATGACCATCTGAAGTGGCTGCAGACTTTTCTGGCCTGGATGAGAAGCTCTGGCAGCCCTGGGTACTTGGTTAGGAAACGCTGTACCACCAGATTTAGGACGTGTGCTAGGCATGGTACATGCGTCAATTTACCCTTGCGTAGGGCGGAGAGAAGGTTGCTGCCATTATCGCAGACGATCATTCCCAGCTCAAGCTGGCGTGGTGTTAGCCATCTCTGCACCTGGCCCTGCAGAGCTGACAGAATTTCTGGCCCGGTGTGGCTCCTGTCCCCTAAACAAACCAGCTCAAGCACAGTATGGCATCTTTTTGCTTGAGCCATTGCGTAGACCCTGTCAGGCGTCGGTTTAACTGCCACTTCGCCAGAGACAGAGAAGGAGGAGGAGGAAGAGGGAGAGGTGGTGGAGCAGACAGACCTCATACAAGCAGCTTTCTGGAGGCGTGGTGGATGAACAAGCTCCAGCACAGAGCCCCGTCTTGGATCCCTCCCAGCTGCGATCAGAGTTACCCAGTGTGCCGTGAGGGAAATGTAACGACCCTGTCCATGCTTGCTGGACCACGTGTCTAAAGTCACATGCACCTTGTTGCTGACTGTCTTCCACGTGCTGGTATAGTGCTGGAATGGCCTTGCGTGAAAAGTAATGGCGTTTTGGAACCTGCCACTGTGGTACAGCACATTCAGCAAATTCACGGAAGGGAGCAGAGTCCACCAGCTGGAAAGGCAGCAGCTGCAATGCGAGTAATTTTGCTAAGCTGGCATTTAGACGCTGTGCTTGGGGATGGTTGGGACTATATTTTTTTTTTTTTTGCTGCAGCAGCTGCGGCAATGTAATCTGACTACGTAAATCTTCAGCTGCTGGGATGATGTCATATTGTGAGGAAGGAGCTGGTACATCCATTACTGTAGCATCATCCCTGTCGGTGGAGGTTGTAGGCAATGACATGGCAGGACATACAGTGGGGGTAGAGACAGATGAGGAGGAGGAGGACCTACGCAAAGTTTTGCACCAACGGGATGTGTGGCAGTTGTTCATATGTCGTCTCAAGCACGTGGTACCCAAGTGTCCGGTATCTTTCCCATGCTTAAACCTCATCTGACATAGATTACAAATAGCAACGCTGCGCTCTACTGCACATTTCTTAAAGAACTCCCAGACAACAGAGTTCCTGCGTGTGTTCTTTGAGACAACAGCGCTCTGCACCGGAGCAGCTCTGACATGTGATGCCTTGGACTGGCTAGTGCTACGGTTGGTCACAGAGGATGTTGTGCCTCGTGTTTGCTGTGCCTCCTCCTCCCCCCGCCTCCTCACTTGATTCCTCTGTTCGATCAGGCACCCAGGGGGAGTCAGTGACCTCATCATCATTGTCATCATCACCCCCTATCTCCTCGTCACTGGAGCCAACTTGACAGTATGCTGCAGCTGCTGGGGCAACATGAGTGCCAGTTATTTGTGTGTCATCACTGGCACCCCCTTCCTCTAGGTTGATTATACTCCCTTCCCTCAACCTCAGTGATTGAATCAGAGCACTGTACTTGCTGCGCATCCTCAAGCACCTGTGGTCAGGTGCAAGGCTGTAGCCAATTACGAGCTTCAGGCCAGTGGGAAAATGCATTGTGGTCCATTGTGGTCGAACATGCGGCGAACACCCGGAAATGTTCGGTGTTCGCGATCTAATCGAACAGGCTAAGTTTGGATCGAACTCCGAACCGTCCGAACCGAACAGCTCATCCCTAGTCGGAACATCATGTAATAATGATAATAATTTAGTAATATATTAGGAATCTCAGGGATGAGGCTCCGACAGACGTTCTTTTATCCCCCCCCCAATGCTTTCACGAGATATTTATGTAGTATGGGGGGGGGGGAGGATTAATGGGTAGATTTTCAGAGTGAATGAGCAGGTTCTCAGGGTTTCGAGGTGAAAGGTCAGCGTCCCGGGCTTTCACCCCAAATCATTGATATACCATAAAATCCCAAGAATCTGTCCATTCACGCTGAGACCCTGAAAATCTGTTCATTCACCCCCAGACTCGGCTCATTCACCCCCAGATTCCGCTCATTCACCCCCAGATTCCGCTCATTCACCCCCAGTCTCAGCTCATTCACCCCCAGATTCCGCTCATTCACCCCCACGTCACCTATCAGCCCATTAACCCTTAAAATTTGAGAATCTGCCCTTTTAATACCCTGAACCCCCTCCACATCGCTCGTATTAATTGACATTATTGTCGGTTTGCTGCTGAAGCCCCTGGAGGGGGTTCATGCCCTGGTGAGCGCCCGCCACAGGTTTTGCGTTAAGCTCAGCGCGTTTTCGCCAGCGCCCTGTGTGATAAGTGAGCCAGCGTCCTGCAACTTCTGCATGTTTCATTCTCTCAGCTCACCCCCCTCTTCGCTTTATTCATTTTAACACCCACCCTGCCAGAGGCACAGAAGTCCCATTATCTTCTAAACCTCTGTCCTCGCCCCCCCCCCATAACTTGTAGCCGCAGCAGCTCTCCCACTGCCCAAACTCTGCCAGCAGATTGGCAGGGACATCGCTAGGAGGGTCCTCTGTGCCACCCCCTGGGGTTTTTAAACCAACGTCCCAGCTCACGTTCCTCTATTCCACTACAGGAGGTATCGGAGGGTAACAGGGGTTCCCCACCTGAATTTGGGGATCAAACACTAACAGGAAACCAATGGCACCTGCGGGCATCTACGGGGCACCATGCGCCCTCCTGGCTGTAACCCTGCTTTCGGCATTGGGTAAGTCCAACTTGTTGGTGATCTTCCATGGACCGCACCACGCTCTGCTGCTTAGATTCATGGAGCTAGAGGCAGGAGTCAGCAACCCTGGCCCTCCAGATTTTTTAAAACTACATCTCCCATGATGCGCTACCTGTCACGAGTTTGGCCGAGCCTTCTGGGAGATGTAGTTTCAAGATATCCGGAGGGCCACGGTTGCCGAACCTTGAGCTGGACGCAGGGGAGGGGGGGGTGGCGGTATTATAATCCCTGACAAAATACAAAAAAAAAAAAAAGGACTGAATGTGTAATTAAACGCCAAAATCGCTAGAATCTCGAGCCGCTCTATCCGCCTTTACCTCAAGTTCGTCAGCTTAAAAAGAAATTATTTTCTGCGTAGACACAGCGGTTCTACATTATGAAGAAATATCTAATATACCATACGCATCGAACGATCAGGGCAGAGATCACCCTCTTATACCCTTTTCTAACTCACATGGGGACCACCAAGGGGTTTATTCGCTAAATAGTGAATTGTGTGTAGCTATCAGCTGACTGTTGCTTTATTTTAACCTAAAACAGAGGGATCTGACTACAGCTCAGTGATGTCAGTTAGTGCCTGATCATAGATATATATATATATATATATATGTATCTGTGACTTCCTGACATGGCTTTAGAAGCCCCCAAACTAACCCAACAGTTACGTGTCCCCAAAGCGTTAAACACGGAAACCATCGTAGAGCCTCCCCGTATGGATTCTGAACGTCTTTCATGGACTCCGTCATATCATACGTGTGTTTTTTTAGAAGATATGTGTATATTTATATCCTAAATTGGGCGTCCGTGCGACACAGATTAATGGGTTACTTGTTCAATGTGTATTGATGCCGCCTTGAACCTCCAGATGGTTTGGGACATTTCCCATGAATCTCAGCTACTCATTGGCACGGACAAGCCTCATGGGAAATGGGGGATGATATTTGCTGCCCCCTGGTTTATAGTAAAGCGATACATGTGCTGGTAATTGTGCCGAGACGTAAGAGCTAGCAATCAATCCTGCGCTTTCAAACATGGCTATGAGGTTAATGTATTGGGAGAGCTTTAAGCACAGATTATGGTGCTGGAGGTTAAGATTTTAGTGGCCTCTTCCCCATCACTTTTTCCAGCCAGGCAGCACGGTACCATTTGCATTTTACTGACGCCAATAAGGTGAAAAATATATGATAAGGTTAGGGTTAGTATTAGGGCTGCTATTTGTGCTTGTTTTAGGGTTAGGGTTTGTATTAGGGCTGCTATTTGTGCTTGTTTTAGGGTTAGGGTTTGTATTAGGGCTGCTATTTGTGCTTGTTTTAGGGTTAGGGCTGCTATTTGTGCTTGTTTTAGGGTTAGGGTTAGTATTAGGGCTGCTATTTGTGCTTGTTTTAGGGTCAGGGTTAGTATTAAGGCGCTATTTATGCTTGTTTTAGGGTTAGGGTTAGTATTAAGGCGCTATTTATGCTTGTTTTAGGGTTAGGGTTTGTATTAGAGCTGCTATTTGTGCTCGTTTTAGGGTAAGGATTAAGGCTGCTATTTGTGCTTGTTTTAGGGTTAGTTTTAGGGCTGCTATTTGTGCTTGTTTTAGGGTAAGGATTAAGGCTGCCATTTGTGCTTGTTTTAGGGTTAGGGTTAGTATTAGGGCTATTTGTGCTTGTTTTAGGGTTAGTATTAATGCTGCTATTTGTGCTTGTTTTAGAGTATTAGGGCTGCTATTTGTGCTTGTTTTAGGGTTAGGGCTGCTATTTGTGCTTGTTTTAGGGTTAGGGTTAGTATTAGGGCTGCTGTTTGTGCTTGTTTTAGGGTTAGGGCTGCTATTTGTGCTTGTTTTAGGGTAAGGATTATGGCTGCTATTTGTGCTTGTTTTAGGGTTAGTATTAGGGCTGCTATTTGTGCTTGATTTAGGGTTAGGGTTAGTATTAGGGCTGCTATTCGTGTTTGTTTTAGGGTCAGTATTAGCGTGCTATTTTGCTTGTTTTAGGGTCAGGGTTAGTATTAGGGCTGCTATTTGTGCTTGTTTTAGTGTTAGGGTTCCCATTTGTGCTTGTTTTAGGGTTAGGGTTAGTATTAGGGCTGCTATTTGTGCTTATTTTAGGGCTAGATTCAACAGAAGGAGCAGAATCTGTTGCCTGAAGATGAAGCAGAAACTGCTGGTGTTGGGTTAATCCGAACACAAAAACTAACCCTGAAACTAACTTCAGCGTCATTAATTTGATGCTGGTATGGTGCTAATTGGGACTGAAAAACTGCCAAAGTGCGTAATTTTTTTACGTCAAATGTGCCTTTGTCCCTCTCCTCTCACCCCCTGTGCCTTTGTCCCTCTCCTCTCACCCCCTGATCCTAAATCTGTCATGTGACGGTCGAGAGATCCTTCTGGGAAGGAGGCTTTCGATATTATTAGTATTATCAATGTGGTGCGCGGCCCATTTAGGCTGGGGTCAGACGAGCGTGATTTCTACGGGCTGTACGTCCATGCAGTATGGACATCGTCAGTACGGATGACGCAGTAGTGGTCACACAGTCCGTTTTTTCACTGAAGTTATTTTTTGACGGATGTAGGAGGGAAAAATAAATTACAATGAAAAAACATTCTGTCCGTCAAAAATGCTGGACGTATAAATGCAGTCCGTCTGACCTCGCTCCATCACTCACACACAAAGCTATGCAGACGTTGCGGACGTGGCGCACTCCGCACGTGTTCTAGCAGTATTACGTTCTTGCCTAACCTGCGTCCGTTTGCCGCGGCCGTTGTGCGTCCGCAGTTCAGTGCGGACGTACTTCATGTGTCAGGCTCCAATGGACTTTCTTTCATGCTATCACGGACGTACTTTTAGGCGCAATCACGGACGTGAACACTACGCTCGTCTGACCCCAGCCTTAATCAGCGCGCGGCCCATGTAATCCGCGCGCGGCCCATGTAATCCGCGCGCGGCCCATGTAATCCGCGCGCGGCCCATGTAATTAGCGCGCGGCCCATGTAATCCGCACGCGGCCCATGTAATTAGCACGCGGCCCATGTAATTAGCACGCGGCCCATGTAATTAGCGTACGGCCCATGTAATTAGCGTGCGGCCCATGTAATTAGCGTGCGGCCCATTTAATTAGCGCGCGGCCCATTTAATCAGCGCGCGGCCCATGTAATCCGCGCGCGGCCCATGTAATCAGCACGCGGCCCATTTAATCAGCGCGCGGCCCATAGAACATTCGTTACAGCTCTACGCTTGGATAATTTATCAGACATAACCGACGTTTATTGAGCGATATGGTCAGATTTCTCGCCATTTATCATGAACCAGATAAGAGACGGCCAAAATATCAGTGTAGGAGTCAAAGATGATCCCGTCACCCAACATTAGGCTGTGCCTGCGCACACACCTAGGATTATCATGCAAACCCTATGGTTTAGGTTTGGTCTAGATTCGGCAGGTCGGCCATACTTTCCTGCACACATTTATTTCATTCATGCTGATGGGCAGTGCATGTAAGGTGCTGCCCTGCAACACGTAGAATCCATATGTTGTGATAAGTCAGGAGTGCCAGGGGACCTGCCTTGTTTAGGATAAGACTCAAATTTCCCTCCTACCTCATAAATTTATACATGTTGCAGGGTACCTGTGTTCCCCTTGTGCAGGAATTCATGATTTCCGGAAAGCATGAGTGACCTGCTAACCCCCCCCCCCCCAAGTGATGTTCCACAAATATGAAAAGCTGTTACTTAATCACCTTTTACTGCAAGTCACGTTCACGTCACACCGTCCTTTATGGGTTAATAGAATATTTATATCATGCAGTATCCAAGCAGATACAGTGATAATACACACCACAAGGGTCCATATATAGATGTGTGGATAGATATACAGATAAACAGATATATAGACGATGGGTGTGTGTGTGGATATACAGATATATAGATATATATATGATGTGTGTGGATATACAGATATATAGATGATGGGTGTGTGTGTGAATATACAGATATATAGATGATGGGTGTGTGTGTGGATATACAGATATATAGATGATGGGTGTGTGTGTGGATATACAGATATATAGATGATGGGTGTGTGTGTGAATATACAGATATATAGATGATGGGTGTGTGTGTGAATATACAGATATATAGATGATGGGTGTGTGTGTGAATATACAGATATATAGATGATGGGTGTGTGTGTGGATATACAGATATATAGATGATGGGTGTGTGTGTGGATATACAGATATTTAGATGATGGGTGTGTGTGTGGATATACAGATATATAGATGATGGGTGTGTGTGTGGATATACAGATATATAGATGATGGGTGTGTGTGTGGATATACAGATATATAGATGATGGGTGTGTGTGTGGATATACAGATATATAGATGATGGGTGTGTGTGTGGATATACAGATATATAGATGATGGGTGTGTGTGGATATACAGATATATAGATGATGGGTGTGTGTGGATATACAGATATATAGATGATGGGTGTGTGTGGATATACAGATATATAGATGATGGGTGTGTGTGGATATACAGATATATAGATGATGGGTGTGTGTGGATATACAGATATATAGATGATGGGTTGTGTGTGTGTGTGGATATACAGATATATAGATGATGGGTGTGTGTGTGGGATATACAGATATATAGATGATGGGGGTGTGTGTGTGGATATACAGATATATAGATGATGGGGGTGTGTGTGTGGATATACAGATATATAGATGATGGGTGTGTGTGGATATACAGATATATAGATGATGGGTGTCTGTGTGGATATACAGATATATAGATGATGGGTGTGTGTGGATATACAGATATATAGATGATGGGTGTGTGTGTGGATATACAGATATATAGATGATGTGTGTGTGTGTGGATATACAGATATATAGATGATCGGTGTGTGGATATACAGATATATAGATGATCAGTGTGTGTGGATATACAGATATATAGATGATGGGTGTGTGTGTGTGGATATACAGATATATAGATGATGGGTGTGTGTGTGTGGATATACAGATATATAGATATATAGATGATGGGTGTGTGTGTGTGGATATACAGATATATAGATGATGGGTGTGTGTGTGTGGATATACAGATATATAGATGATGGGTGTGTGTGTGGATATACAGATATATAGATGATGGGTGTGTGTGTGGATATACAGATATATAGATGATGGGTGTGTGTGTGGATATACAGATATATAGATGATGGGTGTGTGTGTGGATATACAGATATATAGATGATGGGTGTGTGTGTGGATATACAGATATATAGATGATGGGTGTGTGTGTGGATATACAGATATATAGATGATGGGTGTCTGTGTGTGTGGATATACAGATATACAGATGATGGGTGTGTGTGTGTGGATATACAGATATATAGATGATGGATGTCCCAGAATTCTGTAGATGGTCGGGGAATCATGGGAGTTGTAGTTCAGAAACATCCCGGGGGGGGGCGGGAGTTGAGTTCCCTGGTTTAGTATAGTTGCCAAGAATCAGAGTGTTCCTGGTACGTTCCCGGGTTAGTGCTTGGTGTTCCAGGGTTTAATTGTCCCAAAAATCTAGACTTAATTCATTCACTGGCAGAATCATAAACCCACGGGACACCAAGCACAAACGCTGGACAGTCCCTGGAAAACCAGGACTGATGTCAACTATGGTTTAGAGTAGAATGGCTTGACTTATTATATATTATAATACAGCCAGGTGGTCTGGACGGGGGATACGATTCCCGGCGTGTGACCAGGTGGCTGGAAAGCGATTGCATGCATGTATAGATGGAGAACAATAGAATATTCAATCCACATAGAGAAAGGAAGAAATAGTTTGCAGTTTAACATCGGAGTTGAGAATGTCCGCCTCACCAAGCCTGGATCCCGCATCTTGAATGATGTCTCCTCCCAGCATGCAGCAGATTGTAGCACGGGGCATACTATTATTATTATTATTATTATTCTTTATTTATACCAGCACTCAGTGACGACCAACTCAACTGCTACCATTGCATTGTTTGTTACACTAATTATTTTGTATTGCTCATGTTCCTTTTGTTCAGTGTCAATGAGCGGTACTTATCAGACACCCCCCACTGCTACGATGACCATCGACAGGGGCGGACTGACAACTCGTGGGGCCCCTGGGCAATAGGAGATCATGTGAACCCCAAATTGTGCCAGCACACATACAAACACCACGCAAATGTACATTGCGATTACAGAATCTATTGAACAATTAAACTATAGCTGCTGCTACACCGCGGCAGCCCTCGCCCACTCACGGCAGCTCTGGGGCCCCTCCTAGGCCAGGGTCTTCGGGCATGACTTAATGGTCAGTCCGCCCTGGCCAATGATATGCTTCGATTGGACCTTCTAATCTTTTCCCGTGAATTTTTCTATCCGCAGTTCTCCCTCCAACCCTGGCAATTGAAGTTTTCACGGATAGGGAAATCTCTGGAACGGTGGGATCGAAGGTCACCCTGTCCTGCACATTCTGGTCAAGCGAATGGATTTCAGATGATATCTCCGTCAGCTGGCATTACCAGCCTGATAACAGCAGGGATACATATTCGGTAAGCATTGGGGGTTGTTTTAAGTCAAGGTGTCTTAACCTCCCTGGAGCCCCTCTAATCAGATAATGGTAGACCCCTGTTTTGGAAAGGCCTACTTGAATGTTGACTCCATTAAACTACCTTAGCTCTGACAGGCCTTTCTTTTGGGTTGGGGTAAGGGTGAAAAGTCACTTTTTAACATTATACCAGCTTTTCTTTTAGTGATGTAACGACTGGAGTGGACCTGACTAGACATGACCAGGAGGGTGTGAGCTATTTTGCAGTGACTAGACATGAACACAGACATTACTAAAGAGTAAATAAAATAATTTATTTACAACACTAAGAAACAAAGCGGAACAAATATAAACAGACAGAAGATCCAGAACTAAATACACATGAAACTAGAGACCAGGGAACTTAGCAAAACATAAACAGAAAGGGAAACAGACCTGAACTAAATATACAAAGAATACTAGACTAAATAAACAGAAACAGAACTAGACATGGGAAAACATAAGCAGGATCAGAATGAGGCTAGAACTCAAAGGGATAACAGAACAGACTTGACAAGAACATGAATTAACTAGAGGCTAGAATCAGAGACCGTATCTATAAGAATGAGCTCCAGAAACAAATGAGGCAGCGTCCTTCTTTGGGCGCTGCCTGCTTTTAAGCACATGAGTAATTAGAACAAATAGAGTCCAGGTGTTGTTCCATGGCATAAATCAAAAAGAAACTAAATGTCCAGACTATATGCAGATATCAAATAAGGCAGTGCACTGGATGTCCAGATTCTTCACTGGCAAAGTTCACCTCTGCCAGAGGGGGCGCAGGACGTCACAAGTGATGACCTTTGAGTTCAACATCAAAACATTCCGGGCTGTAAGCCAACCCTGGTGGAAACGTAAGCAGAGCTTTTGTAAGCTTAGAAACTCCATAGACTCTAATGTGTCTGGGAAGTTTACACCAGCTCAGTTCAAGCTTCTACCAAGTTTGGAATAGGGCCCTACATCCCCCCCTCTGTTTTAGGAGACACCTCAAGTCTCCAGAGTGTAAAAATTCTCAGATGCACAGTGTTTCTTTAGATCTTGGTAGAACATCTTGAAGAATCCAGATCGATTGTTTCTATTTCCCCCCACGACACTCCGATACATACCACTCTCTCTCTCTCTCCGTCAGATATTTCACTATGCAAAGGGTCAACCCTACATCGATGATGATGGGGTGTTTAAGGACCGCATTGAGTGGATCGGCTACCCAAAAAGCAAGGATGGGTCCATAATCCTCAACAACCTTGAGTACACCGATAATGGCACCTTCACCTGCGATGTGAAGAACCCACCCGATGTAGTTGGGAAGTCCTCTTACGTGCACCTGCTTGTCTATGACAAAGGTGAGCTTCTGTCGTGATTGTTTAGACATTAGTGAATGTTATTGGTCTTTTCACGTAGGTTAAAAGTGTATATAAAATTGGTCACAACTGTCTAACCTTGGCGCCCAACATCACGGAATAGTCAAAGTTTTCCACAGGCTTAGGATACGCCAGTAACATGTATATATCTTACTGGTGGTCTAAACCAGTGGTCCTCAAGTGCTCCTAACAGGCCAGGTTTTAAGGATCACCTTGGGGAAATACAGATTGAATCCTGCAATCACTGAGCAGCAAATCATATCCCTTGTGCTGTGCTTCAGATATCTGGAAAACCTGACCTGTTAGGGGTACTTGAGGACCGCAGTTGGGAACCACTGGTCTAAACGAACATGGGGAAGTGGTTCACAATGACCCCAAACTACAGCAGTGTATCACTTGGTTACCGATGACATAGCTTTTGCGCAGATTTCACCCTATACGGGCCTCTACGAACTGTTGTTTGTGCGACGTGTCTTAGATCTTACAGTGGGCCAGTAAGACAACATCTCATGTGTAGTCAACACTACACTGTTGATAACGGACACATTGTAAAATTGGACTTGGCGTATATTAATACAGAGTCCGGGTATGCGAGTAAAGAACTGCTGTCTCTCTCCACAGCCCCAGTACGAGCTGGACTGATTCTCGGGATCATTATCGCGGCTGCTCTTGTCCTGGTTATTGTTGTGGCTGTTGTTGCGTACCTCATTCGCTGCTGCTGGGTGAGAAGGCAAGCTCGTGTCGCAAGAGAGCTCAGGTAAGTCCTGCTCCATAGCCTTCAAAATGTTCTGACTAAGAGATGTACCACCCCTTATCATGGTGAAGCCCGTGCTTCTTCATTTCCAGTTTCCTCTCTAGGTCTAGCAGTTGAAACAAAGTATCGGATTCCTGGCATGCTTAAAGATCCTCTAGCACGGTTTTCTCCTGTTGATGCTTTCCTTGTAATATTTGCTCTTCACTTGCTACTCTTTGACAATACCCACTTGTTTTCCCCCCCAGTGCCCTGGAAAGAGGAAAGCTTCACAAATCATCCAAAGACTCATCCAAGCGCAGCAGACAGGTAAGAAATGAATACGTATTATAACGTCCTATGTAATATATAGCACAAGTATGATACTGATGGGCACGTTTCAGAATCTCAGATGTTGGACCAATGCCAACTGTGCTTTCTAATAGTAAAGGTAATAGTAAAAGGATGTACAGAGGACCTGTCTTCCCCGTTCATCACTTTTCTTCTTGATCTTACTCTGTTTTCTCAGTCTCTTCCATTACTCCTTAATATTTATAAAGGAGACTCATCCAGGGCACAAACATCTCTGGTGGTTTGGGGTCTTAATGTGATGTTCGTTTTCTCTTGGCCTCGCATCTTTCATATGTAATAAAGTAAATCAAAGAGCTAGCTATAAAGTGCATTTTCATGGTGTTCTGCGCAAAAAGTTGCTATCTTGCAGACTGCTGCAGGTTAGGACGTGTAAAAGAATTTAGTGTAAAAACTTATCCTGGCAATGGGACGCTAAGGGGAAAAAAGCACTTGTGTTTTCTTCGTCCGGCAGCACCATACTAGCAACATTGTGCTGGAAAATTGACGACAGGGTTAGTATTAGGATTGCTATTTGTGTTTGTTTTAGGGTTAGCTTCAACAGAATCAGCAGAATCTGTTGCCTAAAAATGAAGCAGAATCTGTTGGTTGGGGTTAGGGATAACCCTAACACCAAAACTAACCCTAAGCCTTCAACTTTAGCACACGCTGGTATGCTACTCACTTTGACCAGAAAGTATCCAAAGTGTGCCGTTTTCTCACATCAAATAGACTCCCCCCCTCCCCAACACAACGTCCGAAAACAAGGGAACATTTTTAAACAGCAACTTTTTTTTACATGCCCTTACCTTTTGGCGTCCACAAGGTGGCGTCGTTTTTAAAAGTTTCTCTTTATTGCCACATGAAATGCACTGTGAGTTAACGATTTCACGCTCTTGTTACTGTTTTGCTGGACTGGATTCTCTGCCCTACCCCCTCCCCTTCTTCTTTTTGTATCCCCCCCTCCCTATCTGTTTGTGTTCTTATAAAATTATCAGTAAATATTTAATTTATATAACTAAGTATGTTGTCTACTTTTAACGGCATCTTATTTCTTCTCGCATCTTCCAGACACCCATCCTCTACGCCATGCTTGACCAGACCAGGAGCGCCAAGCTCTCCAGCGACAAGAAGTCCAAGGGTGGAATCGGCGACTCACGTAAAGACCGGAAATAGCAATTAGCAGGCAGGGAAGGTACACACAAGGCAGACGAGGAGTCCCCTCGCAGCTCCAAAGTGGTCTACACCATTGAGATGGAACTGAGAGGGGACCAAGACGGGGACCAACCCTACAGAGCTGCTGTAAAGTCTCCCAGCAAAAACAGCCTCAAAAACGCCTTAAAGAATTTAATCAAAAGTGATTCAGAGAAACATACCTAATTAATATACACGAGCAATGGGGATTTGGGACAAGCAGGGAGGTTTCAGTAAGAGCTTGCCCAGCCGAGATCATAACCACCCGTCGTCCGCGGTGGACTTGATCTTGTTCTCCAAACAGATTCCAAAGAGAAATTCTGGGCAGCAGACGACATTCGATCCAGGAGCAAATTTATGGACATGGCTGATCCTTAACTTGATCTTCCTTGGCTACCTCACGTTGTCCATGTGGCCATCACCTCCAATAACTTTGTGAGGTCTTCATAGCCCCCCTGGAGTTGGATAATTACATGCCTTTCCCCCCAAAACAGTATCATCTGCACTTTCATTACGGGATAGAAACAAAAACCTGAGTTTGGGCAACTGATGTCCATTGTCAGACGACTCCAGTTGCCCAACCTCGGCACGTCGTAATGCTACCAGCGCGGAAAGCCTCTTCAGCCCTCTACTAGCTCTCCCAAGTCCCCATTGGTCCCGTCGGCTCTGTTAATGCCTTACAATAACTATTCGTGTCCATCTTATACCATCGTGTACCTTTTTCCCTGCGGGAAACTTGCAAGAACTTTCCGAGAAAACAAGGATTTAAGTAGGACTGGCCTGGGTTACAGAGAAACTCAACTCGGACAACGTGACAACCACCCAACGCAAGTGGGACCATCTCTCCCCTTCCGGGAACACACATTTATAGGAATATTTTATACGATTGAGGAAAAGACTGGGATCTACTAGGGTTACAAGGTCTCTAAAGGAATATCAATGTTACAAAAACTCAAAAAACATCTATTTAAGCTCTTTTTCCATTTTTTTTAACAGAATCCTGAATACACCCACTGTGGGAAAGCAGGATATGTGACATTAAGTACAAATTAAAGTAGTCCCTAAGCCCTAATCACTGGTTAATTGTTAGAGGTTGACATTGCGCCCCCTACTGGTGACGACATCTGCTTCTCATCCTGACGGCTCTGTGTTACGGTGCGTGAAGCAGAATTCTGTTAAAAAAACCTAAAATAGGTGTTTTCGGAAAATTTAAACAGGAATATACTTTTGAAAGCAAGAAATAAGTCTAGGTCCAAGAGCACCGACACGATAAACCACCAAAAACCACTAATAAAACGCTACAGAGAATATCAAAGAGCGCTTTATGCTACAAAGTGTCCGGATCATAGACCACGATCTACAGGAAGGCCAATTCCTCTGCCAAGTATCAGCGGCGTTCACTCTTGGCGCCCTGGCTCTAGTCGGACTACATTTCCCATAATACTCTGTCAACCTCTGTAGGAAACGTAGTCCAGCCACGGCCAGAGTAGTAAAGGCTGGACACCCCGGTGTTAAACCGAGGCTGCTTTCCAACTGCCCCTTTCCGTCGGGTCTGTTCAACCACTCTGCGCTTTTTGGGATTTGCGATGTAACGGCGGAAAAAACATGGCGTCTCTCCCACCCGCGCCGCGCAGAATCGCCAAACTCAAACCGGCTCAAAGTCGGTTAATTAAAAGCAAATTCTGCGATTAGCCGGAGGTTGAGAGGACAAAACATGTCTTTATGCCGAAGAATAAAACCTAAAATATCACTTTATTGTGAATGTACAAGTATTGCCCTTTCCGCCTCTCTCCAGGGCAATATTTCTACAGTCATAGACCTCTTTTTACCATTGTGATGGTGGTGGAAGGCGTTTATGCTTTATTTACAGCCTTTTTTTAACCCTAATCATGCGTATGTGGAACCGTGACGTCCCGGGCCTTCACATCTTGCATGGAGGTTAAAAAGAGGCGCGTGCAACACCAAAAATCCTTAAAATGCCATTTAGTGGGGGTAACCAGATCCTTGGAGCATCTGAAAAGGGTCACGTGACTGATATTTTCTTCCCTGATTCCTCCAATATTCTTGAGTTCTCTGCAGGCCCGGTCTGACGCAGTGGCGTCACTAGGGTTGGTGTCACCCAGTGCGGGCCGCACCCCCCGCCCCCCCTTGTGGCGCCACTGACTCTGACATTTTAGTAAATGTACCTTAATATGGTCCTGGCTCGTCTTTTTAGATTTTTTTCTGTATTTTTATGGTGCTGCACTGTCTCATCCCTCAAGCCGAGAAACGGAGGCAAAATGAAGTTTCTTCGGTTTGGTTTCTGTATAATTCATACAAGGAGAAAAAATAAATTAAAATAAAAACACAAACACACCGCGTCCCGGCCCTGTGTGATTAAAAATTAACCAGTTTCACAGTTTTATTTTTTACTTGCATGACTTTTCTATTTTTTTTCCTTTAGTATAGCCTTTTTCATAAACCCTGAAACGTGAAAAAACTACATATATTCAGAAAGAGAAATCTAAACGTATGTATTATATATAGTGACAACGACCTGAAAGTAGAAAAATAACAAAACCAGAATAATTAAAGGATGTTTGGTTGCGTAAGTCAGAAAGCAAAGCATTCTGGGATACATAGAACACGGTCAATCGTCCGGATACATTGTTGAATCTAGAATTTAATGTGTCGAAGGGGTGAGACAGTTTCCCCGCACTTGGCCACTCGGTGAGTTTATGGTCGTTGAACATCTGGCGCAACGGGATAGGAGCATGTCCTGGTTGATCCAGCCCCCCTGTAAATGAAACGTCGCCCTCTGCGTTCTCATCCTCCTCTTTTCTGTCTTTATCTCTATATGTATGTATAAAATGTATATAAAGCAGAATGGTAACGTACATGCCGTGTATCCCCGTCACTCCCCACAGCCACAAATACCATTAAAACAATGTTAATAAAAACTGACATCTCTGGGAAAACCAACCTCTGGCGTCTCGTGTCTTATTGATTCATATCAGCGTTTTAAATGGAGTCTCGGGCGAAGGATCACCCTGTATAACACCACCCAATATCACGTGTTGCCCAAGAGGGCCTCTGGACTTTGAAGGAATGGCGCTGGAGGCGGGGCTAGAGACGGTTAGAGATTTTAGACGATGTCACAACCTATCGGAGACATTTACCCCAAAACCAAAATGTTTTATTTACACAGACTTAAGGTACTCATTGCTAGGAGTTTCTATTGCTGTGCAGCTCTGTACTACACTCCGCACACCCTCTGAACATCGAGGAGCCCCTAAAAAGACACCCTCACACCCTGAATATATGGAGGAGCCCCTAAAAATCCACTCGCACACCCTGAATATATGGAGGAGCCCCTAAAAAGACACCCACACACCCTGAATATATGGAGGAACCCCTAAAAATACACCCACACACCCTGAATATATGGAGGAGCCCCTAAAAAGACACCCGCACACCCTGAATATATGGAGGAGCCCCTAAAAAGACACCCACACACCCTGAATATATGGAGGAGCCCCTAAAAAGACACCCACACGCCCTGAATATATGGAGGAGACCCTAAAAAGACACCCACACACCCTGAATATATGGAGGAACCCCTAAAAACACACCCACACACCCTGAATATATGGAGGAGCCCCTAAAAAGACACCCACACGCCCTGAATATATGGAGGAGACCCTAAAAAGACACCCACACACCCTGAATATATGGAGGAGTCCCTAAAAACACACCCGCACACCCTGAATAAATGGGGGAGCCCCTAAAAACACACCCACACACCCTGAATATATGGAGGAGCCCCTAAAAAACACATCCTTAATATATGGAGGAGCCCCTAAAAACACACCCACACACCCTGAATATATGGAGGAGCCCCTAAAAAGACACCCGCACACCCTGAATATATGGAGGAGCCCCTAAAAAGACACCCACACACCCTGAATATATGGGGGAACCCTAAAAAGACACCTGCACACCCTGAATACATGGAGGAGCCCCTAAAAAGACACCCGCACACCCTGAATACATGGAGGAACCCCTAAAAAGCTGGGGGGGGGGGAGCCAGGTTACTGGTTTGAACAAACCTGTCCTCAATGTGTTCATACACTCTTGGTATTGTGCCGCACAGGCTCTCCAGGTGTTAACATGGACATCAGCAGAGGCTTCTTACGAGCCAAGTGGTATGTGAGTAAGGCGCAGGCGTTCAGGTCAGGAGGGAGAAGTCTGCAGACTTTTCTTTTAAAGAGGTATAACACACTAAAGGCAGGAGATATTGGCTGGAAAGGAGGAGAACGCTGGTTTTAAACTGAGGAATTGATTTAAGGAAAAGTAAAATCCAGTAGAAAATAAAAAAAAAAACAGCTCCTGAATAGTTACAAGCATTTATAAAGCGCCAACAGATTCCTTAGCGCTGTACAATGGGAGAGACAGAATAACAAATATACGCACACGGAACAGAAGGAGGGGGGACCCTGCTCAAGAGCTTACAATCTAAGAGAATAGTAACAACTAAATTCTTAACCCCTCCCCCGAAATGAAGGTAAATTCACACAAAAAAACGACAAATCACAGAATAATTTCAAATAATTTTAATATTGAAACATGCTTGTATTTTCATAGAGAAAACATTCTCCGAAAATGGGCTTATGCAGAGTTGGAGGGGTTAAATGGGCGTCATTCTGCAGATCGGCAGGGATCGCCCGAGATTGGGGGGGGGGAATGACACGCTACAGAGAAAAACAAAAAACAGAAAAAAACATTTTAATCTGAAAAAGAATAAAAGTCTCGCTGACAGTAAATCTCCTCGAGTGTGTGATCATACATCGTTTCAGGGCTGCCATGGCCACCCATGTGGCTTGTGCCATGTGGCTCATCGCGCCCACCTCCCAATCTGATGGTTACATGGGGATTTATTAAAAAAAAAAAAAAAAAAATACATTGATCTTAGAAGAAATCGGACTTTCTTACACTGTACAGTCACACGCAGGTGAATGTGTTTAGGCCGTGATGAGGGCCAGTCACTCTGCAGAGATTGGCAATAGGATGAAATAGATTTAGGGCTTTATTCGCTAAACATTGAGCTGACAGCCAGTTTTTAAAATTCATCTCACGGTTATTGATTTTTGGATCAATGCTCCAAACCGGCAGTCAGCACTTCTGTCCCTGCAAATCACCGCAGCCTAGCGAGCAAGCCCTACAAGCCGCATGTATTGCATGAGCCGTTAACCCCTTCCCTACAATGATGGAATATACTCAACCTTCAAAAGCACCTACAGGAGCCCAACATTGAGTAAACTTGTTCTGGTTATATGTGGAGCAATGCGAACGAATTAAATTAAACGGGCTCCAGAATGAGCGCACAAAGTTTCAGCACCTCGGACGGGTCAGCCGGGGCACTGAATCAGGTTTTGACAGCGAGGAGATCCGTTTTTTCCTGCAAGGAAACACAGATCCCCAGCTGTATCATTATACATGTTGATGCACTTTTTGGCCAGCAGGGGGAGCCCTCTGCCTGTCAAATCACCCTATTGTCACTAATGTTCACACTGCCTGCAGTGGAAAGTGGTTTTCCATAAAGCCACTGTGTTCTGCCTGTAGTTTTAGGTTAAACCGCTTTACGGTGAAGGGGTTAAAAGGCTCAGTCGAGCACTGCGAGCAAAATTAAACGGGAGATCGGCCTGAACAGGACGGGGTTAAACCTAGCGGGCTACACGTTTCTATGCGCGCGGTGTCCAGACCTGCTGAAATACATAGCTTTACTCTTAAGCTTCTCATTTTGCCCTTTAGTTTTGAGAAACGCTGGTGTTTCGGCCGTGCATTACGGCGATTATAGACGGCTTTTGCAACACCAGCATTTAGTGGATAACCCCCATACCATTTCAGGAAACATTATCTGAAACAGCCACTAGGTGGAGGTAGATATGAAGGAATGAATGAGTGTAACAATTCTCCGCAAACAAATCCTAGCAAAGTGATTGGGCCAACCATGAGGTTTCGGAACTACATGTCCCATCATGCCCCGTTGAAGTTGGCTGTGTATCAGAGGACACGTGGTCTTGAAAGATTAGAGGAGCGAGAAGGCTGGCTGAGCATGATGGGACCAGTAGCCCTGAAAAAAAAAAAAATCAGACATTTTAACTGGCCTGTAGGAATGTCAGTGGCGACACGCACCATGTTCCAGTGTTTGCCGTTGCCGCAATAGACACTTCATGATTCACACACGGGAGATGCAGACAGCAGCAGAAGAAGATTCACAGATAAAGCATCTCCTGCCGTCGTTTGGGTTTCTCTATGGATCAATGAGATTGGTAGTAATTGCAGCAGCAGCAAACACCAGTACATGGTGAGTAACAATCTATGTGCCGTTATGGAAATGATAAGAGTTGTCCATTGTGCGACGCATTGGAGGTGTGTCGAATTCTAGACTTTCTGGAAACTCGTCAGCGCCCATTTAGAGTGTGCTCCACCTGCCCAATTTGCTACGTTCACATTTAGAGTGCGCTGTAGTATTGTTAGGGATACAAATTAGGGTGAGGGTCACTTATAGCAGGGCTCAAAATTTCAAGTCCCGAGCTACTAGCCAGGCTTTAAGAGATACTCGCCACCAGTTTCCCACCTAATCCCTACCCTGCCGTTAACCCCGCCCCTAAACACACCCTCTTAAATTGTCTTATGACATGACACTGATAAATGTTTTATTCAGAATAAAGCAAACAAAATATTAAGTGTAACTGCTCAACTTTTAATAAACTTAGTGCATCTTTTTCATCTCCACAATCACTCCACATACATGTATGCCCAGACACATCAGACCCTGGATACATGTATGCCCAGACACATTAAAATCCCAGATACATGTATGCCCAGACACATCAGACCCCGGATACATGTATGCCCAGACACATTAAAATCCCAGATACATGTATGCCCAGACACATCAGATCCCAGATACATGTATGCCCAGACACATCAGATCCCAGATACATGTATGCCCAGACACATCAGTTCCCAGATACATGTATGCCCAGACACATCAGACCCCAGATACATGTATGCCCAGACACAGACCCCAGATACATGTATGCCCAGACACATCAGACCCCGGATACATGTATGCCCAGACACATCAGACCCCAGATACATGTATGCCCAGACACATCAGATCCCAGATACATGTATGCCCAGACACATCAGACCCTGGATACATGTATGCCCAGACACAGACCCTGGATACATCAGACCAAGGATACATGAATACCCAGACACATCAGACCCCGGATACATGTATGCCCAGACACATCAGACCCCGGATACATGTATGCCCAGACACATCAGACCCCGGATACATGTATGCCCAGACACATCAGACCCCGGATACATGTATGCCCCGACAAATCAGACCCCGGATACATGTATGCCCAGACACATCAGACCCTGGATACATGTATGCCCAGACACATCAGACCCAGGATACATGTATGCCCAGACACATCAGACCCAGGATACATGTATGCCCAGACACATCAGACCCAGGATACATGTATGCCCAGACACATCATACCCAGGATACATGTATGCCCAGACACAGACCCAGGATACATGTATGCCCAGACACATCAGACCCAGGATACATCAGACCCAGGATACATGTATGCCCAGACACATCAGACCCCGGATACATGTCTGCCCAGACACATCAGACCCCGGACACATGTATGCCCAGACACATCAGACCCCGGATACATGTATGCCCAGACACATCAGATCCCGGATACATGTATGCCCAGACACATCAGACCCAGGATACATGTATGCCCAGACACATCAGACCCAGGATACATGTTTCCCCAGACACATCAGACCCAGGATACATGTATGGGGTATGGGCAGGTATGTACACTGTGCTTCAGGCCCCTCCACAGGGAACAGCGCGGGGAGCTCACAAAGCTTTGCTGCTGCTCCTGTCTGTTCTCTGAGGGTCTCTGGATACGCACATAACAGTAGCTGGTACAGGGGGCATGCAGTGTGATTGGCTGAGGTGATGCCAGCCAGTGCAGTGTGAGGGAGGGCAGTGGGTGCGTCTCAATGTGGGTGGGGGCACAGTGTTCCTCCCTACAAGCCAACTCCTCTGCTGGGAGACCAACACCTGCCTCTGCTGCCTGTGCCAATAGTCCCAGCTACATTCTGAGACTGAGAACCAGAGCAGCTCTACATTCTCTGCAAAATCACACCACTTGCCTGTTCCTCTCTCACAAGTTGCTGGCGAGCTCAGTGATTTGGCAGAGACTGTAGAGGGGGAGTCATCAGTGACAGACTAGCCCCACATAACACCACAGCTGGATCGTCACGACTCCTGCCGCGTGCGAACATGTGCTTGAACAGGCGGCACGTATGGGTGACTGTCAGGCCATGGAACCGGAGCAGCCAGGCAGAGTGTCTAAACAGAGGAGCGTCACACCAAACTGGCAGAGTGTGTGCCCTCCTGGCTGCATACATCAGCGCTGACACCCCTCTCCGCATGTCCCCTTACACTACTGGGTGAGTGTGTGTCTGCTTCCCTGAGTTCCTTCCTGTGATGAGATTCTCATTCGGCAGTAGAGAATGTGGGTGGGCCATCACATCCAGCGACCATCGGCACACCCTCTCGGATGTCAGAGTCGGCCGGGATAAAAAATAAATAAAATAAATACAGCCGCCGCTGGAATGTGCAGGCAGCACAAAATAATTTATCGTGCTGCCTGCGTCTGCTTTTCCACTCGCCCTCACGCAATTTCCACTCGAGAAATGCGAGCAGGCGAGTGGAAATTTTGAGGTCTGACTTATAGGGTGAGGGTTAAAGCCAAAAGATGCTGCTCCGTTTTCAAGTAACAGATTCCGCTCCTTGTAGCTCACATCAAGAGAGTAAGGAGCAGAATCTGTTGCTTCTATACAGAGCACAACCTCTTTGTTACGGTTAAGGGTAACCCTGAAACTAACAAGTTGTGCTCTGTTTAGAAGCAACAGATTCTGCTCCTTACTCTTTTGATGTGAGCTACAAGGAGCGGAATCTGTTGTTTCTAAATAGAGCACAACCTGTTCGTTTCAGGGATACCCTTGATTCTAAACAGAGCACAACCTTTTGTTATGGTTAAGGGTATACCTGAAACAAACAGGTTGTGCTCTATTTAGAAACAACAGATTCTGCTCCTTCTAGCTCACATCATAAGGAGCAGAATCAATTATTTGAAAATGGAGCAGCATCTTTTGGCGTTAACTCTAAACCTATAAGTAACCCTGACCCTAAAACAAGCACAAATACTAACCCCCTACCCCTAAAAAAGGCGCGATCCTGAGAGGGCACTCACGCACAACCTGCGTGCAGAATAGCAGCAACATAGGAGATTCGGCCGTTTGGGCAGCTATAAGGATTGCCGTACTGTTAAACCAGCTGGTAGATTGAGGTAGGTGTAAGGCTAGAGTCAGACAAACGCATTTTCACGTTGTCTGTGAAAAAGTGCGTTCGAACGAATGGACGCATTTTTTCACGGAGTACGCGATAGCGGTCATACGATGCGCATTTGCGTTCGTGATTTTGTACGGATCATCAATAAAACACTTTGTGCATCTGGACGTTATGTTAGCCGGACATTAAAAGTGTCTGACATCTCCAATTCACGCACACACGCCGCTAGCGGACGCAGCGCACTCTGTACAACCGTACTAGCGGTTTTACGTTCTCGACAAAATGCGTTCGTTTGCCACTTGCGTTGCGCAGCCGGACTTTTGTGCGGCCTTACTTCGTATATTGGCCGTCATTGCCCGGCATTTGCTGCTACTACGGCCGTGATTAAGTGCGCCTGCACGCGCGTTCGCACTGCCTCAGTCTGACCCCAGCCTAAGAGCACACCCTAAAAAAGTACCAACTTCTAATTTTACAATCAGGACCCACCCCACTTACATATGCCTCAGTAGTGCCTCTTCCTTCTGCCACTTGAGCCACAATTAACCGTACCCCATTGTGCGTCCCGTCACTCCAAAGGGGAGATGGAAGATAAAAAAAGGTGTTGGAACAAAATGGGGTGAGTTAAGCCGCAGCGCAATCAGATGTCGGGCAGACCTCTAATGCCCATCATCTCCCGATGACGGAAGAGCCACGTCTACAGCATCGGGATACCCGACAACCTAGGAAACCCGTTGCGAACTGAAGTTTGGGGGAAAAAACTCTAACATGCATGTGGAACGGTCATCTCTAAAAAGCACGTAAAACCTTGACATAAATATAATAAGCACTTAAATACTCATGTGACCTTGGGTCACAGGCGAGCCCTTGAAATAAATAAGATACACGTTTCTCCCACAGGCAAGTGACGTTCGTGTATGATTAGGAGCTGAACATTTGCATACCTCAGCTGACGCGAAGCTATTTGGATTGTCGCTGCTGCTCTTTTTTGCTCTCAGACAGGGGGAAGCCATTTTTTGTTGCACTGCCTTAATTTCCCTGCGCAGGAAGTGCTCGGCAGAGAGTGCGCACATTGAAAATGCTTCCCCCAGTCCAAAATAGCCTAACAGTTTGGGGTGATTTACACGTGAATTAGGATTCATTGCCGTGGAAACCCAGATCCACTTCGCATCTTCAATTACTTTTTGATTTTTCCTAGTCAGATCAAGTCAAAGGTTTTGGGAGACGTAGAAGGACATTTGTAGTACACAAAAAACCTACCATATCACATGAAAGCAAGCCTTGCCCTACCCACTTACTAATTATTATAGAGGGTGTAAGTCACCTACCTCTAATATTTGCCTGACGTTTGATCTGCGATTAGGAAAATGTTATCGGTTTATTCTGTGATCAGAAAACAGCTTCCTATTATTTTTCCTCACAGGTATAGTGTCATTTCTTCGTGTAGCACTCAGGGATTAAAAGCACAGATGCAACAGTTAGGAGTAAAGGGTTAAAAATGGGACCTGCGTCGAAATATAGAGATTTAATCGACCCCCCTTCTCCGTTATGGACTATATATCCCTATATATACATTTTATCCTGTAAATATATTACATGTAGTGCACAGCTACAGTGGAAACATGCCTGAAGAAGAATATTAAATAGTATTTTTTCTTTAAATAACAAAAGTCTTTAAGATATATTGCATTGATTATATATGCAGACTAGGAGGAGTATCTACAAGATGGCCGCCGCTGTGTTGCCGTGACGACATCACTGGTTTCGGGCCTAGTAAAAGGGTTAGCATTCATAATAGACTAAAAAGGAAGAGAGAGAGAGGTATTGTGCCCCCTGTCGGCATCCATCGAGTCCTATAGGGTTGTGGGAGGGCGAGGGGAGTTTCTGTCTAACGAGCAGCCGCCTAGTGTAGCATGTACAGGGCGGTGGGGGGAGGTCATAGCGTGGGGTCGGGGGGGATCCACAGTGCTCCTCACGGGCTGGGGTCCTGTTTCCTTTTCTGGAACCGGCGGAACTTGTTCTGGATCGCCAAGGCAGCCTTTTCAGTCTCCGGGGCGTTCAGGTCGATGTCGATTTCCTCCTCTACTTTTTCCGCGCTTCCGGATTTGTCTGGAAAGATAAAAAGGCGGGAAAAAGACACACGTATAAATAAAAATGCAAAAACCGTTTAAGTAAAAGCAGATTATGGAGAAAAGAAAAACGTGAAACCCGGGTATTGACCAGATATTGTTTTTTTAAACCCACCTGTTATTGCAGATGGCGGGAAAATACGGAGGTGTGAAATGTCACTTAATGTGCAGAACCACCAAAAATAAAATGTCCTTACTGCGTTTATTTTATGTTGTGGATAAGTTACATGTGCTTTGTTTTTCTCTTCCATGTTTATTTTAGAAAATATTGTCCTCTGTGTGTCACTGGGCGCATCCATTGTGTGATATTTTCCTCTGTGTGTCACTGGGCGCATCCATTGTGTGATATTTTCCTCTATATGTGTCACTGGGCGCATCCATTGTGTGATATTTTCCTCTATATGTGTCACTGGGCGCATCCATTGTGTGATATTTTCCTCTATATGTGTCACTGGGTGCATCCATTGTGTGATATTTTCCTCTATATGTGTCACTGGGTGCATCCATTGTGTGATATTTTCCTCTATATGTGTCACTGGGTGCATCCATTGTGTGATATTTTCCTCTGTGTGTCACTGGGCGCATCCATTGTGTGATATTTTCCTCTATAGGTGTCACTGGGCGCATCCATTGTGTGATATTTTCCTCTATGTGTGTCACTGGGCGCATCCGTTGTGTGATATTTTCCTCTTTGTGTGTCACTGGGTGCATTCATTATGTGATATTTTCCTCTATATGTGTCACTGGGCGCATCCATTATGTGATATTTTCCTCTATGTGTCACTGGGCGCATCCATTGTGTGATATTTTCCTCTATATGTGTCACTGGGTGCATCCATTGTGTGATATTTTCCTCTATGTGTCACTGGGCGCATCCGTTGTGTGATATTTTCCTCTATAGCTGTCACTGGGCGCATCCATTGTGTGATATTTTCCTCTTTGTGTGTCACTGGGTGCATCCATTATGTGATATTTTCCTCTATGTGTCACTGGGCGCATCCATTGTGTGATATTTTCCTCTATATGTCACTGGGCGCATCCATTGTGTGATATTTTCCTCTATATGTGTCAATGGGCGCATTCATTGTGTGATATTTTCTGTTGTATCTTTCCATCACTTGCTCCTCACTGTGTGGCTTTGGTCATAGAATGGAGTGAATGGGTCAATCACCGACTCACATCATTGGATTATGTGGGATGTATTGAAAGGACATCACAGGGGGTAGATTATAAAGCTTTTAAGATCCCTGTTTTAACTCATTCAGCTGCCATCTCTTATCTCGGGTAGCCTGGACATCACAATAGACCCCCCTGCAGGCTTATCCAAGCATTACCTCCTCCACCTCATTAAATGTTAAACACTTTAGATGATAAACCACAGCAGTAAAGCTTGCAGATTTGGTAAACGTTGCATCGTGAAAAATCCACAAAAATGGAACTAGATAAAAAAATCATAACTTTAAAAACAGCAGCATGTGTTTTATAATGTGTTTTTGTAATTCGCTTATTTGTGCATTACAGTTTATGTCAGTGGTAGTGTCGCTTTAAATAGACCGGGGCTGAGCAACCTTAACCTTCCAGATGTTTTTCAACTACAATTCCCATGAAACGCAGTCAAGCTAATGAGTGGCTGAGCATCATGGGAGATGCAGTTCTACATCATCTGTAGGGCTCAGATTGCTGCCCCTTTGGAACCGCTCTGAAAATTCATCTGGTTGAAGCCTCTGTCGTTAAACCACTGGTGATTCAGGAGATCACGGGGTCCCCTGCAGGACACCATACATACTTCCGTGATATTGGTGCCACCTTGTGGTCTTTGTGAATTTTATATAAACCCATAGATTTTGAGGTGTATTCTGATTTTTGTTTTCTGGCGCAGGGGGGGCGGCATCCATGGCCCTCCAGATATTTTGGACTACATCTCCCATGATGCTCTCTGCGATGCATCACTCAACGTCACTAGGAGACAGAGTGAAGAACTTGCACTGGCTTCAGTTTTTATTAGTGACAGTGTAAATACCCAAAATGGGCAAAAATACCTCAACCACAGCCCAGACACTGGTTTTATCATGCTTTATAAATCAGAATAAAGTGGATTATGCATCTCTTTCCAGGGCGTTATAGCAAGAGGAGCTCGAGCAGTTAATCCCTGTCCTTAGAAATACAATTTAAATCCCCCAAATCCCCTCCTTGTAATTCTGCCTCATCTCCCACGTGACCTTTTAAAAAGGGACATTTGCTTTTCCAAGCCCAGAAAACTCTGTTCAGAAGCTCCTCCATATATTCAGGGTGTGCTTTTAGGGGTTCCTCCATATATTCAGGGTGTGTGGGTATCTTTTTAGGGGTTCCTCCCTATATTCAGGGTGTGTGGGTATCTTTTTAGGGGTTCCTCCATATATTCAGGGTGTGCTTTTAGGGGCTACTTCATATATTCAGGGTGTGCGGGTGTGTTTTTAGGGGCTCCTCCATACAGTTGTGTTCAAAATTATTCAACCCCCACTGAAATTGAGTGTTTTGGCCAGTTTGACATTGATTTTGCTCATTCAGTCATCTTGCTTACAATTAAATCAAAGAGGCACGTGTAGGTCAGACAAATATAACATAACATTTATAATGAAAGAACCACAAATGTCTTTTCTGTGCTCACATCATTATCAGATTTATTCAACCCCCAAGTGACATTCAATCTTAGTACTTAGTACAACATCCTTTTACAGTTATAACAGCTTTTAAACGTGAAGCATAGCTTGACACAAGTGTCTTGCAGACATCTACGGGTATCTTCGCCCATTCGTCATGGGCAAAAGCCTCCAGTTCAGTCACATTCTTAGGCTTGCGCACTGCAACTGCTTTCTTTAAGTCCCACCAGAGGTTCTCAATGGGATTTAAGTCAGGTGACTGCGATGGCCACTCCAAAATGTTCCAGCCTTTAATCTGCAACCACGCTCTAGTGGACTTGGAGGTATGCTTGGGATCATTGTCCTGTTGAAAGGTCCAACGTCTCCCAAGCCTCAGGTTTGTGACGGACTGCATCACATTGTCATCAAATATCTCCTGGTACTGAAGAGAATTCATGGTACCTTGCACACGCTGAAGCTTCCCTGTACCTGCAGAAGCAAAACAGCCCCAAAGCATGATTGACCCCCCGCCATGCTTCACAGTAGGCAAGGTGTTCTTTTCTTCATAGGCCTTGTTCTTCCTCCTCCAAACATAGCGTTGATCCATGGGCCCAAACAGTTCTAATTTTGTTTCATCAGTCCACAGAACACTATCCCAAAACTTCTGTGGTTTGTCCACATGACTTTTGGCATACTGCAGTCAACTCTTCTTATTCTTTGGAGAAAGCAAGGGGGTGCACCTGGGAGTTCTGGCATGGAGGCCTTCATTACGCAGTGTGCGCCGTATTGTCTGAGCTGAAACTTCAGTACCCACATCTGACAAATCTTATCTCAGTTCCTCAGCAGTCACACGGGGACTTTTCTCCACTCTACGCTTCAGGTAGCGCACAGCAGTCGAAGTCAGCATCTTCTTTCTGCCACGACCAGGTAGCGTTTCAACAGTGCCCTTTGCCTTGAATTTGCGAATGATGCTTCCTATGGTCTCTCTTGGTATGTTTAACATCTTTTCAATCTTCTTATAGCCATTGCCCTTCCTGTGAAGAGTAATCACCTCTTCTCTTGTCTTCCTGGACCATTCTCTTGACTTCACCATGTTTGTAACCACACCAGTAAATGTCTAGAAGGAGCTGAGTATCACAGTCATTTTAAAGCTGCCTAATTGGTGCTTATTATGCTTTATTGCTGCTCAGTGACATCCACAGGTGTTTTCAATACCTGATTGAAAACACTTGAATGAACTCTGTTCTTCAGAGTGGTAGTCTTTAAGGGGGAATAATTGTGTTCAATGAAGAATTCACAAAAGAAACATTTACTACTGTATTACAAAACCAATTGATGTCATTTTAGTTGCATATGGTTCTTTAAAAAGTCCTTGTAGGATTTCATTCTGGAGACTGTGACCGCTCATTTTTGTAGGTGTTATTATCCGTTGTATGTTTGAGTGGTCTTTTGTTGATCTGCCTTGGCAGGAAAACACGGCCCCATTATTGGATTACTGTTACAATGGTTTATACAATCACTGGTTGGTCACCGATTGAAAACATTAGATAACATGTGTGACAGAACAGCCGTCACGTTCAATTTATTTATTTATTTATTTTTTTGTAAATATCTGTTTATTGGTTTATCAAACAAAGACAAGCAACATGGAACACGTAGGTTCATTAAAGCATTTTGAAAATCGACAGAGGGACGCGCAGGACCCTTATAATGTTGCAGTATAGACATAAAGATATAAACATAGTCATGGGGAAAGTGGAGAAGGAACATAGGGAATGAGGATAAGTGCTGCAAAACGACCTGACAGGTATTGCAATAAGTGTCTGGGTTTCATTGCTGAGCGTGTTTATGTCATGTGGGGACAGTAAGTAACGCTTGAAAAGCTTGGGACGAGGATTGAAGTATCCAGCTGGACCAGATCGCCGTGTATTGGGGTAATCTATCGGAGGCACTAAAGACCAGCTGTTCCACTGTGTGCAACTCTTCCATGCGAGTAAACCACAGTGAAAGAGGCGGTGGTGTGAGCTGTAGCCAGTAGAGTGGCACCAGCGCCTTGGCAATGTTCAGTATGCGAATGGCCATAGTGCGTTTATATGCTGCAACAGAGTATGTATTATGGTGTAAGAGGAACGCGGCCGGTGTAAACTCTGGGGGAGGGTCCGTGAACACCTTAAGTATATCATGAATCCTTGACCAGAAAGGTTGTAATTTCGGGCACTCCCACCAGATATGTAGCATGTCTCCCCGTGCCCCATTACATCTCCAACATTGAGCTGGAACTTGAGGATCGTAACGATTAATCTTATCTGGGGTGCGGTACCATAGGCTGAGGACTTTATATGCAGTTTCCTGCGTTTTGGAAGAGACCGAACAGTGATGTATCAGTTCACAAATCTTGGACCATTGTGCATCGGAAAGAACCACATCCAGCATGTTTTCCCACTTTCCCATATACGGCGGAGGCACATCCGAGGCCGCCTCCCTTAGCAGAGAATAAAGCAGGGATAAACCGTGTGAGAGAGGTCCCTTGATGCAGCAAAGTTTCTCGAAAGACCGTAGCGGGCGCCCCAGTTGGTGTTTCTGAGGTAAGCTGTCGAGATAATGTCGGAGCTGTGCATAGTGAAACGTGTGGAGGAACGAGATGGACAAAGTGTAGAATGCGCGGTGTGGGGACCTGGACCAGTCTCCGTATCGAGTGGGGATCTAGTCCAGGAAGGTATTCTTCATTGTGCACCACCGGTGACATAGGAGAAGGGAAAGATGTGAGGCCGAATTTCGTAGCTGACCTTCGCCATATCCCGAAAGTCGCCTGCGTGTGTGGCGATGAACCAGCCAATCTCCGGCCCTCCCTCAAAGTGAGCCAGGGAAGGACGGTCAACGGTCTGCCCATCAGCTCTTGTTCCACTGCCCTCCACAGCTTAACTGACCCCTCTCTCGACCATTCCACCACCCGTTGAAGGTGGCATGCCTGGTGATAGAGGCTGAAATTGGGTAAGGCTAAGCCTCCCATCGCTCTGGATCTGGTAAGGACTTCGTAACTCAGTCTAGGGCGTTTACCTCTCCAGATGTAGGTGGCCACCATGGATCTAAGAGAGGTGAAAAACGCCCTGGGGAGATCAATAGGTATTGTTTGCATGAGGTATAGGAGTCTAGGCTGGACATTCATTTTGACCACTGCAATGCGGCCGAGCCACGCGATGTGTGGGTAATTCCAGTTGGCTAGGTCGCGTTGCAGGGCTCCTAGAAGCGGTGGGAAGTTATCCTGGTAGAGACGGGAGTGATGTGACGGCAGCCATATGCCCAGGTATTTGATTTTATCTGTCATCCATTTAAAGGCGAAGTGTGGTCTCAGTGCCTGGGCTCTAGGTTCTGGCACTGTGACATTGAGGATATTTGATTTTAAAAAATTTATTTTCAGGTTAGAGAGTCTGCCGTACTCCTCAAAAGCCGCCATTACCCCCGGTAGGGAGATCTCCGGTCTAGTTACAAAAAACAAGAGGTCATCCGCATATGCCGCTACTTTGTGCTGTTGAGTTCCCACCGTGACCCCCGAGATATCAGGATTGGATCTTATAGCCTCCAGGAATGGTTCTAAAGTCACCACAAACAGCAGCGGTGATAGAGGGCATCCCTGCCGTGTGCCATTGCGGATGTCAAACGGGGTCGTAAACACCCCATTAACACATACGCGCGCAGTCGTGTTCCCATATAGGGCACCGATCCAGGTGCAGAGATGAGGGCCCAGGCCTATATGTGTCAAAGAGAGGGAGATAAAGTCCCAGTCCACTCGGTCAAAGGCCTTCTCCGCATCTGTGGACAGGAGCGCCAATGCCTGAGAGGAGCGTCGTGCATGATGCATGAGCTGCAGGGTCCGCATGGTGTTATCCCGGGCCTCTCGGCCGGGGACGAACCCCACTTGGTCCGCGTGGACAAGCGCCGGAAGGAATGGTTTCAGCCTGTCCGCCAAAATTTTGGAGAAGAGCTTCAGATCGCAGTTTAAGAGGGAGATGGGTCTGTAGCTTGTGCACATTTCAGGATCTTTGCCTTCCTTCGGCAATATCGTAATGTTTGCACTGAGGGTCTGTGTGGGAAGTTGCAGTCCGTCCGTCAAGTCATTCAGAGCCGTTAAGAGATGGGGGAAAAGGATCGCGGCATAGCTTTTATAGTACCTGATCGGGAGACCATCTGGGCCGGGACTTTTGCCAGTCTTAGAGGTTTTGAGTGCAAGAGCCAGTTCGTCTATAGTCAAGGGGCGGTCAAGGAGGTCAGATGTTTGGCGAGAGACTTTTTTGGTGGAGTACTTGGTCAGATAGGATAGAATGTCAGAGCGCTTGCGTGCCCGATCTAGAGGGTTAGTGGTCCCCTGCAAATCATATAGTGCAGCATAATAGTCACGGACTATCTGAAGCAATTTTATTGGTAGCCGCTGCAGTGCGCCCTGTTTATCTCGCAATTTAGCAATATAGGCAGCTGATCTTTTTTTGGCTAACATCCGAGCAAGCAGTCTCCCACTCTTGTCTCCATGGGAGTGGAAGAAGGCCTTTGAGCGTAGGTATGTCCTATGATAACGCGTATTTAAGAGTTCAGCTAGGGACCTGCGCAGTTCAGTCAATAGGGCCATGGTATTGGGATCGCCATCTCGCTTGTGGTCCGAGGAGACCTGAGATATTTGTTGTTGGAGATCGCGTATGTCAGCCGAACAGCGTTTAGCTCGTTCAGCGCCTTTACGGATAAAGTAGCCTCTGACCACACATTTATGTGCCTCCCAAACCATAGGTGAGGACACGTCCCCTTTTGCGTTCCTCTCAAAGTAGTCAGTAAGGACCTGTCGGCCTTCCTCAGCCACAAGCGGATCAGATAGGAGGGAGTCATTTAGGCGCCAGTTTGGTGCAGTGGGTTTAAACATGGGTGAGCGAAGGGTAATGGTCACCGGGGCGTGGTCGGACCAGGTGGCTGTGCCTATCGTGGCAGAGCGCAAAGCGGAGAGGTAGTACTGGGGGACGAAGAGATAGTCAATTCTAGAATATGATTGGGAGGAGTGTGCGTAAAAGGAAAAATCTTTACCCGTAGGATGTAGTGTGCGCCAGCAGTCCGCAAATCTATCATTATGTAAAGAGCTCCGGCAGGAGCGCAAGATATGTGGAGGGATAGAGGAGCGGCCTGCGGAAGTGTCCCAGTGAGGTTCTAGAGGTAGGTTAAAGTCCCCCCCAATACCACGAGTCCCTCCGCGAAATCCCGTAGCGCCCGCAGAGAGTTGTGGAGAGGAACTTGTGTTGTGCTTTGTTAGGGGCGTAGCAATTAGCGAAGGTGTAAGTTTGGTTCATGATCTGCCCTTTCACGAAAATGAAACGTCCCCCCGCATCAGTCACGGAATCAAGCAGTTGAAACGGGGTTCGCTTATGAAACAGAATTGCCGTCCCCTTGGACCTGGCCTCAGTATTATGACTAAAGAACCCAACTGGATAATGGGAGTTAATGAGAGAAGGTGCCCTCCCCTCTTGAAAGTGAGTCTCCTGTATATACACGACCGAGGCCCTCTGGGAGCGGAAGTCACGCATGGCATGAGAGCGTTTCTCCGGGCTATTTAGTCCATTAGCGTTGATATAGAGACAATGAGTAAATCAGCAGGTGTCAGTGGTGCGTTACATTCAGTTAGCATTTCTATCTCCTCCTAAGGGAACAGGGGGAAGGGAAAAGGAACAGAAAATCAGGGGTAACTATATACAAGCACAAAGAGGTGACGAGCGGCGGGCACGGCGATAATCCCAGTGAAAACACGGAACTACAACCGTACTCTGTGGAACCGCTAACCTCAACGGGGTCGTGGTCGAGCCCCACCCGGGACCGCCAACTAAAGTGTTTACAGAAAAACTAAACTTTTGCAGAGCAATAATACGACTCTTGAATTAGCATAAGAAAACATTGTGGGCAAACAAACATGTCAAAGGCCCTAGGCCAACTTGTTGAAGGGATCAAAACGAACCTGACCTGGGTTGGGGCGCCGGCGGAGGCTTTCCGGCTGGGCCCAAAAGAGAGATAATAAAAATAATAATAGTCCCTGCGCAAGGCCTATTGTGCAGCAATGTATAATGAGATGTCTCGTCCAGATTGGTCTTAAGGTTTCATCGCCATTAAGGTAGCGAAGAGCGGGCCCTCATTGCTCGGATGTAAAGAAATCTGACAGCTGCTCCAGAGGGCTTCCTTGCCCATGTGGAGTAACGATGCCTTCCATTCCCACTAGAATGAGGCGCGGAGGTGTTCCAAAATGTGTGGAGGTCCCTGCCGGTGTCGTTCCCGATAAGCATGCTCGTGGAAGGCCAGCTTAAAAGACAGGGCAAAGTCCCAGATAAATCCGGAAGAAAGAGAATCCACTGTAAACCGCTTGTGGAGGGACCTGTCTAGGGCATCTTCCTAATCCGCTCGTCGCCCTGTGATTACGAAAAAAGAAAAAAGAAGGGGGGCAAGCAGCCGTGGCACAGGGAATACCGCTGATGAGAGGTCTCGTTGTAAAGTATGCTTTCAGCGGGTCAGAAATGAAAAATTAGATCCTGAGGGTTTGCAGGCAAGGCAGATGATCATCGATTCACGACTGCGAGCCCGCACGTCTCCCCGCTTGACCGCGGCTTTTCCCCGTGCGCGGGGGGAGGGGGGTCTGGCGTGAGCCCCGTGCCGCCTGGTTATACAAGGCAAGAGGGTCCGGCCACTCAAACTGCAGGGGGGGTAGTTGTAGGTCTGCCGATAAGGCCTCGACATCCTCCGGACTTTGCAGGATACGTGTGCCCTGTTCAGAGATGACTGCTAGGCCTGTTGGGGTATGCCACCGATAGCGGAGTTGCTGATCCCGCAAGAGCGAGGTAAGGGGCTTCAAGGCACGCCTGTAAGCTAGCGTGGCTGGTGACAGGTCAGGGTATAATTGAAGCTCGGACCCTTCATAAGAAAACTGCGTGGCTTCTCGTGCTTTGCGTAATATATCTTCCTTGAGGTTAAAGTCATATAGACAGCATATCGCATCTCGAGGCGGGCTACCCGGCGGGCCTTTCGGTCTGAGGGCTCTATGGGCCCGGACAAAGTCTATAACTGATGATTCGGGCCTGTCCAGCAAGGAATTAAAAATGGAGGAGAGCATACCCTTAAGTTGTTCCGCAGACAGCTCCGTTTCAGGTAATCCCCGCAGCCTAAGGTTGTTGCGACGTCCTCTGTTGTCCAGGTCAGCCAGATGTAGGGCCATGTTACGCAGTTGACTGGAACGCAGGTGTAAAACTGATGTTGTCACTTCGTGGGCTAGTCGCAATGAATCTGAGCCCTGTTCCAACGTGTCTACCCGAAGCGCTAGGCCCTGGATGTCTTGGCGCACGTGCTGTAACTCGGCCATGATAGAAGAGCGCAATTCTGTGTTGGCGTCTTTTAAATCACTTTTGGTGGGTAGATTGCGCAGCAGAGGAAGCCATGTCGCCGGATCCATTGAAACCGCATCCGCAGCGTGTGCCGCCGGAGTTGAGGAGGTCCCAGGCTCCGATGGTATCCTTGTCCCGGCCGCCATCTTGTCCGGCGGACCCTCCGGGGAATCTGCAGGCCCCACCAGAAATCGGCGCAGGGAGGGGGTGTCACTCACCCGGTCAGTTCCCTGAGGTTTCTGGGTGCCGGGGGTTTTATTAGATTTCCCCATCGCCAGTCAGGAAGTGCAAGGGAGCCCAATATAGCCGGAGTCTGGACGGAGCTCTGCACTCACGCGGCCATCCCGAATGGCGCCCAAACCACGCCCCACGTTCAATTTATTAGCCCATAAAAAGTTAAAAGTTTGTTTGTTCAAGGTCAAACTTCGTTTATACAATTTATGTCTGTATGATCCCTGGGTGTATCGTGTTTCCCCTCACAAATTCCCCGCACCAAACGCGACTGCAATCCTTCACAATTTAATAACACCCAAATTGCCCAGTTTTCGTTCCCCCAAGTGTAGAATTCATTAGTACAATTTGTGCACGTATGTTTATGGTTGTTTATTAGGTTCATTGCCAAATCTGCCTTGCCCGGCCATCGTAGTTTATCAGCCCAGCGCAACACTGCTGCGGCTGCCGCCGGCCGAAACCAAACACAGCCGACATTCCTTGCACCCTGCACCGCTAAGCCCCTGTTCCTGCCACCGGAGTGCTTTTTGGGCAGAGGGACCCTGGGAACATGGTGCCACTGTGGGGTGAGCTCTAGAGACCAGCGCCACCGAGATCACCCACCAATCAGCCGCTGGACTCAGGTCGGGTTTCCCAGCCGCAGAGGAGATCCGGCGCCGGAGTCAGAGGGGTGTAATTTCCCAGACGGGGAGCAGCCCAGGGTGGGCCAGACAGTGTGGCACCAAGAGCTGGTACCATGTTAAACATACAATAAGGGCTCGGGCTAGAGGCTGTGGCAGAACTGGCACCGGGGTGTCCGGGGGCGGGCATGAGAGAACAATGGGACTGTACCATATAAATGGACCGTGTATGTGCTGTTTTATAATAAACCAACTTGCTTAACCTATACTGCGTTTCGACAAGTATTTGGGAAGAGGGACTATCTGCTAGGTATTTCCTCCTGGCGGACTCAATATAGTCCAGCAAGGGACCTGACGCCGGCTCGCTGCCGCTGCTCGCTGCAGAGCAAGCCCAGCACCTTAGGCGGATCTACTCCCTCCGAGTAGCGGCGTCCGTCGCAACATGGTATTAGTTACATAAATTGACAGACAGTCTGATGTGCAGCCTGTGATTACATGACACTAGGATTGCACTGAAATCACTTTTTTTTTTTTTTAAGATCGAGGTTTGCAGGTATGGGGTACTTTTTAATGTTTTCTTTCTTAGGTCTTACTCTGCCAGGCCCCTCCGGGTGGCCTTGTTCCTTTGAGCGGCCACAGTCAAAGGTTGTAGCCTGGTTGCTCCTTGGCAACCATGGACAAGCCGCAATCTCTCGTGAACTCCGGGATCTCGCGAGATCGCAGTTGGTGGTTCCCAAGCGAGCGGCTGGGCTACAACCTTTGCCAGCGGCTGCTTGAAAAGAACAAGGCCACCCGGAGGGGCCTGGCATAGGCCGTTTGAGCACTGCCCCTCGGACACTGGCCGGCAAGCAAGATCAGCGTTGGCTTCCGGTATCAGTTGAGGTATGGGAGCATCTGCACGAGTACCAAGTATTTGTGAGGATCCCGGGATTGGCACCAATACATATACTAGTATCGGTGCATCCCTACATGACACCATATTGTTTCATGTCTGGATATTTCTGGCTCACTTGAGGTTGGGGGGTGACAGGGTGTAGTTCTCCACTGTCTCTAGCCCCTCCTGGAACTGTATATCTATTCAATATAGGTGTTCAGTCTGTTCCATTCTGACCCTGAAAACCTCCAGATATCTGGCCTCGTCTTATTTCTGGGAGATGCTAGCAGACTCTCTACGTGCCCCGTTCCTTAAGCTTCATCTAAGGACTGGAGAAAGGCATGAGAGTTTAACTGGGGAGAACACGGAGGGAGGGGGTCCTGCAAGGAAGCGGCATTGACAGATGTGACCCTGTCGGGATACTGAGATCTGTTACGAAAGTAAGTAACGAGAGCCAATGACAAAATGGACAAATCTGCGTAGATAATTTATGGGTGTTTATGGGCGTTAAGTATATTTGTGGTTCCTTCCTGGTTGCCCTGGAGCTCATTAAAAAATATATCAAAGCTTCGGAGTCGATCAGAGATGATAAAATACATGGAATAAAAATTCACAGAGCACATTGAACAATCTGAAGCACCGTAAAATTTCTCGCCTTGGTGCATTCTGCCATCATGAAGTGTAATCGCGAGCAGCCGAGCTTATTTGTTATTAGCCGCATTACCTTTTTCCTCGCTCCTGGACGCCTGGTTAGGAGATGGCAGCTCGCTGTTGGCTCGAAGCTACAGAAAAGAGAGAAAGACCATTATTAACACCATGGCCGGGGGACCAGAAGCTTCTCACACACAGTAATAGTCAAATTAAGCATAAAATGTGATGGTTTTTGTACAGGAGGATGCTGGGATTAGAGGGTGACAGTGAGATAGGGCAATTACCCCCAAAGTAACTGGGCGTGTGGGCATTTCCTTATTCCAAGACATTATCGCTACTCTGACATCACCATTTGACGTCACACATCTGTGTTCTGAAATAGGCAGGAAGGCACATCATGCAAAATAACATTTCCCAGAAGTCCCTGCTGCAAATTGACATTTCCCATAACTATGGGGCAACCGGACTGCACCCATCAAACCTTGTTTGAGCAGAAAAGGGTGAACTGTACATCGCGTGCCTATGTGCTCCCCCAGAGTAGCATGGGAAAGCCAAATTAGCATGAAACGCCATGCCGGTGCCTTTTAGAGAGCTCTTGCGAGTGACGCTGAGGGTCAGGTGGTCTCTGTGGGGTCTCTGTGAGGTATGCAGCAGGTAATACTTTCAGCCTGAAGAGGGGCAGAGACAGATCAACGGTGATTCTGGCATTTAAAATAATCAGATTTTCCATTTGAAATGATGTTAAATCAGGATTTTAATAAAGCCTCTGTGGCGAGTACTGGAGGTGCAAGCAAAAAGGATTTGAGTCTCTGTAACATGTTTTGAGATTACAGATCAGTGAGACCATTTGTACATCCAGTAAGTACATGTGCCCGGCTCGAATTCAGCATCTGTAAATGTACAGAGAAATATTCTTCACCTGCCCGCTTCTGTCACGTTCCCACGTTCCAACCCTGTCTTCCTGCCCTCTGTATTTGTATATTGTGTTTTTTCCCTTGTGTTTCTGTTGCTGCCAACTCCTGGGTGGCCTCCTAGGGGTTAATTGGTGTTCTGTGTGCTGCTCACCTGTTGACCCTTGCCTTGATTCCCCTGCCTATATTAGAGCAATGTACCTATAGGACATTGCTGGGTCATTTTACTTTGCCTGGTCTCCTTGCATCCTGCATCCTGAGAGCTCCTCGCTGTGTTCCTGATATCCTCCGTTTGTTCATCCTTGTTCAGTTTTTGCCTCTGTTATTTCTGTTCCAGTTTATGTCAGTTCCTTCTGTGTATTTAGTTCTGTCATTTTCTGTATTTTGGTTTGCCGTTTATGTTCCATGCTGATTCCCTGGTTACCGATTTTTGGCTTGGCTGACTTCCCTTCTGGTTCCTATTCCTATATGCTGTATGACGTACTCTCTCTGGTTATGACCTTGGCTTTCCTCTATATGACTACTCTATATAGTTTATTCTTGTCTGTACCGTTTCCAGGAAACCCTGTCATCTGTATACAACAAAAGACTCTGTACGGCTTCAAGGTAATACTTTCCTTTAGATTAGATCCGGCTATCCTAAAGACCGGCCTTTCAGTGCAGGGAATCTTGGTATTTGCCGTACAGAGGTCTTTTGTTAACCCTGTGTTGCTTTCATCTGTCCTTGCCGTTTACAGTGCATCTCTGCCCATAGGGGCTTCTCTCAGGAACCTTGACCTCACCTTGCTGCGAGTTATATTCTTAGGGATATATATACAGACCGACCACTTCCAAGGATCGGAGGGCAAGGATAGGGTGGTGCGTGCCTGGTGGTACTGCCACTGTGACAGCTTCCCAATATAAAGAATTTAAAGATTGCAGCCTCCAAGGCAGACGGATAAGCCTGCAGAGACTGTAAACCGGGAATTACGGATTCGGCTACATTTCGCAAAGAGGTGACAATACTTTGTGGTTTTGCCATTACCAAATTCACTTTTTCGTTAATGTATAATTAGCCATTTTCCTAGCGGGTGATAGAAAGTCTAAATTCTAATCAATGTAAAAATGGTGATAATCTGTGCCACTGCGTTTCGCATAAAAAGCTTCCTCAGTTGGTGATACTGAGTAGAACCAACTGAGGAAGCTTTTTATGCAAAACGCGTTTTGGTATACTGTATATTTTACTACGGATAACATTTGCCTTATTTTACACCTATTCCGGGTCCTGGATGCTTGTATTCACCGAGGAGGTGGCTGAGGCTGATAGGTGATCCAGTGCACCTTCTGAAGTCACTGGCTGCCTATAAATCTGGTGTCTGATCGATGACACCAGCAAATGTGATGACGTCATTCTTCTCCTTTGTTTGCACTCCATTTTATACAATATTGCTCTAAGTGAGTCCTTTTATATTTTGATGGCTCGGAGGATGGTAACCCTGTAAGAAAAGCCACGCTTCTGAGCCACGGGGTGCAGCATAAGGAACCACTAACAGGACAAGAAGCGCCAACTCCAGCACATCTTTCTGTTACACTAAATTCTAATCAAGACTCGGACATTCTGCGGGTTCTTGCGATATGACGTTCCCTTTTCCGCTGTGGCATTGCCGCCACATTCCCCATGACAACAAATCTAAAGGCGATAAATAAAAGACGTGTAATTCCGTACGGCGGAAGCCGCTTATAAAGGGATTTTTGGCGCTTGCAGCTGTCTGGGAGCGCGGGGAGCATTACGCGGCGGCGAGCACAAAGTGACAGATGAGGAAGGCAGCTGACAGATGCTCCGACAAACCTTAATTACGGCCCATAATTCAGCTTTGACATCACAACCGACAACCTTTAATAATGAATGAGGTCACACAGAGCGATTCTGGGCTCCTGGCCTTGGATAAATCTCGATTGGCAGCTCTTCAAGGGGTAATTAAAGTGACAGCGCTAGGGGAAAAGCAAAGAAAAGGAAAACCTCCCAGCGCCTCTTCTCTATTCGGCATTGGATTGCAGGCGTGGATGCGGCATGGCCTTCCCTGGAATTTATTCGTTAAAAAAAATAACAATCTTGGTGAAGAGACGAGGGAATTCTAAGTCACAAAAGTCGAGAAAGGAAAAATATGGATTTGGATTTTTTTTTAATTCTCTTCTAAAAAATATCCGCTTTCAGTGTTTAGGTTGAGTGGAAAAATTGGAATCCCATCCCTCACCCCATGTGATGGGGGGACCAAAATGATGAACAATATTCTATAAAATGCGCTTTGGATGTTCGTATGAAACAACTGAATGTTGGGTTTAGACTTTGGTCCAATATATCACATTATAATACGCAAATATTCCGAGATCTCTAAAAGATCCCGTACGGAGAACAAGCATTTCAGGTAAGGGATACTCAGCCAGTAGTATATGGTCAGCATGTCCCATCAGAGTCAAGAAATCTCATCAGAAAGACGTAAAAGCCAGAAAAATTGCAGAGAAATACAGATACATTAGTATTGGCTCTTGTATTCCATGGAGATAAACGAGAGTAAGAGAGGGTCGCAACTAAAGGTTAGGGCAGGGCTCGACAAATCCCAGGTGCCAGGTCGCCATGGCAACTATAAATTGCGTCCTGGCGCCTGGCACAGCGCAGGTTTACACACAGTTACGCCACTCAGCTTATGCCCAATAACCTCCTTAGGACCCTTAAGAACTTCGTACATTTCAAACTGTAATAGCCGAGACAGAGACAGAGACTGGAGACCATCGTTCACTTATTACCATAAAAAATAAATGGCTCCTAACTTTTTTATCTGGCTCCTAGATTCAAAGCAAATTTGTCAAGCCCTGGGTTAGGGGGGTCACACCAGCAAAAGCAAAGTCATTGAAGGTCAGGTGAGGCCTACCAGCTCCAAGCATCAGTATGACCTCTCCTTATAGGCAAGCTGTGGTCACCAAATCAATCCACGTGGCACGAAGGGTCTCCTCGCCAGCAACTCTGATGCAGTACATACTACAGTCACATCAATTAATGACGGGGAAGGGTGTTAGAGCGTCAACTTCCTGCGTCATCCATGCACTACCGAAATACCTTGCGGCTACAAGTGTGACAGAGATGGCTACCTGTCCACCCATTTAAACCCAAACCGTGCTCTTCCTCACATCCTGACCATTTTATAAAAGGTAAAAGTGGTTAGGATGAGTCTAGTGTCCGTTTAAGTCACGTCAGATGAAAACGCTTAATGCAACGAGAAGCGTGGAATAAATGCGCTTGCTTTGGGACGCCTTCCCATCAGCCACCTGGACAGCAGCAAATTTATAAAAAAACAAGGCAAATCTGTTAATCGTCAGCTTTCTTTATTCTCGCCCGACGCTGTCAGTTAACAAGGTGAAGCGAGTTAATGCAATTCACCACGCCAGATCAGCTGGCTTTGCACGCGCGCTAATTGACACGCAGCAGGAGTTGAGCGCACGCCTACGCACCAATCCCACAGCAACAGCCAACGCACAATTAGATTGTACAGGAGTCAGGTGATTTGGGGGCAAACGAGGGAAATTAAGGTTTTTCTTTGAAATTACGTCAGGCGTAAACATGACACCCTTCTAAAGATTCTTCTACGCTTTCAGATGCGCGTGGCGCCTCCACCCCCCTCTCCGAATCCCAGTACTCCGGGCTGGCAAGAAAATAGATCTACAGCTATCGTTAAACTGCAAAGCCCGGATGCTTTCCCAGGCTCAAGGTTACGAAGAAGACTCATGGGGGGGGGGGGGGAGTAGTTCCGGAACAAGGGAGCAGTTACCATTTGACCTGCCCATCTTCCATGTAATAGAGAGGACTTTGCAATAAATAAACTGTCCCATTTCCTGTCCGCAACACGCGGAAAATGTCACAACCTAAACTACCGGTCTTTAGGATGGCTGGAAAAAAAAAAAAAAAAAATCGAAGACACAGACAAACTCAAAGCGAGGGACTTGGCGAGTACGACCATCTCCATTGTTGCCTACCTGGATTTGTTTTTGACCAAGGTAAGGCGCGACAGAGATCAGAAAGAAACCATAGTCAAGTTTAGGACACAATAAGGACAAAATAGAACAAGTTGGGAAATGGAACCACAACAGGGCTCAGCAGAGCGAGTCCTATTCTTAAATTGGATCAGAGGTAACGCTATTGGTTGACATCATCACGGTGTGCCAAATGGTGTGTGAACAATGCAAGATGCCAAGACTATGAGGCAACGATGCAGTGGAAGGACGCATTGATGTGGCGTCAATAACTGGTCACCAACACATCCAGCGTCAGAATGCCTACATTAGGTCTGGACTCGATCGGAGGAGGACGTCAGTCAGAAGACCCGGGAAGGAATGTCCAAGAAGCAGAACATCTACTAGGAGCCGTGACATACATTTACTCTTCATTGGCTACCCAAGACCCTGCAGTTATATGAATGATCCCCCCCTCACTATACATACCATGTACCCCTATTTCAAGGGCACACTAGAAGTTTGTGACCATGTCTCACTTGTCCCTTGACCTCACATTTTTCCCCTCAAGAGTACGGTCAATGTACCCCCCAATGATTCAGCATTCAGAGATCTCGATTCTGCCCCTACTGGAGACACTGGAAACTATTGAGAGTGGTTTATAACTGGTCCAATAAATGAAGATCATGGGACTCACAACATTTCAAAGGCACCAATCGTGCAAACCATTGGAGACATTAAAAATGATGTTCACGAATGTCCGGCGTAGTCGTTACATACGCAGGATCTGCTCCAGTCTGCGGATAAGGTTTATCCCTAAAAGGTGTTTGTCGCAATACTGTGTGTTGTAGGAGGTCCATCTAAGTCTTTGAAGTCAGGCCAAAGAGGCCATCTAACAGGAAAACAGGACGGGGCATTCTGAGTAGACCATGACAGAGCTTTATTACATGGGCACCATCACGTTTCGTCTCAGGCAAAAGCCTTTTTCAAGCATGTGCGAGCCTAACATTATGTTGGCATCCATGTCATAAAGTTCCTTCATGGTCCATCCCGAATGCCCGGTACTTTGTTTCCTATATGTGATATGGGGTTTGGGCCAACCAGGTCTGTGTGGCCCCAGTGATTTGGATCCAATTGGTAGGCAAGTGCTGTGTTCCTATGTGCTTCGGATAAAGAAGCCATCTAAATGCTTTGCTGTTAGATCCAAGTGGTCATCTAAATTTTTGAATTAGATCATCTCATGTATTGACATCAGGTCCAAGAAGTCACCTGAGGCATTGACATTAGTTCAAGAGCTCACCTAATGCTTTGCGGTCAAGTTAAAAAAGCTTTGAAGTGGGGTCCAAGAAGTCACCTAAGGCTTTGAAGTAGGAGATGTCTAATACTTTAAAACCTTGGGTGACGACATCTTGGACCCCACTTCAAAGTCCAGTCCAGGAGGTCATTAAGGATTTAAAAGCAGGTTGACGTGGTCATTAGTAATTTAATAAAAGCAACATGTAAACATCAACAACCTGATCCTTTCTGATAGAGGTTTGACATTCCAGCTATTGCGGGAGATATTTGAGAAATACAGACTGTTACTACACATGGAATCTTCTTCATTGACACTCAGCCCACCACATTGTCTAGCACCTTCCCACGTCCCTGGGAAGTCTAAAGAAATGCAATGTTACCGCAAATATCACCATTTCACTCATTGAGGAAGATTTAAGAAGCAGAAATGTTCATTCCGATTACCCTGTCTCATTTTAGTTTTCCATTCAAGACCGACAAACCTTCTGTACCACTTCTAGGTGTTGTCAACACATGGACACCACCCACTGGTTAACAGTCTTCAGGGAAAACTCAATCTCTAAATCTAAAATCGTACCTCTCCAACAGATCCTTCTCAGTATCCCTTGCTGGCAATTCCTCCTCCTCAATGCCTCTGTCAGTCGGTGTACCGCAAGGCTCAGTCCTAGGTCCTCTGCTCTTCATCTATACCTCCTCACTGGGTAAACTCATCACCAGCTATGGCTTCAAGTATCACCTATACGCTGATGACACACAGATCTACCTCTCCACTCCCGATCTCTCCCCCTCCGTTCTCTCTCAGGTCGGTGATTGTCTGTCTGGTATCACTGCCTGGATGGCCGCTCACTACCTGAACATCAACATGTCCAAGACCGAGCTCCTTCTTATTCCCACCTCTAACTCTACTCCAATTTCTGACTTCTCCATAATTGTTGACGGTATCACTATCCTTCCTTCTGCACAAGTCCGTTGCCTCGGAGTGACTCTCAACTCCAGTCTTTCCTTCAGCCTCTACATCCAATCACTAATCATCTTGCTGCAATCACCTCCGTAACATTGCCAAAATTTCTCCATTTCTGGCTGCTAACACCACCAAACAACTTATCCACTCGCTTGTTATCTCCCGCCTGGACTACTGCAACAACCTCCTGATCGGCCTTCCTATCTCCCGCCTCTCCCCCCTGCAGTCCATCCTAAACAAATCAGCCCGGCTTATCCATCTCACCTGTCGCTCTGTCTCTGCCGCTCCTCTCTGTGAATCCCTGCACTGGCTCCCCATCCCCAGAAAAATCAAAACTACTTACCCTGACCTACAAAACCCTAACGCCGCCCCTCACTACCTGTCCTCACTAACGCCGCCCCTCACTACCTGTCCTCACTAACGCCGCCCCTCACTACCTGTCCTCACTAACGCCGCCCCTCACTACCTGTCCTCACTAACGCCGCCCCTCACTACCTGTCCTCACTAACGCCGCCCCTCACTACCTGTCCTCACTGACACCACCCCTCACTACCTGTCCTCACTGACACCGCCCCTCACTACCTGTCCTCACTAACACCGCCCCTCACTACCTGTCCTCACTAACACCGCCCCTCACTACCTGTCCTCACTAACACCGCCCCTCACTACCTGTCCTCACTAACACCGCCACTCACTACCTGTCCTCACTAACACCGCCCCTCACTACCTGTCCTCCCTAACACCGCCCCTCACTACCTGTCCTCACTAACGCCGCCCCTCACTACCTGTCCTCACTAACGCCGACCCTCACTACCTGTCCTCACTAACACCGCCCCTCACTACCTGTCCTCACTAACACCGCCCCTCACTACCTGTCCTCACTAACACCGCCCCTCACTACCTGTCCTCACTAACACCGCCCCTCACTACCTGTCCTCACTAACGCCGCCCCTCACTACCTGTCCTCACTAACGCCGCCCCTCACTACCTGTCCTCACTAACGCCACCCCTCACTACCTGTCCTCACCAACACCGCCCCTCACTACCTGTCCTCACTAATCACCAAATACACCCCAGCCCATCCCCTACGATCCAACAATAATCTGTGCCTGGCATCCTCCATCATTACCTCTTCAACATGCCAGATTGCAGGACTTTTCTCGTGCGGCGCCGACCCTATGGAACTCGCTTCCTCGCAATATCAGACGGTCCTCAAATCTGGCTTCATTTAGACGCTCCCTAAAGACCCTTCTATTTAGGGAAGCGACCACCCGACTCCGCAAAAAAAACATCCGACAGACCCAAAAACAGTCCTCACCTCTCCCTGCACTCATCACTGCAGCCCCCAACTTTGGAGGAGCAGCCGGGCACAGGAATCAGGAAGATGCTGCTATCAGCAGCTGACTGGAGTGAGTCACGTGACCCTCATCACGCCTGTGCCACACTTCCCCACTGTGTCGAGGGAGGGAGCAGCCTGCGTGCCGAGCCGAGCAGGAGGCTGAGGGCAAGCAGGAGGCTGAGGGCGAGCAGGAGGCTGAGGGCGACTGCTGCTGTGTGTGAGTATCTCCCTCTGTATCTCTAAAACGTCACAGGGAGTCTTTGATAAGCAGAGCAAGCTCTGATTAAGAAGAAAAAAAAAGTATAATGGGATGAGGGGGCACCAGGAGGACAGAAAACTTATGTGAAATGCCCTCCCTGCCTGATGATGGCCTCTCCCTGTGCAGTGGCTGCTTCTCAAACGCTGACCTCACCCCCCCCCCCCATGGCGGCCAGGGATGTGATAGGAGCAGGGAAGCCCTTTCCTTAACTCTCTGTGTGTCAGAGGGAGAGGAGCACAAGGTGATCTGACCCAGGAGCAAAGGGGTCTCAGTAAAGGCAGGGTGCAGCTGCATGGTCGGTGCATTGCTGCCAGTGGTCACAGTGTCCTCCCGGCAGATCAGCAGCACACTAGCAGTGCTTGTATTTTCCTATGGCCATAAGGTCCCCTCTACATAATGTTTAACATCCTCTTCCCTCTGCTGCGCTATGTCTGGAGACACAGAGTGCAGGTCACTGTGCTGGGAATTGTGAGGGGGGAGAGGGGGGGGCAGCAAAAGCTGAGCTGCTATGTTAGTTAACGCTTGGGTGTCTGACCTCCTCAAGATATCTTCACGTGTGTGAAACATAAATATACACCTGGCACTCGGTTAATTTAAATTATAAAATCTAATCTGTAACGTGATACTAATTTGCAGGGGCGGACTGAGCCATCGGGCACTGTCTGAGGGCCCGCGGGTCGGTAGGAGCCCAGTTTGAGGTGACGCACTGGGCCCCTCGCTGGTTTCCCTCTGATCACCGAACTTAAAAGGCAGCCAACTCTGAAAATAAAGCGTGGCACCTGCGCCGCCTCCTCACGTGACACATCCGGGGAGTCGGTGAGCGGGAGGGCAATATATACCCCTGTTTGAGCTGCTTGGGCAAAATGTACCCATGTTTGAGCTGCTGGGGCAATATGTACCCATGTGTGAGCTGCTGGGGGCAACATGTACCCATGTGTGAGCTGCTGGGGGCAATATATACCCATGTGTGAGCTGCTGGGGGCGATATATACCTATGTGCGAGCTGCTGGGGGGCAATATATATCCATGTGTGAGCTGCACATTACTGTGGGTTTTATTGCTGTGGAGCTCTGTGATGCGCTCATACACACTGCACATTATTGTGACGTTTATTGCTTTGCAGCTCTGTAATGTGCAGTGTGTCAATAAAGTACATTATCTTTTAAAGTGATGGGCAGTTTTTTCACAGGGACTTTCTGTGCCGGGGTGTAGCCTTAGCTGCAATGAGTGGGTGATGGCTGCTGCAGCAGTGCGGTGGCCATCTATAAGTATGGAGGGGGGGCACATTTCGCTGCTGGGTCCAAGTGGATTTTCAAAAAGGTTATTTTTAAGAGTTCAGAAATGAATTCTTTAGCACAATAATGTACATGTGGGTGTTGTGTTGTAGGGGGTGTATATTTTTATGGGTGTGGCCTTCTGTGGGTGTGGAACAAGGGGGCCTCATGACCTCCTATTGCCCGGGGGCCCCATTAGTTGTTTGTCCGCCACTGCTAATTTGTGTGTGTCCGCATAATTCCACATCGCACATTACTGTGAGTTTTATTGCTGTGGAGCTCTACGATATCTCATACACACTGCACATTACTGTGAGTTTTATTGCTGTGGAGCTCTGTGATACAGTAATGTGCAGTGTGTATGAGCGTGAGTTTTATTGCTGTGGAGCTCTGCGATATCTCATACACGCTGCACATTACTGTGAGTTTTATTGCTGTGGAGCTCTATAAAACATGCACAGGGCAATGTGTTGGCTAAAGTGAAATGCCCCCCCCCAACTGGTATCCTTCCTAAAGTCCCATAGTGCCTTAATACAGTTCTGGGTAGGATTGGAGTGAGGGGGGGGGGGGGGGCGGGGGAATACACCTTCGCCTGTGTAGACATATAACCTTGCACTGGCCCTGGGTACTTACTGTGAGTGCGTGCGTCTTGGCATATAGCGATGGGTTAGTGTCTCTGCGCTGGCAGAGTCAGAGGATGGCGATAGTGAACATGCCTTGGCATATAGAGATGGTCTAGTGTCACCGCACTGGCAGCAGCGCAGTGCGGAGCACTGAGTGTTTTCCTCTCAAATCTGCCCACACACGGCGGCTGAGTTTAGGCATATGTGGTGTACGAGCAACCTCTATGTTACCAGGTGTTCTACGAGTAACATCGATGTCAATGGGCGTGACAGCGGCAGCATGTATTTATATATATATTGCCTTGGCTCCTCCATATCTAGCAGAATATTCATGCTAACATGTCCACAGGCTTGCGGGGGGGGCGCACAATTCTTGCCCCGGGCGCTAACAAACCACGCTACGCCACTGAAAGCGAGGCCTTTAAAGTCTCAGTGGGTTCACATGTAGAGGCATATCCTGAAGACGGGGTGAAAAAACCCAAACACATTATGTGTGAATATCGCATTACTCTCACACATCCGTTAATGTTTATACATCTAGTCTTCTGAGTCTCACCTACGTAAACCCAGACGCATGCTGGGACGTACACACACAGTCATGCGGTTCAGTATATCGCTATTAATTTGTTGGTTAGACCTGTGGATTGTCTCCTTCTGCATTAAGGGATTTTATGGCAAATGCCAAGAAATAACAGACCTGAGAATTCTAAGGATCCGGAGAACCATGAGCCAAAGTCTATTCCTCAGCCCGAAAACCCTTAAAACCTGCCCAGAGAGATGGGGGTTATCTGACCCACAACATCCTCATACCATCTATTACCAACTTGGCCCACCAGATGTTTTGGAACAACATCTCCCATGATGCTCATGCCCTCACTAATCTGACCAACCTTTGAGGGAAATATCGTTCCAAAACATCCTAGAGGGGAAATGTTGCATCAAGAGCCCAAAACACTTCATCCAGCCAGAGAATCCCTCCATTAACATGAGACACTTAAGATTCAATAGGAGACCAGGAGGTCCTACCTCCTCACCCCAAGACCAGGAGGTTCTACCGCCTCGCCCCAAGACCAGGATGTCCTACCGCCTCGCCCCAAGACCAGGAGGTCCTACCGCCTCGCCCCAAGACCAGGAGGTCCTACCACCTCGCCCCAAGACCAGGAGGTCCTACCGCCTCGCCCCAAGACCAGGAGGTCCTACCGCCTCGCTCCAAGACCAGGAGGTCCTACCGCCTCGCCCCAAGACCAGGAGGTCCTACCGCCTCGACCCAAGACCAGGAGGTTCTACCGCCTCACCCAAAGACCAGGAGGTTCTACCGCCACACCCAAAGACCAGGAGGTTCTATGGTACCACCCAAAGACCCTAATACACTACAAGACACAGAGTCTGAATATTAACATGAGACCCCCAGGATCGAATAGGTCACCTTGAAACCAGGATATTCTACCCCTTTACCTCAAAACCCTGCAAATCTACTCATTCAGAAACAGATAAATTGACCAAGAGAATTGAAAGTGAAAATTTAAGGTAACCATCTGCTTATTCTATATTCATCAGAATGATTTAATTTCCGAAATCTCTCACAACCTGCCAGGAAAGGGTTAAGGCTGAGAGTTCCCCTTGGATAAAACATACACAAGTAGAAATTAGCAGGTGGTGTGTTCACATAGCGCTGCATATTTACCCCTATTAATCTGCTCAGCATTCATCCCTCTCCGTTTCCGAGCCGCCGCGGCAGAAATCACAAAGGGATGTAATCAGACTTCGTCAGATCGCTTTTATATTCAACCATTTAAGTAGAGGGAGCGGAACGCGCGGGAAAGGAGCGGAACGCACGGGAAAGGAGCGGAACGTTCAGGAAAGGAGAGGAACGCGCAGGAAAGGAGAGGAACGCTTCTACTTTATATTCAGAAAGAAGATACAATTTTTGGTGGTATTAAAGATTCTTCCGAATTTATATTCTAGAACGAGATGGAGGCTTTAAAAGTAATGCCATGGGTCCCTTCTGTCCATCTAGTCACCTCATGGTTTGAGGTTTTAAGTGACCAGATTTTTGGAATCCTTCATCTGGCTGGTCAAAACGAACCAGGTCGGTAACAGTATCACAAATAAAACGGAAGGTTGGGGAATGAGCTCAATGAAGAGACAAAAAAGCATATCATGGTGCAGTAAATCATTAAAAATGGGTACATGAAAAGGCCCCCTCTTTAGATTGCACTCACAGAATACGAAAAATTAGTGTGCATGTATCTAAGTTACCACTCCCTCGGATAAGTACAGCCAGACCGAACGCCCTGCCGTCACAGGAGATAAAGCCAAAGCCGGTTCCAGTCGTGGTCTAAGTATTTTTTAATTAAAGTATAAAAGCCAACGCGTTTCGTCCAAATCAAAGATGGACTTCATCAGGGCAATACAAAGTAATACACACAATTCTGGCAATACATTTAAATAATGTCTCTAAGAAAACGCTGCTTGATTCCAATTATGTCCTCCACATCCGGTATTGCTGGAGGTGATTTCCGGACCTCCATCCTTTGCGTCCGTTGCTGAAGACGCTTTCCAGAGATGGCACTCTTAAAATCGTCACATCCGGTTTCCTTCAGACTCTATCGCCGGAAGTTACATCGCGGAACGTTTTAGCCTCTCTGGTAGATTGCATAAAGCGAAAATAGAGATCCTCTGGATTATAGACCTTTCATTTTATTTGTTACAAGGTGGAAAGCCAGCCCAGAGGGCAGTCTATTGTGGATATATTGCCCCAGCTCGTGGATACTGCCCCAGCTCGTGGATACTGCCCCAGCACGTGGATATACTGCCCCAGCATGTGGATATACTGCCCCAGCACGTGGATATACTGCCCCAGCACGTGGATATACTGCCCCAGCATGTGGATATACTGCCCCAGCTCGTGGATACTGCCCCAGCTCGTGGATACTGCCCCAGCACGTGGATACTGCCCAGGCACGTGGATAATGCCCAGGCACGTGGATAATGCCCCAGCTCGTGGATATTGCTCCCCAGCTCAGACCCCAGACCAGACATGGGGCGGCTGTTCGAATGCTCTATCGGCATTCGGACAGCCGCCCCATGAGCTCCGGCATACTTACCTTCCCGAGCGGCGAAGTGAAAGTTTCCCCGCTTCCGCTCGTTGAAGGACCCAAGCCGCGGTCACGTGGGACTCCCACGTGACCGCAGCTTGGGTCCTTCAAAGAGCGGAAGCGGGGACACTTTCACTTCGCCGCTCAGGGGTTGGATGCGCGCGGCAGCCGGGTAGAGGCTGCGAGCGCAGCCTCTACCCGGCTGCTGTGTGCATCTTGTAACCGCCGCAGCGAGCGCGACAGCCGGCTCGTGCCGCGGCGGTTGCATGCGCGCGCAGCCAACCGCCGCTGGTTGCGCGCGCATGTGCAGAGTAAGGCTTGGCGACGGACACGCCAAGCCTTACTCTATTATAGTATAGGATATTATCGGCGCCATTAGGAAGAGACGCTGGGGGAGAGAGATACTCTGAAAAAGATATGTATTAGAATTTTGTGTGATCACACGTTTGTGTTTTCCGGTAACAGTATCTTGGCTGTTACTCCTGGCTGTTGTAGCCTCTCCCGTGAGTATGGGCGCGACGCCATTTTTTCTGTATGTATGTATATTAGGCTTGTAACATCAGTTCGTCGTTTTGCAGCCGTTCCATTTTCCATGTTTTTGTTTTTAACCCCAAATGGGAAGTGTTTGGTGCGTGTATAAATAAAACCCACCATATTTCTGCCTCTCCTTAGCTGAAAAGCAGCAGGAGGGGCTTGGAGCTGCTCAGTAGAGCGGATTTTGGTACATTGGTTAGGTACTCACTCTACAAAGAGGTGCCTTGAAGTGGCGAGTGAGCTTACGTATGGCCATTGAAACAAACTAAAACCTCATAGTGTTTTGTTGTACATGGAAATACATAGAAACGAGCGCAGATGACACCTTTTTCCTCTTGTTATGTTTTATACATTAACTGGGCTGTTACTCCTGGCTGTTGCTGCCGCTCCGGTGAGTATGGGCGCAACACCATTTTTTCTGTATGTATGTATAAAATGATTATCAGGGCTGCAGTTGGACGATAGCAACGGATTTACATATGGAATTGTCTCCTCTAATGCCACCATCAAGTTAAATCCTAGTGAGACCTGAGCAGTGACCCACGGTAGGGTAGACCACCTATGCGGTTGCCCGTTGTCCGGTCCCTCACAAACCTTGTGACGTTGCCCTCTCTCAGAGCCCTCACACAATTTGCTCAGCCTGACAATATATTCTAAATTAAGTTCATTAATGAGGTCCCCAATGTCACATTTCAACAGATAAACATGTCCAGTCTCCGAGAAGAAGCCATCTCCTTGGTTGCTCTCCTTGGCCCTGAGGTCTGCTGGGCTCCCTTAAGGAACTCCAAAGATAAAACGCAACTTCATGTAAGTGATGAAAAAGGGACGAGAGGAGAGGTTGTCCTGGTGGCCGATCCTCTTCACAGGATTAAATAATCAGACATAAAAAGGTCAAAGGGGGAGAGTGTTAGAGGGACGTAACTCACAAGAGAGGAGGGAGAAGGGATGAGAAGGGACACCAGGTCAAAACCTTCAGAACCCAACCCCAGCGCGTCTCCTTTCATGCCAGGAATCGGGTTATGTGAGAACTTACATAATGTTAACCAGTTAATAGAGGCTTTAGATATTACATTTGGCCAGAGATAAAGTCACAGATGCAGGAGGCGGGGCCAGAGACCAGGCCACTCCCAGACAGATGTCACAACCTATCAGAATCATTTATATCAATAAAAAGGTTATTTGAACAAGAGCAAAATGCTTGGATTTACATTGATATGGAAGAGACCCAAAAAATACACCAGCACACCCTGAATATATGGAGGAGCCCCTAAAAAGACACCCACACACCCTGAATATATGGAGGAAACCCTAAAAAGACACCCGCACACCCTGAATATATGGAGGAACCCCTAAAAAGACACCCACACACCCTGAATATATGGAGGAGCCCCTAAAAAGACACCCGCACACCCTGAATATATGGAGGAGCCCCTAAAAAGACACCCGCACACCCTGAATATATGGAGGAGCCCCTAAAAAGACACCCGCACACCCTGAATATATGGAGGAGCCCCTAAAAACACACCCGCACACCCTGAATATATGGAGGAGCCCCTAAAAACACACCCGCACACCCTGAATATATGGAGGAACCCCTAAAAAGACACCCACACGCCCTGAATATATGGAGGAGCCCCTAAAAACACACCCGCACACCCTGAATATATGGAGGAACCCCTAAAAACACACCCGCACACCCTGAATATATGGAGGAACCCCTAAAGACACCCACACACCCTGAATATATGGAGGAGCCCCTAAAAACACACCCTGAATATATGGAGGAGCCCCTAAAAAGACACCCGCACACCCTGAATATATGGAGGAGCCCCTAAAAAGACACCCGCACACCCTGAATATATGGAGGAGCCCCTAAAAAGCACACCCATACACCCTGAATATATGGAGGAGCCCCTAAAAACACACCCGCACACCCTGAATATATGGAGGAACCTCTAAAAAGACACCCACACACCCTGAATATATGGAGGAGCCCCTAAAAACACACCCGCACACCCTGAATATATGGAGGAGCCCCATAAAATACACCCGCACACCCTGAATATATGGAGGAACCCCTAAAAAGACACCCGCACACCCTGAATATATGGAGGAACCCCCTAAAAAGACACCCACACACCCTGAATATATGGAGGAGCCCCTAAAAAACACACCCATACACCCTGAATATATGGAGGAGCCCCTAAAAAGACACCCGCACACCCTGAATATATGGAGGAACCCCTAAAAAGACACCCACACACCCTGAATATATGGAGGAACCCTTAAAAACACACCCATACACCCTGAATATATGGAGGAGCCCCTAAAAAGACACCCGCACACCCTGAATATATGGAGGAACCCCTAAAAAGACACCCGCACACCCTGAATATATGGAGGAACCCCTAAAAAGACACCCACACACCCTGAATATATGGAGGAACCCCTAAAAAGACACCCACACCCTGAATATATGGAGGAACCCCTAAAAAGACACCCATACACCCTGAATATATAAGTATGGGTAGCCGCTGCACACATTCCTGCTCTCTGAATAGGCAGCGTCTCATGTTTCGGGTTGTTCCAGTAGGGGGGAATGAATTAACCAGAGCAGGTAAAGATGTAAATGGCACCAGGTGACGGCAGGAACCGGAAAGATAAATACAGAGACTACCAGGATCCAAAATTAAAGTAATCAAAGAAGAGAGATATTTAAAGCCTCATTAGCCTGTGCCCCAGTGCGCAGCCGACACGCGCTGCTCTTCATTCCCAGAAACGCGTGCTTAATGAGGAGCGAGGCTCCAGGGAGAACGTGATGGAGAGGGAGATTCAGCAGGGAGACAGCAGCTGTGCGCTTATGCGGCCACACACGCGTAACTCCATACTGTGCAATAATTGAATCATGCGTAGCCATGAATGGCGGCACATTACAGGTGGCGACCCGCTCAGTGCGCCCCTCACCGTGAAGACAGTGAATGGATTAAACCGGACTCTCCGTGAAACGCGTCGCTCGGCTCAGTGACCCACAGAACGCTATCGAGGCTCTGTGCCACATACTGCTAAACCCTCTGGGGTGCAAGGAGTTAAGCCATTTATGAGGGGGGGGGGAGTTGGACTTTTTAGTGACCCTTGATCCGATCAGGACAGAGAGACGATTGCTTAATGAATATCCCGTGGAGAGTTCGATGTTCCATCATTGGAAGAATGGCGGCTTTAGTTTGTCGAAC